>OX439002.1:3967500-5167500 GCA_949316495.1 Amphiduros pacificus
ACAGGATAAAATACATGATCTACCCTGGCATACTACTGACCTTTTATCAAGTTTCCTGTCACCCACATCATTAAGCCATGGGCCGTGGCTAGAGCGCTAGCTTATTAGCACCAGTTCCTCTGTGGTGATCCAAAGGTCGTGGGTTCGATCCCCAGCCGTGCCGAGATTGAATTTTTATGACACAATATCACACATGAGCTGAGGGCCATGCGAAAGGGTTAACCCGTTTTCTTTATAAATCTGTGACCGGGTGGGTTGTCATGTCAAGGACCTGCGACATGGCAATTCAGTGAGGCAGCACTATATCTGCTATAAGTAGGTCTCATCACTAAATTACTGATATAATGTTGAAAGTGACGTAAAACCCCAAACAAACAAACAAACAAACAAACACATCATTAATGGTTACTATACTGGATATTACCTGGAATGTCACTGGCCTTTGGTCAAGTTTCCTGTCACCCACATCATTAATGGTTACCGTACTGGACATTCCCTGGAATGCTACTGACCTTTGATCCCGTTTCCTGTCGCCCATATCATCAATGGTTACCGTACTGGACATTACCTGGAATGCCACTGACCTTTGATCAAGTTTCCTGTCGCCCACATCATTAATGGTTACCAAACCGGACATTCCCTGGAATGCCACTGACCTTTGATCAAGTTTCCTGTCGCCCACATCATTAATGGTTACCAAACCGGACATTCCCTGGAATGCCACTGACCTTTGATCAAGTTTCCTGTCGCCCACATCATTAATGGTTACCAAACCGGACATTCCCTGGAATGCCACTGACCTTTGATCAAGTTTCCTGTCGCCCACATCATTAATGGTTACCATACTGGACATTACCTGGAATGTCACTGACCTTTGATCAAGTTTCCTGTCGTCCACATCATTAATGGTTACCATACTGGACATTACCTGGAATGTCACTGACCTTTGATCAAGTTTCCTGTCGCCCACATCATTAATGGTTAGCATACTGGACATTACCTGGAATGTCACTGACCTTTGATCAAGCTTCCTGTCGCCCACATCATTAATGGTTACCGTACTGGACATTACCTGGAATGTCACTGACCTTTGATCAAGTTTCCTGTCGCCCACATCATTAATGGTTACCGTACTGGACATTACCTGGAATGTCACTGACCTTTGATCAAGTTTCCTGTCGCCCACATCATTAATGGTTACCATACTGGACATTACCTGGAATGTCACTGACCTTTGATCAAGTTTCCTGTCGTCCACATCATTAATGGTTACCATACTGGACATTACCTGGAATGTCACTGACCTTTGATCAAGTTTCCTGTCGCCCACATCATTAATGGTTAGCATACTGGACATTACCTGGAATGTCACTGACCTTTGATCAAGCTTCCTGTCGCCCACATCATTAATGGTTACCGTACTGGACATTACCTGGAATGTCACTGACCTTTGATCAAGTTTCCTGTCGCCCACATCATTAATGGTTACCGTACTGGACATTCCCTGGAATGTCACTGACCTTTGATCAGGTTTCCTGTCACCAACATCAATAATGGTTACCACACAGGAAATTCCCTGGAATGACCTTTCCAAGATATTTTCTGTAATTTTGTAGCCATCATCTACATTATATCACAGCGCAATGGTCTTGTCTCCTTCACTGGCACACAATAGTATAGCATCATGGATAAACACCGTGATCTAGTAATCCAGTCCTGATCACCTCGATTCGATCACCTTGATTCAGACTGATCTGTACTGTGATATACAGGCATTAAGAATATGTTTTGTAAAACTTGATTCTCGAAGTGTATTTCAAGTTAATCTTAGAATGATGCAGGCAGAAAAACATCCTTGAACAGGTTGTTCCTCTCTATTAAGGTTTATTCAGTGCTGCCAGAGGTTGGGACATGGCACAGTTGATCGAACGCCCGTCTCCATGCTAAAGCTCAGGATGTAAAGCCCGGTTGGAACAAGTACTATTTACATGCTGAAGATGAAATCTTTATATTAGGGATTTATTTGAGCATTATGCGCGTCAACACATATTAAATTCTCGCCATCTGCTCTCCCGGATTTTTAGCTGGTCCGTGAAAAAATGACGAAATTGGAGCAAGAGAGTGGTGCATGACGGGAAAAATGTTGCGTTATAAACTTCCGCCCGCCTTTCTTCAAGATGGGAGGGAAATTTCAGACTGACATCGTTCATTGACACGCCAATGTCAGTGCTATCAAGTGTTTGTTGTGTAATCATCATATAAGCATATTGCAATCTACGTAATTTATGTCAACATTACGGAGGCAAAACTAACAAAAACAACGATGGAAAGATGAAAGGCAGAGGCGACAATACCCCAAACAGGCTGTGGCCGCTGTTCCCGGATGTGCCGTGTGCAAAGAATTGGGTCAAATACGATCGCAGCGCTCTGAAAATGCAGCGTATATGGTAGAGCAGATAGGGAGAATTGTTTTGTATTTTCACACAGAGAAGACAAGAAATAATGATTTTATGCAGTAAACAGAAATATAAACTTCATATTGGGGATTTATGGACAACCTTTCTGTGTTAGAATTTGAAACAAATCAAGTCAAAATATATATCCAATCAAAATACATCCAATCAAAATACATCCAATCAAAATACATCCAATCAAAATACATCCAATCAAAATACACCCAATCAAGATACATCCAATCAAGATACATCCAATCAAGATACTTCCATTAAAGATACATCTAATCAAGATACTTCCAATCAAGGTACTTCCAATCAAGAAACTTCCAATCATGAAACTTCCAATCAATCTTATACCCAAGTTTCCAACTGATGTACATATTACTTTCCAAAAACTGGTTATAAAACCAGAATGGTATTACTGCCAAACCAGCCCAGACATGGGTTGCAGTGGGGATATTCTTTAATCTCCGTACCAACAGGGGATATACCGTCTTGAAACTAAATACTTCAGAAGGTAGATTTTCAGTGAGTTAAGTGAAAAACATTATATTTTGCCATTGTGTATTTTGTGGCATTTTGTTCTTATATGATGGCTGTTGAGCACACTTTGATGGTTTACTGTACAATATCTATAAATCTTTTGCACCAAGCTGGAATGCAATGGAGGATATTTCATTTGTATACAACTTAACCTAGCGGAAAGGAAGTAACATCCGTACTAGGAAGTGAGACTCCATGAGGCATACATGATCAGGGTGACACGACTGTACTGCACTGATGAACTGCGATATACACATTACAGGAACCTCTGTTGAGTCCATTTTAACTATTCATGTGAGATATGAGGCTTAATATATTCTC
This sequence comes from Amphiduros pacificus, assembly GCA_949316495.1. Lineage (NCBI taxonomy): Eukaryota > Metazoa > Annelida > Polychaeta > Phyllodocida > Hesionidae > Amphiduros > Amphiduros pacificus. Next base: position 3,970,821 of record OX439002.1, read on the forward strand.
AGTGTTTCTTTGGTCTCATTTAATCAGATATTCTCTCTGGGTCTTTGTTTTCAATTGGTTCTCAATAAGAATTATATTTACTGAAGATCTTTGTTCAAATTTGTTCTTAATGAGGCTTATATTCTCTGTGAGTTACTGTTCTCAACTAAGCTGACATTCTCTGTTGGTCTTTTATTTGGCATAAACATAGGAATAACTAACAGAGAATACATTTAACAAGGCTAGTTTGATCAATGGAATTGAATTGAAAATAATGGAAAAATACAAAAAATATGATGGACAATATAGGGTCTGTGGCATTGAATTTATGTTTGATCCAATCACATACAAATATGTTTATATAAATTGTAATTGGGTTATTGTCAGGGAATAATAAAAGATGATATTTAAGGAAATGAAAGTGTTACTTTGGTCCAATTTGATATATGTTATTCTGGACTATATTTCAACACACAGATGAAAATTTATGTCCCCTAATTTCCTTTATTAGCATGTCCTTTATTAGCATGTCCTTTATTAGCATGTCCTTTATTAGCATGTATTATATTAGCATGTCCTTTATTAGCATGTCCTTTATTAGCATGTCCTTTATTAGCATGTCCTTTATTAGCATGTCCTTTATTAGCATGTCCTTTATTAGCTTGTCCTTTTTAGCATGTATTTTATTAGCATGTCCTTTATTAGCATGTCCTTTATTAGCATGTCCTTTATTAGCATGTCCTTTATTAGCATGTCCTTTATTAGCATGTCCTTTATTAGCATGTCCTTTATTAGCATGTCCTTTATTAGCATGTCCTTTATTAGCATGTATTTTATTAGCATGTCCTTTATTAGCATGTCCTTTATTAGCATGTCGTTTATTAGCATGTATTTTATTAGCATGTCCTTTATTAGCATGTCGTTTATTAGCATGTCCTTTATTAGCATGTCCTTTATTAGCATGTCCTTTATTAGCATGTCCTTTATTAGCTTGTCCTTTTTTAGTATTTCCTTTATTAGCATTTCTTTTATTGTGCTTCAGAGATTTTAAGTAACTCATCTGTTTCCACAGTATGACTTTCCACAGTAAAGGGCTAAATACACTAAGACAGTCTCAATTTTGGATTTTGAATAGAAGCTGATTTATAGCCTTGTAGTTATAATCAAGTTATGATGTTACTAGTGCAGAAAAACTATTTTCTTTATCTTGAAATTGGAAAATGATTTTAATTTAAACCTTTTTGAATGAAGAAATGTTAACAGCCTGCAAAAGTAAACAGGAAAATATAAAATAATGCCAGCCCTGGATATTTATACTTCATGATGTCAACCTTAGATAATTGTTCAAACACCAAAATGCTTTCTGACTCAAAGATATGTTAATATTCATTCGATTACCATATAGTTTACAATATTGCCAATTTTATAAATGTAGCAAGTGTGTGATCATACATTTCAAAGATAGTATGTTCAGAGAGTGGTATAAAGCAAGCATTCTAATCGGCACCCTTTCCTCCCCATCCCAAAAAGTCTTGTTGAAATAATATTTTCTTTATCGTTCACGGCCAACACAAATAAATACTGACTCCTACAACCATCAAAGATTACGTTTGTTAGTTAATTTTATTATTCCTCTTTCCCTGAAGTTACCAATTTAAATGTCGTGTAATAAATATAGTAAGTTGCCTTTCGTGTTCAGTTGATCAGTGTGATAAACTTCAAAGAATGTTCACCTTTGGGCTGAGGTAGTACGTGAATTCCAATGGTGACAATAAATATTACATAATGTACTGAATGCATATGTATCAAATGAACCCAAAATAATATACAGAATCTCTATCATAAGTTTCAAATTATACTTAAAAATTCAAAAACTGATGTATGATTGACAGTTTCATGATGGAAATTCGCACTGAATCTAAATGTGTTAAAATAAATGCACACACAAGCTCAATATGAAAGAAGGTGAAACACAAAATTTCACTGGCTAAGATTGATAATCCTAAATATGCAAACATTAATTTCTCAAATTGGTATGTCATAACACAACAGCGTCCAAACAAGCTTAGTGATGTGTGATTTATTGATTGGGAAAATAGCTTCACACATCCAGATGCCTCCCTTGCTTTCATCTGTCAGGATCAGCTCTATCTGTGCCCACATGACACATGTACTTTCAAATATTTGTAATACAATAAGGCTCTTTATAGTTCTATAAAGTTGATGACTATAATAAACAAGAACATATACAAATGATTAAAAAATCCAATAAGGTTTAAATCATTATCAAAGAAGTATTTACAGTATAATACAACAATATAGGGTCTTTAACATTAAATCTTAATCATTGCATCACATTTGGGCATCACATTTCCGCATCACATTTCCGCATCACATTTCCGCATCACACTTCGACATCACATTTTCTTGACTTAAATCTGATTCATCTCTTTGAATATATAATCATTGTTAATTTGCACCACCAACATAACTTTATTCCAACATCATTTATTATATATGAAGGCAGTTATATGTTGTTAATCATATGTAATGGCCATATCTACATGATGCTGCTTGTGGTGCTTCTGTCAGCAGTGTCCTCTCCTTGGATACCGACATGACAAGGAACAAAATATTGTTGAATTTCGTTATTCTTTATGAAAAAAGAGCCTATTATATCTGGATTTAACAGATTGGGATCTGGCTGAAGCTTTGTCATAAGACAAGAGTGCATTAATACAGTTTTCTGTAAAGAAAGCTTGAAACTCATATCATCAGCCTACTCTGGTATTCTCTTTAAGTGCTTTGGCCTTCATCACTCATAGCAATCCTTGCAGCATAATAAAGGGTATGCTGATAAAGAGTATGCTAATAAAGGGCATGCTGATAAAGGGATTTCTGACAAAGGACATGCTAATAAAGGACAAGCTGATAAAGGGTTTACTAATAAAAGGCATGCTGATAAAGTGCATGCTGATAAAGTGCATGCTGATAAAGGGCATGCTAATAAAGGGTTTGTTAATAAGGGAAATGCTAATAAAGGACATGCTTATAAAGGACATGCTAATAAAAGAAATGCTAATAAAGGACATGCTAATAAAAGAAATGCTAATAAAGGACACGCTAATAAAGGATATGTTTATAAAGGACATGCTAATAAAAGAAATGCTAATAAAGGACATGCTAATAAAAGAAATGCTAATAAAGGACACGCTAATAAAGGATATGCTAATAAAGGACATGCTAATAAAGGACATGCTAATAAAGGACATGCTAATAAAGGACATGCTAATAAAGGACATGCTAATAAAGGAGATGCTAATAAAGGACATGCTAATAAAGGACATGCTAATAAAGGACATGCTGATAAAGGACAAAAATTCATGTCAAACATATACTGTGAGCTTAAGAGGGTTACAATCTTTCTGAGAATATATATATATATATATATATATATATATATATATATATATATATATATATATATATATATATATATATTATGTAGATGGTCAAGAGTAATGTATATCTTTCTGGGGCTTATCATCTTCCATTTTCCTCTGACTATAATCCTAATACAATTTACATCAACATATGTGTATCTGATTTGATAAAACATGTCTGCATATGATAATGTAGAGCACATATAAGACGAGCTCCCATATGACAATATGGCAAATCATACCTGCCATGATTTTACAGTCATTTACTTCAATGTCCCTTTCTCTGTTGCTGGTGCTCTACAGCATGTGTTGGCAATGTGTCTGGATGGGCAATATGCAGGGGCAGGCCTTTAATAACACCCTTACTCTAGGCTTCATGACTCCCTGGGAACAGGGCTGGCTCATTGGCCCAAAGATTGGATCTGCAGTTATATTAGGTATTAAAGAGGTCTATAGGCAACAACTCTTGCCTGGGTATGTATATTATATAATATAACGAAATCTGCTCTTATTTCAGATTTGTGATTGTTGGTAGATTAATTCTATATTAGCCAGACTAATGTAGAATTGTCAATAGAATATTTCATTTTATCTTAAATGTTTGTCTGGTAAGTTTGAATGATATAATTGGAATGTGAATAATGTTCCACTGGAAACTGCCACTACAAATTAATGGTTTTTAAGATATCTATTTGGCTATAGGTATGATATAGAGTGGATATTTCGGGATGATTATTGTGAGCCTCAGCGGGGAATGCAGATGGCAGTTGATCTTTGGGACTCTGTGATGGACTTAGATGCTATCATAGGCCCACAATGCAGTGTGGTATGTCAACCTGTGTCTCTCCTGGCAGCTGCTTGGGGTATCCCAGTAATCTCACCTATATGTACCAGTGGCAGCCTATCTGACAAGACAATCTATCCAACCTTCACACGAGTAGAGACTACATGGCTGGGACTTGCACCCTGCTTTGATGCCTTAATAGACATGTTTGGTTGGGAGAAAGTAGGCATCATAACAACATCAGAGGATGTCTTCAAACTTACATCAGAAGTCATCAAAACAAAAATGGAGGCTAATGGCAAAGAGGTGATATTCAGGGTAGTTGATACAACTGTGAGTGGAGACTCCATCAATATCAAAGGTCTGCAAGCCCTAAGAGATATCATGGAAGACATCAAGGGGAAAGTTCGTATCTTCATCACAATGTCTTATCCATCAGATATGAGAAATATCCTCATCACAGCCCTGGATCTGGGCATGCTGAATGGAGACTATGTCTTTGTCACTAATGAGTACGGCATAGTGCCTGGTGCAGAATACAGCTACAGGCCTGAGCTGGATTCTCTCATATATAATGGTATTATATCTGTAGGCATTTGGAGGCCTTCTGGGCCTGAGTATGACAAGTTTCGCAGAGATGTCATTAATGCTTTCCAGGATCCTCGTTTCAATGATCTTCCTCACCCAGGTCCAGATGCAGATATTTCTGAAATTGATATTTATGCTGGTAAATATTGATGTTATTTATTGTATAATGTCGAATTATTTGCACAATGAATTGAAGATTAATTATATATATATATATACAGTCAGACCTCGCCGGACCGTCCCCCGATAATCCGGCATATCAATTACCGACAGTGATTTGGCTGCAACCATTCTAATCTTTCTTTGTTTGTATTCATTTGATGTCCGTTTCATCAAACCGTCAGACTCGTGAAACCGGCAGAATTATGTGTGACAGACCATGACGGACTGGCGGGGCTTGACTGTATATATATATATATATATATATATATATATATATACACATATACACATATATATATATATATATATATATATATATATATATATATATATATATATGTATATATATATATATATATACACATATATATATGTTATTTAATCGAAACGTTTTGTCACTAATACAATGAAAATCATAGATATTTAGATAATAGGAGCACATAGACTCAATTAAGAATAGTTAAAAGATCCAAAGAAAATATAAGCTAAATTGAGAATGGAAAATATAGCTGAGGCAGGGAGTTACACCCTACTAGTAATGCCTACTCACGTATCAACAGATAATATAGTCTTGATAGAGACCTAGAGTGAATATAAAATGTGGAGTTGTCGATGTTTGACCATATCAATCAGGATGGAAATCAACAGATCACATGTCACCTGTATGTGCATGTTTTCCAGTGAGATCAGCCAACATGCATAGATCACCTCTTCGAAATGGTGTCAATATCTCCAAATAGTTTCACATTTGTTTAGACATTATTAACAACATAGAATTAGACTTTTTGTCAGGTATTTTGGCTTAAAGGAAAAACACTAAATGGAATTTCACTATCAACAATAAAAACTTGCAAAACATATTCTGGATGCCTTTATGAACTTATGTACATGTTATTTTTTTTATTGTGATTTCGATGTGATTTACATTAATTTTGTGAAAAGAAAAATACCATCACCGCACATATTTATTTAGCCAAGTTCAGAAATGATGTAAAGATAGGTTCAGGGGGTCTGAATTGAGGCATTCATGACAGGATCACCTGGTAACCTGTCTATGCTGAACAAAGTATATTTTTCCCCTGGGCCTATTTTTTATGATGGGAAATTATGTCGTGCCTTGTTGGTGCCCTTTACATGTTTAGAATAGTATGAATATCCATTGAATTCCCGATGATTTTACCAAAAATATGAATCTTTTGGTTAGATTGACTTTCAAACACTAAGCACAATGCTGTTGTTTGACCTTTCTGTTATTTTTTATATAAAAGTATTATTTGCATACAATGAAACAATGAATCACTAATTTATTTTATCAAATATATAAAAGTAAAAATTGTGTTGTTTATATTACAGCATACATCCATGATGCCATACTTTTGTGGGCCCATGGAGTGAACAAGACCATTATGCAGGGATATGATGTAGATGATGGCTACAAGATTACAGAAAATATATTCGGAACTTCATTCCAGGGAATATCCGGTGTTGTGACCATTGATGATGTGGGCGACAGGAAACTTGATCAAAGGTCAGTAGCATACTGGGGAATGTCCAGTATGGTAACCATTAATGATGTGGGTGACATGAAACTTGATCAAAGGTCAATGGCATTTCAGGGAATGTCCAGAATGGTAACCATTAATGATGTGGAAATTGTAATATTGTGAAATGGTGTTTTACGACCCTTTCAGCAACTATGGCCATATCAGGTCGGCAGTGGGAGTCGAAACCACCACCTCCCGTGCTCCACTTATATAACCATTAAAGGCACAGATCCTAGACTCTACCAACTGTGCTAGTGGGGTCAGTTTGCACCAACTGTGCTACTGGGGCGGTTTAATGATGTGGATCAAAGGTCAGTGGAATTCCAGGTAATGTATAGTATGGTAACCATTAGTGATGCGGGCGACAGGAAACTTGATGAAAGGTCAGTGGCATTCTGGGGAATGTTTAGTTTGGTAGCCATTAATGATGTATGCAACTTGATCAAACGTCAGAAGTATGCCAGGGTATATCCAGTGTGTTAACCATTTTAGATTATGTGTTTCTTCCTGTATTGTCACTGTCTGTTGCAGTACTTCTAATTCCTGGAATAAAATAAGATTTTGGGCAGATGAAATTCTATTTGGATATATATTCTAAACGAATTTGTAAATATGTAATCCTCATAATGACAAGTAAATTCAAAATATAAATCACAGTTAATAGGATTATTATGATTATATGTTTCATGTCCTCACTTATAATAAGATATATCTACAAAGAAACATCCTGGACCAATAAGTTATTTACACTAGTTTGTGACTTTCCAAGTTAGCAAAACATAACAAAAAAAACGCATGGAATATACATAAGAATCATGCAGGCTTACATTGATATTGTTATTGATATTGTCCATGAACTCGCTGCACCTTGAAGACTACATTGTAGCAGATATCACATGGTAGAATATGCCAAAAAACTAGGCCTGCTTATGCGGTCAACAAACACAGCATTAAACATTATCTCTGACACGTAATTATTTTACCAACCAGGGAAAGAAATCAATTGGACAAACCTGAATCTAGTAAACAAAAGGCATACTTGATCATGATAAGGTGATAACATAAATCAATGTAAATGCCTCACTGGCCAAGAAAAAACAATAGAAGTACTACTGTACAATAACGGATATAAAGAATCAATTAAACAAGACAGGATGGCATTTCATGAAAGTAAAGATTCTATAAAAGTAAAAAAACTATCTTTTCAACAAATGTATGGCACATGATCATTTACTTCCCAAAGTGGCTGGCTTAGTCAGTAAAACAAGCTTCAATATCCAAGGAGTCTGGGCGTTGCCTGCTGGTAGTTTCTACTGTTCTTGGTGTGATGATTAACCTGTCTGCTGTCTCACCTCCTTTATCCTGTTGGTAGTCTCCACTGTTCTTGATTTAATGATTAACCTGTCTGCTCTCTCACTGCCTTTATCCTGCTGGTAGTCTCTATTGTTCCTGGTGTGATGATTAACCTGTCTGCTGTCTCACTGCCTTTACCCTCACTGGAACAGCACATTTTGTAGGTTCTTACCTTGGAATAATTATATATGTAGGCTTGATGTATGGCATGATGGCAATGCATTGTTTGACAAAATGTATTCAAAATATTTTGATCCTATCGTGATTTTAAACAATGGAGAATTTATCATTTATATTTCAAAACGTTATTTTTGTTTCATTGCACAGATTGACATCTTTTTGTAAGGAGAAATATTGTTTCAGTGCATCCACTACATAAAGAACTGCAAACAAAATTTAATTGAATGAATGAATAACTCAAGTATAACCATACAATAATGACATTTCAAATATGTATTGTAGTATCAAGTGGGTTTTGATTTTCTCTTTAATTTTGAAATATAGCTGTGATATTTTCTTTAAATAAAAGTCAAACATCTAAACTTCGAAATAAAACGGAATTATATACAACCGTTTATGCAGAAATTTCACAAATAACATGTTTATTGTAAGTTGATGTTGGTGTGTCAAAAAAATCAAATGGCAATGGTACAACTGCCAGTTCAAAGACTGAATATATAAACAAATGCCAAACTATAGAGACTTTTCTGACAATGTTGTGGCTATTGAAGGAACTGGAGAATGTAGAAACTTTTGTCAGAATGCATCCAACCATAACTTAAATACCTAATTGCGCCTTGACTCAGAATAAAGACACATTCAACTGTAAGACATTGGTAGAGCTTGCCAACCTCCAATCAGACCAGATGGGAGCTTCAGGGTCTGAGGTTTTTTATGCAAGATCTGCTCCGATTGGTTTATTCCATTGAATTATTTGACTCGTCAATCTATTTATATATTGGTGGAAGAAATTCAAAAATGCCTGTTTGGTTTTTCAAAATGGCCGCTGACCCCAACCAGCCCAACTGGATGGCACATATTTATTTGCCGCTAGATGGAGTTTGCTGAGACATTGGTCACTGATCTCCTGCCCTGCACCATTTAGCTTCCGGAAAGATCACGTCAAGCTTTATTATAAGACATCATTCGCCTGACACTAGAGATATCTAAACATGTTTCAAATGTCTCTAATGACACGCACTTGGTTCGGATGACCTCCAAATGAATTGCTGACATGCTAATGAAAATGAGCTTCTGTCATAAGTGCATTTATCTTTGTATTGCACTGTTATAAATTAATACTTTGTCATTCCTTTCTGGGTATGCTTGTGATTTATAATATGTGAAAATAACACGTGACATTGCATGTGTTGTACTCAGTGACGGTGAATGTTTTTTGTTGAACTCTTTTATTCATTGCAACCTTCCCAACTTCTCCATAGAACTACATTTACTGAGTGATCGATGTTAATCAGCACCAGACATAATAATACAAATATCTCGTAAAAAAATATATCGCACATGCTACATGTTATGTTAAACCTCACTATGGTAGCCACATTCCCTGACTGAACCATTCATGACATACTTTTAATTTCGACGTCCCACGTGACACCTTCACTATTGCAGTAGGTACATTACGTCACTCTCTATTGAGGAACTCAACTTAAATGGCATCCAAAAAGGGAAAATCTTTTATACACACATTCAAGAAATGATATAAGCATCTTCCTCATATTCTTTAAGCTATGGACATCTGCTGAAAGATAGCGGCAATTAACGAGGATATCATTCATGTTTACATTTTATACATTTGCTGTCATTTTTTTTGTATGTTCATATTTAGTCCATTCGATATTTCAACTTACTAGTGATTATTTTCTGAAATTTCACTCGTGTTTAATATATATGAAACTTGTATGGGATATCAATTTCCAAATTTTGTAAACTTACCATGTTTAAGCTATTCGTAATCAAATTTTACCTCTTCATGAATCTCAAAAGTGACTATTTTCAGCTTTTTATTACAGTTTTTTGTCCTATCAAGTATGATTATTGTGTACTTTAATGGATTAACCACTAATAAGTGGTTATTACAGATAGCTCAGCATGTAACTTTTTCCTCTAATTTCCCTTGAAAATTAATTCAAAATATAGGAATTGCTCTGATATGATCTTGAATCATTGGTAGATGTGTCCAATACAGTTAAAAACGTGACAGGCCTACATCTGTTAATTCTTGTGTAGAGTGAATTCTTGTGTAGATTGCACCAACACTACATGATGGAGAATGCAACTCTTTGTTTTCAATTCATATCAAATTACCTATACAAAAGGCTAATTAAGTCTGAATTTGCCTTCACTGAGGCTAAAGTGAACTGAAACAATTCATTTCAGACCTCAAACGTATTGTCATACAAATACTGTTTTGTTAAATAATTTCTGCACTTTTAGAACATATCAAAATCATCTAAAATTAAATCACATTTGTTATCTTTCAATCTTTGCAGAATTGTTATTCTCCAAGAAAACTTTGAAATGGTACTGCTCATGGACTGGGATGCTACAAATGAGGTAATGAAGAAGGTTTACAAACCGGAAGTGGAAAGTGACTGGTCTGGTATAAGTTGGTATGGCAACCGGTCTACAGTTCCCTCTGATGTGCCAGTCTGCGGATGGCATGGTGAACTTTGTTCTCAAGATAAAAGCGATAGATCTCTCACAATTATCATCATTGCAGTCTTATTTAGTGTTTTTTTCACATGTGTATCAATTGTTAGTTTATATTTTGCGAAAAGGTATAGATATGAAACAGCATTAAAAGCAGTTGGTGACATCACTGTATCATGGGATGATCTTACAAAAAGAAACCTCCCAAACCTAGGTGCTGGAAGCATGGCTTCCTTTAACGTTTTAAATGAAAATAATCAAACTAATTTCGGAGTAAATGTAGCCATGTATGATAATAGAACAGTAGTTATACACAACCTTGGTTACAATTCAGTTGATATGCAGAGTAGGGAAGTATTAATAGATCTTAAAAATATGAAAGAGTTGATTAATGAGAACATCAATGCCTTTGTAGGTATATGCCCTGAAGCTCCAAATGCCTGTATACTGATGGAATATGAAAGTAGGGGTAGCCTCATGGATATACTAGCTCTCCAGGATTTTAAAATTACTAAAGATTTCAAAAATTCCTTTATAAAAGATATATCTTTGGGAATTGAATACCTTCACCAAAGTCCTGTAAAGTATCATGGGGAGCTGACTAGTTCAAAGATTGTTGTAGATAAAAGGTGGACATGCAAAATAACAGGACATGGCTTGAGGTCAGTTAAAAGTCATGTTATGATTGACAACAATGCAGCAAACATGTTAAGAGTGCTGTGGGTTGCCCCCGAAAAATTGAGAAATAATGAAAAAGACAAAATTAAAATTGACATATATAGTTATGGAATTATTCTCTCTGAAATATTTACAGAACATTTGCCATATGCTGAAAGCTTTCCAGATTTAACCATCGGTGATATAAAAAGCATAACTGAAAAGGTTAAGCATGGAACGAATCCCCCATATAGGCCGGTAATGGAAGAAAATGTCTGTCCAACACAATGGAAAACTCTAATAATTGAGTCCTGGGATGAAGATCCAGAGAAGAGACCCACATCCTTACAAATCCTATACAAAATTATATCCTTCACAAAGGAAGGCAATATGAATTTAGTTGATAATATGATTAAGCGACTTGAGTTTCATAATCGTAATCTTGAAGATCTGGTAAATGAGAGAACATCCGATTTAATTGCTGAAAAGAATAAAACCGAAACACTTTTATCTGAACTTCTGCCTCAGAGTGTGGCACAACAGTTGATTATGGGGGGACAGGTACATCCTGAGGTGTTTGATAATGTCACAGTTTTCTTCTCTGATATTTGTGGATTTACCAAAATATCATCTATGGCACAGCCCATGGATATTGTTGTTATGTTGAATAATATGTACACGTTGTTTGATGATATATCACACAAGCATGATGTGTACAAGGTTGCCACAATTGGGGATGCCTACATGGTGGCCAGTGGGGTGCCGATCAGGAATGGTATAAAACATGCCTCCGAGATTTGCATGTTGGCCATTGACCTGTTATCTTCTATAAATTATGTCGTCATTCCACACCTCCCGAATGAACATCTGCGCATCCGTATTGGTATCCATAGTGGCCCCTGTGTTGCAGGGGTCGTTGGGTCCAAAATGCCAAGATATCTGTTGTTTGGGGATACGGTAGATATTGCTGCAAAAATGGAGTCTGGTGGTGAACCAATGAAAATCCATATTAGTGAAACTACTGAATATTTGATCAAGACGGATGCACGTTTTGAGACATCTGAAAGGGGGGATTTCTCTGTTAGTGCAGACAAAATAATGTTTACCTATTGGCTTAAGCTTCTAAATTGAAATTATTCTTGAATGACCATCAATGATTTTCAGTATTTCTTTTCTATTGTGTTGAGAATTCGAGAATAATTATAATATTATTGCAGGAAAACTTTAACTTTTTTTCGGCATTATCTTAGCTTTTCAGATTCCCCATGTTATAAAGTTCATATATTTATCTAACATGCATTTTGTCTGGATGTGTGGAAATATAGCAATAAAACAGTGAAACAATATTGAGAAAATCAATATTATGGAAGTAAGTTAAGATGCTCTGAACAGTAGGAAAAATAGGCGTGCATTTCAGATTGATAGTGACAATAATTATAATACAGTTTCTATAGCGATACTTCCTGGGTTGTGGCAGTGGCAATGGAAGCAGAGGAATTTGAAGCCACCGTCACCCGCCCTGCACCTAGTCTGTCCCTAAGGACGTGCGTTTGATGTTTCCTATATTTGCCACACACAGTGTAGAGGCCACGGGCCGTGGCGCAGTTGGTTAGAGCGCCAGCTTATTAGCACCAGTTCCTCTGTGGTGATCCAAAGGTCGTGGGTTCGAATCCCGGCCGTGCCGAGATTGAACTCATGATACAATTTCACACATGAGCTGAGGCCCGTGCCTAAAGGGTTAACCCGTTGTCCTTGTAAATCTGTGACCGGGCGGGTTGTCATGTCAAGGACCTGCGACATGACAATTCAGTGAGGCAGCACTATATCTGCTACAAGTAGGTCTCATCACGAAATGACTGAAATAATGTTGAAAGTGATGTTAAACCCCAAACAAACAAACACACAGTGTAGACTTGAGGTTATCAAATTTACGCTGGCATGGAAAGACGTCAATACCAAACCAAAGCTGATGTCTGGTCCCCACACTACCTTGGGGATTAAATTATCAACATATATTCTATCAAAACATCCATTTACTAGTTTTATGATTTAAAATCATGTTTTGGACAGATTTAAGATTGTGTATTTACTCTGACTTAAAATCTGTTTTGTTTATTGTAATTTAATTATCTACATCGGGACATTTTAGAAATGCTATTGTTAATGTACTGGACCATCTAACTTATGAAATAAACTTATTCACATGATATGTCAGACTTTTCTTCTTCTTTTTTTCCGTACACCATACTGAACAATGCAGGTGTTTCCATGTATGTGTATTGCTGTCCGCAATGACATCTGTAAGCAGATTGACGCATAGGTTTCCCATAGGTTACAAGTCTTATTTTTGCGCCAAATCGGAGTGCGGTCGAGAAAACATAACTAACCTGACGCATACACGTGAACACTGTATAACACTCTGCATAATGGACTGTATTTATTGAAACACATCCTTAATCATTGCATTATCAAAAACGATACCGATGATGATTTAAGGTATACATGTTATATATCATGTAATTATTACCTCTTGCTGAGACTGACCACCTCAGAGTTGTGTGTGTCAGCCCTAAGTGTCATGTGACAGGAAGGAATTGGTACCATGACCTCGTTGTGGCCCCATTTTCCCTTGACATAATTTTACCTTTTCATAGTGCCTCCATAATAACACTCCACCAAAATTAATGCCAATCATTTTAAAATGGGGCTATTAATTAAGGTCTTGTTCAAATAAGTTTACAGATACTTATCCGGATGTATTACACAAAAAGGGTAAAGTATCGCATCAACAATTGAATAACAAGGCTTCCAATTTTATTGAATAACGAGGCTTACAATTATTTTATATATATATATATATATATATATATATATATATATATATATATATATATATATATATATATATATATATATATATATATATATATATATATATATATTTATATATTTATATATATACTACTCTGTGGGATAATATTATCAGAATTGTATAGTTATAAGTTATATCTTACTGGAAGTATCTTATTTTCATAACTCTTGTTTGCTCCACAAAAGGTGATACATCTTGAAATAGCCAATATTTCCTCTTAAGCCTGTTTTGTCGTTATTTTGCAGTTAGGTTCAGATGATTTGTATTACATGCAATATTTTGAACGATTACTATGAATGTTTGTCAATATTTTATATTTTCATGATTTAATATTTTTAAATTTAAGGACCTTCTCCCTTGAAGCATCCAGACTATTTCTTTATTTTGCGATTTTTGAGCAGTCCTTGAGCCAAATGGCATTTGGTAGTTTTCGTGTCCGTCCATGCAAATCGCAATAGGTGGCACTAGTCCCGGGGACTTTAAAATCCTTTAAAATCCATTAGCCAAGTTTGTTTTTGCCAGCCATGGATCCGTATTTTTTTTATTCTGCATCCTGCTTCATCCACAGCAGCGTCATTTAACAAACCTTCCTCTGTGTTAATGCCTGCATTAATCGACTGCTGTATCATGCAGGTTTTTATTTTATCCTTTTTTCTAAAGGCCCCCAGTGGGGAAACACTGGGGGCCTGTAGAAAAAAGGATAAAACAAAAACAGAGGCCCTTGAGGAGCCCTTCAACTTTATTCAAATTATTGATCACAAATTTCTCTACATCACTTCACATGTTGGTATATGGTCCACTTCACATGACTTATTTCCGGTCTCTGGATTTATTAACATATCTAATTATATAAAGGCCCCCAGAGGGGAAACACGATAGTTAGGTGGAAGGCCCTTGAGGGGACCTTCAAATAGTCCTTTTTTCAAATTATCAATCACAAATGTCTCTACATCGCTTCGCATGTTGGTATATGGTCCACTTCATATGACTTATGTTCTGTCTCTTTGATAGGCCTTTTTGCTACTGATTAAAATTAGTATATTTGAAATGAGTAACTTAAAAATGAAAGTCCTTGGTTTTGTTTGGGGTTTTACAACACTAGTTCAGTCATTTCGTGATGAGACCTATTTGTAGCGGATATAGTGCTGCCTACTTGTCATGTCATAGTTTTCCACTTGGGTTGTGATGAGAGCCTTCAGAGGTGCAACTCGTGTGCTGTGTCTCTCGCCACCTGGATTCATTAACAATAAAAACATATTTTTAGAGATTAATTTATGAATAATTATAATCTTACCCAATTTAACAATTGTGCTTATCTCTGCCCAGTGTAATCTTCTGGTCAGGTTATGATCCTTATCGAAATGATTTCCTGATGTAAGCATCAACCTCACTTAATTTCTCCACTACATTCACTTGACTATATTATCATAAATAATCAATAGCATATCTTTATTACCAATAATACCAAAATTATTAAATGATTTATTTGAAAACCATATAAATGCATATAAATGATTTATTTGAAAAACCTACTCATAAATAAATCTGCCTACCACCAAACATTCTGGAGGAATGTTGACTGTGTTGCTGCAATTGGATCCACTGTAACAATTGCAGCAGTCAACAGACCTCGGGACATAGTATACACAATCAATCAAATATCAAAACAATACATAATAAACACATATATATATATACAGGCTGACAACTGGATCCACTGTAACAGTTGTCAGCTGGCTTGGCCATTATCTCAATACAGTTGACATATAATTCTACTTTATATAATTGAGTATTGAGCTAATATGTAAGTTACAAAAGTATAGTATTAGGGCGGGATGGAGGGAAAACGTTTAGGAGAGACTAAGAGGCCGAGTCAGGGAAATGCAGCATCTTATATATGTGCGCTTGCTTTGGAATTGCAATTAGCTGGGCGGCTCGGCTTGACACTTGGAGTCACCCCCATACCTCGCTCCCTTTAAGCAACTTTATACCTATAAAGTCCTCTTAAAGTAAGACCTCCTAAAGTAAACTCGGTTTATATAAAGTTGCATATAAATGATAATGGATGATGTCAGCAGCACCTTTATTTTTATACATGTATTCTAATCCTATGGCAAAGTCATCAAAAAGTCTTGGTGCACTGGTCAGACCAAATGGTAAACAAGACATTTGGTAATACCTTTCACTCCCGGTGGAGTCAGGCCATGCAAATCCCAGCAAGTGCCTGTCCAGGGGACACTTTAACACTCTGAAAAGCTGCTGCTAGGTCAGTTTTATTCATTCAGGGGGCGTAGTAATTCTGAATAATCCTGACTGCATCGAGCACTGTGGCATATTTGAGTGAATAAAGCTCGCTATTAATCCCATCATTTACTGAATTACCTGTAGGCCAGGACAAATCATGAATGACTCTTGCTTTGGTCGACTTCTTTTTCAGAAAAGCCCCCAGTGGGGATACCCTAAAGTTAGGAGGGGGGTTATCCAAAGGTGCCTCAATCCTGCCTAATGCAAGGTTTTTCTTAACAAAGTCATTTACCTTAACATGGTGTATAGAGCTTGACGGCCAATTTTTAGATTTGACAGAACATGTGTCGTCCCCAGTAAATCCTATTTTGACCCCATTTAAAGCCCTGTTATACAGTTTGTCGGCAAATTCACGATCTGGGTGGTCAACTAAGCCCTGTTTCCAATATTCAGGTGACAGAAACGTGTTTGACGGATCATGAAGCAGACTATCCTTGTTTAATGCACAGCTCAAATGGTAATGGTCCGTTTCATTGTCTGCATATGTGTTGTCTACGACAGTTTTTGAATGTACATTTGAGAAGGTTTAAGTTGTTGCAGACTTCCCCACCTGGTGCATGCTTTGGTCTTTGTCCTGTTTCCCGCGCCGCCTGCCCCTGGGGCGACGATGCTGAGGCGGGAAAGGGGCAGTCAGAAGTGCGAAAGTGGTACTTTTACACCGCGGACACCTCGGGGCGTTCGCTTTGAGTGCTGTAGCATCAAGTATAGAAAGCACTAAATGGGGGTCTACCCGGGCAAAATCCACGGATGCCCTTGAGAGAGCCATTCTATGACGCATGTCTAATATGGCAATATTTGACCATGTGTGCACTTAGAGTCCCAATCGATTACTAGAGCTTTGTAGTCTGACATCTGATCATATAAATAGAGACCATGAGTGTGAACCATAATCCTCTCATAACAGGCCCATGCTTCCAACCAGGTTTTAAGATCATACACCTTCCTGCGCTGTGACCTGCGTTTGTACTTAATGTCTCCTGAGCTATCAATATATGATTGTAGATCTAGTGAGCTATCAGTGTCTATGACCATGTTATGAAGAAAGTCTTGAATCTGAATGTACTCACCAAGTACAGCACTTTTAATGGTCCTTTCAGAAATGGTTTTGTCCCAGCAAAGTCCGCTCCAGTCTGTGTCATGTAGGACACTCCTGAGGCCTGCTATCCCTCCTGCAAGTGGCGTGGGTTGAACTGGGGCCTGTATATAAGGGGTTGGTTGCCAAGGCAAACAAGGCGGTTGCCAAGGGGCAGCCAGGTGAGCGATTCCTACCGCTGCTCCTGCCGTGCGACCAGCCGGCACAGTCTGTGGCAAAAAATTATCTACAGTCTGTGGCAAAAAATTATCTACAGTCTGTGGCATAACATTACTCACACTTCTGCCGCCTATAGCATTGGATAATGCCATGAGGGAATCCATCATGTTGCGCATCTGTGCCTGCATGACTTCTGTGCCCATATTCTCGCACAGCGTGGCCAGTTTCTTGTCCGTGCTGTCCGTGGCCTGTCCGTTTTCCGTGGTCCCGGGCGCCGTCAGCCTGCTGCAATCGTCCAGGAACGGGTTTGTCTGACTTAGCCTGGGCTGGCTGCACTCCCCCCTGGCTGGGGTGGAGGTTCCTGGACACGGATCGTGTCCTGGACTCGGACCGCGGGCGCCTGGACTCGGCCCCTCTTCCTCTGACGAGGACTGGCTGTCTTCCCCAGAGCCCCAAGGCAGGGGTGCTCGGGGAGGGTTCTGACAGACCCCTAACCCAGATGGGCCAGCATGGCCCTTCATGGGTTCCCCACAAGCCCGGCATCGGCGCTGGGTTGTCTGCTTCGGCATAGCTCCCTGAGGTCTGTACCAACGTGGATGGAGTCCTGGAAACGTTCAGGAGAGACTAAGAGGCCGAGCCAGGGGAATGCAGCATCTTATATGTGTGCGCTTGCTTTGGAATTGCAATTAGCTGGGCGGCTCGGCTTGACACTTGGAGTCACCCCCATACCTCGCTCCCTTTTAGCAACTTTATACCTATAAAGTCCTCATAAAATATCTTCTCTAGTTAAAATACTTTTCTTCCGTCCCTCATCTCAATCATCTCATAAAAACAGTAACATTACTACTTAACTCTAGATTAAAACAATCTCTCCATTCAATAATCAAACACGAATCATGATTAGCACCCATTCCTATAATTTCATTATAATTATTGCAATGTACAGAAAAAGGATTTCTGAGAGCCATACCAAGGATTTCTGAGAGCCATACAAGCCACATTTAGTATGTGTTTTCCCTAAAGCCAATATACCTGACAAAAAGAGTCTCAGGTCAGGTTTCAAGTGGTAGAGATTTTAAAAAGTGGGTTGGCATACTGCTGAGAATGCTTGCTTGCTGAGATTAGTACTCAGATTAGTGGGGTGTGTTGTCACTTTCACATGTTTGAAGTAGTGACTGCACACACGTCTAAGCATTATCATTACACATATTTCTTTATTTAAATTGTGGTTGTAGTTGACAAGTAAAGTATTGATTGCTTTATTTGATAATTATTTTTAGATATAGAAAGTCTAATTCTATTTTGTTAATAATGTTTAAACAACTGTGAAACTTGAAAACTATTTTGGAGGCATTGACACCATTTCCAAGAGGTGATATTAGCATGTTGGCTGATCTCACTGTAAAACAGAGAAATGCACATACAGGTGACATGTGACCTGTTGATTTTCATCCTGATTGATATGTTCAAATATTAACAACCTCCACATTTTGAAGATCTTGAAAGTTGTTTTGGAATAAATAATATACCAATCTGAGTGAATGTATTTAAGACTGAGCATTATTTGCAGGTTTGAGCAGGTTTTAAGGGTAGATAAATTATTATAGCACCTTGGATAGGTATAGTCCATGTTTTATGGAAACATGGATACAGGCAAAATGTTGAGTGAGCAATCTTGCCATTGACCTCAAGTGTCCCGTCTGGCGTAGCCAGGTGGGCCACAAACACTTTTAATATGTGTATCGGTTGACTGGTGTTTTGAATGTGTGTAGAAATACGATGCAAGTCAACAAGGTTTATAGTGGATTTTTGTGTGGTAACAACTATAAAGTTTATTATGTGTAAAGCTTATTTATGTGTACGATGAGCATAATCCCCTTGTCAACATGATATTACCACACACTTCCCAATATATCAGTGGCCATGTTGAAAATGATGTCAGGACTCCCTTCTGGTACCCTATCTTCAAAATGCACATTATGGATCACACTGTCCACCAGAGGCACACGCAAACTATTACCTCTGGCCAACCCAGATTAGTATTCCTCCGGTACTACTTTCACTGGCCATGTGCTCTAGAACTGTCAAATGTCTCTAGAACTGTCAAATGTGATTAACCTGTTAACATCTTTTTATATTATATATGAAGTTGCCTTGAGATATATCAGAGTTCATTTGTTAACATTTGAACATTTTCCATTGGTTAGTTTAATCAAAATTTTAAAGAAAAAAAGAATTCAAATTATAAACAAAGCAGCCATCTTTGTTGTGGTTCCGCCTTATCACTACCCCAGGAAATGGCTCCCCCGGTTGAGAAAGTAGTTCCAAGTTTTATTTCTCTTAATATTTGTTTCTATATGCACAAACGTTTGTATTAAGGGTGAAATATATCATAATATACCAATCTGAGTACAATTTAAGAAAAAAAATATGTAAGACGGACAGTTACATAAAATTTGGTGGATGTGGTGAGCCAGCACAAAAAGGCACCTTGTACAGAGGTGATAGGTTCACCATGTCGCCCTCTGGTGTAGTTTGATTATGGATAGGGAACCAGGATGAATGACAAGATCAGAAGGGAGCATACATTTTGCACATCATGCATAAATATGGCAATCAATGAAGTTCAAGATGAATTGAGATTAACATTACGAGAAAATCAGTTGCATGCCATACAATATTCAATGGAGGGACACCATGTCTTCTGCATTTTGCCCACAGGAAGTGGAAAGTCAGTCATATATGGCCTTATTCCAGTGCTGAGGAGGAAGGTATTTTAGGTTTGACACTTCCACTGTCTCAATATCATTCATTTAAATTGTAAATGATTAACAAGTGCCTCTGGCTGGAATAATTAACTATTTGTAATGTGTGAAGCAATTAATTACATAGCCTGTCTGCCTGTGACCTACATTTTGCTCTCATTAGTGCAGCTTAAGTTTCTCTCATTTATGTAGCTGTCTGTGAGATATAAGGTCTTGTCAGTTATCTTTGTGTCATTTATTAGTTATTTCTTACTTGTGCAGCTGTCTTTCACATATGTTACTGTCTCTTATCAGTGTAATTGTAATCAGTTCTTTGTTTGGAAAGTACACGGAGCAACAAAAGTGAAAAAAAGAAGAAAAAGAGATTAAGTTCAATCATTCCAATTTTATTTTGTTATTTTGTTGACATTTTCTCATTAAAGCAATGTTGACTACACATTATAAGTAATAGAGAAATCTATTGGATTCTCTACGTGTACAAGAATGAAGATTTGGCAATTATCATATCACCAATCAAGTCTTTGATTATGGACCAAGTGGCTTCCTTCTACAAAATAAATATTTGCTCTATAGTTATGTTTGATGTGCATGATATGTCATCACATGACCTGGTCAGTAAGTAGGAATTGAGTTTATCTTTCCAGAACATGAAAATAAAAAAGGCAGTAAATTGTGCAGAAAAACTTCTGTAAAACATTTTAATGTATGAAACCTCTGCAACAATTCTCAGTTTGTTTAAAAATTTATTATCACATGTTATATTATTGTTACATTTTATGATATATATTTTGATACCATACATTCAAAAATATTGCAATAACTAACAACAATATTTATTTTTTCAGAAGTTAAAAATGGTAAATTTACATTGCTGTTTGCGACACCGGAGGCTGCAACTACAACTTTGTTCAAAAAGGCTCTGAAGTTTTGGAGGGACAGATTATGTTGTTTTGCTGTTGATGAGGCTCATTGCTTGACAGAATGTTATGTTTAAGATTTTATTGTAATGAAAAAATGCAAGCAGTTACATTTTTGTGTGGTATCATGAAAAATGAACAAATAGTGAGCACTTGTTTCCTAAAGCACTCAAATCTTTTATGTAATTGAGAGCTATAGTGCCTCATACACCAGTTATATGCTGCACAGCAACATGTACAGAAAGTATGATGCATGAAATAATGAATGCACCTCACATCACTCAAGAGGACTTAAAAATTGTTGCATCATTGCCTGACAGGTAAGATAACAGATAATATACTATTATTTAACAAATATATAATCTTATGTAATTAAAATCTCTTGACATTACTTAATGTTCAATACATTTAAAACTTGATAATTACATCGCCATCCAATTATATTTTATAAATATTACACAGTGCAACTGTCATATTTACATTGCTTTTGCAGAACATTTTACATCATACAGTGTAACTTTATCATTTACATTGTTTTTTTCGAAAGATTTTAGATACATCACACCTTGTATTTGGGCTATATTAGCAGTGCCTTCCTATGATATTTTATACTCATTAGTGAATACATTAAACAAATAAGAAACGGTCAAATGTAAAATGTACTAAATGGAGACAACGTAGTGACACATTTTTAATAAATGTTTAATGCTGTCAGACCAGAGATACATCTTAACTACAGAGAAACAACTGAACAAAGCATTATATATGTGAAGTAAGCATTTACAATTTATTGTGTTGTGCTCTAATTGAGACAATTTTGTAAAAGTGTAAGGTAATTTAGACATACTTAAGAATTGGTTGGTGGAAATAAATGTTGGTGATATTTGTGTGCATGATTAGGGAATATAGCACTTATAAATGTGAGTTACAAAAAAACATTTATATGCAATGCAAACATCTCCAAATCCATTATATGGACAACAATATTTTATAAACAAGAAGGTGATGGTACAATGGATAAACAGAGTGATCACAATGCATTTTAATTTGTGCACTTCAGATACAGTAATAAATATGCAGATTTATATTTTGTATACAATTTGCTTTATATTATTGTTTATTTGAAAGTGTTTTATAATCACCAATAAAATGCACAGAATAAACTGAATGCACACATTGCACAATTTATTTTTAATTGGTGGGTAGCCAATTAATTATTTTGTAATAATTGTGATTATAATATTTAAACCTTTACATCATACAATTTTACAACTATATATAAATTATTAATATAGATTATGGTTGAATCATATGTATAACATTTAACTACTTTTACAGAACATTGAATATGGCAACAAATATAGGAGGACATTTGGAATCAGAATTACGAAACAACGGAATATGGCAGAGACCTGACCCAGATATGGATGATTTAGTTGAGATCTATACCAGTGCAATAACAAAGACTGACCAAGAACGGATCACAAAATCTTTTGTGCAAGAAGACACCAGGATTCGTTGTGTTGTGTGCACTGAAGGGTTTGGTTTTGGAATAAATGGGTCCTGATCGCACTGCCTCCTTGTTTACCAAAGGTAGTAACCCACGGAATAATACATATTTCGAATGGTTAACTATTGGGTGTTCAACCAAATCCTTGCATTTGATGCAACAATACCAGTTTCCTGGAAAATTGTAATGGTTCATATTAAACATAACACTTGTGGCAGATGTATTACATAATTAAGAAAAAAGAAATATAGAAGAATTTTGTGCATTCATCAATAGCACTAATCACAGACAATCTATGCTTTTATTACCTGGACTTAATTTCTCATCATCAGTGGTCTAAATTGTTGCCAGAAAGTTTGTATTTTCTAAAGGTGTTACATGGAAAAGGTGGGAGTTGAGAAATAATACTATTTGTTTCCTGTCTGAATTTGACTTTTTTTTAGCTATGATGAGACCATTAGGATGTTAAATTTGTTATTTATTGACCAAAAATATAAATTACCAGTTTGTGGAACTTTTTTCCCCAAACAAGAAGGATGGTACCACTCATGGCGTGTACAATCTGACTGGCGTGCACATTGTGTCATCCTCTCCTTACGCTTGATGTGACAAGTGCAGTATATGTATGAGATTGCCTTTTCACATTGCTTAGAGCAATACCAATCCTCTTTGGTATTGCTTGGCAAAGCTCTACCAGTTTTTTCCACACATTGGTAATGATCCCAACTGTGTGGACAATTGTTGTTACAGCAAAGTATCATGGCATCATCAATATCTGGAATATTTAGAATAACTGTAGAATACAATACCTTTGGTACACACACATATATGTATATATTTCACTTTATTTTATACACCAGTTATATTCCACAGTGAATGTATATATAAATAGGAATGAGTTATCATTTTTCTAGGATTTCTGAAAATTACAGTGTCTCATAGTAACAACTACAAGGGCCTGTTACCTTTGCCAGATGAGCAGTAATAAAAAGCATCTAGCTCTGCATCTCCAACTCCTTTCGCAGATTTTCGGGTTGCATGCTTTTTTAAACCTGCATGAATCCCTCTGATCTGTTCTTGGGGAACTTCCTAAATATGCATCAACAATTTGACTTATAATGAAAGTGTCAAAGACATTATACAATTGAAGTTATGTTAAAAAAAACCAAAAGGTATGATAAACATTATAATTGTGACATATAATTAAATGGAATCAAATCTCCATAATTTAACCACCTACCTGCCAACAAAAATCTACAATTTTTGAGGCAATAACTGTTAGCCATTTCTTTTTGGCTGCATGGTTCCCATCAGCAGGAAATGTTGAAGGGAGGTTTTCAAATCTATCCACATTCAGCTCTCAGCCGAGAAAGAGCATGACATACCCTTCAGTAGCAAACTGTTTTTGAAGTAGATACAAAAATAATAATTTTTGTTTTTAATTGTTTTTTCATGTTGAATATCATCAATGATATTTGTATGTATATTTGTGGGATTAAAACATAATGATGGTTTTAGTTAACCATCTTTTTAGGGCCAGTCAGGAAACTGCAAACATCACTTTATTTGTTGCGTTAAATGTGATAAAAACGTGAAAAAACAAATGTTGTGAGGATATAAGAGTTGTGCACATCACTGAAGAAAACATTGCTATTATTGGCCTGGATTCTCTTCCATGATGGTCACCTTCAGTGCTGAAATATGTCTTAACAATCATGCCACACAGTGTAAACTTAATATATGGAATATAATTCTAAAATATCAAACCTTCAATAGATCACAAAGGTTTGTAATTTCCCAACACTTTTTTTAAAAGTTCCGGTGCATAAAAAACTCTTTCATCCAAGCGATAATGCCTGGACTTGCACCACTCTCGGATTTGAATGTGGCATTAACTGTGTCCTATAACAAATCATAAAATAACATTAATTCTTCTAATCCCTTCAAGTGTATTCAGCTTCCATGTAAATGTATCTTATTGTTATGGAGAATTTCATGTATTTCCTAACCTGTAGAATAATTGCAGCTTTGTGGAACTCCACAGGAGTTACAACAATGCCAGTCAGACTAGTGTATGAAGTGCTCTGTGTGCGTACTGCGCACTTTCCTTGTATCATCTTTTCATGACTTGCTCCATCACCACTGACTAAAATTATATAAATAATAAAGAACATACAACTTCAGATTTCTGTGCCATTTGATCTGAATGTTGGTGATGTATTTCTCATTTCATCCATTTATAATGCTCACGAAGTAATGGGAAATGATCCAGGATTATCCATGTGGTGATGGTTACCATCCTTTTCTTCAGCTCTGCATTGTCAATGGCAGTTGGCAGTAGCGCAGATGGGCTCACCTAAAAAGAAGTAAACTTGAAGATCCCAGTTACCAGCTCTTAAAATAATCAAGGTCAAATTCTGTGATGTCCTTACCTGTACAGCTCGGACTGTGTCCATTCCTGTGTACTGCAGAGTAGGGACTCTGTGTTTAATGGCTAAAACCAGGCCCCAAAGCCAAATCTTGTTTCTTCCCTCACTCCCTTGGTGTTTCGCTATCGTCTCTATCTGTATGTTGTCCCAACAAAACCCATACGAATGTCCACCACATGGAATGATCTTAAAAGATTGGTTTGCAATGAAATATACATGGTGATTAATTGGCCTCACACAATTAATACTGTGACTCTAATATGCAAATATGAGAGTGAATACTAGTCAAGCAAACTATACCTGTGTATCAGACATTCCATCTAAATGTGGTATTTCATTGGGATTCTTCAATAAATTGACAGAAAGATATTGCATTAAATTAGCACAAAATATATAACACTGGCCTATTTTTCATATGTCATATATTGTGAAAGGTTTCATCTTTAAATTGGCAACAATTAATCATCTGTTAATTATTCTTAGTACAAATGTAACAAATAAAATTGTGCTTTTACCTCTTGGTTGACAATTTTGCAGTATGAGTGATCTATCAAGGGTGAAACTGTTGATACCTGGCAAATATGTCAGCATCTCTTGACTTATTAAAAGCGATATCAAGTAAATATTTGGATTATTTCAATAATTAACCATTTTATATTAAACATGTTTCCTTGGATACTTTGTTTATAGTGTAAAAAATGGGAGAAATGGTTTAACATTTAACAAATGGTTAAACAAATTACATAAGGTGCTTGTAATCTGCTTACCTGCATGAAATGTACAGAGTAGAAATGATTGGGAAGGTGGCCTAAAAGAATGGGTGGGCCAAGTTCCTGGACACACACTTCCACCTTGGTCATACCGCCATTATGGGCATGAATGTGGATGTGCCTGTTCAAGAAATGGGATGTCCCAACAAAAACAGGAAAATGAACCTCCTGGTTCAGCTGTTTCATTTTATCAATGTTCGTAACCCACATATTCATTTGCCCATTATGGGGATGATCCCATGTGGTCCCTTGAAAGATATTTTTTAATTTCATAAGCATACACGACACTTTGTGTGAGACATTTTTAAAACAAGACATACAAAAATTATATACATAACCTTGCATGATGATTTGCGAAATTATTTTTAAAGAAGGGATTGCAGTAGATTCATAATTTCCTTGAAACACTCTTTTTAGCATGTTGTCACTTTAATTCCTCTTTTAATTCTCTTACTTTACACTTAATGATTGTGTTATTGTGTGCAGTTTCTCATCAACACAAATTCCTTAAATATACCTGAATGTATGGAGATATTCTCATTAATGAGGTTACTTTTTCCCTCAGGTCTGCATGACTTATTCCACAAAGGTGTAGACAAACTGCATGAAAGAAACAGTTCCCATCTCCAGGAACATTATCTGCCTGCAATCCTCTGCTAACAAGTACTGCCATTAATGAATTATCATTTATCATCATCTTGAACCTGAGGATTGCATTCTAGTGAGAAGCTTGCTGCCACAGCCATGTCAATATCTACAGATAATAATGAACTTCACATTTAAAAAAGGAAGAGAAATCTATAAAATGGTACTATGCACAAATAAAAATAGTTACTTTTGTATATTTGATAAAGCATACCTTCATCAAAATGAGCAATGGGGCTGACAGGAATGCACCCCTAAAAATGTTTCCACATAAAATATGTTAGTATGGTACTTTTCACACAATTCACAAACTCTGTGTGGAATTGTGTAGGTGAATTACCACCGCCTGCCTTAAAGAGCATTGATATACACAAGAATTTAATACTATAGTGTTTTCTTCTTTCCAGCAAGTATAAAATCCACAAATAAAGGAATTTTATATTTATTTGTGCAAGTATTATATTGTACTTAGCTTCTTTGTGTATCATAGCTTATCATCTATTGTAGTGCATCACTCTGTGTGGAATTGGGTAGGTGAACCATAGCCTGCCTTAAAGAGCATCGATATACAAAAGAATTTAATAAAATAAAGCTTTCTATAATTCTTTTCAATTTTCATGTGACCATAGAGAAAGTATAAAGTTCTATATTTTCTCTATGATGTGACAGTAATTACTAAAAGGCACTCCAGTACCTCAATTAACATGCATTATTTATTTCTATCCCTTCTCTCCATGTTTTTTCACCATTTTTTTCACCATTTCCCCAGCTACTTTCATCAAGGATTCCTTGGCCTCTGGGCTATGTTTTACCAAACATCTGAACATTTTTACATAATGTGAACTTTTCAGATGTTTAATTAACTGCTCTTTGAAGTCTGTGCATAATATGTTTTCCCTGACATTGGATTTTAATCTCTCCTTCCCAGAGTCAATGAGCCATATTCCTGGAAGATTATGTCTGGCATATTTGCTGTTTATTGTTCTTTTATTCTTTTTTCTTCCAGATTTCGATTTTGGACAAGTGTTCTTTTCTATTTTTTTTACACAATCAAAACAAATCCATTTTGGCACCTTAATCTTTTGAAATACACTTTGAAATGTTCTGGGAGAGGTGACAGAAAGCATTGTCCTTCTTTGATAACCTTTCCCATCTCTCCTCTTCACAAATCCATTACAACATGCACCACATTTTTCCATATTTATACTCATAAGAAACTTCACTCACATTTTAAGTCATCATGACACCATTGCTATCGATGGAGAATACTACAGGAGTCACATGATAGTCACATGACAAGCCTAAAGGGATCCTTCATTGTATCAAATAATAACTGAATTTGTCATTGTCAATGGCCTTGACATTCAAGGTGTCATTACTGTGCACGCAAAAGGAAGTTGACCATTTCTTAGGGTGACAAGTGTGAAGAAGTTTAGAAAGAGCAAATTATTTCAGAAATACA
Source organism: Amphiduros pacificus (assembly GCA_949316495.1). Classification (NCBI taxonomy): domain Eukaryota; kingdom Metazoa; phylum Annelida; class Polychaeta; order Phyllodocida; family Hesionidae; genus Amphiduros; species Amphiduros pacificus. Next base: position 3,998,927 of record OX439002.1, read on the forward strand.
CTAAATAATTCATAATCTCGGCTAAAGATGACATTTGTGAGGGCACATTTAAGGTGAAGTCATACTTAAATGTGTAAGGAATTTATTAGCACTTGTTTTAAGTCCAGATTAGTCAACACAAAAGAGGAGAGCTGACATTTCAAATCGTCGATTGACCCACACACCGTAAGTGTTCAAGACCTCCTTGTGCTCTGCACAACTTGTCTTTCAAGGCTATCTTGCCATGTGAAAAGGTCAAAGCATATCATCAGACCTGTGAGACACATGCTAGTGCTGAAACATTTAAAACTATTGCAATACACTGGATATATTCATAGTTTAAAGACTATGACAAAATCCTTTCTGCATAAAATTACAATTTTTTTATATTTTCTATGTTGTCAAAAAACATATTCAATTCTCGCTATCTGCTCTCCTGGATTTCTAGCTGGTCCGTGAAAAAATGACGAAATTGGGGCGAGAGAGCAGTGCATGACGGGAAAGATGTTGCGTTGTAAACTTCCGCCCGCCTTTCTTCAAGATGGGAGGGAAATTTCAGACTGACAACGTACATTGACAAGCCAATGTCAGTGCTAAAGCGTGTTTGTTGTGTAATCTTTATTTAGGTATATTACAATCTACGTAATTTATGTCAACATTATGAAGGCAAAACTGAGAAAAACAACGATGGAAAGATGAAAGGCAGAGGCGACAATGCCTCAAACAAGCTGTCGCCGCTGTTCCCGGAGGTGCCGTGTGCAAAGAATTGGGTCAAATACGATCGCAGCGCTCTAAAAATGCAGCGTATATTGTAGAGCAGATAGGGAAAATTCTATATGTTCTAACATGCATATTGCTCAAATATTACCCAAATATGAAGATTTTATATTTGTTCTTCGTATTAAGTCATATTAATATTCAGAACCTCAATATCAAGATTTCACCCTCAGCATGAACATAATACTTTTCCCGACCAGGATTTAAACCCTGGACTTTAAGCATTGAAAACAGACATCTAAACCACTGAGCTACGTATCACCCTGTGGGAGCACTGTAGAAAGCTTGGAGTCACAGCATTGTATGAAAATTGAAATTGACGCTATGTTCCATTTCTTTGCTAATCTATCATTGCTCAAACTTAACCCAAACATTTTAATGCCATTTTTGTTTTCTGAATAAAGACATTTTATTTCTTTTTTTTTTTTTGTATTTTCACCATTTGCAAAAGAAATAAAACAAAAAAAAAACACATTTTTATTCTATATGTTGCAATGTGCATATTGCTAAAATAAAACCTCAAAATGAAGATTTCAGTTTCAGCATGAAAAAAAACAACTCCCCCAGACCTTCCCACTGAGCCTTGTGTTATTTGATTTAACCATCTCACTGGTAGGTCAAACAAAATCTTTGTCTTTTTATCAAGTTATTTTATAAAGGGATATTCAGTAACTTCGCACAGCAACCTAGGTTAAATTTATAGATTAAATGTTTCAAAAATATGTTAGTCTAAGATCATTAGTAGTGCAAATAGATCAAAAGAAAGATATCTAATACTCATCTCTCATTTAAATCTAACCATTTTCAAGTTGATTCTCTGTAGATAGGTATATAAGGTTAGTATTATATTGAATATGAGGTGTGTCATATAATGTTAAGACATATTTTATATATTTAACTTGAACTCATAAAATAGAAAATTTTAGTCAGCCAATGAAAGTCTGTTACTGGAGTGGTGCATATTTTTCTGGAAAAGTCATATGAAAAGTAGTCTGGTAGGATGTTAGTTTAATAGGGAGTTAATTGGTTGATGTGTACTCAATGAGTTCACTGTCACACAAAAGTATCAATAGTTAAATTCTATATGGTATTAATTTGTTTGTTTGTTTGGGGTTTTACATCACTTTCAACATTATTTCAGTCATTTCATGATGAGACCTACTTGTAGCAGATATAGTGCTGGCCTCAGCCTCAGCTCATGTGTGAAATTGAATCATGAATTCAATCTCGGCACGGCCGGGGATCGAACCCAAGACCTTTGGATCACCACAGAGGAACTGGCGCTAATAAGCTGGCACTCTAACCAACTGCGCCACGGCCCGTGGCCTCTATATGGTATTAAATGGCAATGTATATTTATATTGGTATCAATTATGATTGTGAGATTGTATACCTGTGGTGATCAATTCCCATCAAATAGAATCATAATAATAAAATTCTACATATTTTTGATAAAGATTGTAAGTGGTGTGCTTAGTGGAGCATGATATATTTGATAGCTGCAAGCATCCATTCATAGATAGTCATGTGACACATAAAAAAAATGTGAAATGGTTTTTACGACCCTTTCAGCAACTATGGCCATATCAGGTCGATTTTCGAGCCTTTTAACCAGTGTGAAAGTAACACTGCCAGCAGTGGGAGTCGAACCCACCACCTCCCGTCCTCCACTTATATAACCATTAAAGGCACAGATGCTACACTCTACCAACTGTGCTAGTGGGCATGTGACACATACTGCATGCCAGTAATCCATGGTAGTATAAATACTGGGTAAATTTTGGCTATAATCAGAGAGCCAAAGATCTGAAGTGAGCAGGGGTAGTGTCAAAAGCCATATAGCATTTATGCTAGGCTAGGACTGCTTATCACCACACATATTATGGGAATATCATGTGAGCAAAACTAAGTGTACATTGCTTCTCTTGGAATAATGAGATATTGTTTCATTCATAACAAAAGTACACTGAGTAGTAGACACTCCAGGCTTAAGACCAATTTGCAAATCATTACTTTTCAAAGCACAGTGTTCTTTTTGAAGTACAATCCAGTCAAATACCTTGCCAACTATACTACTAAGAGTGATGGCCCTATAATTATTAGAGCAGCACAAAAGCTTGCATTTACCTTTCGGGTTTGTATCATTGTACCACAAATCATACTTTCGGGGCTAGCACCATGAACAAGCATACAATTGATTACATATTCAAGTAAAACAAATAAGGTATAAAGACCATGTTAAATATGATCAGAGTTGAGTCCCTCTTGGCCATCAGATTTACCGAGTTTTAATCACTGGACAGCTTTAACAGCATACATATCATAACTTTTTTAGTTCAATCTCTCATAAATCTTACGTTCAATCTTGTTCATTTGGCATTCATTATGAGGAACACTATGATATTAGGTTCTAATATTTATCACTACAACCATAACAAATGTCCTTGTCATCAACAAAACCATCCACATTACTAAGAGCAAAATTATTTCTCCCCTTAATCTTTTTGGCATATCTCCACAGAACCCTATATCTGTTATCTATAACAGCTTCCGCCATTCTTCCCATGCGAATCTTATCACCATCTCTTCCTTTATGTCTTACTGCAAGATGGTAGCATGCCTGGGTTATACAATACATCTCTGCAACATCACCAACATAAGGCTGACCACAGAGAGATTCTTTTCCCAAGTTTTCAACATGCTAAGTCCGCCCAGGTACGTTTTTATTTACACCAGGTGGCACCACTGACTTACTGCTTGTTGGTTTACATTTGGGTATACATAAGTCAGAGGCTTCAATACAAGCGAATATAAGATCATAATACAAGTCACACAAATCATTTAAATGCTTTGTACAACTAAACTCATCACATTTCAATAGATCGCAATCAACTTCTGACTTTGATTTCATCCTCTGATTTTCATCTCATTGTTGTTTTTCACCCAGATACCTTACCTGTTGGATGAAATAAAATCTTTCTGTTCTCAATGATGTCATCATTGTGTTTGTTAAACATTAGTTGACACATTGTGATGTAGCTTATATTATTATTTAGCTTTGCAATAGCACAGATGTTCTTAATATATAAAGTCTTTGCTAATGCTCAATGTGGTGCACTCTAGTTTGTGGATGATATAATGCCATCCGGTGATCAATATCATATCTGCCAGGGGCCATGACGCAATTGGTTAGAGCTCCAGCTTATTAGCACTAGTTCCTCTGTGGTAATCCAAAGTTCATGGGTTCTTGTTTGTTTGTTTGGAGTTTTACATCACTTTCAACATCCTTAGCAGATATAGTGCTGCCTCACTGAATTGTCATGTCTGCAGAAAAAGCTATGACCAACTGTTTTCAAGTGAGTCTTGGGGACAGAGAAGTAAGTACTATCATAAGACCGTAGGTATCTCTCACTCTGTATAATCAGGAGTACATCAAGCAAGTAACAGGGCTCCATTTAAGGCTTTCCAAATGATCAGAAGAATTTTAAAGTCAAATCTGGCTCAAGCTGGGATCCAATGTAGATCCTTTAGTTTGTGTATACTGTTGTCTACTTGCTGACCAGAGGTGTGGTCGACAGGGATGTAGATCTGGGTATCATCAGCATATATATAATAATTGAGTCCATAATTGTTTAGGATATCACCCAGCGGGGCATATATATTGCGAAAAGAATGTGACCAAGGACAGATCCCCAAGGGACTCTGTTGCAGCCAACTTTTACACATTGCTTTCTGTCCAAAAGATATGACCTTATCCAGTCCAGATCATGAAAATGTGATGATCAATTGTATCAAAGGCTGCAGAAAGGTATTTAGTAGTTTTACAACCTTAGTAAGCCAGTTACAGTGCTGTGATGCCCCTTGTAAGCTGACTGAAATTTGTCAGCAACAACCCTTTCAGTGAGTTTGGAGGTTTAAGCTTGAGGTCTGTAATATTTCTCAGTGCGTTCCAGACACAGTTTCTTCAAGAGAGGTGCAATAATAATAATAATAAATTTCTATAGCGCTATTTCAGACTCAGTCTGCTCATGGGGCTTCCGAAGGTAATGTTCTCTGTATAAATGAGTTTTTAGACGCTTTTTAAAGCATTCTATAGTCTTGCAATTTTTCACCTCCAGGGGCAGGGCATTCCAGTTTTTTGGCGCGTATGCAGCAAAAGCCCGGTCCCCATAAGTTTTCAAGTTGGTTTTTGGAATTATATTTTCATTCTTCTCATTAGACCTTAAGTTTTTCTTGCCTTTTTTGGGCTTAATAATTTTGACAGATAACTGGGGGAAAAGCCATTTTTTATCTTCCATGTGAGTAGAGCTATCTTGAAGTCAATTCTAGCCTCAACTGGCAGCCAGTGCAGATCCATCAGTTTTTTTGTGATATGATCCCTTTTTTCAGCTTTCCTACAACCCTCACAGCAGCATTCTGAAGTTTTTTAAGTTTAGCCAGTTCACATTTCGGCATTCCAGTCAGTAGACAATACATTTCATGACGTCATAAGGATATTGCCATACTCTTATGGCGTCATTTTACCTTTCAGTGCCTCTATGATGACACTCCACATAAAAATGACGCCAAGCAAGGAGTGTGCTTTCATTAGGGGCCTATATATTAAGATCTTGCTCAAATAGGTTTTACATACAATAATGGGGATGCATTTTTCAAAACAATTATAGACATATTTATTACTAATGTGTGAATTTTAAACGTTTTTTTCAAAATCGGTGCTTAATCCCTTTAAAATAAACAAAAGAAATTTTTTATTGGATCCCAGTCACATTGGAATCCATGTAAATGAGGCTGCTGACCAAGTTGCCAAAGTAGCATTGGATAAGCGCCCAATAAATATGCTTATTCCTTATACAGAGTTTAAGAAATATATTACAGTTTTTTGGCGTTCTGAATGGCAAATGCACTGGAATGAAACTGTTAATAAATTATATGAAATTGAGCCCATTCTAAATAAAACTAAAGGTGCTTGTAGAAGTAACCGAAGAGAAGAGTTTGTTTTAACTCTTATAAGAATAGGATATAGTCATTTGACACATTGCTGTCTTCTTAAAGGTGAAGATCAGTCTCAGGGTATTGTCAAAGAGCTTTGACTGTTAAACATATTTTAATTGAGTGTTTTGATTTTGATAATATACAAACTCAATATTTTAATGTGCAAGATTTACATGCGTTATTTGATACTGTAGACACTTCTGTGATAGTATCGATTTTAACCAAATAGGACTCAATCACCAATTTTAAGGATGAAGCTCTTGTTTACTTAGGTCATCGATCTATTTATCAAGAACCACAGAACATCAAATGATATTTAAGTCTCTTTAATAATTTATACATATTTATTTTATACATAACTGATATCTTAAAATTCTGTGATGTAAGGATTGTTGATATATTATATTGTTACACATTATTATCTTGTCAAAATGTTTATAATATGTTTTTACCATTTTTAAGTACTAGATGACCTTAGTGGTTGATGTGCCTCTAAGCAACCATTCATTCATTAATTCATTCATTCCTAGTTTAGGTATCAGTAACTGAGAAAAGTACATTTCCATTTTATACCTTCCAGTCAGTTGAACTATCTTAAAATCTATTGTATTTGGTATATTTATTTTATTTTACCCACAACTCTGGCTGCAACATTCTTCAATTTCTTTCCGCGCCATCAGTTATTTTCATCATTTATAAATTTGTAAATTTCAGGACAGATTTTACGGATATTCTATTGAGCCCTCGATTTTGACAAGGTTCAGGTGACGGATGTTAAAATGAGATGGATGAATGATAGTATCATTTTTAGAGCAAATAGGACAATTTTAAGGATGGGGCTCTTGTTTACTTAGGTCATTGAGCTATTTATCAACTTGAAGGCAGTATTATTTCCACACTGGTTATAAGGCTCGAAAGTTGACCTGATAGCCATAGTTGCTGAAAGGGTGGTAAAACAACATTTCAAAATTTCACATAACTGATATTTTATAAAATGATGTTAATATCTGTAATGTAAGGATTGTGTACATATTATATTTATATTTTACATTATATATCTAATCAAAATGTATTATTTTAACCATTTTAGGCCATGAATGACCTAAGCAGCTTTTTGTGCAGTTCAAGCCACCATTCATCCATCTCATCACACTGAAAAAAGTAAAAACAAAATTTATATATTTATTATATCTGATTGATGTAATATAAATGATATTGTTAAATTCTTGTGTTGTATACATATTGTATATTAATTACATGTTGATTCTAGTCAATATTATATTTGAGTTTTTGGCACTGATCTTTTTGTGTCGATGTGCCATAAAGCAATCATTCATTCAGTGCCTGAGAGCAATATCTGCCAAACAAACCTGTGCTCTTTGCATTATTCGCCTCACTTCAGAGAACAGTGGTCTCAAATTTCTGACAAATGTCATGAAAATGTTTAAATCCCCTGAGGGAAAAAGTTCATTTGATGGAACTAATAAATATTTTTTCAGGATCTGTCAAAATGTGTACGCAGTCCCCTGATGTAATTGTCACACAGACAGTATCCAGGGCACTTTATGCAAACATGAGGTGTTTTCCCTTGAGCCAAAATACCTGACATGCAGAGGAAAGTCTCAGGTCAGGGAACCAACAGTAGAGATTACAGATATGAGCTGGGGTCCTGCTTAGAATACTTACTTGCCCAGATTAGTGGGGTGTATGGTCACTTTCACATGTATTAAATAGTGGGCAAATCAATGCACACACCTCTGAGCAATATTACTACACATATTTCTTCATTCAAACTGTGGCTTTATTTGACTATTAAAATAATGACAATTAAAATAATAATCTTATATTGTTAATAGTGTTTTAACAACTGTGAAACTAGAGGTGAGGCACATGTGAGCACATGCATTTTTGGCTGATCTTGGACAGCACAGCATGAGCAAGGTGAACCACTGACCACTTTTAAATGTGCCATTTCACATTCAGCATGAGAAAAATACTTTTCAACCAGGATTCGAACCACAGATCTTTAGCATAGAAGACAGACATCTTAACCATTGTGTGTGCATTGAGCCATGTATCACCCCATTGAAGCACTGTACAAACTTTGGGGTCAAGTAATTTAATTATTGAAATTGATTTCTTTACAAACATGTCATTACATGTCATTACTCAAAATAAACCACAATATATTGATTCCATTTTTGTTTTATGTCATTATATTCTATTTTATTTTATTTTTATTTTCTCCGAAATGCTATAATGCTAAATGCTATAAAATTTTACATGTTCTTACTTTCACATGAAGATTTCATCTTTTTTGTATAAAGTGATTATGTTAAAAATGTCTGTTAACATTTTTTTTGTCATCACCTTGTAACATGTACCAAGCACGTACATTATTTAGGATTCAAATACCTGTGGAATATCTGCAAATCAAAGCTATCATAAATTATATTTCCAAAATCAAAGATCTTTCCACCCACTTTGGAGATCTGCCAGATCTGTTTGCGTGCTCTCGCATTTCCAAGGCAAAGGAGGCCACTCTTGCAAGTTTGTTTAAGTGCTTTAGCTCACAGAGACATCTGAACTCTTCTCACACGCTCCACAAACATTGCCATTGGACGAATCCGCTTTGTCATGAAATGCCCCCAGCCTGCATACCTAATTCCTGTACAGTTTATACAACACATTTCCATCAGTTGATAACATATTCTATTTTCATAGGTGGCGCTATATTCCCACAACCTTTGATATGACAGATCATCTAATTATTATAAATACATGAGATGTATACACAGGCTGTGGAGTCATTAATCAGGCTGTATCCCAGTCATCACGATGGCTCAGCTATCACACTATTTGATTTCTTGGTTGGTTGTCTGTGGAGTGTTACGCCAAGGCAGCAAGGCAGGTAACGTCCAGGGAAAGGCTGTGAATGGTACCCTCACTCTGGGGTTCATGTCCCCGTGGGAGCAAGGCTGGTTTATTGGGCAAAAGGTCGGGGCCGCAATTATCTTGGGTATAAAAGAGGTTCATAAACAACAGCTACTACCTGGGTACGTCATTCTCTAAACAAATAATTAAACCTAAAGAATGTCAATCAATGTTTAATAATTATATTTTTTATCAATGAATATTTCCAACCTTTCTGTATCAATAATGCCATTCAGATAAGTGATGGCAGTGTGGTAACGTTATATTTAAGCTATGAGATAGAGTGGGTATTCCGTGATGATTACTGTGAGCCTCGGCATGGGATGCAGATGGCCGTGGATCTGTGGGAGTCTGTGGAGGATCTGGATGCTATCATAGGTCCCGGATGTAGTGTGGTGTGCCAGCCTGTGTCCCTCCTAGCGGCAGCCTGGCGCATCCCTGTGGTGTCCTGGGTCTGCACCAGCGGTAGCCTATCAGATAAAAGTATTTATCCGACGTTTACACGGGTAGAAGCCACCTGGCTTGGCCTTGCTCCCTGCTACAACTCCCTGGCGGATATGTTCCAGTGGAACAGAGTGGCCATTATAACCACATCCGAAGATGTGTTCAGAATCACCTCTGAAGTTATCAAAGATACCATGGAACAGCAAGGTAAGCAGGTAATATTCCGGGTGGTTGACACCACAGTGAATGGGGACTCCATTAATCTGGAAAGCCTGAGAGCTCTGCAAGAGACCATAAAAAGCATGAAGGACATAGTTCGTATCTTCTTCATAATGTCTTATCCATCAGATATGAGAAATATCCTCATCACAGCCCTGGATCTGGGCATGCTGAATGGAGACTATGTCTTTGTCACTAATGAGTACGGCATAGTGCCTGGTGCAGAGTACAGCTACAGGCCTGAGGTGGATTCTCTCATGTATAATGGTATTATATCTGTAGGCATTTGGAGGCCTTCTGGACCTGAGTATGACCAGTTTCGCAGAGATGTCATTAATGCTTTCCAGGATCCTCGTTTTGATGATCTTCCTCACCCAGGTCCAGATGCAGATATCAATGACATTGATGTTTATGCTGGTAGGTGAAACATTCAGGTGTGAGATATGTTCTCATTCTATATTTCAATGAAGAAATGAAATGACACGCATCTCCATTTACAAGAATAAATATCTAGATGTTGTGTTTTCTTTTTCTTTTTTTCCTTTTCATCCTTTTTCTTTTTTTCCCTTTTTTTTCTTTTTTCTTTTTTTCTCAAATGTTGAACGTACTGATTGATTATCAGGCACCCAGTGGTAAAGACATTTCAACGTTTCAGCTTATGTGTATGATGCAGTCCTTCTGTGGGCTCATGGAGTGAACAAAACATTAGGGCAAGGATTTGGAGTGGATGATGGCTACAAGATCACAGGAAATATATTTGGAATATCATTCCAAGGCATGTCCGGTACAGTAACCATTAATAATGTGGGCGACAGGAAGCTTGATCAAAGGTCAGTGGCGTTTCAGGGAATGTCCAGTATGGTAACCATTAATGATGTAGGCGACAGGAAACTTAATCAAAGGTCAGTGGCATTTCAGGGAATGTCCAGTATGGTAACCATTAATGATGTGGGCGACAGGAAACTTGATCAAAGGTCAGTGGCATTTCAGGGAATGTCCAGTATGGTAACCATTAATGATGTGGGTGACAGGAAACTTGATCAAAGGTCACTGGCATTCCAGGTAAAGTCCAGTATGGTAAGGATTGTTGTTATATTGTTACACATTATTATCTTGTCAAAATGTTTATGTTTTTACCATTTTTAAGTACTAGATGACCTTAGTGTTGATGTGCCTCTAAGCAACCATTCATTCATTTATTCATTAATTCATTCATTCCTAGTTTAGGTATCAGTAACTGAGAAAAGTACATTTCCATTTTATACCTTCCAGTCAGTTGAACTATCTTAAAATCTATTGTATTTGGTAAATTTATTTTATTTTACCCACAACTCTGGCTGCAACATTCTTCAATTTCTTCCTACGCCATCAGTTATTTTCATCATTTATAAATTTGTAAATTTCAGGACAGATTTTACGGATGTTCTATTGAGCCCTCGATTTTGACAAGGTTCAGTATCTTGCCGTCTGCTAATTCTCTCTTTTCTATTCCAATATCTGCATCCATGGCACCCTTCAGGTGACGGATGTTAAAATGATATGGATGAATGATAGTATCATTTTTAGAGCAAATAGGACGGGGATGGGGCTCTTGTTTACTTAGGTCATTGAGCTATTTATCAACTTGAAGGCAGTATATTTGAGTTTTTGGCACTGATCTTTTTGTGTCGATGTGCCATAAAGCAATCATTCATTCAGTGCCTGAGAGCAATATCTGCCAAACAAACCTGTGCTCTTTGGATTATTCGCCTCACTTAAGAGAACAGTGGTCTCAAATTTCTGACAAATGTCATGAAAATGTTTAAATCCCCTGAGGGAAAAAGTTCATTTGATGGAACTAATAAATGTTTTTTCAGGATCTGTCAAAATGTGTACGCAGTCCCCTGATGTAATTGTCACACAGACAGTATCCAGGGCACTTTATGCAAACATGAGGTGTTTTCCCTTGAGCCAAAATACCTGACATGCAGAGGAAAGTCTCAGGTCAGGGAACCAACAGTAGAGATTACAGATATGAGCTGGGGTCCTGCTTAGAACACTTACTTGCCCAGATTAGTGGGGTGTATGGTCACTTTCACATGTATTAAATAGTGGGCAAATCAATGCACATACCTCTGAGCAATATTACTACACATATTTCTTCATTCAAACTGTGGCTTTATTTGACTATTAAAATAATGACAATTAAATTAATAATCTTATATTGTTAATAGTGTTTTAATAATAATAATAATAATAATAAAATTTATATAGTGCTGATACCAGACAAGTCTGTTCATAGCGCTGAGTTCAGGACATGCATCCTGAAGAGATGAGTTTTCAGCCTACTCTTAAACGAGGAGACTGACGTGCTTGTCCTAATATTAGTAGGCAAGGAATTCCATAGTCGTGGACCTACAGATGAGAAGGCCCTGTCACCTACTGTCCTTAGCCTGGTATTAGGTACCTGTAGGTGGGTGCCATCATTGGATCTTAGACAGCGTTCACCTTCTTTAATCAGGAGTAGATCCCGTAAGTAAGGCGGAGCCTTACCGTTAAGGGCTTTCCAGGTTAATTGAAGAATTTTAAAATCAATTCTCGCATGAACGGGAAGCCAATGCAGTTCCCTTAATTTTCCTGAAATGTGATCAAATTTCCTGATTTTTCCAACTACCCGTGCTTCAGAGTTTTGGAGGTATTGCAGTTTCCTGATGTCAGTTTTTGAAAGACCCGCCAGAAGACCATTACCATAGTCAAGGGTGGATGTAACAAAAGCATGGGTAAGTGTTACCGCGGTCTTCTCGTCTAGACAATGTCTGATGGCCGCCAGGTTCCTGATGTGATAATAGCCCTTCTGACACATTTTCCTGATCTGGGCCTTCATGTCCATGTTGGAGTCAAATGTGATACCAAGGTCAACAACTGACTGACTAGGAGCAATATCAGAGTCACCCACTCTGATTGTGGTTGGGATACTGCTATGGGTGGTAGTACTGTACCTGTCAGTACATATGAGCATCTCTGTTTTTCCATCATTTATCTTCATCTTGTTTGATATGAGGAAATTTCTAACTTCCCTGACACACTCCTCCAGTTTGTGTCTGCTCATATCCACATGATGGGGAGAGGCGTGGTCAACAGGGATGTAGATCTGAGTATCATCTGCATAAATATGATAGCTCAGACCATATTTTGCAAGTATATCAGATAAGGGTGTCATGTAAATGGTGAACAGTATAGGACCTAGGACTGAGCCTTGGGGTACCCCATATTTTAAGGATATGAGACAGGATCTATGAATCCCCACCTTCACACATTGCTTTCTGTCCATTAGGTATGACCGAATCCAAGAGAGTGCATGACCCGTGACGTTGCATCTATCCCTCAGCCTGTCCAAAAGGATTTGATGGTCAATAGTATCAAAGGCAGCGGAGAGGTCAAGCAACAACAAGATAACTGCCTTTCTATTGTCAAGGTAGCCCAAGATATCATTTTGCACTTTTAACAAAGCGGTTTCAGTGCTGTGATATTCCTTGTAGGCTGATTGAAACTTGTCAGTAAGACCATTCCTTACAAGATGGGGGACTAGTTGGTCTGCAACCGCCCTCTCGGTTAGTTTGGAGACAAATGTTAGGTTGGAAACAGGCCTATAGTTTTTTTCAACCAGTTCCAGACCTAATTTCTTCAGCAGGGGTGTTATGATGGCTATTTTCATATTTTGAATGTGTTGAACTTCTCAGCTTGAGTAATCTCACAGTCACTTTGGGGCATAGGTGTGTCCTTTTTCTTGTGCATGACTGTGTCAATGACTCTAAAAAGCTTTTTAGGGTCATGTTTGTTTTCCTCAACCAGGTTGGAAAAATATGATGATTGAGCAGATTTAAGCATCGAGTTGTATTTGTTCCTCTGAGAGTTATACAGCTCCTTGTCAATTTGAGAGCCAGTCTTGCTAATTTTTCTCTCAAGCCTCCTCTTGAGAGATCTTTCCAGCTTTAATTGGTCACTCATCCAAGGTACAGGTTTGCGTTGGGTGACCATGGCAACCTTAATTGGTGCATGTTTGTCCATGAGTGATGTGAGTTCCCTATCATAATAATTTACCATGTCCTCCAATGATAAAAGTTCCCAAGTTGAGTCTCTGTCAGTTAGGGATTTGATGTCCCTTCTTAGGGATTCAAGATCTAATGCCTTGAAATTCCTAAATTTGATAGATTTTTTGGGGGGTTTAGGAGGTACAATATCAAGGTAAATCTTAATCATTTTATGATCAGATAGGTACTCATCTACCAGGTGACTCTTCATGAGCTTATTTCCCCTAAAGGTCATGATTAGGTCAAGGGTGTTCCCTAACCTATGGGTTGGTTCCTGAACCCATTGTGTTAGATCAAAGGTAGATAGGATGTCATTAAACTTAATGACATCAGGCTTTAAGGGCAAGTTGACATGGAAGTTGTAGTCACCAAGGAAAATGACCTCATGACTAAAGGAACCATAATGTGCAACCAATTGGGTGAACTCATCATAGAACTCAGAGTAGGTATATCTATTCCGATCAGATGGTTCAGGTCTGTATATCACCACAAATGTTACCTTTTTTCCCTTCAATGTGATGGATGACTCCATGAGCTCCATGGTGGTGACTACTGGTTGGTTGGCCCTATTGGTTGTGAAGGGGAGTTCAGATTTGTATAAAATCCCTAATCCTCCCCCCTGTACGACCAATCCTAGGAAAAGACTCAAATTCAAGTGACCCTTCTTTAAGTTCACTTTTGACTTTGTCAGAATTTGAGTCATGCATCCAAGTCTCAGTCATGAACAGGGCATCAAGGTCATGCTCAGTAAAATAATCTTTTACTGGCAGGATCTTGCTAGATATGCTCTGTACATTGCAACATCCAATATTTAATGTTTTCTTCCCGCTTCTATTAGGATTTTTAATACGAGAATGCTGTTTGTTTACAATCCGTGGCCGACCACGTGGAGCAGAGCGAGCACGTGTAGTTGGAGCCAGCTCTGAGACGTGATTGGTCGAAGCAGAAGACGGATGTGTATTGCCATTGTTTATGTTTACGTTCAGACCACGTGTTTCCACGAGCCGATGTGATTCGGGTGTTTCCGGATCTGATAGACAATGGTAGCGATTTGTGGTCGTTCGTATGTTCTCGTGGCTCCGGAAGCTGTGGTTCGGGTATTTCCGTAAAGCGCCACGTTGTACGCTACCACGAGGAAGGGATGCACAACTTGAAGCAGACGGCTCCCAACAATTTGAACAATTTGAAGGATTACCACAAGACATACGTGAGTTTCTATTAGAAAATGATGGAATAATGTGTGTAGCAGGTTGTAGTTCCTGTAATTTGATATTTTCCATCTTCAAAATGCTAATTTTGGCTGTTTTGATGGTGTTTTTGAGATGCTCGCCGGCACCATGCACAGATAGCAGCGTGTCGTAGCTGATTGACTGTTGGGTCTCAAGTGTGAGTTTATGTTGGCATGGAAATAATTCAATATTTCTATTCAAAATTACCTTAGCTGCGTTCTGAAAAGGTGAACTGCAGAGAAGTTTTATTTGAGAAAGGGCGATAAGATAGAAATTTATATTTGCTAACGACCCACGTGTTTTGAGACTGTATTCATGCATATTGCAAAGGATAAGATAGTTTGAGGAAAAACCCATAGGGGGCAGTCTAAGCTGTCCTTTAATATTCTTATCATTTTGAACAATAGTTTTATAACAAGAACATATACAAACAAAGTTATGATTATGGAAAATCTCTTTATTCATATTTACATCATGACACAGTGCCGGCCAGCACCATCATTTGCACGAGTTTATGATTTTAAAAACCTCCTTTCGTGCTTTACGAGTGGCTTCATTTCCACCACTGATATTCACAAAGTTTAATGTCTCTCCTTTTGTAGTTCGTTCTTTGACGATCCCGATGGATGCCCCAGTAGTTGCCTTCAGACGACGGATGGTGGCGCCACCTTTAACAACTGTGAAACTAGAGGTGAGGCACATGTGAGCACATGCATTTTTGGCTGATCTTGGACAGCACAGCATGAGCAAGGTGAACCACTGACCTCTTTTAAATTTGCCATTTCACATTCAGCATGAGAAAAATACTTTTCAACCAGGATTCGAACCACAGATCTTTAGCATAGAAGACAGACATCTTAACCATTGTGTGTGCATTGAGCCATGTATCACCCCATTGAAGCACTGTACAAACTTTGGGGTCAAGTAATTTAATTATTGAAATTGATTTCTTTACAAACATGTCATTACTCAAAATAAACCACAATATATTGATTCCATTTTTGTTTTATGTCATTATATTCTATTTTATTTTATTTTTATTTTCTCCGAAATGCTATAATGCTAAATGCTATAAAATTTTACATGTTCTTACTTTCACATGAAGATTTCATCTTTTTTGTATAAAGTGATTATGTTATAAATGTCTGTTAACATTTTTTTTTTCAACACCTTGTAACATGTACCAAGCACGTACATTATTTAGGATTCATATACCTGTGGAATATCTGCAAATCAAAGCTATCATAAATTATATTTCCAAAATCAAAGATCTTTCCACCCACTTTGGAGATCTGCCAGATCTGTTTGCATGCTCACGCATTTCCAAGGCAAAGGAGGCCACTCTTGCAAGTTTGTTTAAGTGCTTTAGCTCACAGAGACATCTGAACTCTTCTCACACGCTCCACAAACATTGCCATTGGACGAATCCGCTTTGTCATGAAATGCCCCCAGCCTGCATACCTAATTCCTGTACAGTTTTTACAACACATTCCCATCAGTTGATAACATATTCTATTTTCATAGGTGGCGCTATATTCCCACAACCTTTGATATGACAGATCATCTAATTATTATAAATACATGAGATGTATACACAGAGATTCCTTGAGTCATTAATCAGGCTGTATCCCAGTCATCACGATGGCTCAGCTATCACACTATTTGATTTCTTGGTTGGTTGTCTGTGGAGTGTTACGCCAAGGCAGCAAGGCAGGTAATGTCCAGGGAAAGGCTGTGAATGGTACCCTCACTCTGGGGTTCATGTCCCCGTGGGAGCAAGGCTGGTTTATTGGGCAAAAGGTCGGGGCCGCAATAATCTTGGGCATAAAAGAGGTTCATAAACAACAGCTACTACCTGGGTACGTCATTCTCTAAACAAATAATTAAACCTAAAGAATGTCAATCAATGTAAAATAATTATATTTTTATCAATGAATATTTCCAACCTTTCTGTATCAATAATGCCATTTAAATAAGTGATGCTATTGGTGTGTGGGTTTATTGGCAGTATGGTAACGTTATATTTAAGCTATGAGATAGAGTGGGTGTTCCGTGATGATTACTGTGAGCCTCGGCATGGGATGCAGATGGCCGTGGATCTGTGGGAGTCTGTGGAGGATCTGGATGCTATCATAGGTCCCGGATGTAGTGTGGTGTGCCAGCCTGTGTCCCTCCTAGCGGCAGCCTGGCGCATCCCTGTGGTGTCCTGGGTCTGCACCAGCGGTAGCCTATCAGATAAAAGTATTTATCCGACGTTTACACGGGTAGAAGCCACCTGGCTTGGCCTTGCTCCCTGCTACAACTCCCTGGCGGATATGTTCCAGTGGAACAGAGTGGCCATTATAACCACATCCGAAGATGTGTTCAGAATCACCTCTGAAGTTATTAAAGATACCATGGAACAGCAAGGTAAGCAGGTAATATTCCGGGTGGTTGACACCACAGTGAATGGGGACTCCATCAATCTGGAAAGCCTGAAAGCTCTGCAAGAGACCATAGAAAGCATGAAGGACATAGTTCGTATCTTCTTCATAATGTCTTATCCATCAGATATGAGAAATATCCTCATCACAGCCCTGGATCTGGGCATGCTGAATGGAGACTATGTCTTTGTCACTAATGAGTACGGCATAGTGCCTGGTGCAGAATACAGCTACAGGCCTGAGGTGGATTCTCTCATATATAATGGTATTATATCTGTAGGCATTTGGAGGCCTTCTGGACCTGAGTATGACCAGTTTCGCAGAGATGTCATTAATGCTTTCCAGGATCCTCGTTTTGATGATCTTCCTCACCCAGGTCCAGATGCAGATATCAATGACATTGATGTTTATGCTGGTAGGTGAAACATTCAGGTGTGAGATATGTTCTCATTCTATATTTCAATGAAGAAATGAAATGACACGCATCTCCATTTACAAGAATAAATATCTAGATGTTGTGTTTTCTTTTTCTTTTTTCCTTTTCATTTCTTTTTCTTTTTTTCCCTTTTTTTTTTTTTTCTTTTTTTCTCAAATGTTGAACGTATTGATTGACTATCAGGCACCCAGTGGTAAAGACATTTCAACGTTTCAGCTTATGTATATGATGCAGTCCTTCTGTGGGCTCATGGAGTGAACAAAACATTAGGGCAAGGATTTGGAGTGGATGATGGCTACAAGATCACAGAAAATATATTTGGAATATCATTCCAAGGCATGTCCGGTACAGTAACCATTAATAATGTGGGCGACAGGAAGCTTGATCAAAGGTCAGTGACATTCCAGGTAATGTCCAGTATGGTAACCATTACTGATGTAGGTGACAGGAAACTTGATCAAAGGTCAGTGACATTCCAGGTAATGTCCAGTATGGTAACCATTAATGATGTAGGTGACAGGAAACTTGATCAAAGGTCAGTGCAGTCCAGGTAATGTCCAGTATGGTAACCATTAATGATGTGGGCGACAGGAAACTTGATCAAAGGTCAGTGCATTCCAGGTAATGTCCAGTATGGTAACCATTAATGATGTAGGTGACAGGAAACTTGATCAAAGGTCAGTGCATTCCAGGTAATGTCCAGTATGGTAACCATTAATGATGTAGGCGACAGGAAACTTGATCAAAGGTCAGTGGCATTCCAGGTAATATCCAGTATAGTAACCATTAATGATGTAGGTGACAGGAAACTTGATCAAAGGTCAGTGGCATTCCAGGTAATATCCAGTATGGTAACCATTAATGATGTGGGCGACAGGAAACTTGATCAAAGGTCAGTGCATTCCAGGTAATGTCCAGTATGGTAACCATTAATGATGTAGGTGACAGGAAACTTGATCAAAGGTCAGTGCAGTCCAGGTAATGTCCAGTATGGTAACCATTAATGATGTGGGCGACAGGAAACTTGATCAAAGGTCAGCGGGATTCCGGGGAATGTCCAGTACGGTAACCATTAATGATGTGGGCGACAGGAAACTTGATCAAAGGTCAGTGGCATTCCAGGTAATATCCAGTATGGTAACCATTAATGATGTGGGCGACAGGAAACTTGATCAAAGGTCAGTGCAGTCCAGGTAATGTCCAGTATGGTAACCATTAATGATGTGGGCGACAGGAAACTTGATCAAAGGTCAGCGGGATTCCGGGGAATGTCCAGTACGGTAACCATTAATGATGTGGGCGACAGGAAACTTGATCAAAGGTCAGTGGCATTCCGGGGAATGTCCAGTATGGTAACCATTAATGATGTAGGTGACAGGAAACGGGATCAAAGGTCAGCAGGATCAAAGGTCAGTGGGATCAAAGGTCAGCGGGATTCCAGAGCCCAGTTTAAGGCTACCTGGTGTGAATGAGTAAAAGGCCACTTGGCGGTGGCTTTCTATGATAAACTGCTTTTTTTGATAGTGAAGCTGCCTTTTGTCTATCTGTTTCAAACGGAAGGTGCCTCATTACTGTCTTTTAATGGTGTTTATCTCAAAACAAAATACACTTAAAGAGATGAAGTATGCAGATAAAAAACAAAATTGCGTTTTCCCATTAGCTGCCCTTGGCCATTGCAGAGTTATAGTTCTTGTATCATGATGACATAGGAAACATGTCCTTATGTATATGATTCAATGCTGTGCTGTAGACGGGAATGGATATATTGAAGGAGATAAATGCAAAGAATCTCTCAACCAGCCTCATAAGTTAGGAGTTTACCTTCAGGATCAACATAAAACCATATATTGCACTTATGCCTCTCACATGTTGCCAAAAAGTTCTAAACAAGGACTATTCATCAACTAATATTATTTGTCTATACATTCCTACAATCAACTGAATGTATTTCTAACGTGAATATATCCGTTATATCTGTGGCCGCATACGTATCTATTAATGGTAATTGGGCTGAAACTCCCGTACTCATGTCAATAGGATATATTTCCGTATTCCAAACCTATGAAGCACTAAGAGAAAACTTTTCAAGATAGTATTCTTTGTCATCCCCGGGACTGGGTGCTCCAAAGCCAAATTAGGTAATGGCTATAGCCATATATATGATGTCAAATTCATCGACAAGAAAAAGCTATCAAAGAAGATTTACAGACATGATTTGCATTTGGGTGCACTGATCAGCTATTGGGTTTATAAAATATTCAAATAATATATTCAAATTGCCCAAAATATTAGCAAAAATAATGTTACTACCGCATTTGGGTATCTCTCCTTCCTGATATAGCTAAATAGTTCTGAAATGCCATTATACAAAGATCCTAGTATTAACCAAAACATCAAAGCCATTCAAGATCACATCACAGAAGGCTATCTGTTATAATCCTAGTTATGCACAAGCTATTAGAAATAATAAATAGACTATATATACATCCAAAACAGAAGCAAACCTTGTGAAGACTTTGATGTTATGTTATAAATAAAGCATATCTCCACAGGTATGAGCATATAAGAATTGTTTATCAGAGTTTTATTAGCTGACGTCTTTGGTTCAGTGATCTTCCTATGTCTCCTGCATGTCTCCTTCATGGATAAATCTAATCAGTTGAAATGTATATACCGAGATGAAAGGGAGACGATCCTTTTTTTCATGCGGGCCATCCATAAATATGTCACGAATTGTGAAATGGCGTTTTTTTGTATTAAGACCATAACAGTATCATCAACCATTTCAGGTCGACTGTAAAGTGCAATCTTTAGGCTTCGAAACAATAAAGCAAGATGGAGGAAGGGAAACATAACCGTCATTCTTGCCACAAATGACATGTGTCACCGGTAATGCGGTTCTAGCGACCCTTTCAGCACCATAAGCCATATCAGATTGACTTGCAACTGCATAAGCCAGTCATCACTGGCGGCATTGAGTCACAGCTCTCCCTTTATACAACATATATTTCCTTTTTGAAACAAATCAAATACATCACAGAATGACATGTACACAGACATCTCTGACGTATTCACACGTCTCCGATCACTATATATACATTTGTCATAATATAGTATGATTACATTATATCTATTATTGCTCTTGAGTTGAATACAAAATACATTGAAATTGACGTCACCACAAGAAACACTCTATTAGATTAAATGTTTTGTCATAGTAATCGTTCATCTCCAAGTCTGACTCTAATATGATATGATTATTTTTCAGAATTGTCATTCTGCAGAAAGACTATAAAATGGTACCACTCATGGACTGGGATGCTACAAATGAAGTTATGAAAAAAGTATTCAAAGGGGACACAGAAAGTGACTGGTCGGGTATCCAGTGGTATGGCAACAGGACAACTGTTCCCTTAGATACACCATACTGCGGATGGAGTGGGGCACTTTGTACCCAAAACCAGCATAATATTCCTCTAACAGTGATAATAACCTCAGCTGTTCTAATAGCATTACTCATTAGTTTTATTATTGGAAGCGTATATATTTTTAAAAAGTACAAATATGAAAAATCCCTAAAGAAATTAGAAAATGTAACTGTCAAATGGAACGATGTTGAAAAGAGGTCCTCTTTTGATAGTAGCATGAGAAGCACATTATCTCTGCATAGGGAAAGCAGTAGTGAGGGGACAGTTGGGAAGAGTACGGCACATGTAGCCATGTATAGGAATCAGGCGGTAGTTATCAAGAAGCTCGATGCTGATGAAATTAATATGCATGATAGAAACATATTGATTCATTTAAAATCTATGAGAGATTTGAATAGTCCCAACATAAATACATTTATAGGTATCTGCTCCGAGAAGCCTCATTGTAGCATACTTATGGAATATGAAAGTAGGGGAAGTCTGATGGATTTAATAGCCTTCAATAACTTTAAACTCACATGGGACTTTAAGGTTTCCTTCATAAAAGACATATCACTAGGCATGAACTACTTGCACCAGAGTCAGATAGGCTTTCATGGGGACTTAAATAGTTCAGAGGTCGTCATAGATAAAAGATGGACATGTAAAATAACAGGTTATGGGTTAGGTTCACTGAAAAAAATTATTCCATCTAACCAAAATGCAAATGAAATGTGGAAAAAGTTGTGGAATGCACCTGAAAAACTGCGCAAAACTATTCATGATCCTAAAAAGGCAGATGTTTATAGTTTTGCAATAATACTTTCTGAGATATATTCTGATAATCCAGTTTATAGTTTGATTTTTTCAGATATGCCTAATTCTAATATAGTTAATATTTTGGAGAAGGTTACACTTGAGAGAAATCCCCCTTTTAGACCAGATATACCTCAGAACGCATGTGAATTACAATGGATAAATCTAGCTACTCAGGCCTGGAGTGAAATCCCAGAGAACAGACCAACATTTCAGCAGATTTTACATATGATCAAGAATTTGAACAAAGAGGAGAGCTTAGTTGATAGCATGATTAACAAACTTCAGGTGCATGCTAATATTTTAGAAGAACGAGTGATTGAAAAACATCTAGAATTACTTACAGAAAAGAATAAAACCGAAATACTTTTATCTGAACTTCTGCCTCAGAGTGTGGCACAACAATTGATTATGGGGGGACAGGCACATCCTGAGGTGTTTGATAATGTCACAGTTTTCTTCTCTGATATTTGTGGATTTACCAAAATATCATCTATGGCACAGCCCATGGATATTGTTGTTATGTTGAATAACATGTACACGCTGTTTGATGATATATCACACAAGCATGATGTGTACAAGGTTGCCACCATAGGGGATGCCTACATGGTGGCCAGTGGGGTGCCAATCAGGAATGGTATAAAACATGCCTCCGAGATTTGCATGTTGGCCATTGATCTGTTATCGTCCATAAATGATGTCGTCATTCCACACCTCCCGTATGAGCATCTGCGCATGCGTATTGGTATCCACAGTGGTTCCTGTGTTGCAGGGGTCATTGGGTCCAAGATGCCGAGATATCTGTTGTTTGGGGATACGGTAGATATTGCTGCAAAAATGGAGTCTGGTGGTGAACCAATGAAAATCCATATTAGTGAAACTACTGAGGGACTTATAAAAACAGTTTCCTATTTGAGAGTCGTACCTAGAGGACAGTTCTATGTGGCTGGAAATACTGAAATCTCAACATTTTGGCTCAGACATGATTTGGTGAAACTTGATTAAATCTGCACCTCATCGGATATTTAGTGACGAAGTCTGACTTTGATAAAATAGCAAATCTTTTTTAATGTGGTTATTATTCAAAATTATATTTTGGTTACAGTAACCACCATTTCAATACATTTTGGCAATATTGGGTCAGACAGATTCCTATCACCCGGACTCAATGCTCAACTCTTTTTTTACGATTAACCAAGTACCAATTTTGCATGAGGCATAACAACTCAAAAAAAAAGAACAACTCATTTGCAGACTTCCACCTCACTCAATCATGAGGTAATCAATCCCTCCTGGAATCACTCCCTGTATCATGCCATCTGATCAAAGCCTTATATTGGTCTCTGAGGCCAAATTGACAGGCAGTAGGGAAGGTCATAAGGACACATCCTATGCTATGTTAAAATGCAGACATATACCAATATCATAATCAACGTTCGAGTTCTATGTTTTCAGTGAATTCTCTTAAGATGTGCTAATTACTTCTGAATGTGAAACATGATTTTGTGGAAACACAAAGAATACCAATATTGTACAGTTAGGAATGATACAATCCAATTAGATTGATGACAGTTCACAATTTATGTTTTTTCTTTTAAAAATCAAACAGTTTTTTTAAATAGCATAATACTAATAATAATAATAATACTACTAATAATAATAATTTTTATTATCAATAAAGGAAATGCGCATCTCGTAGCCTCACTCAACTGTGTTTTCCTTGCTCGCAAGTTCAAAAGATCTCCAGGGCTAGTTTTATCTTTCTTCTCCAATTATTGACGAAACTGTGGTCTTTCGTAAATGTAATATTTAGATTGTTCAATATCCCATGTATATTGTCATCTTACAACGGTTTGAAAGAAATGTTTGTCTTATATCCATACGTACGTGTTTACCTTCAAGAGGTATTCAGTGCAAGTTGAAAGTTGAATTAGTTGAGTTTATTATAATTATTATAATTATTATTATTATTATTATTATTATTATTATTATTATTATTATTATTATTATTATTATTATTATTATTATTATTATTATTATTATTATTATTATTATTATTATTATTAATTATTATTAATTATTATTATTTTTATTATTATTATTATTATTATTATTATTATTATTATTATTATTATTATTATTATTATTATTATTATTATTATTATTGTTATTATTGTTATTATTATTATCATTATCATTATCACTATCACTATCACTATCACTATCATTATCATTATCATTATCATTATTATTATTATAATTATTATATGAATAGGAATGATAAAGTCATCAATTAATTCAAACAGGGCATCCGCTGCACCAATTTGCTTGATCTTGGGCTTATTTGAAAAAAGTGAAATATTAAGAAAGGTGGAAGGGACATAGCTTACATTCCTTTTATTATTGATCAAAATAGCCAAAAACTGGTATTTAATGCAGTAATAAAGAATAAAATAATAATATTTCTATATTGCGATGATACCAGACAAGTCTGTTCACAGCACTGTGTTCAGAACATGTTTGCGCTTTCATGTCCATTTTGGAGTCAAGGGTGATGCCAAGGTGAACAACTGACTCACATGGTGTGATATCAGTCACCTACTCTGATAGAGTTGGGTATATTCTTGGGAGTATACAGAGGGAGGAGCTTACATAAAGATAACAACAGTATTCTACATGATCATATTAACCCCTAACGGACAGGAAAGACGGCAACATCCACCACCGGTAAAGGACAGGAGGGACTTTGACGTTGCCATTGTTCTGACTCAATGACGTCATTTTGTAACAATCCCTTGGGCTGTAACTTTGTTACAAAGTAATAAAGATAATGACGTCAGACCGAGTGGATCATGAACTTTTGAGCCCAGCACTCCATTGAGCATATTGAGTAACCATGGTTATAAATTTAATCAATTAATTATGTGGATACACTAGTCCAGAAACAAAATTGGTTAGTCTAGCCAATCAACAAAATTTAGATAGCCTAGTCCATTAGGGGTTAACATAATTAATGATGTTACCATGACGTCACTCTGTTGAGACTTCCATATCTGATGTCACTATGACAACACTCTATGACGTCATGATGTTTATCTTGTTTGCTACGTCAATACAGATTCAGGACCAAAAAAAACACCTTTAACTTGATCCTGATACTCTCCTTTGCATCGGGTTCAGTATATAACACCCTCTCTGCTTATGCGATCAGATATGTTCAAATAGGTCTGTTCCATTAGCCCCGCCCCTTGAATGTAACCAGATGCACGTGCACGATGCGATGACGTATTTACAGCCTTTCAGTAGGACAGCACGTGCACGATATGATGACGTAACTCGAATCTCTTGCTCATTAATATTCATCAGCGCCCAAATAGTACGACATTTGATCGCGTCGGCGCTAGGCCTATATTGAAGAGGCCTAGTAAAGCTGGGTAGATCCTGACTGTAACCCTCCAACAGCCAATTGCCTTTGCAATTTGCCTCGTTTTGAACTATTTGGATACCATTCATAAATTTTGTTGCTATACCCAAAGACATCGTCAAAAAAGACTTGAAATCCTTTGATTTTAGAAATACCATGCACTGCCCATCCAATTTAAGTCCCGACTCTGTAAGAACTTGACTTCCGGCAACTAACAATCAAAGAATTATGTACTGTTTAAATCAACTTAAGATGTCAGTCCTGTTTGAAAAAATTTCTTTGTTATTTCTTCATCTCGGCATCGTTTCGCCATTGTTTACGAGTTTGCGCAATCAGGTGAAAGTGGGTCAGTTTATTCACGGGAGTGACAGCAACAATCTGGAAGCTCCACAACGTTGCGGTCCTTCTGACGTCATATGAAGATTCTCCCTTTGCGTTTCCATGACGTCATCACTTGGACTCTCCTTAATGCCATTTCTCGTTGTCAAGTTTGATATCGGGTAAAAAACTGGAGAAAAAACACTACAGAATGCATGCGGATTTGCACTTTTAGACATTATGACCAGGAAAGATAGTGGCATGGGTCAGAACTGCAACAGTTAATCGCCGGAGGTCGAGTTTATTTTCTGAGGAAACTTCAATATGATGGGCAGTGCGTGGTGTTTCGAGAATCAGTGGATTTCAAGTCTATTTTGCCGATGTCTTTGGGTATAAGTGTTTGTAAATACGTGCGAACCCTTCAGAAAACAGCCTTGACTGGTCTGTACCATTGAAACCAATTAACAAATGCATCAGACCTTGCCTTGCTGGAGGCTGCCATCAACACTGCTACACTTTTTAATTACACATTGCACCACTTACACATTTATGGTGAAGAAAGATAATAGTCTGTATTACCACATGATGTAATTAAAATTGTAAAAATGTGCGTGCCTCAAAAGTGTAGCAGTGTTGACATCAGCCTTCACCCAAGACAGCTCTGATCCGTCAATTGCTCCTGTTGGACCCCAAATGACTTTTTCATGGTGAAAAGTTAACCCCTAACAGACGGGAAGGACGGCAACGTCCACCACCGGTAACGGACGGGAGGGACCTTGATGTCCCTATTGTTGTGGCTCAATGCCGTCATTTTGTAACATTGTATTGGGCTGCATCAGCGAGAATGAGTGACATAGCACATGTAACGGGTTTATAGCAGTGGGAGGAGCGGACGTCCAGAAAGCACCCTGCAGAGCACTTTCAGTGACATTTAATATTGGCCGTGTTCGACTTCCATTGACTAAATCAACCATAAAGAATGCCATTTTTTCAAAAATTATCAAAACGTTATACCCCAATTGACTCTACATTCGATTTATTTTTTATTATATTTTTTTTTAATCATTTCTATTCATGACTAATTTTCTCATATTTTTTAGGGAATATTTCTTCTTTTTTAGGTATTATTATGATAAGAGCAACTTATTGCTGATTATTTTCTGAAATAAGATTAATATTTAATTTATCTAATATCTCAAAAATAAATGTGAGGTCAAATTAAAGTCCGTCAATTTGTCACTTTTGTAACCCTACCGATTTAAGCTATTTTTAATCATTTTAGCTTCATAATAAATCTTGAAATTGACGGACTTTTTTTTCAATTTCATTTTAGTATTAATGTGTTTTTCTGTGCAGTATTCTATATATTTTCATAAACTAACCCCCAATAAGCTGGCATTTTATATTATTTAAAAAAAACTTAGTATTATAGTATTTTCCTCTGTTTTCCTTTATAGATTGACCACAAAACTATAAACTGCTCTCAAATTGTTAATTATAAACAGAATTTGATGAATAAGGACTCTACGAGCTCGTATTTGAAAGATGTAGATGATAGGATAAAAAAAATATGTAGATAATTTCGTGGAAATAGGCTTTCTATTTTCAAGGTCATTGAAAGGTCACTTCAAGGTCACTGGCAATATTTGATCAAAATAGCCTAAGAAGGTTGACATTCGATCACATATCATTTGTAGATGTATTCTGAGTAGTAAAAAGGTTATACCCCTATGTCTGCCATTTCTAGTAACGGCAACTTTGTTACAATGTAATCATGATAATGACGTCAGACAACTTGGATCATAAACCCCAGCACTTCATTAAGCATATTGACTAATCATGGTCATAAATTTCACCAGAAAATAATTCAGTCCAGCCAATTAACAAAATCTAGGTAGCCTAGTCCCTTCCCGTCCGTTAGGGGTTAAATCATCTTTCTACTCCAATTATTGACGAAACTGTTTGTTTAAGGCTGTCTTTTGTATAAGGCTGTGTTTCCATATATACAGTCCATAATGCAGTGTGCAATGCAGTGCGTCATGCAGAGCATCATGCGGTGTTCAGTTTTGTGATGGTCAATCTTCCAATATGGCGCCAAAATTAGACTTGTAACCTATGGGAAACCTATTCGTCACTCTATGCATCAGATTTTCATTTGCTACCCTATGCGAAAGGCTATGCGTCAATTTGCTTACGGACGTCATTACGGACAGCAATACGCATACATGGAAACACCTGCATTGTTCAGTATGGTGTGCAAAAAAATGACGCTCTGCATAACGCACTGCATGACGTGCTACATGATACACTGCACATATGGAAACAGGGCTTAATGTAATATAACACTGGTATATGAAGCATCATGCAACTGTATTTACCTTGCTTGCAACGTCAATTTATAACAAAACTGTGGTCTTATCAAGCTTTTTTTGTAACACGGATGGTTCCTTTTTTGACAAGCATTGCCGAAAGGAACTATCTGTGTTATTCTGTGATCGATACGATCATGGGAAATGCGTATTCATTTCCTGTGGTTTGTGATTCGTTTTTTTCTGTGGTCATTATTGTTAAAGCAACTGACGCCACTGTGGAGTGTTCGTCCGTGTGCATGCAAGCTTCCAATTTGCGCATGCGCCCGGGCGTATGAATACTTATATAAAAGAAGTAAACAAAAGAAAAGAAGTGGGTGGTGTAAAAGCAGAACGTTCAAAACAATGTCATCGTGCTCGCCCATCGTTGCATAAAATTATCCTTATAAATTGCTTGGAAATTCTTACCAATCGCTAGAACAAGGAATAAGTTTATTTCAAATTTGGTGTAAATCGGACAATTAGAACAGAAATAACATGCAAAAGTCTGATCGATGATTTGCGGTTAGCACCTGAGCGATATTAGGGCAACTTACGTAATCGAGCCTGAAAAGGGACATCTTTGCAGAAAGTTGTCCTAAAAAAATATACCAAATTAAATAATTTAAAAAGATGAGTCAAGATAATATTTCATTTTGTGTTTTTTTTTGTTTATTTTAATTTTTTGTTTTGCTTGTTGTAATTTTTGTTTTGTTTATTTTAATTTTTGTTATGTTTGTTGACAGTTTTGGTTAGTTTGTTATTTTTTTTCTCATCCGTGTTACATGTGGATCACCACTTTTTCTTGTTTAATAGATATAATATACATTGTCACTTTACGACGATTTGAACATGACTCGCAACGTCATGAGGACTTCAACCCAGGTTATATTATCTTTCTACTCCAATTATTGACAAAACTGTTTTTTTGTGTATGGAAAAAAATATTGTTCAATAGTCCATATATTGTTTACAATGCTTTAACACATGTGTGTATTTCATAGCATAATGCAACTGGGTTTAACTTGCTCGCAATTACAAGAGAGCTTCACTGAATGATCGTTCTCCAATTTTTGACAATGTGTCATTATGAAAATAACAGTGCCCTGTTGTTCATTTTATTGGTGGTTCACTTGTGATAATGATCTCAATGTTTCACCCATGGCAGCACATCACCACATAACACCATATCAGGTAATATGGCTTCTCCCCTGTGTGTCACCTGCTTCACATACGTTTTTTATGAATATATTTTATATTCATCACCATATTTATCTCCATAACTCTCTTACACATTGATCATTCCCTGCATTACAAGTAAAGACGGCCATCAACTGATCCCAATACCCCAAAGTAGTGTGACCAAGCAACACATCCAACCCCTCCTTTTGTTCAAGCTGCAAAAGTAGTTCATCCATGTAGAGTGTGAACAAAACTGTGGGCCACGATCCATTAAAAGCAACAATAACATATCATATTTCTTACATTACTGGTATCAACAAAGCATGAATAAATATCCCTTCCATGTCTCCAGTAGTATCTAATCACCTGTTTGCCGAGAGAGTACACAAAGCAGTTTCATGTTTTTTTACTTCTTTGTTTCTTAAATGCATATTACATCTCAGAAGTAGCCAATATTGACTTGTACTTTGTCAGTAAAATTATATCATTCATTTTACATATTGTACAAATCAGTGCTATCCCTTTATATTTACCACTTGAGCACACTTTTTTGCAGTAACCTTTGGGTATCATCTGCATATGTCCATGTATTCTTGAAATTGTAATCAGTTGTGAAATCCTTGTGAATAATATCCTAGGATTGACATGTATGGTGATAATTTGTCAGTTAATATGTGCATGTTTATCAAGCATGTCAGTTAACTCATTGTAACTCACTAATAATTCACTGAGGTCTCCGGAGATTCTTGATGTGATTTAAATTAATGTTAAACCTAATAATATTGTAATCTGAAGATTTCTCATCTAAATAATATGTTGTTGCCAAATATGAATGAATATTTGCTTAATAAACTCATGGTATTGCCTATGATGTGTGCTGGTTTGGTTATTATATTAGTCCCATTATATGAAATTTCAAAAAAGAATCTATCACATTATGGTTCTTTTTCATTGCTTATGAGAAAATGTTGTCACCAGAAATGACGTCATGCTTAAATATGCTGTTTTGTGATAAAACATTAGAGAATTCCTAAAGCGTAGTGTTTTTTTTGTAATGGGTTTAATGATGAGTGAAAAAAAGCTGTCAGGGAGTGCAAAAAAAAAATTAAATCTAAAAAAATTAAATCGACAGCCGACTCAATGTAATTTGCACCAATTTCGAATAAAAAAAGCTAAAGCCCATTATATTATTAAAATAAGCAAAAGGAAAAGTTGGAAGGATTGTTTCCAAATTGAATACTGTACATGTACACCGAATAAAAAATGCTGGATGTGGTGAGTAAAATTTCTGGGAAGGGAGGTGGAACACTGATCAAAAATCGAAATCATAATGGCCAGTTGTGCTTAAAGGTATTAAGCATCAATTCTACAATTTGGTGTATTCAAAGCTTGGACACATACGCCAAGAAAGGAGTGTGCTTTCATCAGGGGCCTATATATTAGGGTTGTGTTCAAATAGATTTCATAGACACTTATGGCGATGCATCAATCAAAAGGTTTATAGACATGAAAGACAAATACATTTATTCAAAATCGGTGCTTTAAGTATTTGTTCAGACATGAAGTACGTACTTGAGCAATTTGACGTCATATTTCCATTGTTTAGTTGAGCAAATACTCCCATGACGTCATATTGGTTGCCATGGAAACCAATTTAATGAAATTTCTACACTTTTTTTCAAAGAGACATACTTAATTTATCAATTGGTGAGATAAATACATTGATTGTGGCACTTTTTGTCTTGTGTTCTTATAATGGGATCATTATTTTATTTAAATGTAGACCATGGCAGAAATACAATGATAATTGTTGCCATGGCAACCATTAATCAGAGATAATGTTAAAGAAGAGAACAATGCAGACTGAAATAATATGCCATCTATGCTTTATTTAACAAATGATAAAGCTACTACCACCTAATAAATGTTTACAAATAATAACAGATAAATAATCACATAAACCCTTAACCTAAAAAGGATGCACAAAATGATAATTTGTGATGTAATGGCATTTATAGCCCATAGCAGAAGATCATGATACAATTTCACACATTCTGTGACCGGGTGGGTTGTCATGAGACATAACAATTCAGTGAGGCAGTACTATATCATGAAATGACTGAAGTAAAGTTCAAAGTGATGTAAAACCCCAAACAAATAAACAAAACAAACAAATAGTCATTTGACACATTACTATCTTCTTAAAGGCGAATATCAGCCTCATTGTATTATCTGTCAAAGAGCTATGGCTGTTGAACATATTAATTGAGTGTATCGATTTTGATAATATAGGAACTCAATATTTTAATGTGCAAGATTTACATACGTTATTTGATACTGTAGATACTTCTGTGATAGTATCGTTTTTAAACCAAATAGGACTCTTTCACCAATTTTAAGAGTGAAGCTCTTGTTTACATTCATTGGGCGCAGCAAGTAGTATGTCTTTTGAGGGTTCTCGATCATCTTCAGCAGACAATATTTGATGACATTTACGGCCAAGCCATTTGATGTTTGGGGGATGAATAAATATATATAAATTCCTTTTTTTTATAAGAATTCAAAATCGTGGTTTCAGTCACAATTTCAGAGACCAACCATAAATCTAGAACACTCAATAAGAACACTACTATCAAAAAAGCAACGGCATAGTTCATGCACCGCTGGAAAAGAGATATCAGAATAGACTGAGTAACGCAAAACCTCAAGAGCCATATATTGTAATCAGCTGTAATCTGTTAGGATATGGACCAAAGTGTAGCCCCCCTGTTGCACTGGATGTTACCGGAGTCCATCCCTTTCAGTCAACCAGTGGGCCTGCTCTGGACATATCTCATTGACAATTTCTCCAGGTTCCAACTTGCCACTTTGGGGGTTACCTTCATGCATCAGGTAAGATATTACTATCACCACTTTTATATCTAAAGTGAAACTTAAATGTTATTTGAACACACAGATACATACAATAGCAACACAATTCTTCATATATTACCATTATTTGACATGAAATTCAAAATTCATATTCGAGAACTTTCTGGACAGAATATTAGAGAACTTTCTGGACAGAATATTATGGAAAATGGCCATTACAGGAGGGCCTAATTATGGAAAATGGCCATTGCAGGAGGCCCTAATCTCCTTAGCAGACTGACAGTTTATGGATCTGCAAGTATTGCCCAGGAGTGACAGTTTAAGGAGATCACATCCAGTACACGCTTCTTTTTAGCAGCCAATAAGCATTGAGTCAGCTATTTTGCTTTTGTTTTTACATGGCCGATTGGTGCCCATGGGTACACGCTATTTGAACCGCCAGCTTGCTCACTTGTACACGATCCTGTGCCACGTGGCCCCGGGGGGGGGGGGGGGTACTCTCATAGTCAGCGTTACCGGGGAAGCTGGGCTAGATAGGGTCCTTTTCGCTGATATTTTCCTTAAAACTGGTTAAGATATTTCATCATTTCCCCTAAAACAGGGTACTATTTTTCAAATTTCTCCCTAAAACAGGGATCACAATCCCCCTTTCCAAATCTCCCCCTTCTGCATCATCCCTAAATGAGGGTATCAAAAATTCAGCTAGTCCTAAATCAGGGTACCAATAATGATAGAATATTTCCCTGAATCAGGCTCTGGGGTTTTCAGTTCCATCCGGGTTAAGATATTTTATCATTTTCCCTAAAACAGGGTACTGTTTTTCAAATTTCTCCCTAAAACAGGGATCACAATCCCCCTTTCCAAATCTCCCCCTTCTGCATCATCCCTAAATGAGGGTATCAAAAATTCAGCTAGTCCTAAATCAGGGTACCAAATTTCAGCTAGTCCTAAATCAGGGTACCAATAATGATAGAATATTTCCCTAATTCAGGCTCTGGGGTTTTCAGTTCCATCCCAGCCTCATGAGAGTACCCCCCCGGGCACGTGGCACCTTCCAGGAGGTATACACTGCACACTATTGGCAGGAGGAAAGAATAAAAAAAAATATGACCAAGTTACAGGTCATCACTTCAACCAACCAGGTAATAGTATAAATGACATGGAATTCCAAGTGATATACATTCTATACAAAAAAACCGATCCCATACGACCAAACTAGAGTAACTAGAGAACTCGAATGGCTAGACAGGTTGAGAATGTTTAAACCAAATGGTTTAATTGAGACAGGTGGATAAAAACATTATTTTCTTACCCTCCACAGACATACTATTGAACAATAGATTCCAATCTAGTCCAATGTCTGCCCCTGTGGGTTTGGGGCAGTAGAATAGGCCCACTGTATCCCCTGCATGTTGTAAGAGGCTAACTAATAGGGGGTTGTATCTGTTTCTGTCCCAGAGCAACTGAAAGACCCCATTTGCATGGTGAGACTTCCAGTTCATTTTATGACGATGTCTCCCCATATGAAAATGGACTCCCAGCCTTTGACGTTGTCCCTCTTCAGTTCTAATAGTTCAGTTCAGGTTTTTCATTTCTTTTGTCACCATATGACCATAGCTTTCGCTAGTGTGACGTTAAGCCCCAACCAACCAGCAATAGTTACACGATCATCTACTGAACCATACCATTTCTAAATAGGTTCTACACATCATAAACAGAAAGTCTATATTTTGGAAAATACCTCATTTAAAAAATTTCTGGTGCACTTTAAGTATTCCAACTAGGCCCTAAGGACAATCAAGCAATCAACCCTTTAAAGAGGCTGACAACATTCAATTTTTTGCGATATGCGACAAACTTGGGAGCCCAAAACAATAGCAAGCCCAAACGACGGGAAACATGGCGGTAAACCATACGCGCACACAAGCAAGCTCTACACCACACAAAGGGCCATGAAACGCCACACCAAACACACCTCCAGGGTACTTCTGTGACTTCTGTTCTGCACAATATACCAGAAAAGACAAACTGAGGCGGCACTGGATCCATTTTGTTCCCTGCTACACCAGTGCAAAATCTAGTTGGACATGATGCCAGAGGTCCCAAACCGAGACCTCACACAGACTGCTCCAACAGATGACCTCAAAGAAGAGGTCACATCAGAAACACAACAAACAAGTAATACAACCACCCATATGTACAAAACCAGTGGAAGAAACAACTCTATGATATCACATAATCCTAGAAGTATTTTCTAAAAAAACAAGCAAGATTAACTAAATCCACATGACACTACTTCTAACCTTTTCAGAAAACGCAGAAGAACGTGGAAAAGGGGATATCATGGAGGGAGCCACAACCTGTGTCACTCCCTCCATGAGAACAACATTCTAATTTCCCAGTGGCCCCCCAGAATGCTCAAACCATGACAACTTCTGGGGGATCATAGACTGGGAGACGGGACATTACAAAGCATAAAATAAACGTTTCAAAGCATAAAATAAACAAAATAGTCTGGAAGGTTCAAATCTGATACGAATCGATAAAAAGTCGTAAAAACCTCCCAAGAAAATACGTTAGCATAGGTAGAATATGTTACAACTCACCTGTAACCCGCACAAACCAAGAAAAACAAAGGTTTCTTTATGACACCTCCAGGAACAACACCTCCAGAGGTACTGACACCTCCAGGAACAACACCTCCAGAGGTACTGACACCTCCAGGAACAACACCTCCAGAGGTACTGACACCTCCAGGAACAACACCTCCAGAGGTACTGACACCTCCACTGGATCCAATATAAATGAGAATTAGGATAACGCAGTCAGTCTCCATTCAACTGAAGAGATCTAATATGATTGAAACCGTTGTTGATATTGGCCAGGGACTGTGACCGATGTCCAGCTTTTTCTCTTGGATCCTTGCCTTTTCTACTGCATACGATTGGTACTGACCGAATTCGGCTAGTGTTTTCAAAGGGCATAGGTCAGTATCCGCAATCTTCCACCACTGGCACCCGCTGGCATAATCGCTGGATTTTGGTGGAAACCGCCACCTTCAATCAGCGGATTATTGTTATGACTGGAATTAATAAGTTAAAGCATTCATGAAAGCTGGAAGGTTCCAGGTGGCTTAAGGTATCTGAAAACAAAATATGATCTATATGATCAATATAAAATTGTAATACATACAGGCTATCTGTCTGAAATCCACAAAAGAACATCTGCTCTGAGAATTATGATTTCTACCAAGTATTGCCTGTACTGTACAGGAAATGTGTTGTGTGACCTTGACCTTTGAACTGTCAGGGGGCTCCGTAAGTCACAGGAGGTGTTGTTTACCAATTATCAAAATTGGAGCAACACATTTTTCACTATTTAGAGAATGAATTGGACGATAGCATTATAGTGCCTTTTCTTGGCTTTCTTTTGGTGGTAAAATTATTAAAAACAGATGAATATTTAATATGAAGTTATCAGTACAAACAGAAGATTTTGCAGAAATTGACAATTTAGTTTTATATGTTCTGACATGTATATCACTTAAATAGAACCCAAAAGATTTCATCTTTGTCTTCTATATAAAGTCATTATTCTTAATATTTTCTACATTTGCAAAATATAATTCAATTCTACAGTGACCGGCAGCCAAATCCGGACACTTTCACGTTTTTCACTCCTCATTTTCACAGAATCTTTCAAAACTGAGTAAAAACTACTCACATCGATAGTATACCGTTAACTACATATGAGTGTATAATAAAATTGATACATGTTCAATATGTACAGAGATGTCGGGAAATTCACGCATTCAGGAAACCTGCAGATTGTCCGAGTTTCCATTGACTTATACGGAGAAGTTGGCTACGTCACCACTTCTGACTTCATTTGACAGTGACAACATTACTCGTCCCGTGAATTCATATAAACACTTATAGCGTTTTGAAAGGAACAGGAATTAAAAGTTGACATGTGAGACACAACATTCAGCTCAATTGCAATTAGTACAGCAAGGTATGCTAGATGTTTGACCGAGTTAAAAATGTCCGAGTTTAATCTGCCGGTTTCGGACAGTTGCCGGTCACTGTATATGTTTTGATGTGCATGTCCAAATATGGAAGGACGGCAACGTCCTCCACCGGCAACGGACAGGAAGGACGTTGACGTCCCCATTGTTCTGACTTGATGACGTCATTTGTAACATTCTGAAGGGTTGCAGCTTGTTACAATGTAATCATGATAATGACGTCAAACTGCCTTCATCATGAACTTTTGACCCCAGAACTTCATTAAGCATATTGAATAACTATGATGATAAATGTTATTAAGTTAGTTTGTAGATACACTTGTCCAGAAAAAAATTGGTTAGTCCTGCCAATCAACAACATTTAGATAGCCTAGTTCCTTCGGGGTTAAATATTGCTAAATAAACTTGGGAAATTTGAAGAAATATGATATTTTGTTTACTTCTAATTTTGTATCACTGGGCAGTGATGAGGTCTAATGCAGCAGGTACTGGCTAATGGATTATTCATAAAAGATTAATACATGATGTATGGTATTTATTTACAGTGACCGGCAATTGTCCGAAACCGGCAGTTAAAACTCGGACATTTTTAACACGGTCAAACATCTACCAAACCTTGCTGTACTGATTGCAATTGAGCTGAATGTAGTCTCTCACACATCGTCTTGTAATTCCACTGACCTTCAAAACGTTAGAAGCGTTTATTTGTTTTCACTGTCAAATGACGCCAGAAGTGGTGACGTGACCAACATCATCGTATGACTCAATGTAAAACTCGGATAATTTGCAGGTTTGCTGAATGTGTGAAAATCACGCCATTTCTGTTAATATTGAAAACTCCACAGACCGTTAAAGTCGAAGATCTTCTTTCAATGTGAGCAGTTTTTACACAGTTTTGAAAGGTTTTGTGAAAATCTGGAGTGAAAAACATGAAAATGTCCGAATTTGACTGCCGGTCACTGTAGTTGGTTTTGGTGGGTTATAATGGTGCACTATTTCATGTAGTTCAAGGAGCAATGACGTCATAATAGTGCTGTGGTTATTTATCAATGAAATAATAGTGTTCTCCAATCACCAATCGGCAAAGCCCAGATAGGTGATCTGGAGGGGTTTGTCGAACGTCCAAGGTCTTTACCAATTTCAACCAAAGAAAAGCTTGGTGGAGTTGTTAGAGCTCTAGTGAAGTAAAAAATCGCCAGCTGTAAAATCTGAGGTAAACCCGTTTAAACATCCAAATTGAACCCGTTTCAACTGCTGTAAAAACGGGTTTGACTCAATTTTTGCAGCTGGCGATTATTATCAAGTATTTATATTTTCCTTATCTAATGTTATCCAAAGAATAATCAAGCTTTTTTGTGAGATTTTAGATATAATTATACATAAAATATGAATTATCACTAAAACAGTTGGGTATTTAAAAAATCACATCTAAACGAGAACAATCTGGGGATGGAAAATTAATTTTCAAGGAATGAAAAGAAAAATCCTAATTTTTTCTTATGGTAAAAGCCTCTAAATCAGGGCTTATGAATATTGGAAATAGACATGTGTACGTGTCAGGTCTGTCATTGTACATGGCCATGTCTGAGAGCCAAACAATTGCAGATCTGTATGGTATTTGTTTGCTAATGTGAAGAATGAATTTTCCGTATTTCATGCCAAATGTGGCAGAATTTCTATGTAACACTAAAATGGAGTGGTACTGCATGATATCTCACTGAAAATTGCTTACAAAAGATATAAAAAAGTTGGTATGACGCACGCACTGCTTTCCTATGACACTCACACAGGGAACGGCTAAGCTTTCTTACTGAATCCACGGCGTTCCCTTCGCATTCTTACTACATCCACGGCATTCCCATGGCACTCTCATTATATCCACGGCATTCCCATGGCACTCTCACTACATCCACGGCATTCCCATGGCACTCTCACTACATCCACGGCATTCCCATGGCACTCTCACTACATCCACGGCATTCCCATGGCACTCTCACTGTATCCATGGTATTCCCATGGCACTCTCACTGTATCCATGGTATTCCCATGGCACTCTCACTGTATCCATGGTATTCCCTTGGCAATCACACTGGTCTGTAAATTTAGCTTAGTGAAATTACTAAATATCTATTCATAAAATAAGTTAGTGATGAAGGTCTTGACTGTGTGATTTACGAGTAAGAAAATCAAATCACACCTTTCAACATAGCTCAGTGGTTAAGATATTTGTCCTTCGTGTTAAAGGTCTGGTGTTCAATTCCTGGTTGGGAATAGTTCTTTTGTCATGCTGAAGATGAAATCTTCATTCGAAAGTTTTATTTTAGTAATATGTAAATCAGAACATGTAGAATTAAAATGTTTTGTAGAGGCAGAAAATGTAAAAAAGTAATGACTAATGTTAAAAAACAAAGATGAAATCTTTATGTTCTGATCTTATTTGAATTCTGTGAAAGGCAGAACATGTAAAATAATATATATTTTATTGCAAATAGAGAAAATACAAAGAAATAGAATAAAATGACTATACAGGATGGATGAAAGATAGTATCAACATATTTGGGTTATTTTGAGCAATGAAATATTAGCAAAGAAATTGTAACATAGAGCCAATTTCAAATTTTATACAAGGCTGTGACCCCAAAGTGTATACAGTGCTGCCCTGGGGTGATACGTGGTCAGTGGTTAAAATGTTTGCCTTCTATGCTGAAGGTCCAGGGTCCGAATCCTGGTTGGAAAATATACTATTATCATGCTGAAGGTTAAATCTTCATATTTGTGGGGAGGTAACAATATAGTATTAGACTTTCTATGTTAAAAATAGAAATTATCAAATATTGGAATAGCTATTTTAATTGTCGATTAAAATCACGATTTGAGTGAAAATATATGTGTTATAATAATGCTCAGATGTGTTGTAGTGATTTGCCCACTATTTTACACATAGTCTGAGTACTAATCTCAGCATGCAAATGTTTTCAAATGTTTTCAGCAAATGTTTTCAGCAAATGTTTTCAGCAGGACACCAACTCACATTTATGATCTCTACCGCTGGTACCTTGACCTGAGATTTTCCTCTATTTGTCAGGTGTTTTGTCTTAAGAGAGAAACACATAATGCACATGCATGAGTGAACATGGTGGTCCTGATTTCAAACAGCGTCAAAACAAGGCAATGAGTTGTGAGAACTCAATGTGAAGCAGCGTGTCTGTAGCATTGATGGATAAATTGTATACGTATTTGTTCATCTTATACATAACTTTGTCGACCCATTGTGATTGTTATCTTATCATAATCAGTAGTGAAGCACCATGTTCTATAGAATACTGTCATGCTTCTACTGTCATGCTTTAAAATATTCAATGTTGTTGCAGTGTATTTAAGGACAATTAGGACAGCGTAGAGTCGATTATATTTATATGTAAAGGACATAATGAGATAATGAGAGAGGAGCCTTTCACTGGCCCTATCTGTCACTTTCATCTCGACCACATTATCATATATTATTTGAAATGTGTTCATTGATTCAGAATATTTTGCTGGTTTGTATCCATAGATGTTATGCACCAAATAACTATATAAAAGCATTTTGCCATCCTATTCCAATAACCTTGACCTATTTCTAAATATAAACTTGCAAACTTTAAATGTAAATGCCACCTGGTGGCAGGCTGGTTAGTCTGTTGCACGCTATTTATGAATGAATGGGCCTCAGTTAGATCATGCCAGTTTATGCAAACAAATCACATGGTAAAACCCAACAACCTTTTTCACTGATTATTTCGAGAGTCATGGGGAATGTAGGTTTGGGGATAGTTGTCATGGGGAATGTAGGTTTGGGGATAGTTGTCATGGGGAATGTAGGTTTGGGGATAGTTGTAGGTTCATGCACACTGCTAAAAAACGAAAGTTTGTAAAATGATGGGGTATGGGGGACATGGGGTATATTAAAAACTCGATTTCAAGTAATCATAATGGTCAATATCGTAATTTGGCTGATTTAAATATGTCAGATGATATTTTATATGCAAATGGTATTTCTAATGTGGATAATATTGCTTTAGAGAATGGATGTATAAGTGAACGGAATAATGAATGTAGCATGCGAAATAACGATTATCCATTTCTTGAAAATGTCTTTAAGTTGCCAGAAAAGTTTTTAAACTGTGATATTATGAACTATGTGGAAAACTATTGCATCAATGAAAATGTCAAGGATGATTGCATAAATTATGACTCGCATGTGAATGATTTTAAGATGCATGATGATTTTACTGAGAAACGCATGAAAATAAATTTTAACAATGACTTGAATTATGTTTTCTTTTTATATGATAAAATTAATACCCCATGTCCCCGTAGTCAAGCATTAAATAAAAAAAGTTATGGTCAAGTTTTAAAAGATAGGGTCAATCTTAATGGAAAGCATTTTAACAGTATCAAAAACTGCATTAATCAAACTAAACGCAAAGCATTAAGACAAGGGGTTTCCCCAACGGTCACTCTTAATGAAAAGCATCTGCAAGGTATGAACAGATACCCAAATATAAGGAGAAAAAAGAACCAATCATACGCCTTATTGAAATCACGTGACATTTTTGGCTCTGCCCACCACGAGCTGATCCGTGGAAGTAAATCACATCATACATTACAAAATGAACAAATAACGCACCCAAACAGATTTGACATCATAGGGTCAATGACCGGATTCCCCACGGAAGATCGCCTTAATGCTAATATGAACTTAAATGAAAATGAAGCAAAGAAAAATATAATGAATGGTCGAATTAAAAAGAATGGAACACTTAAAATAAATAGAGACTTAATTATTGCAACAGCCAATGTTCAAAGTATGGGAAATAAAACGGAACTGATAAATTTATACATTAACGAAAATAATATTGACTTATTTTTTATAACTGAAACTTGGATAAATGAAATGAATGAACAAATCATAAGAGGCAAAATTAAAGAAAATAACTATGATATTGAACACGTACCACGTGCCCTAAGGTCTGGCGGGGGTCTGGCGGTTATCTATAGACCTGAAATAGACATAAAGAAAATTAATCACAGTCATAAATTATCAACAATGGAAATGATGGAAATAAATATCAGAACCAAAAATAAAATATGCACTATTATTACAATATACAGACCCGAGCCTTCGGATAAGAATAAATATACTTACACCAAATTATTTGAAGAATTCAGTGAACTACTATCGTATTATTGTACATATACTCATGAAATAATGTTTGTAGGTGACTATAACTTTCATATGAATAAACCAGGCATGCCTAATGTAATCAAATGTAATGATGTCTTGTATTTATACAATTTACATAATCATATAACAGAACCAACACATATTATGGGAAATACGCTAGATTTATTAATCACAAGCGTGCACAGTAATATAGTAAAAGAACACAGAGTTGATGAAAAAATATCTGATCACAGTATAATATCTGATCACAGTATAATAAAGTACAGAGAAACAAATACAATAATATTATTAAGTCTTCAAGAAACAATAAATTCAAAAATAAATTCAAACAAATCTTATCCGAAAAAATTGTTTAAAATATTAAATAAATTACTACACACAAAAGAGGACACTCCTTTTCCCAAGCATAATGATAAGAGGGAGTTGGCCTCAGAATTTAATAATATTTTTATAGAGAAAATTACAAATCTTAGAGATAACATGGACAAGGCTGATAAAAATAAAGAACCGCAAGCTGAGGAAGTCAGATTCAATACACAGCTACAAAATTTTATATTATTAAATGATTCAGAAGTTAAGAAGGTAATCAAAGAATCTGCAAAGAAGTCATGTGAGCTTGACCCCATCCCAACCTGGCTTCTAAATGAATGCATGGGTAATTTATTACCACTAATAAGGGCTATTATAAATAAGTCAATCTCGTTAGGTAACATGCCTGATGATCTGAAGATGGCCATTATTAGACCTTTAATCAAGAAATTAGGCCTAGAATTAGTAAAGAAAATTATAGGCCAGTCTCGAACCTTGCTTATCTATCAAAATTAATAGAAAGGGCGGTGGCTACACAATTTGTAGGTCATCTGGTAAAAAATGATATACAAGGTCTATTTCAATCAGCATATAAGGAATATCATAGCACTGAGACTGCCCTGCTTAGGGTTCAAAATGACATCTTAATTGATATTGATGATGGTAAAATGGTAATGTTGGTACTACTTGACTTATCTGCGGCATTTGATACTATTGATCATGATATACTATTAAATAGATTGGAAAAAAGATGTGGTATTAAAGGGATTAAGCACCGATTTTGAAAAAAAACATTTAAAATTCACATATTGGTGATAAATGTATTTGTCTTTCATGTCTATAAACTTTTTGAAAAATGCATCCCCATCATTGTTAGTTAAACCTATTTGAACATGAACCTAATATATAGGCCCCTAATGAAAGCACACTCCTTTCTTGGCGTCATTTTTATGTGGAGTGTCATCTTAGAGGCACTGAAAGGTAAAATGACGTCAAATGAGCATGGCAATATGCTTATGACGTCATGAAATGTATTGTCTTTTGATTAGTGACAAAATGACGTCAAACAGTGCTACCCTACTTTGAGCCTCAATTGAGGTCAAATAAAGTTCACGCTACCCGTGTTTTCCCGTCACGTGCATCCATGGGCTGAGAAAATCTAACACAGACTGTACAACTTCTATGTCTTGTAGCAACTTTTCTTATTGCTCGATGTCAGACTTTAATACGTCATGGTGTTCATATTTGTATATACTGTTGCAAAACCAAGAAAACAGGATTGGTGCTTAATGCCTTTAAGGGCACTGCCTTGAAATGGTTTCGGTCCTATTTATCAAATAGAAAACAATGTGTTATAATTGATGGTAAGAAATCTGAAAATATGAATATTAAATATGGTGTCCCTCAAGGCTCTGTTTTGGGAAATTCTTAATAGAAAATAAAATGAAGATAAATGATGAAAAAACTGAAATGCTTTATGTGGAAAAAGCTGTGAATTGGTTTAGCATCAGTGTCACTGGATAGTGGGTAGGCTGAGGCAAGTGCAGACCAGCATTTCGCAAGGGCTACATGGAGGTCACTGGAATTCCATATCTGGTGGCTCCATCAGCCATCTGATATGCGCTGCCAGTCTTGTACCGTCACTGTCATTAACATCAGTCCCTCCTTGTATTCGCCAATGATGGCTTGACACCGAAGAAACAATAACAATAACATTTGATTGAAGTTGTGCAAGCTGTATCCTGAACTGTGCCTTAAGTATGGCATTTCTGTATTCAAGTCTGATTCTGACAGCACACTGCATCTTGCTGCTTGAGAGGACCTTGTGGAACTGATAGTGAAGGTGCTTGAGGGCCTCTTTATTTATCATTTGTGAGGCCATTGTCACTTTCATTTACCCTTCTTTGCAGTATGTCCTTTCCTGTTGCCCGTTCTTCCTCTCCTGTTGCCTGTTAACATTCTTCCTCTACTGTTGCCCATTAACGTTCTTCCTTTCCTGTTCTTCCTCTCCTGTTGCCCATTAATGTTCTTCCTTTCCTGTTGCCCGTTAACGTTCTTCCTTTCCTGTTGCCCGTTCTTCCTTTCCTGTTCTTCTTCTCCTGTTGCCGGTTAATGTTCTTCCTTTCCTGTTGCCCGTTCTTCCTTTCCTGTTCTTCTTCTCCTGTTGCCGGTTAATGTTCCTCCTTTCCTATTGCCCATTCTTCCTTCCCTGTTGCCCGTTCTTCCTTTCCTATTGCCCATTCTTCCTTCCCAGTTGCCCGTTCTTCCTTTCCTTTTGCCCATTCTTCGTTTCCTGTTGCCCGTTCTTCCATTTACTCCATGCCTATCCATTCACTGTTATCAACTCATCTGCAAGTCATCAGTTTTACTTCAGCCTTTATTTGTTAATATTCATCTCGATTCGCATTTTTGTTTGTATTATGTCCTGACCAACTTTGTTTTTGTTTGTTTACTGTTTGTTCTTTTTACACTTTGTTCACTCTACCTGTAGTTGAGAGAACACATAGGTATAAATCAACACAGGTATAAATCAACACAGGTATAAATCAACACCGGTATAAATCAACACCAGTATAAATCAACACCAGTATAAATCAACACAGTTATAAATCAACACAGTTATAAATCAACACCAGTATAAATCAACACAGGTGTAAATTAACACAGGTATAAATCAACACCGGTATAAATTAATACAGGTATAAATCAACACAGGTATAAATCAACACAGGTATAAATCAACACAGGTATAAATCAACACAGGTATAAATCAACACCGGTATAAATTAACACCGGTATAAATCAACACAGGTATAAATCAACACAGGTATAAATCAACAAAGGTATAAATCAACAAAGGTATAAATCAGCACATTTTTATGTATACTTATAGTGGTAAAATTCCTGTGTCGGCACTATTATACTATGTTTTCACTGTGATCTTTCATATTACAGATTGCCCTCATCATTGGTTGTCTACCAGGATTTATTGCACAGTTCATACGCGCTGCAGATAAATACAAGATCCAAGATGTAGGAAAAAATTGTATATATTAAAAACAAGCAAAATCCATATGTTTATGAAGTTAACATAGGTCTCATAATTTATATAACAATCTAAAGAAGTTAATGCTTATTAGATAAGATTTTCTGTCATAGAATGCACAAATATGAATAATGTATTATCTGTGCTTAATACTTGATGGTGATATAGAGAATTCAGTGTCAATGCCATATTTATGATTGCAGGTTCCCGGTTCATCCATGGCAAGCCAGGCAAAGTGCATCTTATTCATGATTTTCGCCCACTACTGCATTCAGGTATCTCTGTGCATGAATGTCTCTAGCAATTCCATTTAGTCCTTACCGAATAGGTAAAGT
Organism: Amphiduros pacificus; assembly: GCA_949316495.1. NCBI lineage: Eukaryota > Metazoa > Annelida > Polychaeta > Phyllodocida > Hesionidae > Amphiduros > Amphiduros pacificus. The sequence continues at coordinate 4,043,743 of OX439002.1, forward strand.
ACTCTCAATAGGGAGTGATGTGTCACTCTATTCAGGTTGAATAACTATGGTACTTGAGTTTCATAACGGGAACTCTGTGCCCTCTGTGGTGTGTATATATAACATCCTTTATAGGACACATGGCATCATGAACACGCATTGTTTACATAACGGGTTCCATATCCTTTGATTCTATCATAGTTGCCAACTTCAGATTGATGGAAAATTTGATATATATATATTTCAATGTTATTTTAATGATGTTTCATAACACAATTTGATTTTCTTTCTAAGAAAAGGTCGGAATAGTTGTTCTTTTGAGGCTTACAAAAACCATCCACTCAAAATTACTTTAAATAAAATTTCTGTAATGATTGCGTTAATGAAAAAAATACATATTCTACACGTTTAACATCTTGATATATGTTTATAAACAATATGTTGATTTCCATATTACATTTAAAACTTTTAAAACATTTTGCTCTTTACGATCTTTATGATGGCGCATAAATTGGCAGGGATGTAAATTACATTTTGCTCATTGTCATTTTTTCACTTAACATCATGGTATGTTTTTTCTAATCTGCCAATATTTGTGCCAATATATAAAAAACTGGAGAGAGAAAAATAACAATAAATCATGTAGTTTCCTCGATGTTTCATGTTCTCAACTACAAAACATATCATAGAATTGTCTGAACTGAGCAGAGACATAAAATTGATTTCCCCATAATCCTCATTGCATTTTATTTGTGATATGTATAGCTCTGAATCATGGTTTTGATGAATTCAAATAAATTTTGAAAATAATTATAAACCACTTTCTCATTTTGCACTAATGTGACGTCATCATAACGAATATGCAAGGCGGCAACTATGGTGTCTATTGTTTTTGCTACATCACTCCTCCATTTATAATTACTCTAAGATCTGACTATGGCTTTCATAAAAAGGCCTTCAAGAAAAAAAACATGATTCATTGTGGATGGAATTAATGAGACAGGATTAGAGTTTCTATTAATCATTCCTGTTGTGTGCTCATAATAATTGAGTACAATGAGCCTATTATCCTAAATATGTTTGAGTTACCAATGCTGGCAGCCGCTTACAGATTCACACCAATATTCAATGTACCGCTACAATGGAATCTGGTTCCGCCATGGTAAGTATCAAATAATTGGATGATATCTTTTTAGTAACATAAAAATATATAATTAAAGAACTGGGAGCCGAGAACAAAATACTTAATTTGCACACAATTGATTTATTTACTAAATCTACCACAACCAGGCTTACCTAACGTTACATGAATGCTGTACCAAATATTGACCGCCGCGCCATCTGGCGGATACCTGTGGCATTAACGCTAGATAATCATACAAACATACATAGAATATCTTAATTAACCACACATATACATATAATTAATACATTACATTCACAATTACATAAACGCTAATGTATGACTAATGCCTATGATTGACAATACATGAATGAACCCATATTAATATTATATATACTTATATGAAATATTAAAGCCCATGTATTGTAGGAGGTAATTAATTGTTGTGTGCTAATCTTGTGGAGAAGTTAATTTCTTTCTGATGATTTTCCCTAATATATAGCTTATAAGCTTGAGAACGCCATAAACCTAACTTTGAAACGTCGGCATCCTCCCAATTATTGATGTTTGCCTGAGATGCTGATCCGCATCTTAAACTATGGGTTGAGTAACCTGCGGGGTCCTTCCCTAGGGCACTGACCAAAGACTTGATAGTGGCGTTAAGGGCCTGCTTAGTGATTGGAGCGCCTGAACCCAGAGCTAATAGTGGGGCGCTATGGCCTATGCGCGCTATTCGCGCTCGAGCAGATAAATAGTCCCACATCATGCAGACTGCACATATCTTGTGCCTGGAAAAACCTATTGTTTTTTTAAAACCATGGGGGGATGTTTTTGAAGAGGAAACTGAGAAGTACATAAATTTAAGACCTGCCTGGGAGCCAAACCTAGCGGCCAAGACTGGTGGGGGTGGGGAGATGATTCTCCCAGTGGGGTAGTGACTGACGGCGGTGTACTCCGCCCCCCGGAGGCATCCAAAAAAACCAAGTGTTAGGGCAGCTGACCAAGCTAGGCTATCTAAGCTCATAGGGAGTGATTTAAGCATTAAGTGGAGAAGGTCGAACTTAATGGGCAATTTTTGAAGAGGCGGGGGGGAGTTGGCGAATATAGACCTAAGGGCTAGTTGTACCCTGGGGGTGTTAGTTGGAGGGGGTGTTAGGCCATTGGTTACATGCATGGACCTAATGGCAGCAAGATATACGTGAGTGGTGCTATGGGCCAGTCCCTGTCTGCCTTTACCTGTGAGGGAGCTTGTATAAGCTATAAACCTCAGAACTGTGAGCTCATCTGCGGGCATGGGGAGAAGACCATGCTGGTAGCAGAACCTGCAGAACGTAGCTTGGGCAGAGCTGTATGTGCTCCGAGTGTTTGGCCTAAGACCGCTGTGGACTAACGTCTCTATTCTCCTGTCCAATTCTACAAAGTATATAAATGCAAGAAAAGGGTGAACAATGTGTTCAGTGAGATACCAATGATGACGTGACGCTACGTCGCCTGCGGGCTAACGGGTGCCTGCGTAGCAGACCCTGAAGGTGACTCTTATGAGAATCCGACCAGCTAGTGGGTAAATAAACTTAATAATATAATAAGATATACATATATGATGGCCTATTAGCCACCATACTGAAATACACTTTATAATACACCTATAATATAATATAATATAATATAATATAATATAGTTTAATCTACTTAAATTGACCCCTTTACATTGCTACTGCCCAAACGGGCCAGTTAGTCAATAATCATACAAGATATTAACAGGGGGTGTACATAGCCCCTCACTGTTGGGCATTAAGTGCCTGAACCTCTGGATATCCATCCTACTGAGGGCGTCGGCAGGGCCATTGTACATTGTCCCCAGGTGAAATGCCTTGTAGTCAATATTATAAATACTAGTGTAATAATACAGTGAACGTATGAGGTTCATCATGCCTGGATCTTTAGACTTCCTATCGTTGATACTGAAGCACACTGCCGTGTTGTCTATGTTCATGGCTACCTTCTTATAGGCAAGGCGAGGGCCAAATGTGGCTAACGCTACAACAACTGCCATCAGTTCACGCCATGCTATAGTCTTTTCCTTAACCCAGGCAAAGTTATTGGTGAATGGCAGTAAAGTCCAGGACTGTTCATATACTACACCCAGGCCCAGGTCGGAGGCATCAGTAAATATAATATGTGCATCCTGCATAGACCAAGCTGAGGGAAACAACGTCACGCCGTTGTGTGAACGTATGCAACGCTTCCACCATGCAAGGTCAGCTCTGGCCTCATGAGACAATCTGATTTTATGATGTAGAGCTTTTGCCTTCTTGGCTAAGTGTATTAGCCTTCTCGTGAAGATGGCTCCCCCAGAGACAACTTTAGAACAAAACGTTAGTTTCCCTGTGATTGAGAGAAGTGTCCGCTTGGTGGCGTATCTGGCGTTACCCAGGTCCTCTAAGTTGGCTAACACTTCCTGCATCCTTTCCTCAGAGATCCTAAGCTGGCCTTTTATAGTGTCTATGACTATCCCAAGAAACTCCAGGACCTTAGATGGGCCTAACGTTTTCTTGTGCTGTATCTCAAACCCAGCCATATTAGATGTCTCCAAGACTATATCTAATGATTCCTGACAAGCTGATTTGCTGCCATCAATGCACATTGTATCGTCCAGGTAGTGGATCGTGTCCCTGGACGCTCCACGCTTCTTATATATAAATTCCAGGGCGGATGCAAAGTCATCAAATAGCCTGGGGGCGCTACGCAGGCCAAAAGGCAGGCAGGCCATTTGAAAATACTCATCATTACCATTATCGTCCGGCCACATAAAACCTAGTAAGTGTCTTTGGCTGGGATGAATCTTGATGCTCTGGAAGGCGTAAGCCAAGTCCGTCTTGGCCAGCCAGGGGTCGCTGTATTGTTGGATGCCGCGCACGGCGTCGTCCACAGTAGCATATATTAAAGAATAATTATCCCCATCAATGCCATCATTAATAGACCAGCCCGGTGGCCAGGAGAGATCATGGATAACACGGATTTTTGACTTGTCTTTTCTTGAGAAGGCCCCTAACGGTGAGACCCTAAAATTAGTGGGGAGGTCCCTAATGGGACCCTCGACCCTGCCTAAAGCAACGTTGTCCCGGACAAACTTAGTAACTTCTGATTTAAATATCAAACTAGACTGCCAATTGGGGGAAATCCTCTTAAACTGCTTACCTGTGTAGCCTATCTTCAGGCCCTATCATCTCCCCTGTGGGTGCGGGGATTAAAGAATAGCCCCACTGCCCCCCAGCATGTCGTAAAAGGCGACTAAAGGGGCGTCCTGTTTGCCGTGGGATGCGACCTGTGTCGGGGAGGATATGGAATCCTGACGGGCTGAGCACTGGGCTGGTTTGGCAGTTATACCGGTCCAGTTGCAACACGCCTGTCTTGGATCCAAATGTTCACCAGACAGGCAGATCAGATTAGGCCTGGATCTGATTTAACCGGCTTGTGGTATATTTCCTTTAATATATTCTGGCTATTTGATTTTTATTAATGATAATTTCAGTGTTTGAAAATAGGAATAATTTTTAAATTTTTGATAAATATTTGCTGAAAGGAGATTACTGCTGATTGGGTCAATCGAGGGATATAAATAAAATCCGAAAGGGTGGAGTTTTTATTCTTAGAGTATGTCATGTTGGGTATCCTCACGGCGTCAGGGCTTGGAGTAACCGGCCCAGAAAGGCGTCCCCTTGTTGGGCTCCGTGGTGGGTAGGGGACCTAACTGATGAAATATAAAAAAACACACATGGCGCAAAACAAACAAAAACGACCAAGGAATGACATAGACAGCGACGATGATTCAAACAAAATAGAAAAATGGCCTAGATTTTTAATTGCGGAAAGTTCTGATGTTGAACATACCCTGGCAAAAATGTCCCCCTTTGCAATTGCAAAGGGGATACAAGGCATTGCCGGGGTACCAAAAACCGTTAAAAAGATGGGAAATAAATTATTGATTGAGGTTGAGCGGAAAAGCCATGCGGACAATCTACTACGATGCCGAATGTTGGCCACAGTTCCTGTTATTATAACAGCTCACAAAACTCTCAACAATAAAAAAGGAGTAATCAGATGCCCAGATTTAGTGGGAGTTTCTGAGGAGGAGATAGTGGATGAGCTCAAAGACCAGGATGTTGTTCAATGCAAGCGGATATTTATAAAAAAGGACGGTGTCAAAATTCCAATCAATACGTTTATTCTGACATTTGAAGCAGCGCAGCTTCCAACATCTATTAAAGTTGGATATTTGAACGTTAGAGTTGATGTATTTATTCCAAACCCTCTGCGCTGCTTCAAGTGTCAGAGGTATGGACATGGATCTGATCGATGTAAAGGTAATGAAACATGTCCAAAATGTACCGCTCAGCACAGTGGAGACGATTGTTCTTCAAATATAATAAAATGTGTCAATTGCCAAGGCAATCATCCATCGTATTCGCGGAATTGTCCTTCCTTTTTAAAAGAGAAGGAAATTCAGCGAATACGACACACTGAAAATATATCTTTTCCAGAGGCACGGAAGCGAGTAGAAAGTTATAACACATCAAAGGCATCTTATGCCAGCTCTGTAAAAACTAAAGAAACAAAATCAATAGCAATTCAAACCGAAATTACATGGCCAATCGATGACAAAAATTATTCCTTTTTCACAAAAACCTCAAAATCTTCAGCTACATCTACTCAGACCACGACATCCACTATCCCAGTAATACCTCAACCAACAGCAACATCCACTAAACCCTCTTCACAAACTCCCTCAACATCATCCAATAATAAAAGTATCAATAATAATAGACCAATACATAAATCAGACAAAAAAGAAAGCAAAGATCAAGTAAAAAGTAAGATAAATAGAAGTAAATCCTTGGAAAGGATGGACACAGGTGATCCTTCAGATGTGAATTTTACTCCTGTGCACTCAAAGCATAATCGTAAACTTAATAAGTGATTATGCTGAATCATATATTTTTTCTCATTATTCTTAAAATGGCGATCGGCAATATCATACAATGGAATTGTAGAGGATTTGATGCAAACAGGCCAGAACTGGAGTTATTAGCCCACAAATATAATGCATCGGTAATTTGTTTACAAGAAACTAAATTCAAAGATAATTCCACAACATTTAAGGGATATGTGATTTATAATAAAGTCGGTTCAATTGATATTATGGACCGAGCACATGGCGGAGTTTCTAATTTTGTTAAATCCTGTATCCCCCAAAGTAAAGTAACATTAAATACTCATCTACAGGCTTCTGCTGTTAGGGTTACCCTGCACAGTACATTAACTATATGTTCAATATATTTACCACCTAGTGAGCCAGTTAATATTACAGATTTAAATAATTTGATAACCCAGCTGCCACAGCCATATATGTTAGTTGGTGACTTTAATGCTCACAACTATCTTTGGGATGGCAGAAATAATACAGATGCCAAAGGGCGTATAATAGAAGATTTTTTAAATAATAATAGTTTGTGTCTTTGGAATGACGATTCCCCGACATATTTACATCCTGCTACAGGCTCTTTAACATCAATAGATCTCTCCATGTGCACTCCAAATTTATTTTTAGATTATTCCTGGGAAGTAGAGGAAGATCAATGGGGTAGTAATCATTACCCCATTATTCTAAATAACCATTTTCCTCCACCAGACGAACGAATCCCCAAGTGGAAGTTTCATAAAGCCGATTGGACAAAATTTCAAACATCCTGTTTTAATAGAATAACTCCAGAAATTTTTATAAATGTAGATGATCCTCTTCAAGTTTTTACAGACACATTGTATGATATTGCTGATGGGTGTATTCCCAAATCAAAGTCAAATTCCAAAATTAAAGAAAAACCCTGGTTTAATGATGAGTGCAAAAAAGCTGTCAAGGAGCGCAAAAAAGCTCTGAAAAAATTTAATCGACAGCCAACTCAATATAATTTGCACCAGTTTCGTATAAAGAGAGCTAAAGCCCGTTACATTATTAAAATAAGCAAAAGAAAAAGCTGGAAAGATTATGTTTCTAAATTAAATACACGTTCACCAATTAAGAAATGCTGGGATATGGTGCGTAAAATTACTGGGAAGGGAGGTGGAGCAAGGATCAAACATCTAAATCATAATGGCCAATTAATTACAAATCCCACCGAAATAGGGAACACAATAGGTCAAACCATTTCCAAAAATTCCTCATCCAATAATTATTCTGCCAAATTTCAACAAATAAAAACTAGAAAAGAAAGAAACCAACTAAATCTTATATCCCATAACTTGGAAGTATATAATAAATCATTTACAATAGAAGATTTGAAACTTGCTTTGGATAAATCTCATGATACTGCTCCTGGACCTGATCAAATTCACTACCAAATCCTTAAACATCTCCCTGACCAATCACTTGGGCATCTTTTAGATATTTTTAATACAATTTGGGAAAGCGGTGATTTTCCTCCTTCATGGAGGGAAGCCACTATCATTCCCATTCCCAAACCTGGCAAAGATTCATCAGATTCAAATAATTATCGTCCCATTGCTTTAACAAGTTGTATTTGTAAATCAATGGAACGAATGATTAACGAGCGTTTAGTTTGGTTTTTGGAAACTGCAGCTTATATTTCTGTTGCACAAAGTGGCTTTAGAAAAACTCGAAGTACCATTGACCACCTGGTACGTTTAGAGACATTTATAAGAGAGGGTTTTATAAAAGGTGAGCATGTGGTGAGTATTTTCTTTGATTTAGAAAAGGCATATGACACCACATGGAAATATGGGATAATGAGCGATTTATATGATATGGGATTAAGGGGTCGTTTACCCCTTTTTATTCAAAATTTTCTATCAAACAGACATTTTAAAGTTCGAGTGGGTGCATCACTTTCTGATGTTTTTGATCAGGAAATGGGTGTTCCACAGGGTAGTATATTATCAGTCACCCTTTTTATTATTAAAATTAACAGCATTGTTGATTGTATGAGGCCTGGAGCAGATTGCTCACTTTTTGTTGATGATTTCAACTTAAGCTACAGGTCAACAAGCATGCATACAATAGAACGGCAGCTCCAACAACACCTAAATAGATTACAACAATGGGCTGATAACAATGGATTTAAGTTTTCTTTGAAAAAGACAGTATGTATGCACTTTTGTAAAAAGTGGAAGGCTCACCCAGATCCTGATCTACACCTTGGCCAAACTCGAATCCCTGTTTTCGAAGAAACCAAGTTTCTTGGACTTATATTTGATAGAAAACTATCTTTTATCCCTCATATTAAATATGTAAAAAAGAAATGCCAGAAGGCATTAGATTTATTACGGGTTCTCACCCATACTGATTGGGGAGGGGACCGTAATATTTTATTACAATTATATAGAGCACTGGTACGTTCCAAACTTGATTATGGGTGTATGGTATATGGATCAGCACGTCCATCATATATTAAAATGCTCGATCCTGTACAAAATCAAGGGTTAAGACTATGCCTTGGTGCATTTCGTACCTCGCCTGCAGATAGCTTGGCAGTTGAGGCAGATGAACTGCCTCTTGATTTAAGAAGAGAAAAGCTTGCCCTGCAGTATGCTGCAAAAATTGCTGCTTGCCCAGACAATCCTGCACATGACGCTATATTCAATCCAAATTATGTTGATCTTTTTGAAAATAAACCAAATACAATACCGACTTTTGGCATTCGCATTAAAGAATCTTTACAATCTTTAAATTTAAATCCGAATCACGTAGCTAAATTTCAATATCCTGAAACACCTCCATGGACCTATGAAGCTTTAAATATTAATGTAGCCATGTCAGAATTAAAGAAATACTTAACCGATCCATCCCTTTATATAAATAGATATAAAGAAATTAAATCTATTTTCACTGGCTATCAGTGTATATACACTGATGGATCATTTGACGATGAGAAGGCTGCTGCAGCTGCTGTTAAGGGCAATCATATTTATTCAGAACGTCTGCCAAATAAATCATCAATTTTTTCTGCAGAACTACATGCTTTGTACCTTGCTTTGGATCATGTGGAGACTTCTCCACACAAAACATTTTTAATTTTTTCTGATTCTTTGTCTTGTTTACAAGCATTGAAAGCAAAGGATTGGAAAAATCCCTTTATTTACAAAATTCTCGAACAGTATCATAGACTCTGTACAGATGAAAATAAAGAAATACGTTTTTATTGGATCCCCAGTCACATTGGAATCCATGGAAATGAGGCCGCTGACCAAGCTGCCAAAGCAGCATTGGACAAACGCCCAATAGATTTACTTATTCCATATACAGAGTTTAAGAAATATATTACTGTTTTTTTACGTTCTAAATGGCAGTTGCGCTGGAACGAAGCTATTTTTAATAAATTACATGAAATTAAGACCGTTCTAGGCAAAACTAAAGGTGCTATTAGAATAAACCGTAGAGAAGAGTCTGTTTTAACCCGTATAAGAATAGGACATAGTCATTTGACGCACTGTTATCTGCTTAAAGGTGAAGATCAACCGGAATGTATTGGTTGTCAAAGGGCTTTGACTATTAAACATATTTTAATTGAGTGTATCGATTTTGATAATATACGAACTCAATATTTTAATGTACAAGATTTACATACGTTATTTGATACTGTAGATACTTCTGTAATAGTATCGTTTTTAACTCACATAGGACTTTATAATCAGTTTTAAGGGCAGAGCTTTTGTTTATTTATGTCATTGACTTATTTATCAAGAACTGCAAAACATCATACTGATAAAGTCTTTTAAACAAATTATACATATTTATTATATTTGATTGATATTATATAAATGCTGTTCACAGTTGATAAATTCTTGTGTTATCTACATATTGTATTAACATTTACATTTTGTGTCTAGTCAATATTACGTTTCTATTTTAACTGTTTTGGCACTTTATTGTGTCAATGTGAAACCATTCATTCATTCATTTTTACCATTTTTAGGCACTAAATAACCTTAGTGGTGGATGTGCCTCTAAGCAACCATTCATTCATTCAGGCCCTATCATATAGCTCCTTGGCTAACGCCCTATCGGGGTAGTCCTGCAACCAGTGACGCCAGAACTCAGGTTTGAGAAACGAGCTTGACGCCACCGGCTGCGCATTTGCCCTGCTTAATACAGGTGTCAAATGGGAGGGGGCCTTTACACTGCCTGCAGGCGTGAAGGCGGCGACAGCCCTTAAAGTTGCATTTAAGGGTTTGGTAGTTGTTACAGATTTCATTCTGTACCTGGCGCGTCTTGCTGGATTCACGCGTCGGCGGGAGATATCCCGCCGACGCCGCCCTGGGAAAGGGGCAATCCGCCTGCCTAACATGGTCAACAGACATGCAACGTGGGCATGTCTGGACGTTAGCCTTAACTGCTGTTGTGTCGAGAATGCTGTAAACCAAATGTGGGTTTATCTTACTAAATTCTATCGATACCTTACTGAGCTCTAACCTATGTCTCATGTCCAGGGTAGCGACGTTATACCATTTATAACGTTTCTCCCAAGACGTTATCTGCCTGCGATAGTCCGCCATTTGGTCATAAATGAATAACCCATGCTGGTGAACCATTAAGCGCTCATACTCCCCCCAGGCCTCCAGCCAACTAGACAAACCCGCCTGCGTTGTCTCTTCTGGCGATAGGCTATGGCCCCGGTGTTATCCATGTAAGACTCAATGTTATTGATGTTATCAGATGGCATATGCAAATTCTGTAAAAAGTCATCAATATGGATAAACTCACCCTGTAACGCAGCTTTGACAGTCTTTTCAGGGGTGCTCTGCACTTTACATAGCTTGGAAAAATCTGTTACACTGTCGACGTTAGTCAAGCCTGGAACCGGGCCGCCCAACTGTGGGGGTGTGTGCACTGACGGTGGTGGGGTCAACCCTGGTATGAGGACCGCATCCTTGGGCTGCCAAGATGGCCCATAGTGCGCTGCTGCTCCCTGGTGGATGTGCGCCGGGTTAGCATTGTTCTGCACTGGCTGCATTGGGTATGCAGTAGGCTGTATACTCTGACTCCCTCCTAGCCGGTCCTGGATGTCGGCCACGGTCTTGCACAGGTCCTGGTGAGAGCGAAGCATAACAGAAATTTGAGAAACTAAATTAGACATGTCACTCACATGGTTACCACTCACATTGTTCATATGTTGACTAACGTCTTGAAACCCTACTGCAGGGGTGGCAGCTGCCGGAAAACTGGGCGGGGTACCTAGTGGTAACCTCGCTGGGGTCACGTCCAGGAATGGGTTACCTGGGCTGAGTACCGGTGACGCCGTGTTTGCTGTGTCGGTGACGGTGACGGTAGACCTACCCTCTGCTGGCATGCATGCTGCGGCTCCCAGTGGCTGGCTGGACTCGCCAGTGGTCCCCTTTATACAGTTACCCACGCCAATGGGGCCCTTGTGACCTTTGGCCGGCTCTCCACATGCTCTGCATGTCCTTTCCCTGGTAGACATGGTCGGGGAAGGACACCTAGCCAGTCTATAAATGTCTATACAGGTCTATGATGAAATTATGCAGTCTATAATGTTCACAATGATGATACAATACAGTCTATGATATTACAGGACGTACACAATACCTCAGGCGACGAGACGAAGGACACACACACTGCACGGTCCAGGGACGGTCAACGACACACAAGACACACAGGACAAGACACATCTGGACGGACTAAACATGACCCTGCTGCTTACACCGCTCAAGCCATGTGGGTTCTGGACGCGAACCCGCTGCCCCTTCTTCTTTTTCGGCACATACTTTCTTGGCTAACGTCGGCTGGTCAGTATGGAGAAAAACGTCTGGTGAGAGCGGTGGTCAGCAACAGAATGATTTTGAATTGGCCCGCCTGCCAATGCTCAAGACCACCACGTGACCACGCGCCGTTGCTAGGCTACTGGGCACCCCTACTGGGTGTGACCCCTGACCTGACTAATGCGACACCTAACGGCTCCCCAACTTTAACCCCCCTTATTCATAAGCTAACATTAAAAAGTTACTTTTACAATCAAAATTGCTTCCAAAGAATGTGATTGTTCAATTGGATCCTCAAAAATAAATGTTGCCAACATTCAGGATGACTGGCCAAAATTATTAATTAAAACTCTGTATCCTCTATGTAAAGAGAGGGCTAGTTCTATTCATAATTATCAACAGAATCATCACCTGGAGTAAATGCCAAAATGATTTTTTTTAAATGAGAGGAAAGATTCATCACTGCTCTCATGAAATTGGTTTTCTACTGCGAACACCTGGGACCGCCTTTTGAAACAAACCCAAGCAAAAAAATGTGAGCAAGAACTTGAAATGCGGTGACCATTATTCATTACATACAATTTAGTTTGATAGTTATCAATTATATGAATGGGAATGATACAATCACTGATATAATTAGTTTATTCACAACATCTTACCTTTAAAAATGAAGTGTCATATGTATGGCAATTTAAGTATTAGAACTAACTGGATATCATACTAATGTGAAAAATATCTTATATTTGTGAAAGACAAAGATGTCTACATACATGTAAAATCCCCCTTTAAAGGTTGAGGTGTGGAAACATCACAATGATTTTGAAGAGCAATACTGTGAATGTTGATTATTGGTATCAGTGAAGCCACTTTCTTGATATTTTCGCTTTTTCACACCACTGAATGGGAGGACATCAAAGGCTGCGTGGAATCCCCCTTTTCTCTTATGATTGAGCATATGAATGTCAGGCTACATGGAATCCCCCTTTTTTGATTGAGCAATATGAATGTCAGAATATATTAAATTGATTTTTTCCTTTTTTTACTGCAAACGTAGAAAATATAAAAAAAAGAATGATTTTATACAGAAAACAAAGATGATATCTTCATATTTGGGTTTTATTTGAGCGATATTTGCCGACAGGCAATGATTGTCAAAAAGAAACTATATCTGTGTTATTCTGTGATCGGTACGATCATGGGGAACATGTAGTAATTTCCTGTGGGTTATAATTTGTTCTTTTTCTGTGCCCAATATGATTCAGGCAACTGATGGTTAAGGCAACTTGCTGTATAGAACTGAATTGTTTTAGTTTTTTGGGTTTTTTTTTTCAAATATATATAATATAAAAAATATTTATTTTATACAGAAAACAATTATGAGATCTTCATATTGGGGTTCTATTTAAAGCATTGGTGAAACCTGACTTTCAGACACATTTTCTTTACATAACATGAATGTTTATACCCTAAACAGTGCTTTTATGTAGTAGTACCCAAAATATTCTCTGTTAACAAATTTCTGTGGCACTTGAAAGTTGATCAGTTGTCTGCTAAAACCTACACCAGCAATTGAACACTTTGTCAACAAGCTTTGTTTAGCTGGTATGTGATCTTGTGTAAACACCTAATGAGTTACCAGTTGTGCACCTGTCCAGCTTGGGAAACAGGGTGAAGATGTTTTGTACAATTTATCAATTTATTGCCAGGAGTATACTTCAGAACAACATAAGATTATTTTAATATTATTTGAATCAATGAAATAACTCATGGCCGTGAAAAATATTTTATGGTTGTGACAAATATCTTATGGTTGTGAAAGATATATCATTTATGGGAAAAGTATACTATTTATTTGAAAAGTATCTTATGCATATGAAAACCTTTCTGTCAAAAAGGGAAGACATGACTCAAAGGTTGCATGGAATCCCCCTTAACTTGAAGGCCGTGATATTGAAAAAGTGACATTAAACCCTTTGATCACTGGTTTGGCCTTAAATCACAATGACTTTGAATGGCAAAACTGTGAATGCCGATAATTGGTATCAGTAAAATTTATGATATGACCCTCTTTGATGAAATTTGGGGTTTTTCACACCATTGAATGGGAAGACATCAAAGGCTGCATGGATTCCACCTTAAAAGCTGGGCTGTATAGAATTTTTTTAAACTTTTTTTTGCAAACATATATAATATAAAAATTAATGATTTCTTCATTTATAACTTCATAAATATTCATCCGTTTTTAATAAATTTACCACCAAAAGAAAGCCAAGAAAAGGCACTATCATCATGATAAGTATTATCTTCCAATTAATTCTCTAAATAGTGGATAAAAATGGCCAAAAATGTGTTGCTCCAATTTTGACAATTGGTAAACAACACCTCCTATGACTTACGGAGCCCCCTGACAGTTCAAAGGTCAAGGTCACACAACACACTTCCTGTTTAGTCCTGGCAGTACTTGGTGGTCACAAAAAATCATAATTCTCAGGGCAGATGTTCTTTAGTGGATTTCAGATAGATAGCCTGTATGTATGTCAATTTTAAGATCATATATTGTTTTCAGATACCTTAAACCACTGTAAAATTGCCTGCAACTTTCCAGGTTTCACCAATGCTTTAAGGGATATACACATTAGACCATATATAATGAAATTTGTTTTGCACAAGTAGAATACATAAAAAGATAATGACTTTAAAAGTGAAATCTTCAGATTGGGGTTCAGTTTGACTCGATGGCTACTATTTCAATGGCTGACAGGAATTTGTTTTCAACGGATACCAGGGTGTGGAAGCCCTGTATATGTGAAAGTGCCTGTTTGAATGCCCCCTATATTTTTCCACTTTCCTTCATTACATCCCCCCAAATGAATAATGATCTGTGCCTTACGTAAATATCTGCTACCAAAAATTAAATTTCTCGTAAAATAATGTGAATATATTCTATTCTATATATGCCCCAGTACAAAATGATTAGAATTCTTTAACTTCAAAGCAGTGTGTTAAGGCTCAACATGATACATCTGTACAAATAGTTCTAGAACCTCCATTCCAGATGCTAAATGATTTAATATAATCCCTGAAATAGGCCTTTGATCTGTGTTGACGGCAGAAATATTTCATTTTAATGTATTAATTTGCAAAAGTATTTATATTGTATTTGAATTGTATGGTGTGCGGCCGCACAATATGAGATACTCTAAAAAGGACATGGCATACATTCTTTTATTATTCATCAAAATGTGAATCAAGCTGAACGCTGGGGGGTTAGTTAGTTTTTCAAAAGTCACAAGCAGTGTTTATGTATTTGGCCTCATTAACATAATTTATAAAGTCAGATTTGTTTCACTTCCGGTTGACAACACGGCAGCCATATTGGATACGTTGCAAAGGAATCAGTGTGCACATTCAGTAGCATGTGAAATCTTGAAAACCACAATTAACATCTTGTTGTAACATTTGTTATTACAGAAAGGTAGCAAATTCTTTCTAGAAGAAATGGGAAGACATCAAAACATGCATAGAAACTGCATTAAAGGCTGGGCTGTATACATTTGAATGGTTTTTTAAAAACAAAATTAATTTTTTATCAGATGTATGAAATCTTGTCTTAGTTTCTAGCCCCTTTCTCATGTCAGGAGCTGACCTAGCCAGGGAATTGTAGAGCAGTGGCATCTCGTTATGAATTATTCACGAGGAGCAGGCAGCTTAATTGAACACTTTTGCTAAGACCAATAGGCACTGGCCTGTTTGTCCCAGCAGGTGCTAAATGCTTAATATAATCCCTGAAATAGGGTTTTGATCTGTGTTGATTAATTTGTAAAAGTATATATAGTGTATTTGAATTGTATGGTGTGCGGCCAGGAGCAGGCAGTTGTGCCGCTGATTGGTCAGGCATTTCAAAGTGGTGGGACAGCAGACAGCTTAATTGTAACACCTTTGCTAAGAACAATAAGTACTGGCCTGTTTGTCCCAGCAGGTGACACCTTGGTTCCTTTGACTAAAATGCTTGTTTTACCGACTGGGAAAGTCAGTAGGTGGGACTTACCAGACCAAAGCATATATACAGTCAAAACACGCTTAACTCGGAGAAATCATAACCATACCCAGTCACGTGAAACTTCCCTTCGTCATGGCGACAGTCACTTACAGTATAATGACGTCATTTAAAGCCACGCCCTGCTTCATTGTATCCCCCAGCAAGGCTGAGTATCATAGTCATAGGTACAATGTTAAAGATGGGTGCTATAGTGAATAAAATAAACGATGATAATATTATATTGCTTCAGGTATATGATCCTGCCTAAACTGTTCCTTGGGCTTGCATTTGAAGACATGTGGCACTATTTCTCTCATAGATTACTCCACGTCAAAGTTATGTTCAAGTACATACATAAATACCACCACCAATACCAAAGCCCTTTTGCTGCATGCGGGGAAGTCGCTCACCCGCTTGAACAAGGTTGTAAGTAGGCATTTTCATTTTCATGACCTTCTGAAATTTGATATCAATCCACAATTTCCGATAGATGAATTACTTACTCATTCTGTTGTGTTATTTCAGAAAAGAACACATTAAAAGGTTATGAATAATAAAACCTAAAGTTGGCAAAATGACAATTTGTCATTTATAATTTTATATTATATTACATTTCTGTCAAGGCAATCACTCTATATTAGGTTATGAAGAAGCTATTCACTAAGCCTGAATGCCCTACACTGTTCGATGATAATGTTTGGGAATATTTAGTTTGCATTATCACATAGACATGGCTAAATGGGATATTTTTACAATACTGTCAAAGTGTGTCAAATATCACTTGATTTTGCTGTAGCTAAACTTTTAAATGCAAATTTATATTTTATTGTTGATATTTCAGTAATTGGTCTTGGCACTATATTTGGAGTTATTTTGTTTTGTGATCATCTGTTCCTGATGTATTTGTTATCGATAATTCGACTCTTGGAACTGTGCCAGTCTCACAGTGGCTACAATATCATCTCCCCAATGAGTATACTCCACCTCTTTCCTTTCTATGCAGGTGAATACCACCAAATAATTACTGCTGTAATTTTACTCCCTTTCAAAAATGCTTTTTATACTACTATTTATGCTTAACCTAATCTGAGCAAGTTACTGTGTCCTTACAGGGCCAACGTTTCATGATTTTCACCATTCCAATTGCAATGGAAACTATGCCTCTATCTTCATCTGGTGGGATTGGATATTTGGAACAGACGTTCAGTACAAACAGCACAACCTTAAACTCATGACACGTCGGAACAAATACAAGGGGAAAAAACGTTAACTTCAAATAGTGTGAGGGTATTCAATATTATGAAGTAATGGGTCACTCTGGGGGTAATGCAACGAGTTTCTGAGCACGAGAAAATTATATATCAAATGGCATGCAAACGACCTTTTTGTCCCTTATCCAACAAACATTTCGCCCTTCAAAGGTTTTTGACCAATTTGCAACCAAATTTAAACCTTCTTGGTTTCAGTATGTTCACAGTTGATTGTCAGTAAATGATTATCATTACATGACAATTACATGACAATTTAGTTCGGCAGCACAATATCTATCATATAGGTCTTATCATGAAATGACTGAAAGATTCTGTAAAACCCCAAACAAACAAAATGTCAAATGATTTACACCACACCGCATATGCAATCCCGCTTCATCCCCACGCAATATATATACACATATTCCTCGGCACTGCCTCCGTATAGGGGGGGTCAAGGGAGATAGATAAACATCTTGCAAATCGGCATTAGAGAAATTGTTCATATATATATATGCTCTGTGGGATAATAATATCAGAATTATATAGTTATAATTTATATCTTACTGGAAGTATCTTATTTTGATAACTCTTGTTTGCTCCACAAAAGGTGATACATCATGAAATAGCCAATATTTCCTCTTAAGCCTGTTTGTGTCGTTATATATATTAGAGACTGTATAGTTTATATTGATAAGTATATTCATATTGATGAAAATATATTTTCTACCTTATGGTAACATAGCATATTTTAACAAAATACATGGGGTATGGTATAAATGCCTTATTCCAATAAGGTGAAAATTAAATAACTATATAATACATGGATTAGATAAAGTAGTTTTATAATTTCATTTATTTGATATATAATATATTTGTTATTGATAATAATTGATAATATCTTATGCACTTGGTTATTGATAATATCTTATGCACTTGGTTATAAATATCTTATGCACTTGGTTATAAATATATTATAAATGACGGTCCATAAGTGTATGTCAAATGTGATAGTTGTCGTTTCCGTCATACAATAAGTCTAAATACCAAGGCCATGGATCACGATAAAAGATTGATATTTAAAAATGTAGGTCTCTTTTGTTTCTATTTAAAGTTTTGTTTCTATATAAAGTTATCCAATTCGAACTTCTATTAAGTCAGAATGAACCTAGATTCAATGCAACCATTATTAGTAACCTTATTATATCCGTGAGCCAAATCTTAAATTCACATATCACTCTCTCTAAAAAAACAATTTCCCTCTCCCTTCTGATGTAATAAAAATGAACTTTATTGAATTGGAATACAATATCCCCTTGAGAGCAGTACCACATGGACCATTGTCCAGCGTAAATAATCATTTCATGTAAAGTTCAATAACCATTTTACTTTCTTTTTGCAACCTTATTGGCCAATGCGATAATATACAGCAAAGTAATACACACCATTATATTGTTATAAACAAACTTATATTATTTTTGTAATACTTTGAAATTTATATGAATAAAATTTTATATCATTTAGATTTATCCAGGATTGTTTTCATTCTTCAATTTTCAATATGATGTATATTTCATTTTTCAATTTTAATGCGATGAATAAGTGTTTGGTTGAGTTATCAGCAGCTCAAAAAACCCAGTTTACATATATGTATGATTATTATTGATTAAAATATCACAAAGTTTAAACCCCACACATCAAGCGATTTGAATCTATATAATGATATTAGAATAAGATTTTAAAGCATGATCACCAAAGCTCAGCATTCCTTTGTGATGATGCATAGGGAATAGCCTAAGGCAGTTAAACCTTGGAAAGGGCAGGGCTTTGGATCCATATTTGATATTACCTGATAAGACTAAATAGTTCTGAAAGAATCACACAATCATTCAAGTTCCTAGTTTGCAGTGTTAAATATCACTTTGTTTAAAAATGGGCACTAATTCTTCAAGATTTTATGGCGTGTATTTTTTTAATTGAGGAATGGTACCCTGGTGCCACCTCGCGTGTATTATTTTAAATAGAGGAATGGTGCACTAGTGCCACCTGGCGTAGATTTATCATTGTATACAAAAAAGAGGTCTTGAAGTTCCTTTTGTGTTTATTTATACTGCTCAATTTATAATTTGTTCTTACTCGTCCAGTCATTCAAATGTTAGCAAAAGATTAGCATCAGTGGAAAGGCTTGATGTGTATTTGCATTCATTCAAATGTACTTGATCAGTATTGACCTGTAATGATTTTGTAAGAATATTTTACCAAATAGATAGCCAGCTGGATCAGTTTTTTCTTGTCACATACTTGTGTCTACCCTACAAAACAGGATTCTCTATCAGATCAGCCCCTGTCACCAATGGTAAAAAGGTATGCACAGGATCGGCCGCAAGTCATTATTATTCATAAAAATCTGGCTCTTAACTGATTTGTGATAGAATAAATTATTATTCATATAGATTTTTATTGGTTAGCGTCTCGGTCAGCTAATAAAACAGGGCAATGAGATTGAAGGACTACCGATGTTATGTAACGTGTGTCCCTCATTTTATAGATTGCCCAATGTCATAATACCCCAGTCACATTTGATATCCTACAGACGTCTCTCGTGTGATAAAAACGTCTTTAGGATATCTTTAAGCCGTCTCTGTCATGTAATATTGCACGGCCCGTTCGGTGCCCTTTAATAATTTGACCCCAGGTACGGCATATCTTAGATTGTCGCTGATTAACTCCCCGACGCCCGGGATCCTGTGAAGTCGGTCGATTGTTACTTCCCGGCCGGGACCCGCCGCAAATGTGACTGGGGCATTACCTAAAATAATACGCGATGGTGACCTCTCACATGCTGTATTTTGTGTCCTGTTGGGCGAATGAATTCATTTCAGACAGAAATTTGGATTTCATCATGTGTTTTGTGAAGTTGTGTGTATTTAAGAGGGAAAAATATATTGATGAACACCTGCAGTTGGACTAAGATCGTATGAAAATAATCACAACTTAAATTTTATCTTAAAACATTTATTCAACAATGTTTCAATAATTCATAGTTTTTACAAACTCATGCTCTTTCTTTCTTAAAAAATGAATTGCAAAAATAAAGATATGCTGTCAATTAGTATAGAGACCTTTAATGGATCGATGCAGTACGATATGCAAATGACCAGAGAAATGATCCCAGATAGGATGGATTGCATATCGTTTCACTTTCTTTGCATAAATATTGTAAGAATAGGTTTTGGTTTTTCCCACTGAATATGATTCATTTCAGAGTCTTAGGTTTAGAGATTACCTTTTAACTGGGAAATGATTTGGAATTCTTCATTTTTTTTTTACCAGAAAGAGGTTATAGGTTCAGTATTGGTTTCTTTGTGAATATCTGACATCACGTCAATTTGTTTTATTGTTTTTCAGAACTTACAATTCTGTGTGTCCTGTTGTTAAACTTCTCTGTTTCTCATTCTATTCAAATGCAATAATCTTATTTATGAAAATATACAACAACTATCCCGCCAAGAAGGTAACCCTGAAGCGCACAAAGGACACTAAGGACAAGGGATATCTCACAGAGACCCTTTACTATAGTGTGCGAATGCACCTTGCTTCTTGAGCTATGAATACAATATGTTTACAAATTTAAAATACAGGTCTTGTCTTGAGTAATAGTGCAATAAACAGAATGTCGATAAAAATGAATACAATAAATTGAAATGTGACGAATATTAGTTATGTACTTCAACCATCTGCTCGGTAAAACAACACTTATTATTGGACAATCTCATGGTGATTTATTTTGTAGCGTGTTTATATTACATACAACGGTCAACAATGAACGTGTCAAATATACCAAGTATGATACATTGTATTTGTTTACTGCGTTGGAGCTTTGAGCCAAGCCGCTGTTCTGATGTGTATCTTTGACTGTGATTTGTAAACAAAGGGTTACATTCTTTTAGATGCCACCTCTCCCCAGCCACATGGGATCCACCATTCCTATGGGACCTGCATGTTTCATCACTGCAAAGAAAAACAATAAATGACATGTTAGGCCCTTGAGTCAGGCATTTCTCGGCCAACTTTCAGCCCACCATGTTTTTTTAGTTTCTTTTATTGATTTTTTGTGTATTTCCGGTTTGTTGTTTTCAATGGGGCAAGATGGCGACCCGCATTCAGTTTCTTAATGAATTAAAATTTGAAATCAAATATCTTTCAAAAAATGCCGGTCATGGCAACAACAAAATATATCCTTTTAACTTAATGTTATTGATACGTACTCACTTAATGACTAATTGTGTAACACTGTGGTCAAATAATTGAATTAAGCAATCTAAAGTTTATAATTTCGGTACAACATACAGCTGACAAAGTAGATTAATTCATGATTCATCGGGAGAAATATAATTACATTCTTCTTGCACACGAGCCAGTGTCTTTTTGTCCATCTTCTTTTCTTTAGGTTTCTCAGCATTACTCTCCTTGTCAGATTCGTTGGACTTTCCTGGAAATAGGTTTGTATATAAACATCTCACTTATTGTAAGGTCATGCCTGTGATTTTGTAAATAAATAACGAATATATTGAACTAATATATATTGGTATAATGTTCACAAATCTTTGTAATCTCTGACGAAATGATGAATATATATTGATTAAAGATCGTGTTATTTGTAATCAATACAGGTATGGCCTACTAGGATCAAATTAGCGCGGCGTACTAGGGTCAAACTAGGGTTAGCCTATTAGATTCGAATTAGGGTTGGCCTATTACTGTTTAATTAGGGTTGGCCTATTACTGTTTAATTAGGGTTGGCCTATCACTGTTTAATTAGGGTTGGCCTATCACTGTTTAATTAGGGTTGGCCTATTACTGTTTAATTAGGGTTGGCCTATTACTGTTTAATTAGGGTTGGCCTATTACTGTTTAATTAGGGTTGGCCTATTACTGTTTAATTAGGGTTGGCCTATTACTGTTTAATTAGGGTTGGCCTATTACTGTTTAATTAGGGTTGGCCTATTACTGTTTAATTAGGGTTGGCCTATCACTGTTTAATTAGGGTTGGCCTATTACTGTTTAATTAGGGTTGGCCTATTAATGTTTAATTAGGGTTGGCCTATTACTGTTTAATTAGGGTTGGCCTATTACTGTTTAATTAGGGTTGGCCTATTAATGTTTAATTAGGGTTGGCCTATTACTGTTTAATTAGGGTTGGCCTATTACTGTTTAATTAGGGTTGGCCTATTAATGTTTAATTAGGGTTGGCCTATTTACATTTAGGATTGTAAACATCCATAATGGCAAACCATTTAAGATGTTGGGCGTAAACCTATTATTGAATAAAGTTGTCCTTCCACATATGTTCTTCATATACATAACAATAAGACATTGGAAATCAGTGTAATAAATACAAGAATACATTAATCGACAATCAATAGAATAAGAATCATTTGTCCCTATTTATCAGTATTGCCAGAATGACATCATATATAGAATACCTTGAAGAGCCTTGTTGCTGGGATCACATCGTAGGGAGGAATATTTCTTCATCTTGGTCAGCTCTTCACACTCTCCTTTGACAGCAAGTTCCATGGCCTTCCTGAAGTCTGGGTCCCTGATCATACCCATACCCAGCCCCATGCCCGGCCACGGCTCACCCTGCAACACAGCAACCACGTGACACACATCAAACTATATGCCGGATTAAGTTTCAGGCTTGGAGGCAGTTAACTCGGGTTTCTGGTGGACCATATCAAGTAACTGGAGCTTGTTCATCTACTATTATATTTGTAAACATGTTTGGTAACCGCCTCATCTCAACCCAAGTATAATATCTCCTAATATCCCTTAACTTGTGTATAATGGCTTATAATATCCCTTAACCTGTGTATAATGGCTTATAATATCCCTTAACCTGTGTATAATGGCTTATAATATCCCCTCACCCAAGTAGGATATCACCTGATATCCCTTTCGCCCAAATAGGACGTCTCCTGTTTATATTTTCTCATTAACCCAAGTGTGATGTCCCCTGTTTATATATACACATTAACCCAAGTGTGATGTCCCCTGTTTATATATACACATTAACCCAAGTGTGATGTCCCCTGTTTATATATACACATTAACCCAAGTGTGATGTCCCCTGTTTATATATACACAATAACCCAAGTGTGATGTCCCCTGTTTATATATACACAATAACCCAAGTGTGATGTCCCCTGTTTATATATACACAATAACCTAAGTGTGATGTCCCCTGTTTATATATACTCATTAAACCAAGTGTGATGTCCCCTGTTTATATATACTCATTGACCCAAGTAAGCACTATTGGTCCGGAATACACACCAAAATCGATTATACTTTTCTCTTCGTATACATCTCAAGGATTGTCCAATATCTGTGTGTAATCTAAGCAGATTGATTTTTGCATTACTTGAAATAACAGAAAGTCACAAAATCTGTGTTTCTGTGACTTGGACCAAGGCAATATTCCAGAGTAACCTTATGAATAAATCCCCATTTTAGCTCCTAAGGTATGAACTTACAAACAGATTTATATATTTTAAATATCTGGCCATATATGACCTGCAGTCGTGTGCATGTTGACCAGGTTAATCCAAATATTTGGCCAATGATTGATTATACGATCGAGGTCAAGATCAACAGAGATAATACACTTTGTATGAATCTAACATATAGGGTTCCCCAATATACAGTTAAATAGGTATTTGTCGGTTTGGGTGAGACGTCGCTGCGAGGTAGGTATAACAGGTATGTGTGTCACTGGGGGAATGGTGGGCAGTTCTGATAGGAGCAGTGATATAAATGTAGATTATCGTCAAGTAATGTAAAGTCAGTTGGCGTGATGTTGTTGGTGTACATAAGAGACGAATTATCCAAATATGACTGTCAAACCACATCGTGCATATAAATACTCAAAGAGTGCATCGAATGCTATTTAGAATATTGTCTTTTCGGTTAGGCGTTGATGTTTAAGCAATCTGTGTTAATGCCATGATTTAGTTTTAGTTCAATGCCACACCCTGTTTCTCTCACACTTTCCTGACAAACTTATTCCCACCTAAGCAACAGGTGAGTGAGTAAAGGAGCGACTGAGGGCTGAGTGTACTCACCATTCCCAGGAAGTCTCCATGCACCACTGCTAAGACCAGGCTCAGGCAGAAGGCGACTAGCATCTCTGACCTCATCGTTACTGGAGTAGGGTATCTGTAGACACCTTAGATGTGATGTACAGGGCTGAAGTGACTTGCCACAGAGGAGTGTTCTGGTGTGACTGGTGTGCAGGGTGTGGTACCTGAGAGCTGCTGCTGCTGCTTGTAGTGGTAGTGATGGGAACAGGTAATCACCACGCCAATGCCACGCACACATTAACGTGTAACTTTTTTATCCTCTTTCATGCAATATAAAAACGTCTCTTTTTTTTCTTAGTATTTATGCACATTTCATTCGTGATATGTGAAGGACCCCACAATGCTTTCTGCTGTTGTAAACAGTATAGTATTTTGTGCCTTATGCCTGAAGGATACAGTGTTATACTATAGACATGGCTTTGATTGTATATTTAAGTAAAATTATTTTCAATCATTTTGAATTATCTACTCAGCTTTAAGAGTGGCTTTATTTTTTATGATATTTATGATGATTAAATGTCAAGAATCACAAATCATTGTATTGTACCGCTTCCAAGTCAATATTCAATGTTTTATCATTGTACATAATATGCACTGAACAACGAATGTGTCGTGTACCAAATACCTATTCATTCATTGCTGAAAGATTCCTGGCAATTCTGTACAAAAGCTCAGTTGAATACAAGTACAATTAAGAAACTAATCTCTTATATTGATTGACAAATTGCTATTGATGACATATACTTTCATCATAAGAGCACTATGATCCCATTTGCTTTAATATATGAGATACAAGGTAAGCCACTTTGGGTGATGTATTTATTACTGGCCTTACCAATACAATAAGTATCTCCTGTTATCAGCATTTGATTCTACTTTGGTTAATATTTTATTCATTTGACAACTGTGTGGTAATATTCTTGCTGAACATAGCAGATGACTTCCAATAATAACAAAACTGATATCTAAAAGTGCAATTCTCATACCAAAAAAGGGACATTGAGCAACCTATTTAGGAAACCAGATCTGTGATCGTGCTTATATCAAAGATATTAGGATAGACCTAGAATAAGCTACTGCTGAACTCAAATCTACCAGTGATATATGTGTAAAGGTGTAATCCTCCTGAGCTGTGTGTCAGTGTTATGTATGACAGGAGGGTGGGGCTCTTACCATGTCTGAGTGGAGCACAATGATTAACACCTGAGTGTCACTAGTAATAAGAAGCTAATGTGCGAGCACCCCTCACCTGGCTAATGTGAGAGCACCCCTCACATACCTGCACCTGGCACTGCTGCTAATTGCTCCCATATTAACATGCACATTAAGCGTCATCTACTTAACCTAAGCTTCCTTTTCTTTACCAACTAATATGCATTGTTGAGTGGATGCTAATACTCACCTTATAAGCAAAGACAACAAAGAAATGTGAAATGATACCTTTGCTGGCAATGAAGATTAAAACATATTCTAATGCCAAAATCGATACTTTGTTCAACTTCATGGATGAACATAATAATAATAGTAATAGTAATAATAATAATAATAATAATAATAATAATAATAATAATAATAATAATAATAATAATAATAATAATAATAATAATAATAATAATAATAATAATAATAATAATAATAATAATAATAATAATAATAATAATAATAATAATAATAATAATAATAATAATAATAATAATAATAATAATAATAATAATAATAATAATAATAATAATAATAATAATAATAATAATAATAATAATAATAATAATAATAATAATAATAATAATAATAATAATAATAATAATAATAATAATAATAATAATAATAATAATAATAATAATAATAATAATAATAATAATAATAATAATAATAATAATAATAATAATAATAATAATAATAATAATAATAATAATAATAATAATAATAATAATAATAATAATAATAATAATAATAATAATAATAATAAATTTCTATAGCGCTATATCAGACAACGTCTGCTCATGGCGCTTGATGTCAACATGACTTGGTATGCTATTTTCTTTGTTGATAAAAGAGCAAATCATGTTATTAAATCTTACCATAATAAAGTAAGGGTATTTACTTTCACTGAATGATTTAAATATGATTTAATATAAGAAAGATACCGAAAGTTCTTCCAAAACCTCGGACAAATGTCACCTTGATAAAAGATGAAGGACCCACTTCAGGGAATAAGGTAGTTGGGAATTTCTATTTTACCACCATTCAAATATGGCTGAACTTCATGAGACATCAATGCCACGGGCCCTGGCGCAGTGAGCTTATTAGCACCAGTTCCTCTGTGATGATCTAAAAGTCGTGTGTTCGATCCCTGGCCATACCGAGATTGAATTCATGATACAATTTTACACATGAGCTGAGGCCTGTGCCTAAAGCGTTAACCAGCTGTCCTTGTAAATCTGTGACTAGGTGGGTTGTTATGTCAAGGACCTGCGACATGACAATTCAGTGAGGCAGCACTATATCTGCTACAAGTAGGTCTCATCACGAAATGACTGAAATAATGTTGAAAGTGGTGCAAAACCCCAAACGAGCAAAAAATCATTAGACACATGCATTAGGGTTATTTACAATAATTACAGAAATATGTGTTTTGAACTCACACTGGTCATGCGCAATATGAGTATAATTATGACATCACAATGAGGTAGTTTTGATGTTCGTCTCATACCAGACCCAAATCCATTCCTACTTGCATGATTGAGACGGAAACCAGTCTGTTTATGTTTGAAATGTGCTTTTGTAGCTATACTAAGTATGCTCAGAATGAGGATCATGGGTAAGGAGAAGTGGAAAACAAATCAAACCCTACATTTTCTGCACTGATAGCTTCAAAGCTCAAGACAGTTTATGGGTGGTATAGATCTGGTAGTGAGGGCCCTCTGGTGGCAGATTTTCTAAAGGCATTACATTCTTTTGATGCAAAAATAGAACGTTTTCTGATACGGAGGAGAAAATTGATTTGCTGCATAGCACATATGTAATGACAACATGAATTTACACTGCCATAACAAATGGAGATTATGTGATATACTTGATATCTTGATATCCTTTTGGCGTCGATATTTTTGTAATTGTTATAATATACTTGATTGCTAACCAGTAAAGCAGAATCAAGCACAATAGATGGCTACAGTATATACTCCCAACCTATCAACAGTGACGGAAAGCACAGAGACAAATTCATATTCGATTGATAAGCTGATCCATACCCCTACTGGTCCCCCTATCATATAAATAGCTGGTTATTCCATCTAACTATTAGGATACGACCGGCTTCCTCAAAGGCGCACAGTACACTGACTTTATGTTTGTATTTCATAAACCCTTTCTAAAATGTTTCTAAAAGTACCATTTAGCGACTGATAGTTCTAATTGCCGTATACAGCTTGAAACTCTTACGTCACATGTGTACTGCGCATGCCCAGCCTTCACCCGCCATATTGAAGTCACATCGTACATGGTGAAAACTACAAATTTGAATGTGATTGATATATGCGTGATTTACAACCAGATTCTACATGTTCTGATGTGCATGTCGCTCAAATAGAAACCCAATATGAAGATTTCAGCTATGTTTTCTGTATAAAGTCATTATTCTTTATATTTTCTGTTTGCAAAAAAACAACTCAATTCTACATGTTATGATGTGCATATCGCTCAAATAGAAACCCAATATGAAGATTTCACCTATGTTTTCTGTATGAAGTCATTATTCTTTATATTTTCTGTTTGCAAAAAAACAACTCAATTCTACATGTTATGATGTGCATATCGCTCAAATAGAACCCCATTATGAAGATTTCGTGTTCTGATGTGCATATTGCTCAAATAGAAGACCAATATGAAGATTTTACCTATGTTTTCTGTATAAAGTCATTATTCTTTATATTTTCTATGTTTGCAAAAAAACAATTCAATTCTACATGTTCTGATGTGTATATTGCTCAAATAGAAGACCAATATGAAGATTTTACCTATGTTTTCTGTATAAAGTCATTATTCTTTATATTTTCTATGTTTGCAAAAAAACAATTCAATTCTACATGTTCTGATGTGTATATTGCTCAAATAGAAGACCAATATGAAGATTTTACCTATGTTTTCTGTATAAAGTCATAAAATTTCTATGTTTGAAAAAAAATCCTTGGAAAGGGCTAGTTATTTAGGGAGTGGATTCCATGACTGATCAAAGGGTATTTTGACATTGGTGTGAAAAACGCCAAAATGCCAATTATCAGCATTCACAGTATTGCTCTTCAGAATCCTTGTGATGTAAGGTTAAACCTGTGATCAAAGAGTATTCCCTCATTGTTTCCATAGTTTTGAGTCATGTCTTCCCTTTTTGAGAGAAATGCTTTCACACGCATATACAAAATATACAAAACACATGTTACAAATATACAAAACACATGTAACAAATATACAAAACACATGTCAAGTATAAAAAAAAATAAATGTACCAGCAAATTAGAAAACTGACAAGGGCATTGTATGTATCGTAAAATATAGATATTATTGAGAAAAAAAAAACAGTGTGCAAAAAGATAAATTTTTGGTGAAGATATGCTATAAAATATAAATATTTTGAACAGAGATTGGTTTCACCATGTCTGGTCATTATGACACCTGGTGGCCATCAGCGGAACTAATGGTGGGCGATAATATAAGTAAGGCCAGTGTGCTGTATACCTGCTCTGAACACCTGTCATGTAAACAACAATTCCATATACTTTCCTAATCATTTGTTCCAGACATGAACATGAATATTTACAAATACAGCTTTTTAGCTCTGCTGCTTTCTTGAAGTCACAAAGCTTTAGGGGTGTGGAAAATGTTTATCCAAAATGTCTATCCATCTGTCCATCTGTCCGTCGACATTTCTTAAAAAAAATTCTTCTTTTCTTCAGCCAACGTCAGAAATTAATCTTCAACATCCGACATTTCAAAGCATATGCCCTTGAATTAATTGACACAAGCTACGTTTGGACTGAAGCCTTATCGTAGTTGTGATTTTGTAATAGCAAAGAATAACGTAGGCATCCAGAGAAATGAATGTCTGAAGCAGCCAATGTTTCTTTGGAGGTGCGTGATTACTTTGCATATCCTATAAATGGGTGAAAAGCGACTGGACCCGCCTGCAGAGCCTGCAGAACAGTACACAGTTAATATGTTTTCATTTAAGTCAGCAGAGCTATTATCCCATGGGGTTATGTTTATTGGTAGTTATAAGAACAAGATAATTATAACATATGTATTGAAATAATAATAACTGCATTCTTCCAAGGGAGAGTTCGACTTGCCTGTTATGATGAATATATTGTAAAGTTGATCGCGAAGCTTTTTACTGGGTTATTTTTATGAGGAGTACATGTTTGGAAATTTATATTTAACATATTAGCCATATTTCTGTAGTGGACTGAGCATTGATGGTCAGATTATTTAGATTTATATTTCTTATCATACAACTGGACGATATAATGAAAAGGTATGACTGGTTCAGGAGCTTGTAAATTTGTTTCGACACTTTTATGTTAATAACCGAAAAACTGACTTGTTTATGCAAACTTTCGTGGAAACTATTTATTTCAACAAGTAATGGATAAGTCATATATGGTCATTCAGGATTTTTGTCCTAAATCTCAAGTAATTCAATTGATTGATAATAACGTTGGCCATACTCAAGAATATTGAGTCTCACATGAAATGTAATTTTCAACTTTTACAAAACAAATAAATATCTTAAACGTTGTGGGTAGTTGCAGCGCTACTTGTATTTGAAGTGTATATGGGATAAAAAAAATAGATTCATTCCTTTCCGTGAAATCAACAAAAATACGCCTGATTACCATGTTTTGCTGAAAGTGCCAAGTACTGTGCAATACTCTTGCAATCACTGGTGTGGTCCGTGAAGGGTGTTAGGCCTGTAGAAATAGACAAACACAAATGGACAACAGGCCTCTTGTGCGGCAAATCACTCCATTGTCCCAATCTGAAGGTGCCCCATTGTCATCAAACCTTTGTTGAGCAGGTATTTGCACCAGATCGCTGGTCAGCTAAGTAAAGATTTGAAAAAACGTTCAATATATGATTTGGATATTATCTACTTTCAAATGACAGACATTTATGCAGGGGAAATATTATGGGAATAACATTTGATCACATTTGAGTTTAGGGTATAAACATTTACATTATTTAAAGTAAAATGTTTGGAAAATTTGATTTCATGAAAGCTTTCATTAACACGGAAATGTGATGTATTAACCACCATCAGTTCAGCTTTGAGCACAGAACTCAGAAATCGATTTATTTGACCCTAGATTTATATAATCAAAATTTTGACAAAGAAGGCCAATGCATAGGCTCAGTTGCAGAAACAGAAAATGTTCACATCGAAACATAGAGGGCAGCACCTGATCACAATTTTAAATGATACATGGCGAGAGTTGCAAATAATTGATATGGATTTAAACACCATTCGTCATGAGGTGTGCTTGGTAAACGTGGTAAAGGAAGTAGTGAGCGAATAGGGGCGTGGCTATTTACATATCCTTAACAAATAGATCAAACATTCTTCCAGTTAACATAATTTAAATACGAGCAACCTGAGACATCATGTCGATTTCCCCGAATTATTAACGTTTATCCAAGTTTAGAAATATTTTAATTTGATTACCCTTCAACGCCAAAAAGATTAAATCCTTGTTCTGAATACATTACCATGCCTTTGTAATAGTTTGTAGTTCCAATATGTGAATACAATAGTGGGTCACATTCGATTTTCAAGAAATGAACCTCAAAGTTTTGGGTTTTACCTTAAATGTAAGAGAGAAATTCATCATTTGTTCAAATGTATTTGTTTGATTAAGAATTTAGAAATCCATACTATTCTAAACATTCGGATAGTTTTTAAATCAATTATCAATTAATTATTTATTAAAATAATTTTAAAATATCGAAATATTTATTGGAAGAAAATACTTTAAGTTATCGGAATCTTTAAATACTTTTAGTATGGATTTTAATTTTGTATAATCCTATTTAAACATGCAACTTTCAAACTTCACTAAAAAATTGTTAAAATGTTTCAATTGATCCTTTCTTATTTTTTCCTAATAGAAAAATACTGTAATATTCATTTAAAGGCAAAGAAAATATACATTCACCTAGAAAATTTTCGGCTGTGTTGGTCTCAAACCAGACCTTATGTGCAAATGCGTCTTTTTAAGGCAGACTTCATGAATATCAAATAATTTTGGAACTGCCCCCAAATCTTTTTTTAATATTAATTAGCTTTCATTTGAATTTTCTTTCATCATTACATGTTATGTTTTAAATATTTATCAAAAGATTTCCTGTCATATGCTTTGTTTGATTTTAATAGCCCTCATCTGACAGACACCCACGCATCTGTAATATAGGTTAATCGTTTGTAATATAGGTTAATCATTTTGACCCGGATCTTATTTGTGTACTGTGACCATCAGCATTGACTGTTAAACGTTCTATTATGAATCATTTTCCATTCCCTAAGGGTCCATCTGGTAGCTTCATACTACAAGCCTTAATTAAGTGCTTAGTAATGCTCAGCCACTTCAGCAATAAATGTGGTAAATCTTCTTAATATATTAGATACAATTTCATGACACAAATAGAATATATATTTACAGATTCTCAGTTTCATCTTGAAAGAAACGCCATATATATATAGGTCAATGTTCTAGAACTGTCATGTCCATTGTAATATTTGAGAACATTTCCCGAAAAGGCCTGCAAATTTTTTTGTTTTTTTAAATAAATATTTTACTGTATACAGACAAATTTTCGCGACCTTTTTATTTTCGCGTTAATTCGCGCCAGGACGTCATTCGCGAAATTAAATGGACGCGAAATTGAAGATGCATTACGCAATACGAGGTCGTCATGTTAAAAAGCGGGAGTGACGGGGACAAGCTCTTATTTTTGGCGCGAAAACAATTGGAGTCTATGAACACGCATTGAAATATTAATAAATTGCGCAATGATGGATCCCTGGCTTCTCCTCGTGTTGTGGACGTGAATTCTTGTTCTCGACCTGCAAAGCGCAATTTGTGATAATATTATGTATATACCTTTATTTATCATTTAAAACGCAATTAAGATCGATCCACGTGTGAAAGCATTTCTGCCAAAAAGGGAAGACACGATGTACGTGACGTCCTTAATCTTAGCGTCACAACCAACACGTGGGAGAATATTTCTTTGTGTATTATAAAGCCAATGATATTCATTATATCGCTTTTAATTATTATTGTTTATATCGATCTTAGCATCAAAACAAAGCGTGTTAATACACAAAGAAATATTCAACCACGTGTAGACAGTAGTCCGCCTGTCCGATATTTGCTTTCACGCTAGTATTGCGTAATGCATGTTCAATGAATGGATGGTTTTGTTCTGTTCTTGACCTGCAAAGCGAATTTGTGATAATATTGGGTAAATACCTTTATATATCATTTAAAACATATTATTTCGAAATGCTTTGTTTTGACTTTGTTCTCACTGATTTCAATTATCAGCGTTCACAGTTTTGCATCTCGTCATTGTCTCCACTGCTTTGAGTCGTGTCTTCCCTTGTTGACAGAAATGCTTTCACACGTGGATCGATTTTAATTGCGTTTTAAATGGATTGATGGTTTTGTTCTGTTCTCGAACAATTTGTGATAATATTGGGTAAATACCTTTATTTATCATTTAAAACACAATCAAAAAGGGAAGACACGACTCAAAGCAGTGGAAACAAAGACGAAATGCAAAACTGTGAACGCTGATAACTGGAATCAGTGAGAACAAAGTCAAAACAAAGTGTTTCGAAATTTTTTGTTTTGTTCTGTTCTCGACCTGCAAAGCGTAATTTGTGATAATATTATGTACTAGAAATCCAAAATTCGCGAAAATAAAACGGCGCGAACCTGGCGAAAACGGCGATGGCGCGAAAATAACTAGGCGCGAATTTTTCTCGGTATACAGTATTTACCAAGCTTGGTAGTTCGAGAACTGTAAATTGTGGCAAAAATAATGTGTCCGATATGCGGGCTGACAGAAGAGATAAATCGCAAAAGAGAAGATTAGGGTTGAATGACACACAGAATGACAGAAAATCTGGGATTGAAAAAATGGTAATGTAAAACAGGTGGCAGAGGCAGCAAATAACAGAGCATGAAAATTACTATAAATTGTCTGTTTAAATTACTGCCAAACAACAATATGGTAGAGGTCTGTATCTATTTCTTAGCAATATATATATATTTATATATATTTATATATATATATATGTATATAAATATATATAAATATATATATTATATATATATATATATATATATATATATATATATATATATATATATATATATATATATATATATATATATATATATATATATATATATATATATATATATGTATGTATGTATGTGTGTGTGTGTGTGTGTGTGTGTGTGTGTGTGTGTGTGTTTGTGTTTGTGTATATACTCAGTCTATATATATACTCTCTCTATATATATTTATGTATGTATATATACTGTGTCAGTGTTGATGTTTTTTTCTCGGATGTGTGATGCCAACGTCTGGTTATGTCACTTAAAGTGGTATCAGCATGTGTCATCAGCTGAGAGCCGGATCCGGAAGTTGTCGGTGTGTGGCTCGCTCCCAAGCAGTGCATGCCATTTGAAGTGTGCTTAAGTATGCTTCCGGGAGAATGCTACCGGGAAAGAGCAGTGTCAAACCAAGCATAACCACGCCAAGCTTGAGCACACAGATAGTGTGCCGATCCCACCCGGCGCACTGGTCAGCTGGTAGGCACTGTCAGCACTGAACACAGTTACGTGGGCTAAGTACACACTCACTATCAAGCCACGGCATATACCACTCATAATAACAGCTCTCACATAGGATACCCACATTGGACTCTGAACTGTGCAGATAGAGATACATTAGCAGGGGAATATTAAGGCCGACATGGACGAGATGGTGTGTGTCACTTTAAACAACAGTGTGAAAATGCCCACCTTAGGGTACACCCCAGCGTCATCACAGGTGAGTTATGTCTGCCAGTCACACATGATAACGTGTATGCCACATCAAATATTAAAGAGGCACTTCATTACCGTCTGGCCTCAAGGTGATCAGCCAATAACAGCATGGTGAAGCTTGTGCCTAAATACTTCATATCTGACATAATAATTTGGTTTCAACCATATACCAGTAACATACTCCATGATACTTATATAGAATCGTTGTCATTTTATTTTACAAGTGCAAACATAGATCTTTATATATTGACACTGTGCAGAGATGAGTGGAAGGTTGTGAAGTGTACTCGCACCGGCTGCAGGTAGAAATACACAGATAGAGTTATCAGTGGTCTTGGAAGCTTGGTGTTTTGGTTGCTGATGCAGGGATGATGCAGGCTATGTGGCGTACCGATATAATGATTCACCTACACCACCAGTCTGAGCTGACTAATATGTATTGATCTGGACAGCCCCAGATAGATAGCACACAGAGCAAATAAACACCAGGCCCGAGGGGACATCTGAGGAATAAGCACCACTACATCTGAAATGACCAGACCTGTTTGGAATGATAGCGCCAAGTGCATCTTAATCTAGTCTATTCCCCTAATCTTAATCTAGTCTATTCCCCTAATCTTAATCTTCTCTTGCATCCACATTGTTATGTGTATTACCCCTTATGTTGGTTAATAATGGGCAGTACTTTATCCAAAGATTATTACGGCTTCCGGAAAAATGATTTAATGCAAAATATTTCTTTGACAAGATTATGAAACTGTATCAATATTCATCAACACTCTAACAAGCGTCAGTCCCCCTTCAGGCTTACGTATTAGACAGGATTGCGTGACGGGAGACATTCCGTGAAATATGAAAACAGATTCTTAGATGTTCATATCATAATCCATGTGTGACATGAAAAGGATTGCATGGATGTTAGTTTGCAATGAAGTGAAAAGAAAGTCAGGCCCCATATTTGTAAAATTGTTAACTCCTTCTTACCACAACGTCAATTCTACCAACGTTTATAATTATACCATTTATAGAAAAATGGCGGGGGTTACACCTTATTTCTCATTATTTGCTTTAAAGATAGCTCCAGGAATTTAGACACTGCTCGCCCCATATCTCTTGGCGTGAGAATTATGTTTTATCATCATCGGGGATTGGCCCAGAAATAAAATAGAAAAAAATCATTCCCACTGCAGCTCATGTCATAAATCTCGTTTTTATGACTGATATCCCGTGTATGATCGTCATTATATTGTAATGATGTATAGTAATGAGCGTTCAACTCCAAGCATTAACTGCACTAAAATAAAACTTATAAAACATTTCCTCTCTTGCATAGGATGTTATTGTTTGTTAAGAATGTGGGAGTGCTTCATGTTTATACAGATCTATAGCGACTTCTGTGGCATGAAGATGTCCGCCGAGCCTATACATCCTGGTGTCTTTGTAGACGTTTTTTTCTTCTGCATTCTTCTGTCTATATATTTGCATCTATTTGATAAAAAAGTCACACAAATTGCCCCGAGCCAACATGTGTAAAGTGTATTTGTTTTTGTTTCACAGTGCATGAACTAGATATGGGTGGTTAAAAACTGCCTCTCTTATTGTCTTATTGTGTTATGAATATAAAATTAAATCTTCAACCACCGATATATATCATATATATATATATATATATATATATATATATATATATATATATATATATATATATATATTTGGTCTGTCCATAATCAATTAGGTATATACATAATATATATATATATATATATATATATATATATATATATGCATAGAGAACAAAATAAAAACAAGTTTGTTGGTGGCAGACTTTTGATTCATTTTGTCACGAATGCTTTATATCGTTTTATATGTGCTAGATATTTTTTAAATAATCCACATTAGGAGATTATATCAGTATAGGCAGTGTGATATATATCACTGAGTGAAGGTAGCTATAAGGTACAGGTATAATGAATGTGAACCACGTTTCAACCCTTTGTAAGCATGGCTTCTTTTTCAAGGAGGCGAGTGCCCTTGTGCAGAAAAAACTATCTTTGTATATGTTTTTGATGTTTAAATAGCAAACATTATTTACCACTTTCCAGATGTTTACACTGTAGTCCTATACACACTCAGGTAACCAATTATGTCACAATATACTTTGTGAATAAAAAACGAAGTTAAGTCTGTGCAGCGAGGCAATGAGTTGTCATTATGGATGGCCACTGGGGCGACCTAAGTCTCGCGATAATTAGCGTGATTTGTAATTGTTGGCACGTTTCCTGGCCTTTATCCTTCTAAACAACAAATGCCAGGTCCCGGGTCTCAGGTATACCCTTAGTATACAGATTCCTAAGTATACACTTTTACTGAACACATCCAAATAGGCAAAGGACTGAAGGGTGTTCAGACATTTTAATCGGAGTCTTTAAGATTGGGCTCAAGGACGTATTGAAGTGGTTTCTGTATATGTTAATGGCAAATTGTGTGTGTAGATCAACCATGTGGCCTGACCATGCTCAAATATATCTGGTACATTAATTGCCAGGATCACTCCACATGTTTAATCAAATTCAATATATTTGTTAACATTAAGAGCTAAGCTTTTTTAACAGAAGTATACATGTTTGCGTTGAAATGTTTGAACAGGAAAAACAGGGAAATTAATGTTTACTCGCGATCAGTTCACCTTAAATAGGACTATAACATTATACATTTGCTCATATATATTAACCATTGTGACACACACCTTGTGTGAAATATCTAACAAAAGATTGGAGAAATCAGAGGTTGTGCTGGAGGTGACTGGCTTTCAATCTGGACAGGTAATCTTAATGGAACTCTTTGAAGATTGTTTTCCCCACATGAAATGCCCAGTCAAGTGCAACGAAACACATAAAAACCTCTACAAACCAAATGCAAAACTGTCTCAAATATCTTTCTCTGGGCCACACTGTATATTCACCTCACCACACTCAATGTATACACTTACATGTATGTGTTATTCTTACTGTAACGTTGATGAAATGAGATGAAATGCTTTTATCCTTCTACCTTCCCTTAGGCTCCATATAGCAATGTATGGGGTTGGAGTTTGCACGACGTTTAAATATAATATTGTCAGAAGACAAACAGGCTAATAAAACACTGTCCGTATTCCAGGCTTTATCTAGGGAGTAGGTGTAAATGTACTTTATATACCCGTGACTAAAAGACACCCGAGAAAAGATATTTATCTATGAGATATCCATATATATCTATTAAAACCATTGACAATTCATGCCCCTAACAAAAGCTCTTGCCCGACTTGAGCGTGTATCAGCCAGCGCTGATTTGCGTCCTCATTTGACGTGACCTGCCGCGGTCCCGGCTGATTTCGACTCCTTCATTTCTAGAGTGGATTGTTTTATTGTGTACAAAGGGATTAAAATTCCCAGTCAAGGATATAGTTTCTATATTCGGATTCACTGAAAAAGATCTTAACATAGTTGAACCTATGTCATACCAATTAGAATGCATTGGATAGACCAGCGCCTGCCACTTGGTATTGACAGAAATCATGAACCCATGAAGGGTTAATGGATGGGTCAAGTCACTCTTAACCCTGACCATTCCCTGGTCCAAACACCAAATTCGTCATTAAAACTAACAATGATTTACCATATTTAAGAGATTGCTGTAATAATCAAAGTTGCTGTAATAATCATAGTTGTCTTACTTTCTGTTATTTTATCTTTAAGGGCGATCCGAAGGAGGCCCAGCAGTGTCTGGATGTAGCTCTGAGTGTGGGTTACCGCCATATTGTCTTGGGAAATAAAGATGACCTTGACCTACATATAGGTCAACAGCTTAAGAGACGCGTAGAATCTGGTACAGAAGCTAGAGAAGATCTCTTCATTTCTTGTAAGGTAAGGTATAATATGGTACATGCTGTGTACTTTTATATAACCATGCAATTGCTTAAACCAAATAAGTGAAAATAAAATCGCATATTTTCTTGACCTTTGGGTGACCGTCATTAACTTGCTAAGCAGGAGTAGTCGAACCATAGGTAGTCGATCCGTAGGTACTCGATCCGACTACCTGTTAATCAGTATCGATCGTCATATACTTCATCTCATATGAGAGTTGGGTTCTGTTATTCTTCTGCTTCCCATGTGTGGGAATACCGGGGGGGATACCTGGGAATACCAGTCAATCATGATCACTATAGTTATTATCATTATAATTTTATTCTCATATCTCTTCCACGGAGAACTATTTGCCCAGACACTGACCTCGGTCTGGATGTTATAAAACCCCCTGAGCCCTTCTCAGAGGCAAAGTACAGTGGACAGCCTATAGAAGGCGTTATCCTCGCTCCCTGTGCTCAATTATACCTGGTATCTATTCAATAGATACAATTCAAACAATAGATTTATTGAATGTACATTCCGATGTGATATATTTGGATCTAAATAATTGGAATCATTTATTTGCTGTCATACCTTATCGCATGCAATACATTCAGTAGTTTGAGGAGCAGGTACCGATATTGACTATATATATATATATAAAGGACAACAGTGGTCACTCGTTGTGGACGATATATCAAATGTGGCAACTGTCATTGACGAAATCTACAAATGAAAACTAATGCCACCAGTTTTGACAAAATCTATAAAGGACAACCTTTTCCACTGTTGTGGACCACGTCCAGATATCTAAAAAGGGCACATTTTGGTACTGTGAATGATTATGTATCAACAGCAGCAGTTGTCAGTTTCCCATGCAAGCTTTCTGGAGCTGATGATCAAATCTTGAGATATAAGCTACAATAGATCAAACCTCCAATAAGCTAAGATCATGTGCTGATATTCTGCGCAAAATAATTTCTGTGGTTAAATGGTATGCGGTGTTTGTTTATATCATTGACAATAACAACATTTTATCTTATTTCACACTGTCACTTTTAAGTAAACACAATGTAAAATGAATGTCAGTTCAACATGACATTGTGGACATTTGAAGACAGAGCTGGAAGCGAGCCATAAGCTGTAAAACATAAAATATAACTGTAACACGAATGCTGGATTTGATTTGGGATAACTTATCTGATGTAATTATTCTAAAATGGTTGTTATATTATGATATTTATCCAGATATGTTTTATTAACCCACATTGTGCACTGCCCTAAGTGTCTACTTATTGTGACCAATCTATCCTGATCATACAACATAACAGCACCAACATGATTACAACTCTATATACATTCCGACAGCTACAATAAATCTACAAACTAAACATAGAAATGTATATTACATACTTTTTCACGGGTGTAATTGCGTCTAAAAACATGTTCATATAAAAGTTAGATCACAGAGGCAGGGTTATTAAAGCAGAGGCGGTGAGGTGTTTTATAGCATGTGCCACGAGGCCTATCTCTGGTGATGTATTCCCCACCATACTCCAGGCATCACACACATCATCCTCTGATGGACTGATGAGTACATCTAGCAAAGTTAACAACTCATTCTATTGAAATATAATTTTACATTTGGACACAACCGCCTATTAGTTGTTCGCTCTGCTATATTATTAAGTAGGGGCTGGAGCATCTTACCGGAGTTAGAGTAAGACATGGAGCGGCAGGAGCTGTCATTAAGCTTCGTTATGTGTCAATCATACAAAATAAACACGTACCAGCTAAACACACGATGTAATTCAGCACTACTGATTTTTTACACTAAATTAGATTTTTTTTAAATAAATTCAAGTAGGATTTGTTGACGACCTGAGTCATGTGATACGTACAGGTCTACCTTTCTGTCCTAGCAGCATAAAACTGGAGCTAATGACCTGGTAGTGTGATAATGCCAGATCCATGGATGTCAGGATCTGCTCATAACATTGTGTCCTGCCCCGGGGGTAGGGCCTTGTCCCCGGGGGTAGGGCCTTGTCCCAGGGAGCCTAGCCAGGTAGAGTCTGCCCCGGGCCATCCAGCTCTACCAGCTCTATGCCTTCCACGCCTATCAGTATTCATAGTCTCACTACTGGGATCCCATTGTGATGTTATTCAACAGCCGCCATTACTCTACACACATGCTCTCCTCGGCTTCTAAAAACAGGAAATTCAAAGTGACCGTTTATTTATCAAAACCAAAGAAATTCACCTATTAATATCGCAGTGATAGAGAAAGTATTTGTAAAGAACATCAAATTATTTATCAGATACCCTTACATGTGTTTCCTGCTTATGTACATGCAGTGGAGAAATGAAAGGAGAGACAAGTCTTAAATGATGGTCTCTGATACTATTTATAAGAGATTGACATCAAGCAGACTTTCACACAGTGTGTTATTTCCCACTCAGCAGATGGGAGGGGTAAGGAGTTATAGTGAATGACACAACCACCTGAGCATGAACATACTACAGGGGTCAACATGCTCCCCTCACCCATACATATGTGACTGGGGTATTCTCAGGGATTTTTGGTATCCCAGGTGTGCTGTTCTACACGAGTTGCAAAGGCTTTCTTTATATTGTAAATGATTCTATATTCCAAAATAACCAACCTTAGTGTTGAAATAATTAATGTCGACAAGGAAACAAATCATACCGAATTAATGAACTTGATGCTGATATTCATCACATTCATTTTTTGTGGTTTATATGAAATCAATGTGTATGGAATTGGTATTGTCATAATTGGTATCAATTTATCATTTTTATGTCCCGTCTATTTCTTGTTGTGTAGAATTTCATCATAGTTCTCTTTTAAAGTGTATGCTTACTTCCGTATGGAATAATTATTTTGACAATTCCTTTTCTAAATGAAGGACTATTTTGTATTGTTCAGATAAATATTGATGATCCAGAACGTGCAAATCTCAAGTCTCGGTTTGTGCAGAGATTGTATACGATAGGATGTGAATACATGGACCTGCTGCTACTAAACATACCGAAAACCAACACACAGGTGAGTGCAGCCCACAGCGCATGCCCCGACATAATGCCACAAATTAACCCCAGAGGGCGCTCATAAGCAGAACTCATCAGAGGTGTGGTTGAGTGATGTCTGGGATTTTCTTCTAACTGTCGTCTGACTTAATATATTTGTATAACTTTGCCCAGTTAATAAATAGGCTGAACAGTCATATTATATGCTTGACTCAGAACAAACCTAAACGATCATGATATTAAATTTGATTTATGAAGCATATCTTAATATCGCATGATTATTTCCAAGGCACATCAGCATCCATTAAAAATCTTGATTATATAGAATCTAATATACGAGGAGATGCATGATATGAATGAGCAAATTTTATGTTGAATCAGGTGAATGGGAAGCAGTTAATCAGGCCAGCCAGAAACATGCAGGACAACGAGAAGGACCCTGTGTGCAAACTCTGGAAGGTATTACTCTTACCTCAGAGTAAACTTATCATACTATATCATAATCTTCATTCATCGTCATAGTATTGTAATTTCAAGTAGTGAAATAAATATTGCCAGTACATGGAACACTGCAGACGTAGATTTACCTCACTTCATTGTAACAATCATTTTATATGATGAAAAATGGTTTTTCAAACATCTTATTTTGTGTGCTAGGCTGTAGCGTCTCTCCAGAAAGAGGGCTACATCCGGGCAGTTGGCCTGGTCTGTGAAAATCACGTGACTCTTCTGAATATCCTTCAAAGAAAACAAGTTAAGCCACAAATAATCATGGTGAGTTTGTGATATAATTTGTGTTGTGAATCATATTTTGTTAATTATATTATATTATTAAAATATACATAACTTAGAACGTCTTAATATAAACCTTTGATAACTTACATACGTAGGCATATAAATACAGTTTCGCTCTTTCCACCACCAGAGGACAGCAGTGATCAATGTTTGTGGTTTCCTGTTTCAGACCAACAGTGAAGACCATTTGGTTTCACAGCATTTACCAAAGCTGCTGCAGTTCTGCCGGCAGGAGAATCTGCAGCCCATAGTGGAGGTCCCAGATAAATACAGGTCTGTACCAATGGGATACGCCTCCACCTCCAAAATAATTACACATGCACTTAAATCCCCCACCTATACAATGTCAATTCCCTTTAGTCCTCAACACAAAAAAATACAGGTGCCTTCATTCCCCCATCTACACAGCAATATCACAATAGTGCTCATTATTATTAACAAATGATTGATTATATCAAGGCTCAATTATAAATTTGATCCGAATTAAACTGCATTCTCATTCGCACAAATTGAATCGAGTATATCTTTGATGGCAAGTCGATCTTATCACCCAGTAATTTGGGATGGATTCTGTAATGAATGACATATATCTGTTGCAGCTGTTTTGTGACAGAGAATGGTCGCCTTGGTACATTAGATAACATTTCCAGGAAGCTGGGACGAGCCAATGATCAGGTACGCAACTGTGGGTTTTTTTTTATTAAATTGAAGTCAATATGGTTTGGCCTGTTATGGGTTTTAATGGATCTGAGTGTTTTAACAGAAATGAGGCACAATAGCACAACTTATAAGCCTTAAGATTGAATTTCAGAGAAACAAATAGCACAACCTTCAAGCTAAAATATTGATTTTTAATTCAACTGTTTATTTGTGCCATGATATTTATGTTCGCAAAACAAATCTAAAAGTTTAAACGTCTGGTTGCATCACATTATCTGATGATGCCATTATCAAAACCTTTCTGAGCCTTCATAAACCCACAAAAGACCACTTTGATATAATAATGTTATGTAATTTGAATAAAGAAGAAGAATATTTGTGTCATAATGTCATCACACAGACAATGCTCTGGTGCATATTAATAAATTTGATTTGATGAAGTTTTCATGTCAATTAAAGTGTCACCTTTATTATTAATAATTCGGAAGCTCTTGTATTAATGTTGGTATTTTGGGAGCTGTGACATTAGTGTTGGTATTTTGGGAGCTTATATAGAGCCTGATCATGGAAGTTGCTGTATATTGCAGGTATTGGTGAGGTATAGTCAGGGTGTATTTGGGATG
Organism: Amphiduros pacificus; assembly: GCA_949316495.1. Taxonomy (NCBI): domain Eukaryota; kingdom Metazoa; phylum Annelida; class Polychaeta; order Phyllodocida; family Hesionidae; genus Amphiduros; species Amphiduros pacificus. Next base: position 4,087,198 of record OX439002.1, read on the forward strand.
CTTATATAGAGCCTGATCATGGAAGTTGCTGTATGTTGCAGGTATTAGTGAGATATAGTCAGGGTGTATTTGGGATGCTTATGTAGAGCCTGATCATGGAAGTTGCTGTATGTTGCAGGTATTGGTGAGGTCGTTTGTGGAGCGAGGCATGGGGGTGATCACAGATGCTGCTGATCACCAAGTAATAGACAGGAACTTCCAGGTACTTATCCCACCACCTTACATTCCTGTATTCAAAATATATTTATCCAGATAACTGCTCAGATGATTTCTGGGTAATTTTACCTGAATAATAGCCTAAATTTCTAGGTTTCCTGAAAAGAGAATTTCATTTGTATTCAAGTATCATGTATAATTTTTAATGTTAAACTCAGGAAACATCACTTTTTCATTTTTAGGTGTATGATTTCTCACTGGATATGAGGGACTTGGTGGATTTAGCCCGAAGTGATTCCTAAACTAACGAGATGAGTTCCAGGCACTGGAGTATATTCACATTATTTCATGATTATATCACAGTTGTATAACTGTGACAACCAATAAGATGGTCATAGGTGCTATGAATACACTAGCCTTGGGAACTCACCAAGGAACCAATCTAGTCAGTGAACTGCACTGCAGTCCTAGATAGACATAATGCTGATCTATAAGTGTAATTGCTTGAAGCTGGACTTGTATGACATTACACAGAGACCATTAGAGACGTACCTCGGCCCGGCCATACTGCCACAGTAAACTCACATTAACACTGCCTTGCTTAGTTAGGGCTCCCATACATGCACCTTGCTCAGTCTCCTGTATGACCTGAGTTTTTCTTTTAGAATTTAATTAAAATATTATTTTGCTGAAATGCAATCAAAGAAGAACAATATGAGGAGAAAGAGAAATGTGAGCATGGGATTGCTTTTGGCAGACATGAACAAGTGGAATGTCAGTGGTTTAGGTGAGAACTGTCATACCACTTGAAAAATAACCAATTAAATTACACTTGGCGATGCAAAATCAGTTGCTACTCATAAACTTTATTTTATCCCAAACAAAGTATATATGTACATGAATCAAGAAAACTCTCCGTGAACTTCATTGTGATCTTGAAACCTATTCTTATCATCAACAATACGAAAATGGTTTGTCCCTGAGGTGGGCACTAGTAGGCCTGCTATTGGGAACAGATCAATGCACCTTGAAGGACGTGATGAAATGGAGTGTCAACCCAACAAAGCCGTAATCAGTCTATTGGAAATACATTCCTTGGAATGGGTTCCTGACTGTCATTGATCTGTCAAGGTCAGTGGCGACACGTGACGTCACAGAGGTGAACCATCAAGACCCATAGCACATAGTCAAATGGACAAAGTTACCATTCCTGTGAAAATATGAAATGAGAAGTTTTGACAGAGCTGGTGTCTTATAAAATAAGGATGTCAGGTATTGTACTTAGTGGTCAAGCAGTAGCCAAATGATGCAGATAGTGTATCCATACCCATCGTACCTCCTGACATTCTTGACTTCACCCCAGCCGCAAGCAGTCTGAGCGATAATCCAGGATGTGAAGAGATGAGATGGATTATCTAGCATAGCACTCCTGGGAGGTTCATGAAAGATAAAACATTATCATGAACACCAACAATGCTGTTTTTCACTTAACTGCATTGTGCTCACCAATATATCCACCTTTTGTATACATGAATTTATTGTACATATTTTTCTTCAAGTTATACATAAACGTTTACAATTATGTACAAAATTTGTATTGCATATATGTATAAACATTATGTACAACTTGGTTTTGTTTGTTAACCTTTGTAACCATCTGTGGGAAAGTGAGAAGTAGTGTTGGGGTAATAGGGGCAGTGTGAAGTAGTGTGGGGGTAATAGGGGCAGTGTGAAGTAGTGTGGGGGTAATAGGGGCAGTGTGAAGTAGTGTGGGGGTAATAGGGGCAGTGTGAAGTAGTGTGGGGGTAATAGGGGCAGTGTGAAGTAGTGTGGGGGTAATAGGGGCAGTGTGAAGTAGTGTGGGGGTAATAGAGGCAGTGTGAAGCAATGGGATGTGAGTGGGACAGTCTGGGACAGTAGTAGATATCGGCACAGTGTGGGGCAATGGGATGTGAGTGGGACAGTCTGGGACAGTAGTAGATATCGGCGCAGTGTGTGGTAATGGGATGTGAGTGGGACAGTCTGGGACAGTAGTAGATATCGGCGCAGTGTGGGGTAATGGGATGTGAATGGGACAGTCTGGGACAGTAGTAGATATCGGCGCAGTGTGGGGCAATGGAACATGAGAGGGCAGTTGAGAGTTATGTACAACATAGAATGTAAAGAGGAAATACTGCTTCCTGTGAGAGATACAAGACCACATCCTAAAACAATACACACAGACAGAAATGACAATACACCCCACCCTTGTATCTGATCAGTGTATTCTTGCATGAAACTGGGCCCATATTGATGTTGGTCACTTATTATGGAATATTAAGCCTAACATAAAGAGGACAAGCTTATTGTCATATATACCAAACCAACATTAGCAAGATTATGAGAGAATGTATGTAAAATGAGCTGCGTCGTGGTCTGTTAAACCACAAATGCCTGTAAAATCATTGATGAATGATAATTTTAGCCTCTTGATACATAATTATATGTATTGTTTGATAAAAGTATTGTAAATATTTTCACACCAGTTCCTGTGAGGTCACCTGGAGGTGGCGCCCTCTATATCTTGATGATTATGATCTGTCCAGTGTAGACATGTAAACGGCCCGTTAAGACTTATGCGTTCCTTTATTTTATGCAATATATGCCTTAACAGCCAACGTTTATATAAGACGTATGTGCCTCGAGAACATATTGATCTGAGAGGTACAAGAGAGGTCTCAAGAAATTAAAAAGATTTAGAGATCCATACATTTTTCAATGGTTTTGGATGCTCGTCATAAATATTGATTTTAAACAAAGAGTTTATTACCTTTTATTATACATAAAATGTTTTTTATTTTTTACTAAAGACAGTTTGTACAAATCACATATATTGACAAAGGAATTCTCTGCCTATAATATATCATATTTCCATACTCTCGGTGAATAACGCATGGAAGAATGGCTGTGTTCACTGTTTTCAATTGTTATTTACGATATAAGTCCATACACACATATGTATATTTAATTTACGTTTTATCTTTATATAGTTATACATAAGTTATATATGATCATTTATATTCTGAGCATAAATTAAAATTTGATTATAATAATTCCAAAATGCTATTTCATTTCGTTTAAAAGAATGAAAAAGAAATATTGCACGTATATATTCTTCCAATGTTTTTTTTTTTACACAAATGGGAAATACAAATTCTGCTTTCCTCTATAGTATTTGAAGAATAGAATAATGTGGTTTTTGCAAGCAAAGAAACTAACTTCAACAAGTGTTGATTTAAAAAAAATCAAGCTCGCTTAAGTTTGCAAAATGCCAATGCAAAATCCCAGTGCAAAATCCACGAAACTCTGTAGGGGTAGGCTCCATAGACTTACAGCTTAATCATGTCAAAATCTCGAACATTCAGACCTAAAGTCAAAACAAACGCGAGCGAAAACATATACTAAATATGACATGTTTAATTGTTATTTTAGATTTATGTGGTGAACATTTGCCCAGCCAGCGAGAGAGGTGACATAGTTGTTTAGAATAAAGATGTCAGTGTTAAATAAGGACGTTGTAAATAACCATCTACGACAGGGGATAATTCCATGTTGTATTCCATATTGGAGATTGCACAGGAATATAATTAAAGCTAGGAGTTCCTCTTTCAAATCATAAGCAAAGGTGTCAAAACAATATATTTTGATCTTATTTTTCTGTAGATGAACTATAATTCATTCATATTTCTAGCATTAATGTTTTTTATTGCACAGTCCTTTTGTTTAAAGTACCTCCTGGGCTGGTGGAAATTGATAATGGCACACTGTATGTGAGATTCTGGCATAAAAGCTAGGGAATCTATCAAGTTATTTCAACATTGAAGGTGTTTCATTCTTATCATAAAAATAATATATTTTTTTCTGTACAAAATGTCTGTACAGTTCCCTTTGTTCATATCAGCATTTTCTGTATAATTATATAATTGTCCTCTTGAAAGAATCTTCACCAAAACTAAAACAATGTAAGCCTTTTGAAAAGAATGACCAATATATTGCCTCTTTAAAGCCCAGAAAGGATTGAATGTGATGTGGGGTACAGATGTGGGGTACAGATGAGGTATACGACATGCTTAAAACAAATACAGAAAAAACATGTTTCAGAGCATACAAATTAGGTTTAAAATAAGTGACCACTGCCGATAATATATCTACGCCATCACACTATTGCTCAATCTTTGTTCTTACAATGGCTGGCATTACAAAACAAAACACAAGTAAAGGTTATAGTTCGATTGATTAGGCCGAGGTTTTGGGTCTGATCTGTCTCCATTTCACCATTCTCGGGAGGCCTGCGATGCGTTCATAATACTCATATATGTCAGAGTGGCGGGCTAAAATGTGAGGATTCATCGTCATGGCAGTGAACAACATATCATACACGCGCAAATCTGCCGAGGTTATCTGCAACAAAAAACATAGATGTGAAAAACATTGGACCAGCTTTTCTTTCCATTGTATTAAACAGGCCTCTGCTTTCTATTAACGTTTAATATTTATCAGATGATTGTTCTACAGATATTTTAACCTTTCTGTAGTGTTCTTTGTCAGTTTAGTCTGAAGAGGCCATTGAAAGGCTTGAGTATGTTGTACCTAGGTTTAAGCACCCACATCACTGACTGCGTTATATTTTTACAATCATAGTCTTGTTTCTATATAGGTATTTACAGTTGTAACAATTTAATGTAGATTTTGATACACACACTATCGCCCACTAAATAGCCAGACTTGCTTTGTTGTAGCTTCTTTCTGAGGTGGCCCAGAAACACGGCAACAGCATCATCCCATATATAATCCAAAACTGGGGCCTGAAATAAGAAAGAACAATTGGTGCAATCTGGACACACTACTTCTCTATAAATGATGAAAATAATCTACACAAAGAGTGTAGCAAACGTTTGGACAACACCCTTTAGATATTTCCCTTTCAAAACAGATGAAAAATATATGTTTTTCACGATCTCTATAATCAGAGTGTTTACTGTCTCATCTATTCTACTGATATTACTGTAAAATGTCTCAATTTTCATGAAGCCACGTGCACCTTAATTGATGGATCGCGGTCAAGGAAGTGGTGAGCGACAGCTTTGCTGACGTCATCGACAGCATCAATAGCGCCCTCTACCAAAGCTTTCTCTATTTCTGTATTTCCAGCTAAATCTGAAAAAATATATCATTTCATGAAAAAGTCTTTGCATTTTGCACTATAATGATGGTTTTTGTCTCAAATTAAATGACTTACACCTAGGCCATAATACAGAGTTGTATCTTTGCCAAGCTTGCATGAAAGCAATTACAAAAGAAGTAGGCATTCACCGCGCGCATCAACTCACTGAATTCATTGGCGATATACCGAGATATCGCCCTGTTGTGTGTCAGCAACTTATCGTCCACTTCTAGCATAGGAAGAGTGGCAAAAGGAACGTCTGGAAGTGGAAATCATCAAACTCATTAAAGGTTCTGAGGTACCCATGCTTTGACAGTGACGCTTTATATCTGCAAAAGGATGTGGTTGACCCATTTGATTCATAAGAATTTGGTCGACCCATTACATTTATAAGACTTTGGTTGACCCATTTTATTTATAAGAATGTTGTTTCTTTTATAAAACATATTCCATAAAGTTAATTGACCAAACATTACAGATTAAAGAATCATAGACTTATTAAGTTACTGAGAGAAACATGTTGATGATAATATGTGCATATAACATTTTATGGTAGTTTCTATTAATCCAATATATGGGTTTGAAGTAAATTACTAAATTTTAATATGGGAAGAACATATAATATTGAATGCTTCAACCAGACCGCCATACGCAACCCACTTGATTTGTGTTCCACGTGAATGTAGTTAAGTGTGCATTCACTGGAATGGTAACATAAAGGGGCCTTGATTATAACAAACGGTACACACAGATTATATAAACGAGCCTTGATTATAACAAACGGTACACACAGATTATATAAAGAAGCCTTGATTATAACAAACGGTACACACAGAATGGTAACATAAAGGGGCCTTGACTATAACAAACAGTACACACAGATTATATAAAGGAGCCTTGATTATAACAAACAGTACACACAGATAATTTAGAGAAGCCTTGATTATAACAAACAGTACACACAGATAATATAAAGGGACCTTGATTATAACAAACAGTACACACAGGTAATATATATGAGCCTTGATTATAACAAACGGTACACACAGATTAGATAACGGAGCCTTGATTATAACAAACAGTACACAAAGATAATATAGAGGAGCCTTGATTATAACAAACAGTACACAAAGATAATATAGAGGGGTCTTGATTATAACAAACAGTACACACAGATAATATAGAGGGGTCTTGATTATAACAAACAGTACACAAAGATAATATAGAGGGGTCTTGATTATAACAAACAGTACACAAAGATAATATAGAGGAGCCTTGATTATAACAAACAGTACACAAAGATAATATAGAGGGGTCTTGATTATAACAAACAGTACACAAAGATAATATAGAGGAGTCTTGATTATAACAAACAGTACACAAAGATAATATAGAGGGGTCTTGATTATAACAAACAGTACACACAGATAATATAGAGGAGCCTTGATTATAACAAACAGTACACAGAGATAATACAGAGGAGCCTTGATTATAACAAACAGTACAGAAAGATAATATAGAGGGGTCTTGATTATAACAAACAGTACACACAGATAATATAGAGGGGTCTTGATTATAACAAACAGTACACACAGGTAATATCGAGGAGCCTTGATTATAACAAACAGTACACAGAGATAATGCAGAGGGGTCTTTATTACCTTGCTTCATTTTATGCCAAGTGTCTGCATCTATTCGATGATCTTCAAACTGCACCCGAGCATGGATGAATATGAGGCGAATGTGTTCTGCCTTGCCCCTGAGATTCCAGTATATCAACTTGTACCTGGGCATTGTCCAGGAGTGCACCAGAAGCCCTCAGTTTGGGCTCTTACATGTCAAATAAAAAGCTGCAAATTCTATCCACGTTGACTCATAGATATGCAAATTAAGTGCGGAATATATTGGCTACTGTTGACCATTGATCACAGCCTGACCTTTATTTGACCTTCGTGTTTACCTTCTTATATGGCTGTTCAGTTAATAATAAAATCATAATATAGCCAATATTTAAATAGAAAACCTATATCGGAGATCCTGATCAGCTTATGCAGACCTTATTAAACTGGCTGGTGTAATTAATAATAGGAACATTAATGAAATCTGATTGTAGTTGATAAGGCGCATATATATGTATATCTTTGTGTGAGTGGTCTGTTATTCTCAATGACTGTGCCTCAGATTACTTGCTTGAGTGGTGTTGTACTTGGTTATTAGCTTTTCAAGTGCATTCTAATACCACATAAAACAAACTCCCAACAGTTTATGCCATGCTTAAAACATCAGATTTAATGCCTCAATTAACAATCAACTTCGCTTATTGTACCTTATGTAATAGATAATTATAGAAATGTTGATATAGAATAATGATAAAACGTCTCCTTTTACCGACGCAAGTAAAATAATTCAAGGACAATTATAAAAAGTATCGACCAGACAATCATATTTTCATGCAGAATAATCAATATCCAATATTGACCCTTGCTTTAACATGTCTTCTTCATACTCATTTCTGACCTATATTTTGTTAACAATCCTTCCAGTTGTTTAATCGCAATAGTGTAAACTTTGAATTAGCCATTCATGTGAAAAATAAGTAATTTTCTATATAATAGTAATAATCTGTGAACCATTAGTAATGATAACCAGGAAAAGGACATCATTTCATGAGAGATCTCAACTTAAAATGACTTTGAAGTATCAGTATCATTATGTTATATAGCTCTTTTAAAACCTTAAACGTTCAACATAGGCCGGTATATGTAATATAACCGAAAGAACTACAATAACATTTTTGTCGTATCTGCAGACAAAAGCCATTAATTCTGAGATAAACCATATCATAGCGCTCAGAAAAAAAACACCTGGTCACCATTCAGACTAGTTCTGCTCTTCTATAAGTCCAGACAAATAAGCAAGGTCGGACACCAGTCTGTAATTAGTTCAAATAAGTTAATACGAAGTTATTTTAATCAGGCATGATTCCATGCGTGATTTATTTGTTATGATTTCTGTGGTAAGAGGCAAGAAGTGCCCCATGCATTCATTAGGTGCTACATGTATTATTGTTACCTGGATCTTTTCTTACATTGCCATTTTTTTCAAGACAAATATTGGTAAATTTACAGGCCAAGGTTTTCATATTTTCATCTTTCTTCTCGGGATAGATAGCTTTCTTCAGTTAGATAGCATCGTGCTTGATTTTTGAATTTAGAAAAATATTTGTTTTGAATTGTATTGACTTGGTCTGTTCTTTTCACTTTCCTTTCTCTCTTTTTAGTGTTTTAGAAAATGCCCTAAAACATTTATTTATTTCCATCAAATAATCATTTGTGAATTCTATTTTATTGGTATCGCTGTATCGTCAAAGACAATAATTAGGTTTCTATTTCTATATCAATTAGAGATATTCACATACATTACTGCATTTTAAAAACTTTATCAGAACCATACCTTTGGAAACGGATTTATGATCTCATTTTGAAAAGATCCTGTTGTAGTTTAGGCCTTTCTACATTCTATATCTCATGACCAGACTAATCACATTAGTCTCCCATAATTCTTTCTAATATTCTTACAATTCATATCAATAAGAATATTTAATATATGGATTTTATCAGAGGAAAATCTCTGGATCCAGATTTATGCTCTCAAACTGAAAGTTTAATACATTAGTCCAGTCAATATATGACAAAAAATGGCCTAACCCGGAACAAATTAGAACAGAAATGAAACTGATAGAAAATGTTTCAGAAGAGCCTAGAGAATAACATAGTAAAAGTCTACCAAAATCCAAGTAGTGGAACAATGCGTAATTTGCATAAATCCAAAATGGCCGACACATGGCAGGGCAAATCTTAACAATTATATAGCTTGGCTCCTATTTGACATATTTGAGTAATCTTAGAGTCTAATTTATGTTTTTGGGACATGGGAAATCCATTGGGAAACTTTTCAAATTGCTAATACCCATATTTGGTACTCTTCCTCTAAAAAATGACCAATAAAAGTAAAGAAAGAAGTCGAAAATTAGCACTTCGCTTGTATTCTATCTGTCTGTTACATCTGTATTATATCTGTTTGTTTTACACCTTTTCTGGGATAACTTCTACAACACATAATATTCTACAATAACAAGTTATCAAAAAGGATAGAGAACAATCATTTTCAAATAGAATTTTTTTTAAATTGCGTTTAATGACCCATTAACAATTGAATTGAAGTTGCACATAATTGTAAGCTATAGGTGACTATTAGTGGTGATCATATTGAAGAGGGAGTGTTCATTCACACACAGGGAGTCAATCCCCTGCTCTCTTCAAAAAGTGGGGAGGGATCGTAACTCAGGTTCATGAGACCTTGGTTTTTAGTCTCATCCAAAAATCACCTTCCATCACTAAAGAATGTGAAAGGACCATATTTAAAATGTCTGTGGTATGACACCTTGATCTCAGTCCCACATAGTGGGTTAGAAAGTATCATTTATTATCTTTGGTATGACATTTATTTCTTTGATATTATTTGTTTTGTTACTTTTTTTTTGGTTTTTCTTTTGTTCTTTGCCTCATAATTAGATTAATTAATTTCCTAGGATTGTACTAGCAGCTTTGAATGCTTCAAAGTAAAAGCTGAATTTACTACCAACACCAAATAGTACAATAAAATACGTCTGATAATTACTTCCAGATTGTATACATTACAATACGAAACCTAGGTGAACAAGAAGTATTATTTTCATCATCATCCATTTTTGCAGACTCCTCTACATTGTCTGTATGCGGTTGAACAGTCTCGCCCATGTTTTCTGCAACTGCATTGTCAAACATACTGAATAAAGTGTCCACCAGAAAAACCTAGAATGTTTACATCATCACAAACCGCTGCACTATATTTATATTTTGTAACTGCAAGTTTATGCAGAATATGATTAAAGCATTCATGAAATGAGGTTTTCAAGCACATTTTCCTTACAGTGTAATTTAAATGTTTATACCCCAAACTTTGCAACCAAATTTCATTACTCATCTGATTTCACCAACATCAAGGTCTGTGCCATTTGAAAGGAGAGGGTCTTCTGCTAAAATTCAAATCATCCATTGGACACCTTGTCAACAAACTTTGTTTAGCTGACCACTGATCTAGTGCAACCACCTGCCTAGTAACATTTTTTAACAATGGGGCACCTTCACATTGGGACAATGGAGTGCTTTGACTCACAGAGGCTTGATTGTCCATTATTGTTTGCACATTGGTACATGCCTAAAACCCCAACAGACCACAATAAAGGTCACATGCTTATATACATGAGACCACCTGTTGATCCAAAGAGTACATCCAGTACTTGGCACTTCCAGCAAAACACAATAACCATGGTTTTGAGATAGCTTGCTTGTATCACAGTTTCATGGCCACATGTCATTTAAGCATACCCCAAACCTCAGATAAATGACATGTGACCTCTGTGATTTCATGAATGCTTTAAGGTGTTTTATGCAAAATGATGGTGCAGTTGGATACCAAGACCTAGCTGCAATGGAGCCACTACTACACTTCGATGAGCTGCTTGAACCAACTGATGCTACTTAAACTTTTGAATCAGCTCCTTTAATGATATTCTGAGGCAATAGGAAGCTCAGGTCTTAATGTCATGGGGGCCCCCACCTTTTCTCAAACTTAGGTTACCACATAGAAAGTTCAAAGCTGATAGCAAGAGGGTAACTTCACTTGCAATACTCATGCAAACATCAAAGAAAACACACACCCCTTGTAATGTTTGCCACAAACACCTTTTTAATGTTTCTCCATTACATGTGATGTTAAACTGTAAATAACTCCTCATGTTGCATCAATGTGTAAGATCTGAGACCTGTATGCTGAGTGAGAATCACATGTGGGTCACAGTATGGTGCCCAGTAGCATACCCCAGCCTCTTGTTACTTAATTGGTTAATTACCCTATAGTGTAAGATAATTACAGGGCTCAACACTGATTATAAGAGATTGTCATTTTCAATACTAAACATGCTTAGTTGTTTTGTGTCTGGACTGACATATTCATTTTTTTTGGTTCATCTAAAATATATTGAATAATACTGTCTGTACAAATATTCTTGCTATTAAAATATTCCTCAAGTGCAACAAGAACAATTGCAAGTCCTTTGTTCTAACTGGTATTAATGCATACTCTTTTTTTCTTTCCACCATAAAGGTCACCTAATGTACATAATATACAATGTATTTCATAGCAGAATGATACAATCATCTATTTCATTATCATGGCCTTAAATAACTGCTTTACACCAACAGCAAGGGCATGATATTGTTCAAGTGTGCAGGGAACCTTTAATCATACAAAAAACCTATATGTAAGCCTGAAATTGGGTGAAACGTCAATGAGAGGCAGCCATTTTGAATTTATGCAAATTAGGTGGTGTTCCACTAAGTTGATTTTGGTAGACTTTTTATATGTTCATCTGGGTAACAATCAGAGACAAATAACACCAAAATGGTTTCTGTTCTAATTTGTTCTGGGTCATTTCATATTTTGACTGGACTACATCATCTAGTACGTGTTTTAAACTGTGTAAAAATAATGAACTTAATAATGATAGCAATATGTCTTGTAATGAAAGTATATGTTTTTTAAACGTCAATTATTAAACATCAAATGAACTTCACTCTCCTACTGGAGCTTATAAAAATAATGATATTAATTTAGACCAGAGTCGTGTCACTTAATATTGGCAAGCATATCCATACTTAGTCAGTCTCATTTTATGGGTGTTTATTTAAGATAGCAAGTCTCGCATGAATAGCATTAGCATAATGTACTTTATTCTCTGCCGAAGAAAGGTGTTGCTACAAAGTCAGTTTAAAGTTGGTTTTACTTGTATTTGTATTTACTTCAATATTTAAAATCCTATTAAACCTTTCCCTCATAATTTGATGACAGTGGGTAGACATTGCCATATTTAGTGTTTGATAATATTTACTTTCCTATGTGACAGTCAACTATATGCTTAAAAAGCAACGTTAAACACAACACTCTCGGTATTAACAACTATAACATAATATATCTTTATAGGTATTATTTTTATTTAATAACAAAGTGCATAGAATCATTTTAACCTTGGTTTGCAAATAAATTCCAATTTATGCACTGGACGTCAGAATGGTTCCTTGTGTTGATTAAGATTTAACAATGATATAGACTTAGAACACAGAATTTAACCTAAAGGTTACTATATCCATCATGCCCTGGCCCGAGTTAGAATATCAGTGCAAAAAAAGAGTTAAACAACTGAGAACAAAATGTTAATTGACAATCGGGTCATTTAAAGCAGCCACAGATTTGTCTAGTAGATTATATACATGTAAATCGTATTTACAAGTTCTTCTGGTATTCTCATAACCTTTTGCAAAGGAGTTTGACGTTGTGACAAGCACATTTTATGAATTCAATACCTTATAAGGTACAGGTTTAATATCCTGATTTGAGTTTTGCCAGAAGTTCTGGCGGGAGATTAGCCGGGTCCGGGGGTGGGGCGTTGGGTGGTCTCTTGGCGACCCAGGCCTTGATCCGGGGCAACTGTGAGACCATGGCGTGATTGCTTGCTACCCGGGGGCATTCCCTCAGCAGCTGGGTTATGACGTCAGCATTAAACATGCGGACGCCCTCTATGATGTCATACACGCGCAGGTCGGCATACGTCACCTGCAATTGAAATATTGTGAAAAAAAGTGAATAAATTAAAAGATTGTGCACTTAAATCCAACGTTCAGAGGCCAACCAGTTTGATGATGTCAAGCGACCGCAAAAACATTGGCAAATGTGTCCCTTGACAAAATCCTTGACCCGCATCTGACTGTGTCTGAAGTGGACTTACCTCATTTCCCACAAAGTAGCCGTCTTTGCCATTTCCTGTGTTATTTTCCAGAAATTTTTCGAGATTTCTGATATTCAAAGGAAGTTTTCTACTGAAGAAATCTTCACTCAATTGAGGCTAAAATAAAATGTGTCTTAGAAATCGCATTGAAAAATAAAAATACATCTGTATAGTATAAGGCTAGAATATAGATCTAATCCTGAAATAAAGGGGGAATTACAGGAGGTCATGTGTATAGGATGGACAGACAGACGGACGTAAGACCTATTGCAATATGACCTCTTTCTGATGTGGGTGTATTAATTAGGATCTCACATGATGATGATATGGGGACATACCTTAATTTCAGCAGGGGTCATGGGGTTGAATAAATCAAAGGCCTTGTTTTGTAGTTCGAGAACACAGTCTGATACAGAGCTACAGAGAAGTCTCTCCCACTCCGTCTTCCCGGCCAACCCTGTAAAAACACTATACAGTTGGCTAAATGCTGAAAGTACTGAATACCATGTTCATCTTAATTTAGTCCCTGACTATTGTTGATTAGTATTAATTGATTACCATATTTCTCCACTAAGTATCTGGCGATGGTTGGTTAGTGTTAATTGATTACCATATTTCTCGTCTAAGTATCTGACGATGGTTGGTTAGTGTTAATTGATTACCATATTTCTCGGCTAAGTGTCTGACGATGGTTGGTTACTATTGATTGATTACCATATTTCTCGGCTAAGTATCTGACGATGGTTGGTTAGTGTTAATTGATTACCATATTTCTCGTCTAAGTATCTGACGATGGTTGGTTAGTGTTAATTGATTACCATATTTCTCGTCTAAGTATCTGACGATGGTTGGTTAGTGTTAATTGATTACCATATTTCTCGGCTAAGTATCTGATGATGGTTGGTTACTATTGATTGATTACCATATTTATCGGCTAAGTATCTGACGATGGTTGGTTAGCGTTAACTGATTACCATATTTCTCGGCTAAGTATCTGACGATGGTTGGTTAGTGTTAATTGATTACCATATTTCTCGGCTAAGTATCTGACGATGGTTGGTTAGTGTTAATTGATTACCATATTTCTCGGCTAAGTATCTGACAATGGTTGGTTAGTGTTAATTGATTACCATATTTCTCGGCTAAGTGTCTGACAATGGTTGGTTAGTGTTAATTGATTACCATATTTCTCCGCTGAGTGTCTGACGATGGTTGGTTAGTGTTAATTGATTACCATATTTCTCGGCTAAGTATCTGACGATGGTTGCACTCTGTCCCAGAGTCTTGTCATCCACCTCCAGACAGGGCAGAGACGACCAAGGAGTGCCTGCAAAGTGTATGCCACATTATTGGTATAACAGTGACAGTGTTAAAGTGAATGCGAAGTGCCTCAAGTGGTATTATATTCTTCATGAGACTCACTTGGCCTGAGTTGGAACCAGTCACTGTATGGCACTCTGTGGTCCTCATATTCTACCCCAGCCTGGGCCAGTACCAGTCTGATAACCTCAGCTCGCCCGGTGATATCAAAATATAACAGCTTCAGCTTCACCATTTCCTCCTTTGTAGATGCACACCCCATTAGCAGTAAGAGTCCCTCAAAGTAAATGCTTCTTCTTTGGATAAATGAGTCTAGTGGAATTATGTGTATAATTTGTGTAGATGTGCTTTATTGTATGGTTTGGATGTGTTTGTATTTCTGTATTGGGGAGCTTATATATTAAACCCATAAGTAAATGATAAGGAAATGAACTGATCACCTTAAAACATATTTCGTGCAAACGTGCAAATAACGTTTGCCCAATCAATAAATTGCCGAGTGTGTATGTCAGGTACAGTGAACAGAAACATCATCTGATTATTTTCCCCATTACAATTAATATTGAGATGTCCTGTCCTCTACAATTTTTTTCGCGTTTGTATCATACATTCACGGTGTTTGACCATTATATATCCAGAATGTATTATAATTCACCAGGATTCATGCCTGGAACAGACTACACTGATTCACGAATCCAGTATATTTTCAGAGAGTGTATATATAGTAGGTGTACAAACATTGGTAAGCTAGAGAGTATATATATAGTAGGTGTACAAACATTGGTAAGCTAGAGAGTATATATATAGTAGGTGTACAAACAATGGTAAGCTAGAGAGTATATATATAGTAGGTGTACAAACATTGGTAAGCTCGGATGTATCATCACTACAGTGAGGCAAATATCAGCACTGAAAATAATGCTTGTCCTCCATGATATAAAATGGTCATCTCCTGGGGATGGCCCTCAGAATACATCACTGTGTTCCCATTCTGGCATCTAGAACAGTCATTCAGAACAACACAATACCGGTAGAGTGTTCAGAGATGTATATGAATGCTTAAAATAAACGTAAACGAATGACCTGTATATAGATTCATATTTCTGGAGAAACCAGCAGAGATTCTTTTGTTCATGTATGGTCACGGTTAATGCCCTGAAAGTTCCCTGTACATAACATAGGAATGGCCGGGTAAATAGATCCAAGTTGTGATATATTCAGTTTAATATCCTCTCAGCACATTGCAGCATGGGTCTGGTTTGGACCCAATTAATTAATTAATTGGTTGATTAACTGATTGGTTAATTAATTGGTTGTTCGATTGATTGGTTAATTAATTAATTAATTAATTAATTGATTGATTGATTGATTGATTGATTGGTTCATAGCAATACAGGTAATACATAGACCACAAAACTTTTGCTTGAGACGTCCATTTTGATTCGTGAATCATGAATGTTAATGATGAGAGTATTGATACGATAATAACTACACACTGTTTAAGGTGAAGACTAGTTATTGATGTTTGTATTGTCAACATCATTATTATCGATGCTATATTTCATAGATTGCGGTTTTACCTACTGGCGGAAGAAATACAACATGAAGCCAATATTTATATAAAGTATTTTAATATAACAATATATTTAACAAAATAGTGTAAAAGTGTAAAGGTATCACAGACTCTCACTGTTCACAAAGGCTCTATGTAGTATTGGCAAAGGACTAATAAGTTTGGAACTGATATAGATCTACTTTTGCCTTCATGTCATTTTATGGGTCCCTGACTCTCTCTATATCCTATGCGAGACCGCAGAAAAATAATGTCTCTAGTACCGGATGAACTAAATATGATGGATTTGGTGTTATGACTTATGACATCCAATCATTAATGTTTGAATATGGCTAATAGAGAGTCACTATGAGTATCTCTCAGGTTGCCATCTCTGGTGTCTCTGGTGTCTCTGTGTTGTTTCAGTCTGAGTCACTCTGAGTATCTCTCAGTAGGCCGTCTCTGCTCTGGTGTCTCTGTGTTGTTTTAGTCTGAGTCACTTTGAGTATCTCTCAGTAGGCCGTCTCTGGTGTCTCTGTGTTGTTTTAGTCTGAGTCATTCTGAGTATCTCTCAGTAGGCTGTCTCCGCTCTGGTGTCTCTGTGTTGTTTTAGTCACTCTGAGTATCTCTCAGTAGGCCGTCTCTGCTCTGGTGTCTCTGTGTTGTTTTAGTCTGAGTCACTCTGAGTATCTCTCAGTAGGCCGTCTCCGCTCTGGTGTCTCTGTGTTGTTTCAGTCTTAGTCACTCTGAGTATCTCTCAGTAGGTCGTCTCTGCTCTGGTGTCTCTGTGTTGTTTTAGTCTGAGTCACTCTGAGTATCTCTCAGTAGGTCGTCTCTGCTCTGGTGTCTCTGTGTAGTTTTAGTCTGAGTCACTATGAGTATCTCTCAGTAGGCCGTCTCTGCTCTGGTGTCTCTGTGTTGTTTTAGTCTGAGTCACTCTGAGTATCTCTCAGTAGGCCGTCTCCGCTCTGGTGTCTCTGTGTTGTTTTAGTCTGAGTCACTCTGAGTATCTCTCAGTAGGCCGTCTCTGCTCTGGTGTCTCTGTGTTGTTTTAGTCTGAGTCACTTTGAGTATCTCTCAGTAGGCCGTCTCTGCTCTGGTGTCTCTGTGTTGTTTTAGTCTGAGTCACTTTGAGTATCTCTCAGTAGGCCGTCTCTGGTGTCTCTGTGTTGTTTTAGTCTGAGTCATTCTGAGTATCTCTCAGTAGGCTGACTCCGCTCTGGTGTCTCTGTGTTGTTTTAGTCACTCTGAGTATCTCTCAGTAGGCCGTCTCTGCTCTGGTGTCTCTGTGTCGTTTTAGTCACTCTGAGTATCTCTCAGTAGGCCGTCTCTGCTCTGGTGTCTCTGTGTTGTTTTAGTCTGAGTCACTCTGAGTATCTCTCAGTAGGCCGTCTCCGCTCTGGTGTCTCTGTGTTGTTTCAGTCTTAGTCACTCTGAGTATCTCTCAGTAGGCCGTCTCTGCTCTGGTGTCTCTGTGTTGTTTCAGTCTGAGTCACTCTGAGTATCTCTCAGTAGGCCGTCTCCGCTCTGGTGTCTCTGTGTTGTTTTAGTCTGAGTCACTCTGAGTATCTCTCAGTAGGCCGTCTCTGCTCTGGTGTCTCTGTGTTGTTTTAGTCTGAGTAACTCTGAGTATCTCTCAGTAGGTCGTCTCCGCTCTGGTGTTTCTGTGTTGTTTTAGTCACTCTGAGTATCTCTCAGTAGGCCGTCTCTGCTCTGGTGTCTCTGTGTTGTTTTAGTCTGAGTCACTCTGAGTATCTCTCAGAAGGCTGTCTCTGGTGTCTCTGTGTTGTTTTAGTCTGAGTCACTCTGAGTATCTCTCAGTAGGCCGTCTCTGCTCTGGTGTCTCTGTGTTGTTTTAGTCACTCTGAGTATCTCTCAGTAGGCCGTCTCTGCTCTGGTGTCTCTGTGTTGTTTTAGTCTGAGTCACTCTGAGTATCTCTCAGTAGGCCGTCTCTGCTCTGGTGTCTCTTTGTTGTTTTAGTCTGAGTCACTCTGAGTATCTCTCAGTAGGCCGTCTCTGCTCTGGTGTCTCTGTGTTGTTTTAGTCTGAGTCACTCTGAGTATCTCTCAGTAGGCCATCTCTGCTCTGGTGTCTCTGTGTTGTTTTAGTCTGAGTCACTCTGAGTATCTCTCAGTAGGTCGTCTCCGCTCTGGTGTCTCTGTGTTGTTTTAGTCTGAGTCACTCTGACTATCTCTCAGTAGGCCGTCTCTGCTCAGGTGTCTCTGTGTTGTTTTAGTCTGAGTCACTCTGAGTATCTCTCAGTAGGCCGTCTCTGCTCTGGTGTCTCTTTGTTGTTTTAGTCTGAGTCACTCTGAGTATCTCTCAGTAGGCCGTCTCCGCTCTGGTGTCTCTGTGTTGTTTTAGTCTGAGTCACTCTGAGTATCTCTCAGTAGGCCGTCTCCGCTCAAGTTTCTCTGTGTTGTTTTAGTCTGAGTCACTCTGAGTATCTTTCAGTAGGCCGTCTCTGCTCTGCTGTCTCTGTGTTGTTTTATTCTGGGTTCCTCCAGTATTCTCTCCAGGTGAGCTTTGAGTTTGGGGTACTTTTCCAGTGTGTCATCCCGATAGGCAAGAAGGCGCTCCAGAAGATCCAAGCAGAATATATCTGCCAATGTCAACTGCAACCAGATACACTCTGCTGATTACGAATATAATTATAATTGATGAATACATAACATGTTTCAAACAGTTCATGGGAATTGTTCACCTTTAATCTTGAGAGCATCACAGCTCATATGAGGAATATGACTTGTTTATACCAGTTCTATGTTTACTAAACTATCTGGCTAATTTTCGTGATCTACATACCATTGCCAAATAGGATAAAATTGTTTGTTGATTAAGTAGACAAAGATAGCTGACAACAAGGATTCATGTTTTTCATAAGGCCAGTATGGATATTAAACAATTCACATATAGCAGTGCTATTGACACAGAGTGACACTGTGGAAGGCATTTAGACTTAGTAATGATAGCTTATCAACTGCACAGTAGAGTTCTGTCCCGCTGTCTCCAGTCCAATGGCATATAACTGCCTGCTGCAAGGTCAGAACCATCTAAGGCCCACTTCATTCTACCCATACCAGATTGGCTTTGATACCTTGTCTGGGTCAGTATAACAGACTCTGGGTCAGTATAATGGACCAACTAATTAGGGAAATAAATTCTGAGGTAGAAGCACAGATCAAGAGCTCCGAGACTATGACATTTTAGACACTTACTGCGTCCCCCACGAGGTAGCCTTGTCCTTCATTGTTGTTTGATAAATATCTCTCCAAATGCACAAGCATTGGATTCAATGCCAGATCATAAAGAGCCTTGATTTTTGTTTCCTGAAAGCATATTTTGGAATATCCTTTGTATGGTTTAAAATTGTAAAATGTGGGGGGAAATGATAAATAAGTGTGGTATTTTATATTGTATTGTATTTTACATTGTATTGTATTTTACATTGTATTGATATTTACCCTTTCATCTGCAGTGATAGAGGGGTTTCCTAAAGAATCCAGGACTTGTTCATGAATATCTCCAATGCAATATATGACTGACTCGACCTGGGCTCGCTTCCAGTTGTCCTCGCCCAGTAAACCTGCACAAAAAAATTATACACAAATAGATTAACTGACAATAAGGAGGAGAGGATGTGGAGCATATCTATCCCCTTTTCGTGTACTTTATTGTAGTAGTATGACATGTGTGATCACCACAAATGAACTAGGAAAGCGGTATACACTTAACTATAATATCACTTACCGGAGCCCTTACTGGGGTGTGAGTAGGGTTCTCACCAGAGCTCTTTCTGGGGTGTGAGTAGGGTTCTCACCAGAGCTCCTACTGGGGTGTGAGTAGGGGTCTCACCAGAGCCCTTACTGGGGTGTGAGTAGGGGGTCTCACCAGAGCTCTTACTGGGGTGTGAGTAGGGTTCTCACCAGAGCCCTTACTGGGGTGTGAGTAGGGGTCTCACCAAATCTCCTACTGGGGGTGTGAGTAGGGGTCTCACCAAATATCCTACTGGGGTGTGAGTAGGGGTCTCACCAGAGCTCCTACTGGGGTGTGAGTAGGGGTCTCACCAAATCTCCTACTGGGGTGTGAGTAGGGGTCTCACCAGAGCTCCTACTGGGGTGTGAGTAGGGGTCTCACCAAATCTCCTACGGGGGGTGTGAGTAGGGGTCTCACCAAATCTCCTACTGGGGTGTGAGTAGGGGTCTCACCAGAGCTCCTACTGGGGTGTGAGTAGGGGTCTCACCAGAGCTCTTACTGGGGTGTGAGTAGGGGTCTCACCAGAGCTCCTACTGGAGGTGTGAATAGGGGTCTCACCAGAGCTCCTACTGGGGGTGTGAGTAGGGGTCTCACCAGAGCTCCTACTGGGGGTGTGAATAGGGGTCTCACCAGAGCTCCTACTGGGGGTGTGAATAGGGGTCTCACCAAATCTCCTACTGGGGGTGTGAGTAGGAGTCTCACCAAATCTCCTACTGGGGTGTGAGTAGGGGTCTCACCAGAGCTCCTACTGGGGGTGTGAGTAGGGGTCTCACCAAATCTCCTACTGGGGTGTGAGTAGGGGTCTCACCAGAGCTCCTACTGGGGGTGTGAGTAGGGGTCTCACCAGAGCTCCTACTGGGGTGTGAGTAGGGGTCTCACCAGAGCTCCTACTGGGGTGTGAGTAGGGGTCTCAACAGAATACCCACTGGGGTTGTGAACAGTGGCCTTGCCAGAGCTTGTACTGGGGTTGTGAGTAGGATTCAAAGCTCTTTCTTGAGTTGTGACAAGGGTTCTAATCAGGGTTTCTACCCGGGTTCTTATCAGAGTTCTTACCACGGTTATTATTTGGGTTCTTACCTGCTCTGCTTGCTATAAATGAAGCTATAGGTTTGGAACCGCACACCACGTGATCCTCTATCTTCAATACCGGAAGTGTTCCCCACGGTAACTCTGCAATATCCGGAGCAAATAAACATGAAGAGTTCTTGTTGTGTCTCACGTGATGCATGTTAAAATAAAAGTGTATAAAGTATTTAATATAATAAAGCCAAAATACTATGGACCCTCGGACTACATTTGTCAGTTTCTAATCTGATATTTACATGGCATTATTTGAAGAATTTCTTGGAAAAGGAGTTATGGCGATAATGAGATCCAGGTGGGCATGAGGGGTATGGTGAAAACATTATGATAATATGGGGAAAGCCGAGCTCAGGGTAGGCCAAGATCAAGCCAAGAGAATATACCAGCAATTGTATAGCTCGGTAATAATAGAAATGAATTCAAATCCAAATTTATGATAAGTAAATGATAAATAAAATGATATGTAGAAGTGGGTGTCGAAACCTTAGTAACATACGGTAATGCCTCAGTCACATTTGCACCGGGCGCCGGCCGGGAAGTAACAATCGGCCGACTTCACAGTCTGCCGGGCGCCGGGGAGTTTATCAGCAACAATCTGAGATATGCCGTAGCTGTGGTCACATTATTGACGGGCACCGCACGGCACGTGCAAGACTGAATGGCACAGACGTCTGTAGGATATCTTAAAGACGTCTAGATCATTTGACAGACGTCTGAAAGACATCCTAAGGACGTCTTGATCATTGACAGACGTCTGTAGGATATCCTAAAGACGTCTATGTGATATCGGAGGGAGCCCGGTGGATCATCTGACGATGGCCTGTGAACACATGAAATAAAAAAAATCCTATTTTCACCGCACGATGCCAACGGCGGCCCTAAGATAATCTGCCGATGTGCGTGCGGGACACTGCCGGGACCCTGCCGTGTACTTTAAGATGATATTTGCTGATAAGACATCGGGGAAACGCCGGCAACTTTTATGTTGCAGCTAAAAGTTCCCGATGACCCGCCCGACGTCTTAAAGATGCCCAATTGTGGCCGATGATCTCCCGGTGCCCGCACGGCAATCTGAACTGCCTGCCGATTTTGTAAAAAATACCCATCGGCCGGGCATCTTTACTGAAATCGGCGCAAATGTGACTGAGGCATAAATATATAATAAGCTGACATAGGGTAATACAGCACACCTTCAAGTAATATATGTGAGTCTAACTGGTCTCACCTTGTTTCATTGTCGGCCAATCAGCTGTTTGGATTCTGACGTCTTCATAGTCTATTGCCGCTTGGGCTAATGCATATCTGGGCAACTCCGCTCGGCCCCTTCTGTCAAAGTAAATCAACTGCGGCTTATTACCGTCCTGGGCTTCACCTTCAGGCGGCTTCTCCGTGGACTGTTTGTCATTGTTTCCTGATATCTGACTGCTGTTGCACCCCATTCTTAGTATGTCCCTTCTGTCTGGTTCCTCCACACCAGCACTCCTCCCCGGGCACTTGTCAGAATATATTCACATGGGTCAGTCTTACTGGATCTGTGTGTGTCTGTGTGTGTATGTGGTACGTTACATAACAGCCATACAGGAGGCCCTGTTGGGTTTTATGCACTCCATTTCTTATAAATACCCGATTTATACCTTCAGTCAACATGCATTCCAAATTTATATTTTGTTAAAAATATCCAAAAGATCATTTTATAATGATTTCACGCCTTCTGCATGGTGATCATTGTTCTTTCTTGCATTTATATCGGGTAAGCCTGATCTGTGAAAGAAGGCCCAATCTTAGTGTACGGACTGTGCCCACAGTAAACCTGAGTAAGAGATAACAAATATGGAAAGTATTTTTTTAAAGAATTGAGCAGCCCATGTAACTGCTAATATATTGCTAATATATTGTTAGAGGTATGAAGCGGATATTTGTGACCAAAGTGTAGAGAACTCATGTCTTAGATGCCAGTGTTGACTCATGTTCTAGATGCAAGTGCTGACTCATGTCTTAGATGCCAGTGCTGACTCATGTCTTTGATGCCAGTGCTGACTCATGTTCTAGATGCCAGTGCTGACTCATGTCTTAGATGCCAGTGCTGACTCATGTTCTAGATGCAAGTGCTGACTCATGTCTTAGATGCCAGTGCTGACTCATGTTCTAGATGCCAGTGCTGACTCATGTCTTAGATGCCAGTGCTGACTCATGTCTTAGATGCCAGTGCTGACTCATGTTCTAGATGCCAGTGCTGGCTCATGTTCTAAATGCAAGTGCTGACTCATGTTCTAAATGCCAGTGCTGACTCATGTCTTAGATGTCAGTGCTGACTCATGTCTTAGATGTCAGTGCTGACTCATGTCTTAGATGCCAGTGCTGAATCATGTCTTAGATGCCAGTGCTGACTCATGTCTTAGATGCCAGTGCTGACGGAGGTCAAACTTGGCACAAGCGATGAAGGGATAGCCCATGAGATTCTTATTGGATACAGCCTTCGTCATATCACCTCGGGCTTTACAATGCATATTTTTTTAATAATAAAACTATATATATATATACAGTTCGTATGTATATACGAACTGTTAATAATTTGTTGCAATCTCTTAATAGTAGCTTTGTCTAAAATAGCTCTATGCCAAAATAAATACCTACTTCTTTAATCTCATATCATGACGTGTTTTTCCATAAGAGAATAATTTAGAGGTGAAGCATTGAGGTAAGGAACAGTCATGAAGGATCAAAGGTTTTGTGTTAGCGCCAGAATCAGCTGTGATAGCTGTAGCCAAGCTGTGAAAGCACGAAAACACGATGGCTGAAAGTTGGTCGAATACTACATCAAATTCTCTCTGTTTGGCCTTGCACAGAATGGATTCTTTTTAATGTATAAAATGATGGTTGCACATAAGTCTCATATCTTCAGGGTTTAGTTTTAACTACATCTTAAGAAGTTAAGGTTTCCATACAATTCACGTTTAAACACCTCTTATCAAAGATAAAAATGCAGACAATAATCAAAGATATTGCTTTGTCAAGTGCAGTTTATTGGCCAGAAAAGTCAAATATAATTAATCACATTTTTAAATATCACATTAAAGGTAGACATGATTTTAAACCTAATTCTTGTTTAAAGATGGATGAAAGATACAGAATAACTGCACATACTGCTGATGATTGTCACAGGTAGAGCAGAGGTGAATGATACTCACTCATAATTATATTGTAAACCAATCTGTAAATATCAAACTTGTCTGTCATGAACATATCAAACATTGTATGTAATAAAAATGTATAATTTCTGATATAAAGATAGCTTGATAAATGGGTCAACTTATTATAACAAAGGTTTATTACTTGAATGATAGAGAAAACCTCAATCCTACTTTGTTTCCGCAGTTCTTATACGAGTTACACTATTCAATAAAGCCCGGGAAAATGAATTGAAAGGTATTTCGAGGACAGCATTCCAAACACAATGAGAGCAGGGGCTATGATTTCCAACACAGTATAATAATCTCAGATGTAGGGAGGCGTGAAGAGGAAAACATGATGCCTAGCATACAGCCTGACCCTACCTCTGACAAGTCATCAATACAGACACGTTTATTGACCAGATTTATTTCATTTTTAGATTATTTAAATACTTATGTTTTCGCTTTTTTGTTTGATGCTAGTTTTGTTAATAGTTTTGTTAATATACTTAATTGATCCGTGCTTTCTTGAATGCGGTGTGGGGAAACACGTGATATATCGTAATGTAAATCAGAAGATAGAAAGATTAAAATGAATATTCATTGGAAAATATCACATTAGGTAAAATTATTCTCTAACTCTTGTCATCATGTAAAACGAAGCGTGGTGTATAATTTCATGAAATGTGTGAATTAATCTTATCCTAAGAAGTGCTTAACAAATCTTTCTTATATTATCACAGCCTCTGACGAATGCCTTTACAATATCACACTTAATCTCCAACAAATATCAACAATATCGATATAACAGATGTAGTAAATATATAGTAAATATAGTGTAAATGAAAAGTGTATTCCAGTCTCAGTTCGATGTGTTTGCTGCATTGGGTTATAATCATTTAATCATTGATTAACTGCTATGCATATTTATCTGAATAAATTGCATGACATGCCAGTGTTCTGTGTTGTGTTCCGGTATCTGTATTTGGGTGTTTACTTCCACCCGAACACCCCCTTGAGTTTGCCCATAATGAACTCGACGATCTCGTAGTCGTTGGACTGCATGTCGGAGTTCTCCTTGACGGCGACGAAGGAGTCGTAGATGATGGTGAGGAACATGCCCATCAGCCCGATATTAACCACGCACACGTAGATGAAGAAGAAGAGAGGTCCAAGAAGAGCAGCCGTGTCCTGCAGTTCATAGAAGTCAAAGGAGCCGAGGGCCATGGAGAAGAGAGACTCCACTGTGGTGATGAAGCTCTTATAGTTAGACAGCTGCTTGCCAAAGATGATGTAGGCGAACTGCGAGAAGCCGAAGAAATAGATGAAGAAGATGATGGTGAAGACCTTAAGGTCCTTGGTGGCTACCTTAATGGTATCTCCCAGCATCCCCATCCGCCGGTTGAACTTGAGCATCTTAATGAACTTGATAGTGGCACAGAAGACGACCAGGGCCAGGAGCCAAGTGAAGAATTCATCCCACACACTGATCGTCACAAAGTTCACGTATTCTCCTGAAACACAACACACCGCATATTGTCAGTGTCACACCTTTATATATCCTCCATTAGTACTCATCTCACGAATCCAGATCCAGTCAGATTAATATATTTTACATTATATCTCAATCTAATTATCATCTTCGACAAAAAAAAACGTTTAACTGTGCTATTGTTATACATTATAATTATCTGCCATCTCGTTCTTATAGCATTTGAAAAAGATCAAGATATAGCGGCACTATAAGTGTCGGTGCCAGTCCTGATCTTATCACTCTCTATGTGTTAAACGTCATCAGTTTGTGTGCACGTCTATTTTTGCGCCGAATTTAAATGATAAAATCTACAAATGCTAGAATGCATGTATATTCATATACATATGACTTTGATAACTTCATTGTGAGAAATAATTGTGATGCTTTAAAACAAATCGTTATATGAGTGTGTCAAACACATCGTTTTCAACAGCAAAGTACTATTTCTTTTTAAAAGAAATCCTTTTGTCATAATTTTAATATTCATTTTGGTTTCAAAGTTCCTACCTGATTTGCCTGGCAGTTGACTTTCATGTAAAGTGTTCATTGCCACGCTGCCGAATACTTTCTTCATGGCATACATAACTATACATATGACACTCAGAACTACAGTAGCGAACTCCAAGAGGTTCCAGAATTCTTGGAAGTATTTGAGTTTCTCCTTTCTCAATTGTTTGATCATCTTGAGTAAGAAGTATAAAGTAAAGATCAGGAACATCACTTCAAAGAAGATGACAATGACTCCAAAGCCTCCCACATAACTGGACAAACGGAACACCTGAAACATATCAAGACTCAGTATATAAATAGCTCTATGAGAGAGATGACACTTCAAATAATAGAGGGCGATAATAAAGGGCAATAATAGAGGGCGATAATAGAGGGCAATAATAGAGGGCTATGATAGAGTGCAATGATAGAGTGCAGTGATAGAGGGCGATAATAGAGGGCAATGATAGAGTGCGATAACAGAGGGTAATAATAGAGGGAAATGATAGAGGGCAATAATAGAGGGCAATGATAGAGTGCAATGATAGAGGGCAATGATAGAGTGCGATAATAGAGGGCAATGATAGAGGGCAATGATAGAGTGCAATGATAGAGGGTGATAATAGAGGGCAATGATAGAGGGCGATGATAGAGGGCGATAATAGAGGGCAATGATAGAGGGCGATAATAGAGGGCAATGATAGAGGGCGATGATAGAGGGCGATAATAGAGGGCGATAATAGAGGGCAATGATAGAGTGCAATGATAGAGTGCAATGATAGAGTGCAATGATAGAGTGCAATGATAGAGGGCGATAATAGAGGGCAATGATAGAGTGCGATAATAGAGGGCAATAATAGAGGGCGATAATAGAGGGCAATAATAGAGGGCAATAATAGAGGGCAATGATAGAGTGCAATGATAGAGGGCAATAATAGAGGGCAATGATAGAGGGCGATAATAGAGGGCAATAATAGAGGGCAATAACAGAGTGCAATGATAGAGTGCAATGATAGAGGGCAATGATAGAGGGCAATGATAGAGGGCAATGATACGTGTCAGACATACCTTGACCTCCGCCCTGTGAGTGGCCGAGCCGGTGTCCATAAACTCCACCAGCATGATGACGGAGCCAAACAGGTTGACGTTGGCATTGTAGAGAGTGAACTCTATGAAGAGCGCCCTCGCCCGGACGTCCAGCCAGTCCCACTGCTCCAGCTCCGCCATCAGGGTCTTAGTCTTCTCCAGGGTTCGCTTGAAGGTGAACGTGTAGCCTCCTCCCTTGTACATGGCCAGGGTCCCGGCGTATGGCGCGCTCTTCAGCTCCAAAGAATTCCTGAAGTTTATCAATATAGCATTTATAAGACCCAGATATAATTATGCTTGAAAGAGAAAAATGGTCCAACCTTCACTGATTCTTCCCATTATAACTTTCCAGATATTAAGGATATTATATTAACACGGGTCTTTAAAGTATTTGTGGATGGGCATTAGTTGTGCACTACCCCGTGAGCTCGGTAACCAACCTGTACTCCCAGGGACTCGGTTCTCCGGCCAGAGTTGTGATGTTCTGGTCCTGGAAGGCCTCGGAGTAGCAGTCGAGTATTCCCTGCCTCCTCTGGTTGTCGGCCGTCTTAGGCACCCAGCCGGTCAGGTAGTCCTGGGTATCATCATCGATCCAGTTATAGGCGCTCCGGCAGTGGTTGATGATCGGCTTAAATATCTCCTGCACTTTACACGAGTCTGCAGAGAGATCACAACTCACATTATAAGTAATCCTACACTCTCACCCAAGCTTAACACCATTCCAAACACTTTCTTAAATTTCTAAAGAACTCAAAATAAGACATCTGGTACCTCTATAAATTGTGTTGTTCAGATTCTAAACCAATCACAATGAGAGTAGACAGCTTGCTCATTTTCCCAAGTTGTTATCAATTTGGACGTCATGTTAAAAAGTATATTTTTTAAACTATCATTAAGTAAAATAATGGGAGATATAATATTGATAATAATTGTGATAATATAATTAATTAGCCCATAATCCAAACTTGATTGGCTCTTAGTGTCACATTTACTCACAGTGCTTAAACTATGACTTTAGGTTATTAAATAAGTGATAAATCTTGGTTATATTTGACCTTCTTTGATCTTCTGGAGCCTCATCCTGCCGACGCCTACGCGGATGGTCTGCCTGTCATCCATCTGTAGCTGTCCCCGCCAGTCCAGCTCCTGCCCGTTATACCACACCCCGGAGTAGAGGTTAGGCAGCAGCGTGCCGTGGATATAGTTCCACGAAGTAGGCGCTGTCGATATCTGCACAACACCAGCAATAGCCTCATTATAACACACATCGTATTTAGTAATACTGCATATGTTAGGCGATTTGAGCTGATCGGTTTTTATTCAATATGACACCTATCCACTACTGCCACCTGGTGTCTGTTGAGAGGAGGCCTTGCATTACTCTGTGAGTATCCATACACTCAAATTGACATTTACTTTTCATTACTTGTTATATCTGCTAATGTACAAATAGCGCTTTATGGTATGCTCATTTATTAGGACCGAATCTGTGAATCCTGGGCAACCATAAGCCGAGATATGATTGATAGTTTAAATGTTAAATTTACACGCATAATGTTTCAATGAGTGATATAGTCCTATTATTGTAAATCTAATACCTATTGAGACAGCAAGATTTAAAAAAAACATGCCTTGGTGATAGGATTTAAATGTGCAAAATTGTAATTGTAATATATAAGGGAATTTATAGACTGGTGTGCCACCAACCAGTCTCTAGTTCTGGAAAACTATTATTCAAAACAACAACTATGATAATACCATAAAAAAGAAACACCTTATTCAACCTAAGACTGCATTATGAAATTTAGTATTTCAAAATGTGTACACCAAAAACCCTTATGACCAAACAACTGAGAACATGTTCAATGTGGCTTATATAAAATGCTACGTGATCTAAATGCATTACTTGTTATGTAGTTTGATATTAAGGAAAAAATATTATGATAATCGTGCTTAAAAAACGCTGCAATAAATATAGTTATGCTCGCATTCATCAAAATGAGTAAAGGGTATTTCAAAACATTACAATAAAAGGCAATTTTTTTATATCGTTAATTATATTTTAAACTGGAGGTATTTCATGGTTATAATGGTTGCTGTAATCAATGCTTCAAAATGTCTACTAAATGTGTTTATAATATCAATGTTAGCTGTACAATGTATGGTCACCGGGTCCCTTCACACTGGCTGCCACTCGTTGTCATCTAATATGAGACCAAATTGTCACTTACATCTAATTTCCTATTTCTTATTATCTGATTTACTTACTTTATAATATTCTTACACATCTTTCAAAGGGAAATTATATGTTATATATATTAAATAGTTCACAAACCATACACATGGGGTTAGTGGAAAGGACATATTATATACACTACAGAGCTAGTATTCCGATGTTAAACCAACCACTCCTTTGCCGTTAAGGGAAACAATTAATATGTTATAATCATTAACATTTCAACCAGTCATAGAACAATTAGCTCTGTAGGTATGTCACTATCCCTTGTACATTGTGAGATTCTCATAATCAACAATCTAAAGCACTTAAATTGTTAACTTGTACAAAGCAATGAGATAGTTTTGTAATTGTCTGAGTCGCCTTTATATCTTAGTCTATTTCATATCGGATTCCATAATGTGCACATATTAATATCTTAATATATTTCTTTGATATTGGTCAAAATAGATTAATGTAAACTGGAGGCTAGCTTAATAATGAAACAAAGCTGAGACAATGACTACTCATTCAACCACACAGATGACTATTCATGTTGTATAGTTTGTGATATTTGTATTTTGTTAAGTCAAAACACCAAAGAGTTGATCTGGTCACACTTACACTATCAAACGAGGGAGAGTTGGAAACAAATGTGTTTTTGATGTTCTGGGCAAACAAGTAGGAGTCGGCATCTCTGGCCTGGTACGACAGGAAGAACACTATCATGACAAAGAAGAAGTAGACGATGACTTCTTTGAGTACCGCCTCCATCGCAATCTCTTTCATGCGTAGTGCTCTCGCTTCCTCTAGCGACTTGGTGTCCGGGGGCTGAATGGCGCCTGCTTGCATCTTGCGCTGCATCAAGATATCTGCATCAAACAATCACTCGTTAAGGCCTCTATATCTCTCTAACTCTCTTTGGGATCTCTCCTCTTTGTATCTCCTCGTATCTCTCTTTGTTTTTCTCTTTTTATTTTCCCCTACATGTTTTCAGCTTACCGTCGATGCTCCTGGCGCTCTTGCTGCTGTCAAGAGTCTCATCCGGCCCGGGCAGCGCGTTGTTTGTGCTGTCGAATGTCTCCTCCTCATCGTCCATATCCGGCTTCCTCATCACACAAGAGATGAACGCAGCCAATAACAACACCTACAACATATATACCCAAAAATATATACCTCACAATCCATAACTCTCAATATAAACCCAAAAATATATACCCCACAATCCATAACCCTCAATATATACCCCACAATCCATAACCCTCAATATATACCCAAAAATATATACCCCACAATTCATATCAGTATGATAACACGAATTTAACCCTTACAATTCACATCAATATGAACAAGGGACCCTTAGCGCGATAATCATGGTTAAAAGCTTTACATAATAGGCTTTATATGGGAGTTATATTTGGGAGTTATATGCGAGTATTTACCTTAATGGGTTGGACTACAATAACGGACTGGAAGAAGGATAGGATGAATGTGGAGAGCCAGTCGAGGGACTTCTCCCGCCCCCACTCCATGGAGTACAGCACAGTGAAGAAGGCAGACACCAGGATACTGGAGATGCACACTGAAACATATCATCATAAAACATTATAAGAGCAACACCCGGTATGGGCTGGATATCACCTGCCGCCCTCCCATTAGAAACTACATATTGAAGATGGTAATAGAAAATCAGAACCGGAATTGTTCAATTACTCTGAAATAAAATCATTTAAAAAACGGCAGAAGGCAATCAGATTATGGAAGAAATGAACTGTTAAGAAGTACGACTCAGTGTGAGTGTTTAACTTACAGAACCAGGCAAAGTAGACTGTCCAGTGTGGCAGGGTGAGTACCTTCTTCTTCTTCTTCTTGAGGATGTCGTCCACCTGTTCCTCTTGGTACTTGGACTTCTGGTGGAAGCTGAGCATGTTCCTCACAGAGTCCTTCATCTTCTGCGCGCGGCTACGCTTAGCTGGGGTGTTCCAAACCTGCGACTCTTCAAACCGCACCATAAAATCCATTACACACTCTTCATTCACATAGACAACTGCTTAAATCATACTCACATCTGGAGAAATGCAGAGTATGGTTTGTTGATATACTCTACCTTAAAGTAAGGTGATTTTGACTGGTATTATATAAAATATCCCTTAATATACACTCAACATAAATTCAACATAAATTCAAAGCTGTTCCCATGTATCATTATGGTGGAATGTCAGTTCCATCTGACATCTGATTCATATTAAAAAACATAAAGGCATCCAAATGGCATATGCATCTTTTAGATTATTTTCAGGACCATAGCTTATAACACAAGCCATATCAACTTTGCCAATTAATTTTGCTTTAATTACCATCTAGTCTCCTCCACTTGAATTTGTTGGTCTTCTTGGCGTAGTTCTGGTTGGACTGCATGACTGTGTTTTTCTTGGGTCTGGCTTTGCGGAAGATGGTTACGATAATCATGGAAGGCGGGAAGACGATAGCTGTGCTCACTATGGAGATGAACAGCTGGTGGAGCGTGAAACTTATCGGACCAATCTTCACAGCCTTGACATTCTCAGCCTCAAATAAACAAACAGTAAATTGTCAATAAATCTATTTCTTCGATATTCTAAGAATGAGCAACTGGGATTGAACAATCACGAGTAAAGCCTTTAGATGTTCTAACCAATTTAAACTTTTCTTAAGACATCTTGGGTTCAGTGATTTCGTAGTTCGACTACCACAAACCAAATTGGTTTCTTCCCCAAAGCAAAATGGTTGAATGTTCTCTAAATGCAACACCATTAAACTTCCTAGGCACCATATGGGATATTGCCAGGCTCGTTAGATTAGGAGACACTTGATGATTACCTTCTGATCAGATTTGAAGAACATACAGTTGGTGATCATGGTAAGGAAGAGAAGGCTGACGCAGACTGAGATCCTCTGCACCCGGGAGAAGTTGCTCCGGGTCGGCCTGGACACGACGGACACCCACAGATGGTCATTGGTCAGCTTCTTGCGCACGGAGGAGGAGAAGAGATGCTTGAAGGCAGTGAGTTCACGAGCCCCGGCCACTGGGATGATCCTCTCCACCATGCCGTCATCCTCCTCCACCGCCATCCATCGGTCACACAGGAAGAAGAACCTGCAACCAACCAACAAGCCACCATGTACTTGCCAACCAATTAACCGATCTAACTGCATGTTACTATAGTGCTAGGTCTAAGGTGTGTAGGTCTAAGGTGTGTAGGTCTAAGGTATGTAGGTCTAAGGTATGTAGGTCTTTGGTGTGTAGGTCTACGGTGTGTAGGTCTAAGGTGTGTAGGTCTAAGGTGTGTAGGTCTAAGGTGTTCTGGTATTTGGTGTGTAGGTCTAAGGTGTGTAGGTCTAAGGTGTGTAGGTCTAAGGTATGTAGGTCTAAGGTATGTAGGTCTTTGGTGTGTAGGTCTAAGGTATGTAGGTCTAAGGTATGTAGGTCTTTGGTGTGTAGGTCTAAGGTGTGTAGGTCTAAGGTGTTCTGGTATTTGGTGTGTAGGTCTAAGGTGTGTAGGTCTAAGGTGTGTAGGTCTAAGGTATGTAGGTCTAAGGTATGTAGGTCTTTGGTGTGTAGGTCTAAGGTGTGTAGGTCTAAGGTGTGTATTTCTAAGGTGTGTAGATTTAAGGTGTGTAGGTCTAAGGTGTGTAGGTCTAAGGTGTTCTGGTCTTTGGTGTGTAGGTCTAAGGTGTGTAGGTCTAAGGTGTGTAGGTCTCAGGTGTGTAGTTCAGAGGTGTGTAGGTGTAGGGTTAGCAGGTTTAGGGCGTACCTCTCGCCTGTCTGGAGGTCAGTGATCTGAACCTGGTTGAGGTGCCAGGACTTCTTCTTGCCTCGGCCGCTGTTGTCGTGCCATATTCGCAGGTAGGTGAGCGGACCCAGCGTCCCCTCCACGCTCAGAATGTAGTTATAAATACTTCCCGACGGGAACTCCTTCAAATATACCACACAGTATCAACCGAAAACTAACGCTCCTCTTATATCACATGGAAAGCTTATCATTTATGACAGAATATAGGCCGATTTTAGGTAACCATCTTGTGTTATACAATTCCAGTTCTGATTTTGTTTGTCACTTCCGGTATGTAATTTCCAATGGGGCAAGATTAGGCCAATTTATAGTTCTGATCAGAAGATCCATTGCACTCCCGAATATATAAGACGATTTAGGCTTGGAGCTTCTTCGTGTTAAATATACCTGCTTCTTACCTTTTTCTTTCCGTCAAAGAGCCTCCTGACGCCAGTATCCGAGTCATCTCCGGACAGGATGAAGCTCACTTTGGACTCAGTTCCTGCTAGTTTCTTGGTTCCGGTGTAGACAGAGAGTTGGTAGTGATAGGTGTCTGAGGGAAGATTGTCTTCCAGTGGTGCCGCTCCCCACTGCAATCAAAACATTATATCTTCCCTTCTTTGTTTGCTTTAAATAAAATCAATCCTAAATCCTTGACAGAAAGTCTTAATTAAACAGTATCTGCACATGTGCAGAGGTCTTGGGTTTCCTGTGCGCTTTTTTCACCGTCATATTTTAGTTTATTTTACATCTCAGCTAAATAAAATTCATTTTTTGTTTTGGGATGTTCATAAATTTTGTAATTACCAAATAAGCAGATTTATGCAAGATCAACTGGTTCCTAAATATTCATGTCCACGAGACAATGTTTGAAAGCACATGTAAGTCAAACCAGATTCTTGTGGTGAGCGATATCAAGCATTGGGTTAGTCTATGAATAGTTGATCTGTAAGTTCGTGGAATAGGTTAGCCGTACCTCTACCTCTGTGGACATTCCAAAATGCAAAAAGTAAGAAAGTACCATAAAAGCTTGTAGCCAGTACTGACCTTGGCGATGTCCTTCTTGTCATGATGTCTGGCCCATACCAGCAGCGCCACATAGAGGATCAAAACAAGACCAACGGTGACAAACACCGGGATGGCCTCGATGAAGTTCTCCAGACTGAACACCGTGCTGAAGTCGATGGTGTTAGGCGGAACTGCGAAGTCTCCCCCGAAGGATGTCAGATGGTTTGCCAAGCAAAACGTAGTTCTCATCGTGGTATAGTTAGCAACCTGCACAAGAAAAAGGTTTTAAGAACCTTGTGGCCACACGATGCATGCAGATAGCTATTTTAGTTTATTTTTATGCATATTGTTTAATAAGGCGACTCAAGTGAGAATATAACGTCTAATATAAACATAATGATATCAAAACCAGTCCAGCAGGCATCGCTGCCTACCTGCATACCCTCTCTGTTCCAATCAACTGTCTATGATAATGATGCGAGTGTTTCCTGCCTACCTGCATACCGTCTCTGTTCCAATCACCTGTCTATGATAATGATGCTAGTGTTTCCTGCCTACCTGCATACCCTCTCTGTTCCAATCAACTGTCTATGATAATGATGCTAGTGTTTCCTGCCTACCTGCATACCCTCTCTGTTCCAATCACCTGTCTATGATAATAATGCTAGTTTGCCTGCTTACCAGCATACCCTCTCTGTTCCAATCACCTGTCTATGATAATAATGCCAGTTTGCCTGCTTACCAGCATACCCTCTCTGTTCTAATCACCTGTCTATGATAATAATGCTAGTTTGCCTGCTTACCTGCATACCCTCTCTGTTCCAATCAACTGTCTATGATAATGATGCTAGTGTTTCCTGCCTACCTGCATACCGTCTCTGTTCCAATCACCTGTCTATGATAATGATGCTAGTGTTTCCTGCCTACCTGCATACCCTCTCTGTTCCAATCACCTGTCTATGATAATGATGCTAGTGTTTCCTGCCTACCTGCATACCCTCTCTGTTCCAATCACCTGTCTATGATAATAATGCTAGTTTGCCTGCTTACCAGCATACCCTCTCTGTTCCAATCACCTGTCTATGATAATAATGCTAGTTTGCCTGCTTACCAGCATACCGTCTCTGTTCCAATCAACTGTCTATGATAATAATGCTAGTTTGCCTGCTTACCTGCATACCCTCTCTGTTCCAATCAACTGTCTATGATAATGATGCT
Organism: Amphiduros pacificus; assembly: GCA_949316495.1. Taxonomy (NCBI): domain Eukaryota; kingdom Metazoa; phylum Annelida; class Polychaeta; order Phyllodocida; family Hesionidae; genus Amphiduros; species Amphiduros pacificus. The sequence goes on from OX439002.1 coordinate 4,122,686, forward strand.
AGTGTTTCCTGCCTACCTGCATACCGTCTCTGTTCCAATCACCTGTCTATGATAATGATGCTAGTGTTTCCTGCCTACCTGCATACCCTCTCTGTTCCAATCACCTGTCTATGATAATGATGCTAGTGTTTCCTGCCTACCTGCATACCCTCTCTGTTCCAATCACCTGTCTATGATAATAATGCTAGTTTGCCTGCTTACCAGCATACCCTCTCTGTTCTAATCACCTGTCTATGATAATAATGCTAGTTTGCCTGCTTACCTGCATACCCTCTCTGTTCCAATCAACTGTCTATGATAATGATGCTAGTGTTTCCTGCCTACCTGCATACCGTCTCTGTTCCAATCACCTGTCTATGATAATGATGCTAGTGTTTCCTGCCTACCTGCATACCCTCTCTGTTCCAATCACCTGTCTATGATAATGATGCTAGTGTTTCCTGCCTACCTGCATACCCTCTCTGTTCCAATCACCTGTCTATGATAATAATGCTAGTTTGCCTGCTTACCAGCATACCCTCTCTGTTCCAATCACCTGTCTATGATAATAATGCTAGTTTGCCTGCTTACCAGCATACCCTCTCTGTTCCAATCAACTGTCTATGATAATGATGCTAGTGTTTCCTGCCTACCTGCATACCGTCTCTGTTCCAATCAACTGTCTATGATAATAATGCTAGTTTGCCTGCTTACCTGCATACCCTCTCTGTTCCAATCAACTGTCTATGATAATGATGCTAGTGTTTCCTGCCTACCTGCATACCGTCTCTGTTCCAATCACCTGTCTATGATAATGATGCTAGTGTTTCCTGCCTACCTGCATACCCTCTCTGTTCCAATCACCTGTCTATGATAATGATGCTAGTGTTTCCTGCCTACCTGCATACCCTCTCTGTTCCAATCACCTGTCTATGATAATAATGCTAGTTTGCCTGCTTACCAGCATACCCTCTCTGTTCTAATCACCTGTCTATGATAATAATGCTAGTTTGCCTGCTTACCAGCATACCCTCTCTGTTCCAATCACCTGTCTATGATAATAATGCTAGTTTGCCTGCTTACCTGCATACCCTCTCTGTTCCAATCAACTGTCTATGATAATAATGCTAGTTTGCCTGCTTGCCTGCATACCCTCTCTGTTCTAATCACCTGTCTATGATAATGATGCTAGTGTTTCCTGCCTACCTGCATACCCTCTCTGTTCTAATAAACCTGTCTATGATAATAATGCAAGTTTGCCTGCATACCGTCTCTGTTCCAATCAACTGTCTATGATAATAATGCTAGTTTGCCTGCTTGCCTGCATACCGTCTCTGTTCTTATCAACTGTCTATGATAATAATGCTAGTTTGCCTGCTTGCCTGCATACCGTCTCTGTTCTTATCAACTGTCTATGATAATAATGCTAGTTTGCCTGCTTGCCTGCATACCGTCTCTGTTCCAATCAACTGTCTATGATAATAATGCTAGTTTGCCTGCTTGCCTGCATACCCTCTCTGTTCCAATCGGCTGTCTATGATAATAATGCTAGTTTGCCTGCTTACCTGCATACCGTCTCTGTTCCAATCAACTGTCTATGATAATAATGCTAGTTTGCCTGCTTACCTGCATACCGTCTCTGTTCCAATCAACTGTCTATGATAATAATGCTAGTTTGCCTGCTTGCCTGCATACCCTCTCTGTTCCAATCAACTGTCTATGATAATAATGCTAGTTTGCCTGCTTACCTGCATACCGTCTCTGTTCAAATCAACTGTCTATGATAATAATGCTAGTTTGCCTGCTTGCCTGCATACCGTCTCTGTTCCAATCAACTGTCTATGATAATAATGCTAGTTTGCCTGCTTGCCTGCATACCGTCTCTGTTCTAATCAACTGTCTATGATAATAATGCTAGTTTGCCTGCTTGCCTGCATACCGTCTCTGTTCCAATCAACTGTCTATGATAATAATGCTAGTTTGCCTGCTTGCCTGCATACCCTCTCTGTTCCAATCGGCTGTCTATGATAATAATGCTAGTTTGCCTGCTTGCCTGCATACCTTCTCTGTTCCAATCACCTGTCTATGATAATAATGCTAGTTTGCCTGCTTGCCTGCATACCCTCTCTGTTCCAATCACCTGTCTATGATAATAATGCTAGTTTGCCTGCTTGCCTGCATACCTTCTCTGTTCCAATCACCTGTCTATGATAATAATGCTAGTTTGCCTGCTTGCCTGCATACCTTCTCTGTTCCAATCACCTGTCTATGATAATAATGCTAGCTTGCCTGCTTACCTGCATACCGTCTCTGTTCCAATCAACTGTCTATGATAATAATGCTAGTTTGCCTGCTTGCCTGCATACCCTCTCTGTTCCAATCGGCTGTCTATGATAATAATGCTAGTTTGCCTGCTTGCCTGCATACCTTCTCTGTTCCAATCACCTGTCTATGATAATAATGCTAGTTTGCCTGCTTGCCTGCATACCCTCTCTGTTCCAATCACCTGTCTATGATAATAATGCTAGTTTGCCTGCTTGCCTGCATACCTTCTCTGTTCCAATCACCTGTCTATGATAATAATGCTAGTTTGCCTGCTTGCCTGCATACCTTCTCTGTTCCAATCACCTGTCTATGATAATAATGCTAGTTTGCCTGCTTGCCTGCATACCCTCTCTGTTCCAATCGGCTGTCTATGATAATAATGCTAGTTTGCCTGCTTACCTGCATACCCTCTCTGTTCCAATCGGCTGTCTATGATAATAATGCTAGTTTGCCTGCTTGCCTGCATACCGTCTCTGTTCCAATCAACTGTCTATGATAATAATGCTAGTTTGCCTGCTTGCCTGCATACCCTCTCTGTTCCAATCGGCTGTCTATGATAATAATGCTAGTTTGCCTGCTTGCCTGCATACCTTCTCTGTTCCAATCACCTGTCTATGATAATAATGCTAGTTTGCCTGCTTGCCTGCATACCCTCTCTGTTCCAATCACCTGTCTATGATAATAATGCTAGTTTGCCTGCTTGCCTGCATACCTTCTCTGTTCCAATCACCTGTCTATGATAATAATGCTAGTTTGCCTGCTTGCCTGCATACCTTCTCTGTTCCAATCACCTGTCTATGATAATAATGCTAGCTTGCCTGCTTACCTGCATACCCTCTCTGTTCCAATCGGCTGTCTATGATAATAATGCTAGTTTGCCTGCTTACCTGCATACCCTCTCTGTTCCAATCGGCTGTCTATGATAATAATGCTAGTTTGCCTGCTTGCCTGCATACCTTCTCTGTTCCAATCACCTGTCTATGATAATAATGCTAGTTTGCCTGCTTGCCTGCATACCTTCTCTGTTCCAATCACCTGTCTATGATAATAATGCTAGTTTGCCTGCTTGCCTGCATACCTTCTCTGTTCCAATCACCTGTCTATGATAATAATGCTAGCTTGCCTGCTTACCTGCATACCGTCTCTGTTCCAATCAACTGTCTATGATAATAATGCTAGTTTGCCTGCTTGCCTGCATACCGTCTCTGTTCCAATCAACTGTCTATGATAATAATGCTAGTTTGCCTGCTTACCTGCATACCCTCTCTGTTCCAATCGGCTGTCTATGATAATAATGCTAGTTTGCCTGCTTACCTGCATACCCTCTCTGTTCCAATCGGCTGTCTATGATAATAATGCTAGTTTGCCTGCTTGCCTGCATACCTTCTCTGTTCCAATCACCTGTCTATGATAATAATGCTAGTTTGCCTGCTTGCCTGCATACCCTCTCTGTTCCAATCACCTGTCTATGATAATAATGCTAGTTTGCCTGCTTGCCTGCATACCCTCTCTGTTCCAATCACCTGTCTATGATAATAATGCTAGTTTGCCTGCTTGCCTGCATACCGTCTCTGTTCCAATCAACTGTCTATGATAATAATGCTAGTTTGCCTGCTTGCCTGCATACCGTCTCTGTTCTAATCAACTGTCTATGATAATAATGCTAGTTTGCCTGCTTGCCTGCATACCGTCTCTGTTCCAATCAACTGTCTATGATAATAATGCTAGTTTGCCTGCTTGCCTGCATACCCTCTCTGTTCCAATCGGCTGTCTATGATAATAATGCTAGTTTGCCTGCCTACCTGCATACCGTCTCTGTTCCAATCACCTGTCTATGATAATAATGCTAGTTTGCCTGCCTACCTGCATACCGTCTCTGTTCCAATCACCTGTCTATGATAATAATGCTAGTTTGCCTGCTTACCTGCATACCCTCTCTGTTCCAATCACCTGTCTATGATAATAATGCTAGTTTGCCTGCTTACCTGCATACCCTCTCTGTTCCAATCACCTGTCTATGATAATGATGCTAGTGTTTCCTGCCTACCTGCATACCCTCTCTGTTCCAATCACCTGTCTATGATAATAATGCTAGTTTGCCTGCTTACCTGCATACCCTCTCTGTTCCAATCACCTGTCTATGATAATGATGCTAGTGTTTCCTGCCTACCTGCATACCCTCTCTGTTCCAATCACCTGTCTATGATAATAATGCTAGTTTGCCTGCTTGCCTGCATACCGTCTCTGTTCCAATCACCTGTCTATGATAATAATGCTAGTTTGCCTGCTTACCTGCATACCCTCTCTGTTCCAATCACCTGTCTATGATAATGATGCTAGTGTTTCCTGCCTACCTGCATACCCTCTCTGTTCCAATCACCTGTCTATGATAATAATGCTAGTTTGCCTGCTTGCCTGCATACCGTCTCTGTTCCAATCACCTGTCTATGATAATAATGCCAGTTTGCCTGCTTGCCTGCATACCCTTTCTGTTCCAATCACCTGTCTATGATAATAATGCTAGTTTGCCTGCTTGCCTGCATACCGTCTCTGTTCCAATCAACTGTCTATGATAATAATGCTAGTTTGCCTGCTTACCTGCATACCCTTTCTGTTCCAATCAACTGTCTATGATAATAATGCTAGTTTGCCTTCTTGCCTGCATACCGTCTCTGTTCCAATCAACTGTCTATGATAATAATGCTAGTTTGCCTGCTTACCTGCATACCCTTTCTGTTCCAATCAACTGTCTATGATAATAATGCTAGTTTGCCTTCTTGCCTGCATACCGTCTCTGTTCCAATCAACTGTCTATGATAATAATGCTAGTTTGCCTGCTTACCTGCATACCCTTTCTGTTCCAATCAACTGTCTATGATAATAATGCTAGTTTGCCTTCTTGCCTGCATACCGTCTCTGTTCCAATCAACTGTCTATGATAATAATGCTAGTTTGCCTGCTTGCCTGCATACCGTCTCTGTTCCAATCAACTGTCTATGATAATAATGCTAGTTTGCCTGCTTGCCTGCATACCGTCTCTGTTCCAATCACCTGTCTATGATAATAATGCTAGTTTGCCTGCTTACCTGCATACCGTCTCTGTTCCAATCAACTGTCTATGATAATAATGCTAGTTTGCCTGCTTACCTGCATACCCTTTCTGTTCCAATCAACTGTCTATGATAATAATGCTAGTTTGCCTTCTTGCCTGCATACCGTCTCTGTTCCAATCAACTGTCTATGATAATAATGCTAGTTTGCCTGCTTACCTGCATACCCTTTCTGTTCCAATCAACTGTCTATGATAATAATGCTAGTTTGCCTTCTTGCCTGCATACCGTCTCTGTTCCAATCAACTGTCTATGATAATAATGCTAGTTTGCCTGCTTGCCTGCATACCGTCTCTGTTCCAATCAACTGTCTATGATAATAATGCTAGTTTGCCTGCTTGCCTGCATACTGTCTCTGTTCCAATCACCTGTCTATGATAATAATGCTAGTTTGCCTGCTTACCTGCATACCGTCTCTGTTCCAATCAACTGTCTATGATAATAATGCTAGTTTGCCTGCTTACCTGCATACCCTCTCTGTTCCAATCACCTGTCTTTGATAATAATGCTAGCTTACCTGCTTACCTGCATACCCTTTCTGTTCCAATAACCTGCCTATGATAAAAATGCTAGTTTGCCTGCTTACCTGAACACCCTCTGTGCTCCACTCATCTGCCGATTCGTTCCAGAACTTGCACCCGGATTGGAAGGGTCTGATCATGTAGGACTTCTTCTTAGCATTTGCAGCAGTAAGGTCCATTGTCATTTCTGAAAGGTAGGAATGCAACATCATCTCTTCGTGTAGATCATCTAGGTCATATGACATACCGGAATAACCATATCATGGCATATACTGGGAATAACCATATCATGGCATATACTGGGAATAACCATATCAAGTCATATATTGGGAATAACCATATCATGGCATATACTGGGAATAACCATATCATGGCATATACTGGGAATAACCATATCAAGTCATATACTGGGAATAACCATATCATGACATATACTGGGAATAACCATATCAAGTCATATATTGGTAATAACCATATCATGACATATACTGGGAATAACCATATCATGGCATATACTGGGAATAACCATATCATGGCATATACTGGGAATAACCATATCAAGTCATATACTGGGAATAACGATATCATGACATATACTGGGAATAACCATATCAAGTCATATATTGGTAATAACAATATCAAGTCATATATTGGGAATAACCATATCATGACATATACTATCATGAAATATACTGGGAATAACCATATCATGGCATATACTGGGAATAACCATATCAAGTCATATATTGGTAATAACAATATCAAGTCATATATTGGCAATAACAATATCAAGTCATATATTGGGAATAACCATAGCATGGCATATACTGGGAATAACCATATCATGGCATATACTGGGAATAACCATATCAAGTCATATATTGGGAATAACCATATCATGACATATACTATCATGAAATATACTGGGAATAACCATATCATGGCATATACTGGGAATAACCATATCATGGCATATATTGGGAATAACCATATCATGACATATACTATCATGAAATATACTGGGAATAACCATATCATGGCATATACTGGGAATAACCATATCATGACATATACTGGGAATAACCATATCATGGCATATACTGGGAATAACCATAGCATGGCATATACTGGGAATAACCATATCATGGCATATACTGGGAATAACCATATCAAGTCATATATTGGGAATAACCATATCATGACATATACTATCATGAAATATACTGGGAATAACCATATCATGGCATATACTGGGAATAACCATATCATGACATATACTGGGAATAACCATATCATGGCATATATTGGGAATAACCATATCATGGCATATACTGGGAATAACCATATCATGGCATATACTGGGAATAACCATATCATGACATATACTGGGAATAACCATATCATGAAATATACTGGGAATAACCATAGCATGACATATACTGGGAATAACAATATCATGGCATATATTGGGAATAACCATATCATGACACATACTGGGAATAACCATATCAAGTCATATACTGGGAATAACCATATCATGGCATATAATATAAATGTATGTCTTACCTATGACTTTGACTGCGAACCTGTACGTTCCCTTTCTGGAGGTTAACTCCGAGGGTGGGAAGACGGTATACTTGAGGTCATCTAAATCCTCTTCAGTCAGATCCTCGTGGTCATAGAAACCGTCCTCTATCGGGATAACTGTCTTATAATCATAGTAGGTGTCGTTCGGGAATTCGTTGTACTTCATGTAAACCTGTAAGCAAAGACATATCTTCCCTGCATTTAACACTTCATTAGTCATTCACGGTATTACCCTTTTTAACATTGAATTGCACTTATTTTACTGGCTGTTTATCACTTAGACATACCATGTATTTAGTGTTTGTGTCTACGTCATCCAGGAGGTCAGACCAGGGCCGGATCACGAAGTGCAGCGAGGAGCCATTATTGATCACCTCCAGGGCGTGGAAATTTGGCTTATCTCCCTGCGTCGGGAAAATGGAATATTTCCGTGCGGCTGGCACCAAATGTGGTTTTCCTTATAATAAAAGAAATGGATAACTCTTTGATTTCAGGTCTTCACAAACATCTCATTCGTCACTTGCTGTGCAACATCTTCCTCTTCTATTACTCAGACAAACTTGATGAGAATATGTTATACTAAAATATGATATCCTAAAACGTTTTTAAGTTTTGACCGTAAGGCATTTTTTTGTATGCAACTCTTAGAGCAATAATAAATATATGTAATAATAAAGACTTTATTATAACAAAATGCATATATAGTGATCAGGCACGACGAGAGCTGGTGTGTATACGTCAGAGATTTCCGAGTACAAGTCATTCTGTGATGCATTCGATTCGTACTCTCATGTAGCAAGTTTGGGATGGTGGCACCCTGAACATTTCCTTCTTTTAGCAGTTTGCAAATCCGCTTGAAAACAAACATCACCTACGTCAAATTAGATTTTCATAATCAAACGCATCGTCAGCAGACAATATTTGGCGAGATTTACGGCCAGGCCATTTGATATTTGGGGGAGAAAAAAATATAAACATTTTCAAAAAGGAAATTGCATGCAATTTTTAAAAAAAGAAGACTTTCTTGTTAATTCTGAACACATTGTGACTGATGGTCAACAATCACGGGTTATTTATGTCTTGTTAATGCCTTGTGTACGTTTAAGGTTGTATTATCACTCTAATTGATGCCAGTTAGATGGCAGCACTCATGCTAACTGAGTGTAAGTTTTATAAGACTCACCTTCACGACGGATTTTGAAGGGCTCTGACATATTCTCCATCTTGATGTTGCTGCCATCTGTCGCCATGATATCAAGGCTGATCACTTTGCCCTTCACACCATTAGCCGAGTCACTATATGTGAAGGGATTGTTACACTCCGTAATCTAAAACATGCCACTTTCAAAACTTAGTGAGTGTACCTCGTAGCAGAAATAAGTCACTCTCCCCAATTAATGAATGCTCCTTGTAGCTGAACGGTTATGGTCACTCTCAAAACTTTAAAACTCTCCCTTGTACGAAAACTGTGGTTCATTTACATCAATAATGATTCACAATTTCTCCATTAAAATTAGCCAAGCGGAGGTCAACTTTGACCAAATTATTGCTCAGAAATGTTGTTGAGGTTCTAGGATAATTATAAATATATGCTGTAAACGGATAATGCATTAGTTGAATAACATATTGTGAACATGACTGTTTTACAATAGCCCACTCTGAAGATTTATCAGCGATATTATGTACTTCATGTGCAATATAACATACAACAAATGTACTTCATGTGCAATATAACATACAACAAATGTACTTCAAGTGCAATATAACATACAACAAATGTACTTCATGTGCAATATAACATACAACAAATGTACTTCATGTGCAATATAACATACAACAAATGTACTTCATGTGCAATATAACATACAACAAATGTACTTCAAGTGCAATATAACATACAATAAATGTACTTCATGTGCAATATAACATACAACAAATGTACTTCAAATGCAATATAGCCTACAACCAATGTACTTCGAATGCAATATATCCTACAACCCATGTACTTCGAATGCAATATAGCCTACAACCAATGTACTTCATTCATACATAACTATTGCACTACATGAACACTACAATACACATGACTACTGCACATGACTAAGTGCAATACAATATGCCTTACTATAATGTATTACAAGTTTAATGCAATATACATAACTAATGTTTTACAAGTGTAATACAATATATATATATAGATATATATATATATATATATATATATATATATATATATATATATATATATATATATATATATATATATATATATATATATATATATATATACATAACTAGTGTATATATATATATATATATATATATATATATATATATATATATATATATATATATATATATATATATATATATATATATACATAACTAGTATAACTAATGCACTGCAAGTGCAATACAATATACATGATCAATTGACTAAAAGTGCAATACAACATACATAACAAATGCACAATATGTGAAGTATTGCAACCTGTGTGTATTGTCAATGTCAATTAAACATCAATAGTAACCGCCTTCCGGTGAGACATAATGAGAAGATAAGAACACTTTTGGTGAATTCTGAGCAAACTCTATCAACTGCCACTTTCACAAGATAACACACTGTACATGACACAATATTTGCAGAACCTCTGCTCAGCAATCCCCTTGCTCATCAAAATAAATATAAACTAATAAATATAATATAATAAACATATACTGATAAATATAACAAATTAATCTACACTAATTTTGTATTGTTACTGGTTTGTTTAATCATCTTGTCTTGAATGTATAGGGTCCTGAATACATGGATTGATGCTGGGATTGGCCTGGAGAGGTGCTGGGAAGTGGCCCTGCATAGGGTGTACACACTGACATATATTAAGTGATGACATAGGGTTTTACCTTGGCTCCTCCCACGTTATCACCCAAGTTGCCTGCTGGGATACCAACGCCTCCCATTGACTCTGTATGAAGGATGAGTACAATGAGTACACACGTTATCCCACACATACAACACAGAATCGTTATCTTATGACCTCACCCACGGTGAGCACACACGTTATCCCACACATACCACACAAAATCATTATCTCATGGCCTCAGCCACGGTGAGCACACACGTTATCCCACACATACAACAGAGAATAATTATCTCATGGCCTCGCCCACGGTGAGCACACACGTTATCCCACACATACAACAGAGAATAATTATCTCATGACCTCACCCACGGCGAGCATACACGTTATCCCACACATACGACTCAGTATTATTTTCACATACTCAAAATGCACTGCTATTTGTTTTATACAATTTAAAATATAAAGACATATCGTGTAAATCACAGGATAATTCATGCTAAAAGCGTATGATATTCTGAAATCACAACCTTTAATAAAAAGAAAACCTCAACACATTTGTAGCTCACAAACATGAAAGCACAAAGATGCAATGTATTTTTATAAGTTAATGAGTTATACGATCATTCTGTAATATCGTATGCGTGAACTAATACTGCTTAAATATGTACGTAGAGAGAGAGAGAGAGAGAGGCTAGTAATGTTATAACTGTAGCAACTCAAGACCAGAACCATTTTTGTCCAGATCTTAGGGGACCCTGATCCGGGCAATGGCGGGCGTGGAACAAATACACTGAGAATACAGTTAAAGTAGCAAGGCCATGAGACAGGAATAAATAATTTACTGTATGATCAAAATATAATTTAGTAGGAATCTCACAGATTTATCTATTTTCAAAAGATCGAGACATACATGCACATTAACATGCTCAAACTCGCGAATATGACTTAATGATACTTTCATATTTATTATTTAACTTATTATCAAATTAAGAACAAGGTTGATTCATTTTATGCGTGTGGTGTTTAACATGTTTATATGGTTTACACTCAGCGTGTTTCTTGTATAGTCTACTGAGAGTGTTACAAGCCAATACATACAGCGAGAACGTGCATTGAATGAGCCTCACTCCCCCCATCATCACAGGGTGAGCCTCACTCCCCCCATCATCACAGGGTGAGCCTCACTCCCCTCCATCATCACAGGGTGAGCCTCACTCCCCTCCATCATCACAGAGTGAGCCTCACTCCCCTCCATCATCACAGGGTGAGCCTCACTCCCCTCCATCATCACAGGGTGAGCCTCACTCCCCTCCATCATCACAGGGTGAGCCTCACTCCCCTCCATCATCACAGGGTGAGCCTCACTCCCCTCCATCATCACAGGGTGAGCCTCACTCCCCTCCATCATCACAGGGTGAGCCTCACTCCCCTCCATCATCACAGGGTGAGCCTCACTCCCCTCCATCATCACAGGGTGAGCCTCACTCCCCTCCATCATCACAGGGTGAGCCTCACTCCCCTCCATCATCACAGGGTGAGCCTCACTCCCCTCCATCATCACAGGGTGAGCCTCACTCCCCTCCATCATCACAGGGTGAGCCTCACTCCCCTCCATCATCACAGGGTGAGCCTCACTCCCCTCCATCATCACAGGGTGAGCCTCACTCCCCTCCATCATCACAGGGTGAGCCTCACTCCCCTCCATCATCACAGGGTGAGCCTCACCCCCTCCATCATCACAGGGTTAAATTAACATTATGTCCAACCAAGTTGAAGGATCTACTGATTGGTCTTGATATACATGAGTCTACTGACATAGTATGATGCATGTGAATGAAACGTAATCAAGGCTCAATCAGTGGAAGAAATCACGCACTACTTTATTACCAAGTTGTTATGTATTTTGTTATCCTGTATCATAAATGAATGGAAATGCATATTAGGAATTTTAAATAACTGAAATATATGATAGGTCACACAGGATCCAGAACTCCTTCTCTTTGCCCATGGCATATGTGGAACCTTGGGTCATAGGTATTGTGCTAAAATAAAATCGATGGAGATTCAGGAATATGAGTTTCCAACTATCCGGACTAATTTCCTCTTGGGGTTGGTTTACGGGACAGTTATGTGGTGCCAGTTGGCTCGAGTCCTGTGGGAAATGGGGGTTAAAATGCTGGTAGCCCAGAGCAGTTGCAAAGCCCTGTAGGTATTACCAGAAAATGTTCACAAGCATAACAAAAAAGCAATGATAAGCACAGCTCTAAGGCCATTCGTATATGTTTTCAGAGTTCATCAATATAATGCAATATTTTAAGATGGAATAACATAAACTGATCAAAACTCAGAGGCGAAACTGTGGCTACGGTTCACATCAGGCAGAGGGTTCTTTGCAACTGCTCTTGAATACCAGCATTTTAGCCCCCATAGTTGAAAATACACAAATTAAGAACGTGTTCCACACATACAACAAAAGTTAAGAATGTGGAGTTGGTGAGACAGGATTTTGGGGTCACTTAAAACACATATTTATATTTTACATCAAGAATCATGTTAGTGTGAGCAGGCTGTGTGCAGGAATACTCGTACCGTTTGTGCCTGGTTTGATTTTCGCCACCTGCATCTTCATGTTGGGAGTGTCGATGGTGATGTTGCCGTCATCGCCGCTCTTATCCAGGAGAACATCGCCAACAGAACCTACAGCTCCCATCGCAGCCTCGGTCGTGGCCTTCCTCTGAACAACACACCAAGCCTCAATTCACTTCACATTATCTAACGCCAAACACATTCCATTCTGGCCATTTATAGTCACAATATACTGAACTGTTTAAAATAAGGATGAGTTTTGAAAATTAAGAATTAGAACCAGTTTTTGAAGGTCAATCACAAATGTGCATATACTTAAAATCATACTGAGGTTGTTTTACTTACCCTGGCGTCTATACTGAGGTTGTTTTACTTACCCTGGCATCTATACTGAGGTTGTTTTACTTACCCTGGCGTCTATACTGAGTTTGTTTTACTTACCCTGGCGTCTATACTGAGGTTGTTTTACTTACCCTGGTATATATACTGGGGTTATTTTACTTACCCTGGCGTCTATACTGAGGTTGTTTTACTTACCCTGGCGTCTATACTGAGGTTGCTTTACTTACCCTGGCGTATATACTGAGGTTGCTTTACTCACCCTGGCGTCTATACTGAGGGTTTTTTTACTTACCCTGGCATCTATACTGAGGTTGTTTTACTTACCCTTGCGTCCATACTGAGGTTATTTTACTTACCCTGGCGTCTATACTGAGTTTGTTTTACTTACCCTTGGGTCTATACTGAGGTTGCTTTACTTACCCTCGGGTCTATACTGAGTTTGTTTTACTTACCCTGGTATCTATACTGAGGTTGCTTTACTTACCCTTGGGTCTATACTGAGGTTGCTTCACTTACCCTCGGGTCTATACTGAGGTTGTTTTACTTACCCTGGCGTCTATACTGAGGTTGCTTTACTTACCCTGGTATCTATACTGAGGTTGCTTTACTTACCCTGGCGTCTATACTGAGGTTGCTTTACTTACCCTGGCATCTATACTGAGGTTGTTTTACTTACCCTGGTATATATACTGAGGTTGCTTTACTTACCCTGGTATATATACTGGGGTTGTTTTACCCTCGGGTCTATACTGAGTTTGTTTTACTTACCCTGGTATCTATACTGAGGTTGTTTTACCTAACCTTGGGTCTATACTGAGGTTGCTTCACTTAACCTGGCGTCTATACTGAGGTTGCTTTACTTACCCTGGCGTCTATACTGAGGTTGTTTTACTTACCCTGGCGTCTATACTGAGGTTGTTTTACCTAACCTCGGGTCTATACTGAGGTTGCTTCACTTACCCTGGCGTCTATACTGAGGTTGTTTTACTTACCCTTGTGTCTATACTGAGGTTGTTTTACTTACCCTGGCGTACTCAATCATCTTCTGTTGCAGCAGATATAGCATGAATCTTTCCTGGATCTCAGCCAGGTCATCTGGGTGCACTTCATCACAGGTTTCATTCGTCCAGGTCTCATTCTTCCTGTCCTCCGCTGGCAGGAACTCACACTCCGGTTCAACCCACTCACACAGAGCCCCAACCCGCACGCAGCACGGGATTTCCGGTTCCTCCGTAGGCTCAGCAGGTAGAGTGGTCGGGGTGTATGGCCCATCGTAGAATGTGGTGGTGGTCCTGAAACGTTGAGGAACAATATCTCAGATACATAAAACGTTTGAATTCAAATGACAACTATAAAGAATAGACAAGAGTGCATAGGAATAGTTCCGTAGTCAATGATAATTATCTTACAGGTATTTTCCAGTGGTAGTTTTGAATAGTGTGGTTGCCACGGTGGTGGTAGGTGGCGCTGCGGTTGCGTTTGGTGCAGTTCCATTGTAGCGGACGGTGCTGACATAGACGGCTGTGGCATCGGCGGGAACCCCGGATATACCCCCTGCGAAGGTTGGCACGGGGGTGGGACCTTCCAGCAGCATGTCCTCTTCTTCTTTGGGGAAGGGCAGAACGTTACCAGCAACGTTCGCCATATCTGTAAATATTCAAATTATACAGTCACAATGTACAGACATGATGAAGATGATTAAAATTAGGAAAATTGTTAGCTTTGCACAGAAGGTTGCGTAACAAAATTAAGTATTTGAATTATTGATGGTTAATGACTGCGGTCACATTGTGGAGCACGTTAATACCCCTATGTACTGGAAGTTATGAGGGTGAGAACTGGTAATCGCAACACACAGTAATAGTAGCAGCCGCCTGTCTTTTAAACTAAGATATATGTCACAGTAAAAGTCTCACCGCCAGCCATGTTCTCCACTTTGTCCAATGGCGCATTTCCGGCTAAGTCTTTGGTTTTGCCGGCCGCACTGCCCAGAGCACCAGCTGCAGTGGCCTGCAAACAACACACAATATCACATTATCATGCAAATGAGACAGAAATATGGGGTTTTCTCTCTGACACAGCATTCCAATAAATGGACTGACAACAGAAATAGGTGTGTGTATTAATTGAGATAGGAAGATGGCTGACCTTGCTGTCGTCGGTGACCTCGTCCTTGGCTGCGGTGATCCCGTTCAGGAAGCCGGCTGACGTCTGGATCTGATCGTAGTTGTCTACCATCCCTATCACAGGGCCCATGGTGTTAATCAAGGTGGTCCGAATCTGTAACAAGCACCGCATTATCCAGCCTCTATCACCACCAAGCTTTGGCCTAATCAAAAGGTAATCTTATTCCTTGGGTGACACGGGCAAGAACGTATTTGGGTTACTAGTTATTACTAATTATTGCATATATATATATATATATATATATATATATATATATATATATATATCCTTTGTTAGACATAAGATATGGGATATATATATATACTTTAAGGCAATGCGATTCCCTGAGTGTGCTTATATATGGATTATTATTTATTATCTTTGCTAGATGTCAGATATGCTATAAATAGACAATACATACTGCTGTTCTCTTGTCAGAGGCGTCCGTGCCATTTTCCTGCAACAATAAAAATATCATTTTATCATTCAATCGTCAACCATAAGGAGTTAAATTGGGATATGAAATACAATAGAGGGCACCACTTACGCTCTCATCCGCCCCTGAGTCCAGCATGCCCATGACGGCGCCCATGACCTGGAGGCACGCTGAGGGGTCACCGCTGGCCAGGAGGTCATCCAGGTTGTCCAGCAGTCCTCCCACGTCCAGTTCCTCCGGCCACACCTTGACAGACACCCAGTCTGAACCCTCTCTTGTATCCTTCCATACAAAGGCCCTGATATAGAAACGTAACAACATCAGTGACCACACAGGACAGAGACAGCTGTTGGCTGAACATGTTGCACACTGGCTCATCGCGTATAACTTCCAATGGTCTTCTTTTTTTCTTTTTTTTTTAATATGTTGAAAATCTTTGAAATCAATACGTTTAAAACAGATGCAGATCATGTTCATTTATCTGTGTCACAAATCAATCATACTATATCATTTTTAAATTTGTAATCGAATATTTTTTGTTCTGATTTGATTATAGAATTATAAAACCTACATTCAGCAAAGCCTAATTGATTCTCTGATTTTTTATACTTACTTAAAGATGAGTTCGGTCTTCATGACGGCAGCGTTGAGGCCGGGCGTGGTGAAGCCGAAACCCATCACCCACATCTTGTCAAAGCTCTGGAAGCAATCCACGTCATACATGTGCACGTCCTCAAAGGTGTTGTTGGCCAGTCTGGTGGCCCTGCTGATGATCTCCTCGCCGCTCAGGTTGATGTAGTCCGGATGGTTCGCCTTCTGCCAGCACACCACCGCCGCTGTCATGCCAGTGCGGTTCATCGGGTCGACCACGTCCGGGTCAAATGTGCCCTTATTGAACTGGACACTGATGGGCAGTTGTTTTGCGATGTCTCTGTTCTTTTCGCCATCTATTTTTACCACCAGATCAGATTTGGTGATTTCCACGTATATCTCGGCGTCAGCTGTTGGTCCAAATGTGGCTACAGAACCATCGGCAAAGTTGTTTTTGTCATCCGCTGTTTTTGGATCATTCACCATCTCCGGGAAGGGCAGGTCCTGACCGGCTACAGCCCTCCTCTTTCTCGCCGGGCTAGTCTCGTCTTTCCTCAGGGTGGCCTTCGCTGTGATCCTATACTTGCCGTACCAGAGTGTCAATCCTGGGATGAGCAATTTGCCCTCCGGGACCTCGCTCATACACACCATCATCTCGGGACGCCAGGTATTGTCCGGCATAAGGATCTCTGCGCTGAAGGTATGTCCAATCTTGTACTTGTCCTGGGAGGCTCCACACTGCACAGAGGCGTGCATGGGCAGCTCCAGATCCACGGACCTCTTGGAGGTGATAGGGCTTGCTAGGGAGGTGCTCAGCGTGGCGTGGTCGATGTTCAGGCCGCTGCACGCCTCAGCAGTGTCGGCTTCAGGGCCAAACACCATCACGTCAGGACATAGGTAGCTGCTGGCCGTGCTGAACATGTTGTACACTGTCACTTTGATTTGGTACTGCCCTGGGTTGGGATAAGACACGTTGAAGACTATCTCTTCCTTGATGCATTTGTCTACCGGATATCTGGATTCTGCTGCCTTGGCTGCTGCCGCTGCTGCCCTGTCCAGTGCTACTTCCGCTTCCGCTTCTACATCTTCAGACACAAGTTCTTCCACGGCCTCTCCCACTTCTTCTGCTTTCGCAACTAAGTCTTCATCGCCACTAGAGGTCACTTCTTCTGCTTCATCTACTGTTGGAAGGATAGTAGAGAACACAGATATGATATCTGCCTCTCCGGGAATGATGGTTGTGATATCTGTGATATTGACCGAGTCTCCCACTTCCCTCCTGCGGCGGACCAGAGAGGCCTGTGTTGGCATGTCTCCGTCAGTAGCCGGTTCCGCGGTGGCCGCAGTGTTTCTGCCGGCAGTGGTCGGGATGTCATACGCGGTGGTAGCCGAAGTGCCGGGCCTCGCCTTCCCGGTGGCAGCGGTGTTAGGGGAAGTGGTCATATCATATTCAGCCGTAGTTTGCGGCTCTGTATCCCATGAGCCTCGGGTTTCCAGTTCATCATTTCCATACAACATAAGCACGGTCCCATCTCCCATCGTTACGACATATCTCTGAGGATGTCCACAGGGAGACTTCAACGTGATGAGGAAACTTTCTCCGGTGCGGACCCGCTCCTTGGTAGTGTAGACGTCAACCATGGTGACATCGCGTCCAACCTGGTGCTTGGCAGAGGCCTCCACGGAGCTGATGTTGTTGTATACTGTGATGCGGGCAGTATACCAGCCATACTGACTGTATGTGTAGTTGTGAGTCAGAGGAGTAGCAGTATTCTCCATACTGCCAAGGTTGACAGATTCTTCATTGCCGTCACCGTAGTTAAATAAAACTGTGACAGGCATAGCGGGTGTGGCATCCATATCTACTTCAATGGTAAAAACTGTTGCTGTGGCTACTGATGAGGAATGGGTGGCGTGCAGGGTTGCATATCCAAGAGGTCTCTCCACTGTGACTATATCTGTGGTGATCACATAACTCACGTCATTGGCGGCCTCTAGAGACACATCAAAGAAGCCCAGGGATGAGTACTCATGTGCCCTATATATCACCATGTTCTCTTCACCCTTTGGAATAAACAGTGACTCAAGCTGACCATCGCCGTAGCAGATCTCCACGTGATAGTTGTCTCCGCCTTTGACGACAAAAGTGAAGTTAACGACTGCCCCCAGTACCTCGTGCTTGCCCTCGATGCCGATGGTCACGCCCTCTACCGGCTCCTGTAAATTGACCACTCCAGTGTACAGCGGAACACTATCAGAACTCAGTTCTATGAGATGTTCGCCGCTGTATGGGAACAGACTGCCGCCCAACGTAACGTCATAATCAGTAACATTCACTCCAACTCCGGAGACTTCCTGCTTGTTGATGAGGGCCTTGAAGCTGGTGTGACTCTGACCTCCATAGAACTCTGTGTTAATGGGGATATGTCTGGCCATATTAGCGTGTTTGACGACAGGGTCGTGTGCTAGGAACACTTCCCGGTCCAGAGTTGATCCATAGCCGTTAGAGCAGTTTAGGAAGCCATTGTAGAGACCAGGAAGAGCGTACTTGTGAGACTTCTGCACGGAGTTCACGTAGGAAGTGAACGAGGCTTGACTGCTTGCGTCATCTCCATAGCTAAGAACGCACTGCATGTTATAGGCACTGACGGCGTCCAGTATCTGCTGGGTGTCCAGATGGCCCTCTCCAAAGCTTCCCATGGTGTTGACCACCTCAGGAGGGATACCTTCCTCCACCCACACAATGTCAACCTTTTTGGTTACAGTCTGCTCACTTGACCTGGTGGTTGCCTTCACAACTACATCATATGTGGCTTCTTTGCTCCATGAATAACTTATGGAAGAATCTGTCGTCTTCTTGGTTGTTCCTTCTCCAAAGCTCACTTCATATAAGACATGCTCATCAGTGCTTCTTGTGAATTTAAAGGTGACTGTTTCCTTTGGTCTGATGTATGGTTTGTCTGAGGCAGGTTTTACTTCTACAACTAAACCAATTGGAAAGTCCTTGTCTTTGGACAACCCACTGGACCAGTATACGCTCCACTGATCTGGCCCGCACGCGGCATTCGCATCCAGTTCCCGCAGGAGGTCGCTGTAGTCGTCCTTTGACAGACAGGAGCAGGTTTTGCCCTTGATGTATGCTAGCCGTGCTGGAGAGGTCATCTCGGCACATCGCTGTCTGCATTTGAGAACAGGACTGGAGCCCTCGTCGATCTCAATGCCCTGCTCAGCCCCAGACTGGAGGGCATTCTGGCAACCATAGAAGTACTCGGTGTCCGCTAAAGGAGAGACAACATATACACACTTAACCTCAGAGCGCACAATGTGGCCTTTGGGATGAATTGATTTTACATAGAATAAACCACTGCACTTAGAGAAACCTAATCAGGCCACTGACCAGTATTGTGGTAACATTTTCAACTATATTCTAATGGTGAATGAATCTGTTCGTATGGCTGAATGGGTGTTGAAAATGTGGTTGATTTCTCTCAAGGATATGACACGTCATGGCATTTCACTATGCTACCATTGTTAATATTTGGCTGAGAAATATGTTTAAACCACGTCTTGCTTAAATGTTATGGATAGTAATTGAAACAACTGATGGGCCTATGACATGTGACGTAAATAGTGAAGCATGAAGTATTTGCAGTAAATATCACAAGTCCAGGAATGAAACGTATAATTTGAATAGACTTTGTAGAGAAATCTACTTGCAACAAATTACTCAGAGTGGACATTTAAGTAGTTTGAATAAAGTGATTTCCTGGTGTTGTGTAACTTCCTTCCTGAATCACCCCAGCTCATCAATTAATGAGATTCTCACTGGTGCCATTGTGCTAAACTAATCTATTTCTTGGCATCACCCAGACCAGGAACACGTAGCTCTGGCAGTACTTATCCCTGATTATTTCATTACACTCCTTGGTTAGATTTATATAATTAAACATCTTGAATGCAATTAAATTTCTTTGAAAGTTTGTAACAGGTTGTGGTGGTTTTTTAAAACAAATGTTCATAATCATTTCCTTTCCTCCCACCAAAATGAAAATAGATGTTTTTGAAATACAGATTTAACTAACTCAGGACTTTTATATTTGGAATTATATATTTGAAATATTTTGCAAATTCTTACTTTATATTGGATCAAGTGTTACAGAAAGTATAATGGTGTTTTATGTTTGTGTTCAGTGGAGGAGAACAAGTCCCTATTGGGTGAGAGTATTTTCTGCTGAGGCCCTGGTGTGCGTGACTACCTGGGCTGAATGTTGCTGAGGTTGCCAGGCTACAATGCCAAGACGTCACACCACCAAGAACAAGAAAACAATAACACAGTGAGCCAACCCCAAGTATAATGCCCTTCATTAGCTAGTATGACCTTCATTAGGTATTATGACCTTCATTCATTATGAAGATCTAGTGGTGATGTCATTTGTATGATAATTTTATACCGCGATTATAGCAGTGATGCAATTCACTGGGGGCTTTCTAAATCTGTTCCGATTATGCCTTACAATCCTTTTATTTCTTTCTTTGATACAAAATGCACCGGGAATTTTTCATTGCCATAATATATTTAGATAATCTTTAGGAATATCCTACTACTATAATTAGCGTGAATACAAAGAATATTAAGTTAAACGTCAAGTCATTTGTTTGTAGTAATGACATTTTCAGCACATTTTAGGCGATGTCGGATCAGATAGAAGGCCGCTATCGAGACTCAATGCCCTATTCTTTTTGAAGATATTTGAAGAGTGACTTGGGATATTTAGCTACGTTATAAACAATTGAATGGTATATAAATATATGGTCTAAGAACTTCTGGAGTTTAGAAGAAGTCCCTACAGCTAAATCCAGAGTGAATCTGACCAAATATCTGCCAAATAGTAATTAAAGGTTTTCTCTTAACATTGAGGCCCAAACTGGTAAGGCTTACTGGTACCTTACATCTATACATGCAGAGAAGCAGGTACTCACGATAGAAGGTGTCGATGTCCAGCTGGTGATAAAAGCTGTCATAGAAGAGGATATCTTGGATGGTGAGCGGGGAAGTGGTCACTCCAGTCTGGATGTCGTTAGGGGCTCCAGCCAGCAGCTTGTTGAACTGGTCGAACTGGCTCTGGGCATAAGGTCTGAGTGCTCCGGTGGGATCAGTGCCGGCCAGGATCTGGTCAACGTAGACGTCCAGTCCCTCCTTCCACGTGACGATCATATCGGCAGAGATGCCTGGCTCCAGGTAGAGATGCACTTTCCATATCTTGTCCTCCTTGGCCACAGCCACCTCAAAGTCCTTGCCCAGGTTACGCCTCACGTAGAAGCCCTCAGACTGGGGGCTCTGGGCCCCGCTGGACAGCACGTAGTCGTGTTCCAGGTTGGGGTCTCCCAGTCTCGGGGTGAAGGTGAAGACGAGGGTGAAGCCCTTGGGGCATAGTTTTACGTTACCCACACATTCATGCGGGTAATGGCCGAGGTCTATGGGTGTGTCCCGCGGGGCCGTCACATCGTCATTGAGGAAAGTGTGGGTCAGCGCAGCCTCCCCACCAAAGTCTGCAATAAATAAGTCATTTTCTTGCTTGAGACTGTTTCAAAAAGCGGACCCAGTACCCTGCCTTAAAACGCTTACATAGGTCAGTATCGTGCTTTTAAATGCTTAAATACCCTGCCGTACCCTGCTTAAAACAATAAAAAAAATGTATTTGACTTGTTCACCACAGGAAACAAGTGCATGTAATAGTGTATATTTGAATTGCCCTGGTTTAAAATACTTAGATTATCAGAACCCTGCTTTAAAACGTTTAAATATGTCAGTACTCTGCTTTAAAGCGCTTTAATACCCTGCCGTACCCTGCTTAAAACAATAAAAGATGCATTTGACTTGTTCACCACAGAAAACAAGTGCACGAAATAGTGTAAATTTGAAATTGAACCATTTGTGGATCCAAAATATCTCAAGCTATTAACATTAAAAGATCTAGGATTATTTAAGAGTTAAAATAAGGAGGATTGTGGTGGTTATTCTCCATATACATAATATTACAACAGATTTTGCCACATGTCATAATCTATGTAAGTTAATTATGAGGTACCCTAACACCCCACATTCTGCTTGGGAGCCAAGCTATGTTAATTAAAGCGGAACTCTTAATTTACAAGGAAATTGAGAAACTGTTAATTCCTGCACGATGAATGACGTTACACTAAATTAAATTGTTGATCAATTATTCAGGATTTTTATATTTGGTCCTTCCTTCGCAGATCTAGTGGATGGTTGTGAAATATTGTCGGTTGCGTTTGCCTGGGGTTTATTTCAGTATTCTCAGGGAACCGAAGTTTGATGAGACAGTCCTTTATTCTTTATTATATATTATCACACCTTTTTAGATTATTTGCTGGCGAATGAACACAAAGTACAATTTGATCTTGATAGAATAGGACAGCACTAATCTTCCAACATTCTACATAATATCATCCTGTTGTTTGCATATGAACAGAAATATATACTGTGTTCTTTAACTGTACAAATGGGCAATTTCCAAATATATTTTTGCCAGATATATTTGTTGTTTCATATGAAATAAAAAATGAGTCTGAAATAGTTTAATTGGCTCCAACAAAATCTCATCCAATGAAAACGTTAAGGTCAGGCGAAGAGAATTATTTCTGATTTGTGCAAAACACATACTCTTACCGTTATAAGAATGGCTATTTTTGTACATTATAAACATGTGATGTATACTTTTATCATGAATATCTTAATGGTGATTATATGAGAAATCAATACTTACCTAATGTGGTAAGTGCAACAACGAGAAAGCCCAGAAGTTGCAGGGTAAAAGGGGTATTCATCCTAGTTAACAACGCCTCTTTTCTTTGATTTTGGTAAAGTCTCCAACTAAACTTGTCTTAGCAGCTCGCAGTGGGTTCTGACGGTTCAGGCTGGTTGGGATGGGGTATCTCTGCGTCAGCCCCTGTCGTCATGGAACCCGGAATGAGGAACTTGGATTGGCCGGATGGTGTAATTAATACGGGGCTGGTATGTCTGTTGCACCATACCTGCTTCAGTCCCCTGGGATCCTTCCTCAAGTTGGACCAGTCACGCTCCTGACTCGGCAACGCTCAATTATGTATGAGCTGATTGTTCAATGTTAATTTGGATGATGTTTACTGGTGGAGGTGCCAGCTTTAATCTGGGGCCGATGGTGAAGGGGGGGGGGGGTGCCAGGGTAGCAGGTTGGGCATCTTCCTGGAGCTCAATTCATCCCCAACAGTGTACTGCTCAGAAATATCACGATTCTCAATGCTTTTATGGCTATCAAGTTCGATATACAAAATATAGACATGGCCCAATTTCATTCAATATGTTATAACTTAACATATGATATAGCTTAACATATGATATAACTTAAAATATAATATAATGCAAAATGATAATTAGACTGTACAAAAATATGTCGATATTGTCATTCCATACCTTTTGGATTAATGGAAAAAATGTCAAAGTTGAAAAATCACTTATTAAAAGGTATTCTACTTGAAATAAAACATTGGGTACTAATGGGTTCTTAAGATGTGCCTAATGCATACTTAATATGTGCCTAATGCGTACCTAACATATGCCTAATGCATACTTAATATGTGCCTAATGCATACTTAACATGTGCCTAATGTGTATTTAATGCGTACATGTGCCTAATGTGTATCTAACATGTGCCTAATGTGTACCTAACATGTGCCTTATGTGTACCTAACATGTGCCTAATGCGTACCTAACATGTGCCTAATGTGTACCTAATGCGTACTTAACATGTGCCTAATGCGTATCTAACATGTGCCTAATGTGTACTTAATATATGCCTAATGTGTACCTAATGCGTACCTAACATGTGCCTAATGCGTACCTAGCATGTGCCTAATGCGTACCTAGCATGTGCCTAATGTGTACCTAATGCGTACCTAACATGTGCCTAATGCGTTCCTAACATGTGCCTAATGTGTACTTAATATGTGCCTAATGCGTACCTAATATGTGCCTAATGCGCACTTAACATGTGCCTAATGTGTACCTAATATGTGCTTAATGTGTACTTAATATGTGCCTAATGTGAACCTAATGCGTACCTAACATGTGCCTAATATGTACCTAACATGTGCCTAATGCGTACCTAACATGTGCCTAATGTGTACCTAATATGTGCCTAATGTGTACTTAATATGTGCCTAATGTGTACCTAATGCATACCTAACATGTGCCTAATGTGTACCTAACATGTGCCTAATGCGTACCTATCATGTGCCTAATGTGTACCTAATATGTGCCTAATGTGTACTTAATATGTGCCTAATGTGTACCTAATGCATACCTAACATGTGCCTAATGCGTACTTAACATGTGCCTAATGCGTACCTAACATGTGCCTAATGTGTACTTAATATGTGCCTAATGTGTACCTAATGCGTACCTAACATGTGCCTAATGTGTACCTAACATGTGCCTAATGCGTACCTAACATGTGCCTAATGCATACCTAACATGTGCCTAATGCACCCTGATGTTAAATAATATGTGACTAGTATGTACATAATGTATGCCCTTAATGTATGCCCAATGTGTAAAGTTTTGCTTAATGCCGTATATCATACATATATAATATGTAACTAATGTGAAGCAGTGAGTATTTAACGATGTCGTTGGGAGCAAAGTTTTGTATCAAACTGTCCAGACAATTTTCGTGATATATTCTATATATTTGATTGTATCTGTTTTTGTTCATTGTAATTTTAATAATTTGGTTTATTGTTTTATTATGGAACATATAATTGATTCAAAGATATGTAGAAGGCATCCCTATCTTATCCTATCGGCCACCATATACCTTGATGTGGTTTTCAATTACCGGGATTAATTCAGTAAAGGAGATAAGACTAAATAATCAATAAGAACACTGAAACCTGATTGAAGGCAGATTCGTATTTCCTCAAAACAAGACAAAGCGTTGCCTCATAAAGCTTATATCTGACAAAGTTCAAAGCAGACAATAAAATCATTCAAACCTCATGACAATTTTACATTTTCATCTGAGGTTTTCATCCATAAACAATATATGGCGTGGCTTTTTTCCACAGACAAATATACCTGACTTTAAAGTTGAAACAAAGGAGTAAGAAACATTGGAATTTTGAGTTTTACAGGTCTTGTACATAAAAAAGACAGTTACGATGTGGAACTAATTACCACAATTTGGTAATTTGCGGAACAAAACGTAATATTTTGACTTTAAAATACTTAAAAGAGATTTGCAGATCATTTTGTTTTTATCAGGAACGTAAACTACAATATAAAAGCTCTTGCAGGAAAGCTTGACCAATGCTGCCATGTCAGGCAGCCTCTCATCCAGCTAAGGGGGAAGTTTGCACTTTAAGAAGAGGATGTTGTACAGATCTAGCACTATGCCATGTCAGGCAGCCTCTCATCCAGCTAAGGGGGAATGTTTGCACTTTAAGAAGAGGGTGTTGTACAGATCTAGCACTATGCCATGTCATTGCAGCCTCTCATCCAGCTAAGGGGGAAGTTTGCATTTTAAGAAGAGGGTGTTGTACAGATCTAGCACTATGCCATGTCATTGCAGCCTCTCATCCAGCTAAGGGGGAATGTTTGCACTTTAAGAAGAGGGTGTTGTACAGATCTAGCACTATGCCATGTCAGGCAGCCTCTCATCCAGCTAAGGGGGAATGTTTGCACTTTAAGAAGAGGGTGTTGTAC
Organism: Amphiduros pacificus; assembly: GCA_949316495.1. Classification (NCBI taxonomy): domain Eukaryota; kingdom Metazoa; phylum Annelida; class Polychaeta; order Phyllodocida; family Hesionidae; genus Amphiduros; species Amphiduros pacificus. Next base: position 4,148,959 of record OX439002.1, read on the forward strand.
AGATCTAGCACTATGCCATGTCAGGCAGCCTCTCATCCAGCTAAGGGGGAATGTTTGCACTTTAAGAAGAGGGTGTTGTACAGATCTAGCACTATGCCATGTCAGGCAGCCTCTCATCCAGCTAAGGGGGAAGTTTGCACTTTAAGAAGAGGGTGTTGTACAGATCTAGCACTATGCCATGTCAGGCAGCCTCTCATCCAGCTAAGGGGGAAGTTTGCACTTTAAGAAGAGGATGTTGTACAGATCTAGCACTATGCCATGTCAGGCAGCCTCTCATCCAGCTAAGGGGGAATGTTTGCACTTTAAGAAGAGGGTGTTGTACAGATCTAGCACTATGCCATGTCAGGCAGCCTCTCATCCAGCTAAGGGGGAAGTTTGCACTTTAAGAAGAGGATGTTGTACAGATCTAGCACTATGCCATGGAGGGCTCATCGCCACACCAAACTGGGGTTTGGTCGTTTATGTAACAAATGATTGGGTGAGCCTGTGGCCTGTTTAGACATGACAACTCAGTGAGGCTCCACTATATCTGTTACAAATAGGTCTCATCTAGAAATGACTGAAATATTGTTGAAAGTGATGTAAATCCCCAAACAAACAAACAGACTATTTAGCTGCATCCCATCGGATTGAATGTTAATTGCATCATGCTATGTCCAGACACATTATATATATTGGACTTGAACTTGACTCAGACTGAGGAAATGAATAAGATCCCAAAACAAGGAAGATCGGCGACTAGAGTAATATTAGCACATTGCTATATATTCTTCTGGAAAAGCCAAATGCAAAATAGTCTGGTAGGTTGTTGTTTTCATAGGGAGCTAACATGTTTTTATATACTCAAAAGAGAAATCAAGATGACCGAAGAGAGGTTGAAAATGTGTTTTCAAAGAAGCACACATCCCGTATGCTTTGATAGAGTCCGCCATTTGTATTTTTGTTTCGTTTTTTGAATCAACTACACAAAGAATGAATCAGGAACAATTTGAAATTGCTTTACACCATAATAAACCATTCGTGTAAAGAATACAAAAACTTATATTTATGATTAACAAAACACTGAAAAAACCCATTTAAAAACACTTTTATTCTGGCAATTTGTCATATGTGTATTTTTTTAAGTTTTCATAAATTTTGATTCGGATAGAGTATAAGTGACTGTTTTTTTTATTTCTTTTTCAAAATCACAGGGAAGAGTTTCCAAAATATACATATATTAGATGCCATAACGGGGAATAGGGCATAGCAACGAATGTATCCACATGTTTCGTGTTAGGGGCGATCCATTTGATTTTTGTGGGGTGGGGTGGGACAGCAGTACTGGATGAATAAATTTTTTTTCTTTGGTAGGGTGGATGAATAATTTTTTTTTCTGGTGTGGGGTGGGTGAATAAATTTTTTTTCTGGTGTGGGGTGGGTGAATAATTTTTTTTCTCCAAAATCTCCCACCCCACCCCACAAAAATCAAATGGATCGCCCCTTAGCGTCAAAATCTGTGATAGTTGTAGCCAAGCCGTGAAACCACTGAAACCCCCTAAAAACATGGGTGCTCCAATCTAAATTGATCAAATATTGCTTCAAAATTACTTTTACGAATTACGGTTTGGAAATACTTTTGATAATGTTCCACAATCGTCAGAACATTTTGCCCTCTAACAGTTTGACATGATAAAACAAATAAACAAATCTTAGATGTGGTGATATATTTCTACGCCACCTTTGTTTTGGTGTATACATTTAAAGATATCTGGTATTTCAATATAATTTCCATCCAGTGAAGGTATAATAAATTAGTTTTTCATTACTAAGGTGAACATCTTTATGTAATATTAAATATAAATTAATGTAATATTAATATAAAAGGAAATTGGAAATGGAAGGACAAATCAGATAATCTGTCACCAGAGGGCACCCATCATCGACACAAATAATTTTATTTACCACAATGATTGCCATAGCGCCAGATATAGTGATATCTTGGAGTATTGATGTGTGATTTCAAGCCCTTGATGTTCATGTAGGCTTTGATAAGTATAGCATCTCAACCTTTCAGTGACCATTTCCTTGTGTGACCATTTCCTTGTGACCATTTCCTTGTGTGACCATTTCCTTGTGACCATTTTCTTGTGTCGATCTGCTAGACACCCCTCTTTTCCAGTGCAACGTAATTTCAACATCACTATATCACTGCCTTCGTCTGTCAGCCTAGAGTAATTGTATCCCAGAATGCAACATTGGATGAATTGATATGAGTGGAGCAAGAATCACTATATCTTTGGAAATAGATCATTTGTAGCCTCCTTTTCCAATGCATATTATGATACAGATCATAAATTGTTTGATTCATTTGTTTGATATCATTATGATTATTGTAATCAGATTTATATATGAAAATGTTACGTAAATCAAACAAAACATTTATGTTTATACTGTGGACTGTGGCTGGGATATTTAAAGTATTGACTGAATCTGGGATTGATGCCTCACCTTGAGCAAGTATTGTTGGAACCTGGGATTGGTGCCCCACCTTGATCAAGTATTGTTTGAATCTGGGATTGGTGCCCCACCTTGATCAAGTATTGTTGGAATCTGGGATTGGTGCCCCACCTTGATCAAGTATTGTTTGAACCTGGGATTGGTGCCCCACCTTGATCAAGTATTGTTTGAATCTGGGATGGTGCCCCACCTTGATCAAGTATTGTTTGAATCTGGGATCGGTGCCCCACCTTGAGCAAGTATTGTTTGAATCTGGGATGGTGCCCCACCTTGATCAAGTATTGTTTGAACCTGGGATTGGTGCCCCACCTTGATCAAGTATTGCTTGCACCTGGGATTGGTGCCCCACCTTGACCAAGTATTGCTTGCACCTGGGATTGGTGCCCTACCTTGATCAAGTATTGTTTGAACCTGGGATTGGTGCCCCACCTTGATCAAGTATTGTTTGAATCTGGGATTGGTGCCCTACCTTGAGCAAGTATTGTTTGAATCTGGGATTGGTGCCCCACCTTGATCAAGTATTGCTTGCAACTGGGATTGGTGCCCCACCTTGATCAAGTATTGTTTGAATCTGGGATTGGTGCCCCACCTTGATCAAGTATTGTTTGAACCTGGGATTGGTGCCCCACCTTGATCAAGTATTGTTTGAATCTGGGATTGGTGCCCCACCTTGATCAAGTATTGTTTGAATCTGGGATTGGTGCCCCACCTTGATCATGTATTGCATGCAACTGGGATTGGTGCCCCACCTTGATCAAGTATTGTTTGAATCTGGGATTGGTGCCCCACCTTGATCAAGTATTGTTTGAATCTGGGATTGGTGCCCCACCTTGATCATGTATTGCTTGCAACTGGGATTGGTGCCCCACCTCGATCAAGTATTGTTTGAATCTGGGATTGGTGCCCCACCTTGATCAAGTATTGTTTGAATCTGGGATTGGTGTCACACCTTGACCAAGTATTGTTTGAACCTGGGATTGGTGCCCCACCTTGAGCAAGTATTGTTTGAACCTGGGATTGGTGCCCCACCGTGATCAAATATTGTTTGAACCTGGGATTGGTGCCCCACCTTGATCAAGTATTGTTTGAACCTGGGATTGGTGCCACACCTTATCAAGTATTGTTTGCACCTGGGAATGCTACCTCACATTGCTCAATTCCATACTGTTATTAACAATAGACATCATTACAAATCCTAACTATTTGGCTGCAAATATTACTACTTGTAGAATAAATAAAAAATGATATGCATTACAATTTGATTATGGCTAGAATTATTTTTAGGTTAAAATCATACATAATACTATATGACCGACCTAATATTTTGTCAGTATTTTATTACATGCCATGAGGCCACGGGCCGTGGCGCAGTTGGTTAGAGTGCCAGCTTATAAGCACCAGTTCGAACCCCGGCCGTGCCGGGATTGAACTCATGATACAATTTCCCACATGAGCTGAGGCCTGTGCCAAAGGGTTAACCCGTTGTCCTTGTAAATCTGTGACCAGGTGGGTTGTCATGTCAAGGACCTGCGACATGACAATTCAGTGAGGCAGCACTATATCTGCTTCAAGTAGGTCTCATCACGAAATAACTGAAATAATGTTGAAAGTGATGTAAAAACCCCAAACAAACAAAATTACATGCCATGGCTGCATAATTACCAAATCCTGTAGATATGACATGATACTGAAGTGTCAATAATTTGTACATCATTGCAGGTTTTAAGATTTCTGTGCTTCTTCACATATTGTGAGCACTCTGCAGTTGATTGGCCCTTTTTTACGTTACTGCCAGTCACGCAAAGTTAGTTTTAATAATACACAAGATGGCTTTCTCATTCTTCCAAAACGTCTAGTACTAAAGCTGAATGGAATTAAGAGCACAATAAGGAAGTGTACATACCTGGAATGACATTTCACTGCTGCACTGCCAGCATTGGTAAGGAAGTGTCATATCTGGAATGACATTTCACTGCTGCACTGCCAGCACTGGTAAGGAAGTGTCATATCTGGAATGACATTTCACTGCTGCACTGCCAGCATTGGTAAGGAAGTGTCATATCTGGAATGACATTTCACTGCTGCACTGCCAGCACTGGTAAGGAAGTGTCATATCTGGAATGACATTTCACTGCTGCACTGCCAGCACTGGTAAGGAAGTGTCATATCTGGAATGACATTTCACTGCTGCACTGCCAACACTGGTAAGGAAGTGTCATATCTGGAATGACATTTCACTGCTGCACTGCCAGCATTGGTAAGGAAGTGTCATATCTGGAATGACTTTTCACTGCTGCACTGCCAACACTGGTAAGGAAGTGTCATATCTGGAATGACATTTCACTGCTGCACTGCCAGCATTGGTAAGGAAGTGTCATATCTGGAATGACATTTCACTGCTGCACTGCCAGCACTGGTAAGGAAGTGTCATATCTGGAATGACATTTCACTGCTGCACTGCCAACACTGGTAAGGAAGTGTCATATCTGGAATGACAGTTCACTGCTGCACTGCCAACACTGGTAAGGAAATGTCATATCTGGAATGACATTTCACTGCTGCACTGCCAGCACTGGTAAGGAAGTGTCATATCTGGAATGACATTTCACTGCTGCACTGCCAGCATTGGTAAGGAAGTGTCATATCTGGAATGACTTTTCACTGCTGCACTGCCAACACTGGTAAGGAAGTGTCATATCTGGAATGACATTTCACTGCTGCACTGCCAACACTGGTAAGGAAGTGTCATATCTGGAATGACATTTCACTGCTGCACTGCCAACACTGGTAAGGAAATGTCATATCTGGAATGACATTTCACTGCTGCACTGCCAGCACTGGTAAGGAAGTGTCATATCTGGAATGACATTTCACTGCTGCACTGCCAGCATTGGTAAGGAAGTGTCATATCTGGAATGACTTTTCACTGCTGCACTGCCAACACTGGTAAGGAAGTGTCATATCTGGAATGACATTTCACTGCTGCACTGCCAACACTGGTAAGGAAGTGTCATATCTGGAATTTCACTACTCAGTGATGAAAGGAAAGAACCTGAAACCCTTAAAAATTAACCTGAAGATACCCCTACCCCTTTCAGAAATGTCACTTTTGGATGTTTCAGACAGAGTTTATACCATTTTGAATTTCAAATTTGAAGAAAAAAACCTGAATTCAGGTTATTTCCTGAAGACTTTCATCACGGACTGCTTCACTGCCAGCACTAATTTTGGTGTCTACAGTAACTTTTGCTGCTAGATATTAGAGTACAGTTTGCTTTTGCTTAGCATTGATTAATGATGTTCCGAACTGTTCATTTGATATATATTTGGCATTGTAATGGCAAATCTCTTTTGATGAGATATCTATTTGATTTGATTTGATTTGATTTGATATGTTGGCCACTCCACTTTTGTCTCGTGGGCACTCAGAGCTTACACAGCGTGGCCACCCAGCTAGAGGGGAGATCCAATACGCACTATCTCCAATCTGTGAGTAGCACTCGTGCTGACCGCCCGGTGCAGGTCCCTACACTGATGAAAAGCTACCCTATCTAATTATCACCTTCTGCACTGACAACTTTCACCTCAACACTCACTCCTTCCCTTGGGGCCTACAATCCCCAGCGCGCTAAAGGGCGTCCAATATCCCAATACAGCCTGAGGCGTCCAATATCCTCGTAAGCCCTACCAATCACAACTAGAGGCTAAAAATGTCCTCCACGTGAGTACCTAGTGATCTTCAGCACCTTCATATCTACCAGCTGCCTCCTTACCAACTTTTCTAATCCCACCGAGACTACATCCTAAGTAACCGACATCCCCCACTAAACTATGACTAACATTTTTCTCACCATCCTGATCCAGACCTGCAAACCCTACAAATCACAATAATAATTAGTGCCTGCTAATAACTGGAACAAAATATAACTATCTTCCTCTCCTGAAAAATAAAAATTTTAACACTCCACTTACCTTAATTTTCTTCTTTATGCCCAAATCATAAGAACAATACAGTACTACCTTATTTCTATTCATGATATATCCAAATATCAGTCAAACCATGGTGTCCAATGTCGTCTGCTATTTCCCGCATTTTTGTCTCCTTGACCTTGTCTCATCCTCATCCATTTCTTCTCAAAAAATCCTACTTATCTGTTTGTATACATATATAACAAGCATCATCCGTATCTATATATGTTCCCAAAGATGTTGATGCAAAAATTCCGAATTGAAAACGTTTTTTTATCATAACAATTGAAGAATTTAAGTTTTCAATGAATCGTCTGCTTCTTTCCCGCTCGTCGCCATCTTTGTCCAATCAAAATTTCTTTTGGGGCCAAATTTAATATGTAACATGCATTTTGATTGGTCAAAATTACCATCAGGGAAATGATAATTTTTTAATAATTTTTACATAATGTTCATAAACATTACAAAAAAGCAAAGATTAGCATAGCTCTTAGGCCACTGACTGTTGTTTTATTTAGTACCTACTGCAGTTTTTTTTGGGGGGGGGGATATTTTTTGTCATTCTGTATATCAGCTTAGATTTTCTCCTCTGAAATGACGGAATTTGGTTGTTTGTGATGTTTTTCAAAGTCAAACTAATTTCTTTCCTTTTTGGTTTTATTGCCATGAACCCAATTTGAGAGTCGGAAGAGTCATGGAAAGTGTAAAACGAGAAAGTCCCTCTAAAGTTTCAACACAAATAGGACTGGCTTGCACCAACGGCAAAAGTGGGTCAAATCGAGGTCGCGCTCTTCTGCATTCGGTCTCTGACCAAGTCCAGCATGCATTGCAATTGAAAGAACTTCCTGTTAATCCAAGATGGCCTCCACTCAATAAGATGTGTGTAATTCCTCTGGCTTTTGGTTCAGATAACATGATTTCAAAGGAAGAATTCCACATCCAATACTGTTATGACATTTTCTGCAGGTTTCATATCAACAATGTTCCTTCAATCATTATATGTCATTCAAAATTGAGAGTTAAAACAATCTTTGAAGTGGGCTGTCAAAAGTACTTCTTCACTCAGTACAGTATTCAATTCATTGCAGGATTTAATTATAATGGGAATGGATTTCTGTTAAGGCTAACTATAATTGAACATTTGGCTTATCTAGAAGGAACTAATAAAGAATATTTATAATTTGGCTTGTTCAGTTTGTCACACCTATCCTTTGGGGTGCAGTGGATACCTCCCACTGCCTGAATGATGAATCACAGCTTCTCTTTGAACTGCATTTGACTCTTAGTGTAAAATATGGGTTTATTATATTTATTCATTATGAGCTCAACAACTTACCACATTGGCAAGATCTGCTCATATCAGTAATGTGATTGACTTACCCATAACAATGAGGTATATCACACCATCAGAAGTTTCTATTTGATGTCTTCTTATTGTATAATTCTATTTTTTGAACCCTAATTTGTTTCTCTTCTAGCAATATTGAATTTAATTTGAAACTTTATGTCAATATAAAAAGAATTCTTTTGATTTATTTTAAAGCTTTTCACATCTGTCCTTTGAAAGAAGTTTGACTTACTTTTGATATGAGTTCATGATTAAGATATGCCCTTTTGTCAATAAAATAATACCAATAGGAAACTTCCAAAACATTGAGAAAAAATACTCCATTTTCTGCCCAATTTACGCAAAGAAAATTTGTGTCAGAGCCAGTTCCATTAACTAAAAATAAATATGATGACTATTAAATTTTAATTGTTGTATCTGTCCTTGGTAGGAAGTTTTTATGTTTTTTTTTGTTTTTGTTTTCGAAGATGTTTTGATAGCATTAAACCTACACATTAATAAAAAGTTAAAATTCATACACAAATGGTTGGTTATAGAATTATATTTATAAAAATTTCAAATTTATCACCCAAGGTCTGTATAAGTCTACAATTGTAGATCAACTGAGATCTTTGACATGTCTTTAACTTTATAAGTATTTATCATATCTTTTAATATTCTGACACCCATATATAATTATTATGCAAATTATGAAGGACATTTTAATCTCCATACACATTAATTACTCAGCAAGCTATTAATGTGAAGAATTCTGAAATTGTTTTTACTCAATTATCAAGCTGTCAAATATGCTCTCCTGTTCATGTACATATTTAGCAAAAAATATTCACACCATTGTCCCTAAAATACACATAATTATTCCTGATTACTTTTTAAATACATCTATTACATTTTGGGGGCCAAATGCTACTGGTTTTGAAACAAAGTGACACTAATATCATCACTTTTTAATTGTCATTCTGTATGAAATTTATTGTTTACCATTGAGTGGCGACCAGTCAAAATGAACAGGAAGTTCTTCCAGATGTATTGACGGGTCCCTTGGGAATGAGCCGAATTGGAGATTTCACACAAGTTGCTGTTGCCTGGGAAGCACAAGGTTTGTGTAAGAAAATGATTTCATCGTGTTTAATCGACTGCTATGAATAAGTTAACAAAAGTGATCATTTATTTTCAAGCACAGCACTTTTATGAAATAGTTGTCATGTATTCTTGCTATTTTGCATCAGACTACAGGCATTTATTTTGAAATTATGAGGATTTTTATGGTACGTGGTGAAGCTCTTGCATACCCATGACAGCACTGACATGACGATACTGTCTGTGCTTCAGTTGAAAGACAATGTTGAAATTGGAAATTCTAAAATGATAACTTTGTTAAGAAACAATGTAAGATTGTGTGTGGTGAATTTCAGACGAATCTAACCAAAATTGATTCAACTTTAACCAAGCAGTATTTCAGTGTGAGCGATAATAGGGGAATGCCCATTCATTTCCATTTCTACAGGGCACCCAAATTGTCAGTTTTCTCAAACATAATGCATTCAAAAATGATAGTTAGCAAGAATGAATGATAACAACATATTGTATTATTCACATTTGTTGGTTTTGGTCAGAAATATTTGATATTTATCAAGATGGTCACGTGATAATGGCGGAGTCTAGAATGTGCTGATCGTTGTTCCTGCTGTTTTGGGCCCTTTGGTGCTGTCTGAGGACGTGAGGGATGTTGTAAATTATGCCAATACTTGTGTTAAGTATTGTAGGCAACTGGAAAAGGAACTTTGATGCTGTAAGTCGTGCTATTCACTCAGAAAGCCTCCATTAGAAGATTGCCAGTGTCAAAACAGTGTATGTGTGCTGCTGGCCCCATGACAAGTGGTAACCCAGTTGGTGGAAAAGCACGTGTGTAACAGAAGAGCTCTGTACATTGACTCAATACTTGTGTAGAGTGTTATGGGCGACAGGAAAAGGAACTTTGAGGCTGTTAGTCCTGCTAGTAATTCAGAAAGCCCCCCACAGAAGATGGCCAGTGGTAAACCTGTGTTGCCAGCCCTATCCAAAATGGCAGACATGAAGGATGAGGACAATCTGTCGGTGGGTGAATTTAGACATGCCATGCATGATTTAATGAACAAGTTGGCACCTCTGGGTATCCTGGAGAGACTGGAAAAAACCGTGAATGAATTGGAAAATTCTGTGAAGTTTGCTAGTGGTGAAGCTAGTGATGCTAAAGTGCAGGCCAAAAAGGCAGTGGATGAGGTCACAAGGTTGGATAAAGAAAATGATAATCTTAAATTGGAAGTAAATAGTTTGAATCAGAAAATGAAAAAATTACAAGAAAACCAAAACGATATGGATAATTACACACGTCGTGATAACCTGATATTTGAGAATGTTCCGGAGAGCACTGGGGAGAATGTGGACAATATATTGAGAGATCTATTCGTTAGGATGGGCATGAGTGTTCAACAAGTGCATGGCATCAGATTTGAGCGCTGCCACAGACTAAATGCAAGTAGGCAATCTCCGAAACCCATCATAGTGCGATTCTCATGGTACCAGGACAGAGCCCGTGTCTGGGAACTGCGACGTAACCTTAGGAATGTTCCAGGTAAAGTTTTTGTGAAGGAGAATTTCTGCGCTGACACTGAAATTAAAAGGGGCAAACTGCTCCCGGTGCTAAAAGCAGCCCGAATCAACCCCAAGGTGACAAAATCTTACATGGTGAAGGACCGCCTCTTTATTGATGGTAAAAGTTACACAACGGACGATCTGGACCAACTCCCGGATGGATTAAAGTTGAATCAGATTTGTGAACGCGAGGACGAAAAAGTGTGCATTTTTTGGCATAAAGAATCAATCTTGAGCAATCACCACCCCTCGCCGTTCGAAATTGGAATTACAAAATACAACTGCGTCGAACAGTTCTATGGCAGCAAAATGGCAGAAACATTTAGTGATGTGATTACGATGAACAAAATCTTGCATGAGGACTCACCAGCAAAGCAAAAAGCTCTGATGAAAACAATAAAAGGCTTCAATCAGAAGACATGGGATGCGGTCAAAGAAGAGATAATGAGAACTGGTTTGGAGGCAAAGTTTAATCAAAACGAGGACATGCTAAATTACCTGCTTACTAAGAGGAATAAAGTACTCGGCGAATCCACTGCATCGGACCATACATGGGGCACTGGTGTGAGTATCTACCACCAGGGCGCCCTGAACACAGACATTTGGAAGGGCAGGAACATGCTCGGTAAACTGCTCAAAGGCATCATTGACGCTCGATGATTTTCCATGTACCTGCCTGCTTAGACTATAATGTAAAGTGTATTCACTGATTAGATGCTGCTTAGCTGCATTGTATCTGTTTGTGACAAATATGACAATTGATCCTTGAATGTTGTATTTGCTATAATACACTACGCCCATCAAAATGGTTTTTTCCAGATTATCATTTGATTATATGCTATACTGCCTATAGCCGCTGTATGTGGTCTATGTTTTTTTTTTTTCCATGTTACATAATATTATTTTGTTGTTGTTGTAATTATGGTCTTTAATACATGTTCATGCTGTAATAGAAGGGAGTGAGATATCCAATACTGTGTTCACATTAACCATGCTTTTGTTACACAACTTGATTACAGGGAGTACATATTGGTACATTAGAAATTTAAATGGTACTTTGATTTAAACAAATATTTGGTAAATATCTACATGTATATATGTAAAGTGGTATAGGGAGCCAGAGATACAACCTTGTGTCATGTGACAAGTAATCTTCACTTTTCCTTTTGAAATATAATAACTGATGGTTCACTTTATTATAAGTTGGTTGTCTTACTTACAAAGTTTTGTTCTCTAACCATATTAAGATTGTATGCATACATTCTTAGGAATTATATAACATGAGGGATTTTAACATAAAACAGTTTGTATGTGGTGATACTGATACATGTATGTAGCAAATTGTCACTCGGATATGGTCTGTGTTTACATATGGTCTAAATTTTAGGAATTATTAAATATACTTACATAATATGATTGATACCTTGCACATCTTCAGGCAGATCCAGGGGGCACCACTAGCACCAACTCCATGATTACATACAGACTATGTCCAGGTGATGGTCTTGCTTCTGTTGGTATTTTGTGGCTCAGAGATGGCCCGGGGATAGAGTGCTGCCAGGGGGACATAATGCTAGGGAATATGAATTATTTTATGATATATTATATGTGTGTTTTGCAAGAATCAAAAACTGTGAAAGTACCTACTGCAATATACATGAAACCTTTTTACTGTTTAAACAAATGGAGGTCAATAATATACATATACACTCATAAACTGAACATTAATAGAACTGTACAGGAAAATGAATATTTAATTGGTGAATATATTACTCTTTTATGGACAGTTCTGTAATTGGTGTAAAATCATTTAATGTAAATGGGCTTGGTCAAAAAACAAAAAGAGTTGCCATTTTTGAGAAATTAAGAAAAACAAATAGTTTTATCCTGTTACAAGAGACACACTGTATTGAAAAAATGGAAAAGAAATGGAAAGAAGAATGGGGTCACGAGATTATATTCTCAAATGGTTCTAGTAATAGTAAGGGTGTTGCTATATTGATGCCAAAATTAATTGATTATAAACTAGTGGACACTTTTAGAGATGATGAAGGCAGATTCCTAGCTATTAGGCTAAAGATAGAAAATAATGACATTGTGATTATTAATCTTTACGCTCCTACCAGAAACTTTAAACTTGAACAAATCTCTTTCATAAACTCAGTCAAGGATAAAACAGCCAGGTTTGAAAATGACACAGTTATCCTAGGGGGCGATCTGAACCTTTATCTCAATGCAAAATTAGATAAGAGAAGCAATGTTCCATTGGTTAATGATAATCCTGAATATAGGAGAGAAATATATGGATTGATGGATATGTTAAATTTAGTTGATGTATGGAGGATTTTAAACCCTACACTGCGTAGATATACCTGGCATAGTAGAGGCCTTTCGTCCAGATTGGACTATATTTTAATGTCTGATCACCTATTAAATAAGATCAACAAATGTAACATTGAGGTGGGTCTACATTCTGATCATAGTATCGTATCTTTAAATGTTGGCAATAACTGTAATAATAAGAGAGGCAGAGGCCTTTGGAAATTTAATAGTACTCTCCTCAGAGATTCAGAATATGTCAAAGAGATAAAGAAGGTTATACTAGAATCAGAAAAAAAATATGACTATTTACTAAACAAATCAATGATATGGGAAATGATTAAATTAGAAGTACGTTCATTTACCATCCCCTATTGTTCAAATAAGAAAAAGGAAAGAGGAAAATATAAGGAGAATTTGGAAAAAAGGCTGGTTACTATAAATGATAGTATTGATAAAGAGGACAATTGCCATTCTACACTTCATGAGGAACTCAGATGTATAAAAAATGAATTAGAAAATATTGAAATTCAAGAAGCCAGTAGTGTCATTTTTAGATCAAAAGCTAAATGGGTGGAAGAAGGGGAAAAAAATTCCAAATTCTTTATGTCTTTAGAAAAGAACAATTATGTAAACAAACTAATTTGTCAATTACAGATAGACAATAAAATCATTACAAATGAAAATGACATTCTAAATGAACAATTTAAATTTTATAAAAATCTTTATTCTGAGACTTTGGAAACAAATAGTGAGGATTATAAAAATGCATCTAATACATTTCAAGATCAAAATGACATCCCCTGCTTGAGTGAAGAGGAAAAAAATGATTGTGAAAAAGATATAACAGAGACTGAAGTACTTAATAGTTTGAAAGCCTTAAAAAATGGCAAGACACCAGGAACTGATGGACTTTCTGCTGATTTTTATAAATTTTTCTGGAATGATATAAAAGGTCCTTTCATTAACAGCTTGAAATATGCCTACGAATGTGGTCAACTGTCTATTGAACAAAGACGTGGAATTTTAACATTAATACCGAAAAAAGATAAAGATAGATTGTTTTTAAGTAATTGGAGGCCTATCAGTTTGCTTAATACTGACTACAAAATCTTGACAAAACTTTTGGGCAAAAGATTACAGAAAGTACTGCCAACCATAATAAATGATGACCAAACTGCTTATATCAAGGGGAGGTATATTGGCCAAAATATTAGGGTTTTAGAAGATGTTATTTACTATGCCGATTCCTATAATATTCCTGGAATAATTATGACTTTTGATTTTGAAAAAGCCTTTGATTCTCTAAATTGGAGCTTCCTTTTTAATGCACTGGACACATTTAACTTTGGTAAAAATTTTAAGAAATGGGTAAAAACTATTTACACTGATATTTCAGCTGCAACAATAAATAATGGCAATCTATCTGAATTTTTCTCCATTGAGAGAGGCGTCAGGCAAGGGTGTCCCTTATCACCATATCTCTTTATAATTGCAGTTGAGTTGTTGGCACACAAAATTAGACTGGATAAAAGTATTAACGGGATAAAATTAGGGGACTCAGAACTAAGAATTAGTCAATTAGCTGATGACACCACATGTTCTCTAGGTGATGTAAGATCAGTAAAACCATTACTTGACATTTTTAAATTATTTTCATTGTGCTCAGGACTAAAACTCAATATATCAAAAACCAAAGCAAAATATATTGGCTCTCTAAAAAATAACGACTATTTCCACATGGTTTATCATGGATCAAAGGGCCAATTGAAATATTAGGAATAGTAGTTACACAAAATGACGAGGAAAACTACAATCTTAATTTTAAAAATAGACTTATCAAAATGAAAAACATACTCAATTTATGGAAACAAAGAAAGTTATCTCTTAAGGGTAAAATAACAGTACTCAACAGCCTAGCTCTGTCACCTTTAATTTATGTAGCAAGTGTAGTAAGCACACCTATTAGAGTCGTTAATGAGGTCAACGGTCTGATAATGGATTTTGTTTGGGATGGGAAAAGACCTAAAATTGCGAAAAAGGTAATGATACAAGATATAAATCAAGGAGGTCTTAAATTATGTGATTTTGAGGTTAAAGTTAACGCCCTCCTCCTTACTTGGGTTAATCGGTTGAGTACTTTTGATTCAGCCAAATGGAAATCCCTACCGAAATTGTTTTATGCGACCGATGATCTTAGATTCTTTTTTATGTGCAAAAAGAACATAACTTTTGATAATGTTCCCAGTTTTTATTGTAAAATTTACAAGTTATGGTCAATATTACACAATACAAACCCAAATAGTGCTCATGATATCCAGGAGGAAATAATTTGGCATAATAATGCTATCACAATAAATGGTAAAAGTCTGTGCTGGAATGACTGGATAAAGGGCGGTGTGACAAAAATTAAACACCTGCTTGATGAACATAGTAATTTTCTTGGTCATGATGACATTCAACAAAAATATAATATTAAATGTAACTTTCTAAATTTATTGCAACTAAGACATAGTATACCAGTATTATGGAGAAATGAAATATATAATTCTGATCATATTAACCCAATCAACCATGATCTTGGCATTACCTCAAATGGAAAATTTTTACACATCAGAAATTTTAAATGCAAAGACTATTATTGGTGCCTTATAAAAATGAACCATGTTATACCACATTCATCAACAAAATGGGCAGAAACTTATCCCAACTTTAAAGGTGCTCCAACAGAGCTATGGCAGAGAATTTATAGATTGACTTTCAATATAACTACAGAAACAATTTTACAGTCTTTCCAGTTCAGACTAATACATCGTATTATACCATGTAATAAATGGCTCAAAGACATACATGTTAAAACAGAGAGCAAGTGCAATTATTGTACGGAAATAGATGATATTTTACATTTCATGTTCTATTGTGAAAGAGTCCATAATTTCTGGAAGAGTTTCTTTAAATGGTGGAACAGAACAAGCCCTATCTTAATCACAGAGGATAAAGAATTAGAAGAATGTATTTTGTTTGGCTTCCCACCATCAGATGACATTACTGTAGTATTAAATTACTGTGTTTTAGAAGCTAAATATTATATTTACATTAATAGACTTATGAACAACAATGCAGTTGATCTGTATTCCTTTCTCATTGTATTAAAAAGAAAGTTAACTATACATAGAAATATATATTGTCAAAGGAAAAAATCAGAACAGTTTGGAAAATACCAATTTATTCTTGATAGTTTTGATAGTTTGTAAGAACTAGACAAATATCTACAAAATCTATGTATGTACATATATTCTGATGTTTGACATGATCCACCTGGCAGCGGGGGGTTGGGGGTATTTGGGGCTATAATATTACCTTATGTGGCAAGACTTTATGTAATTTTGAAATAAATGTGATCTTTGGAAAAAAAAAAAAAAAAGATATTTATCAAGATTTGGGGCTGGAAACTATGCATCTTAAATTTCAATACAAAACAGTGACAATATATGAAATCTACATGGCACCCAAAATGTCAATTTTCTCAAACATAATTCAACCAAATTGATAATTATTAAAAATTAATGATAAAAACATGCTGTAGAGTGCAGAGGGATGGGTCTGTTGTTTTACTTATTTCAATTTCAAAAGTAAACAAATACTTGAAATAGACTAATGCATTTTCGACAATTTTCATCCAATCCTTTTTGTGAACTTTATTACCTTTGCTCATGCATTCATGAATTGTAAATGTAGTCATAATTGTAAATGTAGATCAATAATTTCCTAACCATGCACGCAACATTATTCAAATGTTTAAAACAATTAAATATGCATAATTTTGGTGGAAGTATAGATGGAAACCATACACATTATCGAGTATACAAACAGTACTGGACCTACTAAAAAAATCCAATATTACTGTCAGATGTCTTCACTGTATCAATGAGTAACAGTAAGACAATTTCAATACTTAACTGAAAACCTCAGCTGAAATATACAATACTTAGCTGAAAAACCTTTGATGTCTTCTCTTTCCACAGAGTCTTTTGTCAGGAATATGGCATGACCAACTCAACAGTTGTGTGATCAACTCACAGTGGTGTGATAAACTTGAATCAAATCATATTATGATTTTCAGGTTTAAGGACATCTCTTTATTTTAATTTATGGCTATTGCAATTATTAAACTGCATGAATTTTACAACAATAAGGACAGATTCATTTTTATTGTTCTTTAAATTGCATGAGAAAACATAGGTGAATCTTACGTTTTTAGTGATATCTTTGCAATGCTTTAAGATGTCGACAAGAAGTAAAGAGATTAAGAATCTGTAGACCAAGACGGTTCTATTTGATACCAGTTTATGATAAACAACAGCCTTGTTGTTGTCAGTCTATTAACAGCTGCATATCAATCCCACTGTATGTACATTTGTTTACATGTTCGTTTTTGTCAGTCAAAAACATTTTTTATTAGTGTTTATGTATCATGTTCAATTCGATTAATATGCTTTAATATATTGTCAAAATAACAAGAATTGTGGATCTGATCTCTTCACAGCCAAGCATTTTGTAGATTTTTGTTCTTTTTTAATATTCTTGTCAGTTTTATTTTTACACAACTATTTGAACATCTTTGCAGATTGGCGGGATGAATGCTTTGACCACCACGGCTCGGCCATCGATAAGAAATAAAGAAGTCCAGAATCCGGTGACAAGAATGTTTTGTTTCTGTATGAAAAATGTAAGAAATCAGTCATTCGCTCATAAAAAATAATGTTCACTATCTGTTCTAGCTACCAAGTAATTTTCATTTATTTTATATTTGCTCTGCTTTGTTACTTATTTTATGTTCAATTCTATTAAATATCTTTGTAGATTTTTCTTTCAATATTGCATATCTTGTTAATTTTAATACAACTATTTGAACATCTTTGCAGATTGGCAAAACTGAAATGATTGTGCCTCTTGCCATATCAATATTTGACATTCTACATTAAACATATTGACATTTTTTTTGCAGAATGCCTCAAATGCCAATGTACGGCTGTTGTTAATAAAGAAGTGCGTTATACAGCGACAAGAAGGTGCCAGATCAGCATTTAGACAATATAAGAGATTTAACATTCAAAAAGTTTTATAGTTTTGAAATATTTATTTTGCAATTGGAAAAAAAATGTTACCAGAAAAAAAGTGGTTTAACTGCATGTATGTCATTATGTTTATCAAGAAAATTGAAACTCTTTAGCATGACACTATTTTTTCATATGAGTAAAAATGAGGTAAACAGCTTTTTTCAAGTGCGAGATCAAGGGTGTATCGTGAGATGTGGTTCGAAACCATGCTTCAGCTGGGCGCACCCATTACCTCAAACAGTCTCACATGAAATCCATAGTCTCATGCCATGAACATTTTTGGAGGGCAACAATTGGTATTGCCTTGTGCTGCAGCACCATTGTATCCATGCATAAATCTCGTGGTTATGAAAAATATTTTATGGTTGTAAAAAATATCTTTACAGATGACATGACTCGATGATTTCTATCATGGCTGTCAAAGTCAAATTCTGATGACTCCACATTTTGAAGATTTTGAAAATGGTTGTTTTTTTAGAATAAAGATGTGACGAAATCCATACCAGAGAGCAAAAATTAAAACAAAAACAAGGTATTACATGAAATGTAAATCTTTATTTTGACAAATACAGAGTGATGCATGGTGACCGTTTGTCTATATTACATATAACATACAAGCAAGCTTAAAATCACATAAAACAATTAACTTTTTTCCTTTATTCTCCTTGTTTAATGTATATATGGTCATCAGAGTTGGAGAATTAAAATGAAATAAGCAGAAAAAAGTTGTATGTGGCAAATGTTACTTGTTTACTCAGTTGATTCAGGTGAATTTTTAATTGTCCTGCTATAATAAATCAGAATGAACTTAATCACTTAACTTTTAAAAACATTTAAATTAAAGCACCAAGTAAGTTGATCAGATCAGAAAGTCTAATTTTGTTTAATCCCAAACCTGTTTAATATATTATAATGGACTTTAAGTGTGACCCTTTCCCTTGACATGAAACATCTTAAAACAAAAGGCCTTTCCTCACAAACATAAACCTCCCCCCTTTCCCCACCCTGATACGTCCTCTTAATTTCCCCCAAAAGTTGATTCAACTGGTCCATTCCTTTTATAATTATAGTTCTGCATTTGGCACTTTCTTTTATTTCTCCTCCAATTGCCCTGGCTTCCTCTGCAATGGCAGTGAATACCTGAAATATAAAAGTACAATTTTTTCCTTCATTTTTCGAAATATATTTTTTCTCTTATCAGAAATATATTAAAATTTTGAGTAAATAAAGACAGAAATTATGCTGTATTATACATGACATTAAAATTACAGAGAGATATTTACAATTACTCCTTTTTATGATTATTTAGCAATGAATATTAGCCATTCAAACATCTGTAGAGCTATTATAATTTTTGGTGAGACACAGGAATTTAGACTTTTTTTTTAATTAATGCTACTAATTTTACATTTTATTTAATATGTTGTAAATTAAAAATGATCAAATAATTTCTCTTCAAAGTATACATTTCTTTGTCCTTTATGTTATTGTGGATTTCAAAGCAAATTGAGAAAACTTGAATTCTTGTTAATAATCACAATATGCCAACAATTTCAACTATAACAAATGAATCATGACAGACCAAAAATATTTGGGTTTAGTTAGGGTCGGTCAGAAAATTGCAAACAACTTTTTTTTTGGCCAAAAATTGATCAGATCAACAAAATAGCCTGGTTTTCAATCATTCATCAAAGATTAATTTATAAAAATTACACTTTTCACAAATCACCAAATAATGCATACATTGCGAATGCACACTTGGTGAAGTATGTAATTTATTTAACCAAAACGTTAGTAATTTTTTTTCATTTAATCTGACCATAATTTTATAATAATTACACATCGTGGAACATCTCGTGACATATTCAGTTTGTATGGATTCCTCGTTCCACCTGACACTCGCATCACTACTCTCATTTCATCCCTCCACCTCAATTTCTCATTTTCAACCAATGTATCAATCTAAATTCAATTTCATTTAATAATAATTGTGACTTTACTCTATTTCTGGGTATATGTTTATTTGAACAATTGATGAATTGAAAAAAAAAACAATGCACAGTATCAATCTTTGAGGTGATACCTTTATAAGTAACTACTTACAGCTATGAAACCATGCTTTCGAGTTTTGCAATAATCGTGATCCATCACTGAAATAGGTTCGTAATAAGATGTGAGAGACAGCTGCATCAGTAAGTGATAGTCGTACAAGGGAGAGACAGCTGCATAGGTGAGAAATAGTTTCAACAGTGATACAGTTATAACAGACAGATAACTGAACATGTGAGAGACAGCTGCATAAGTGAGATAACCGCAAAGTGAGAGATAGTTACAGCAGTGTGAGATAGCTGCACGAGAGAGGTAGTTACAGCAGAGGTGAGAAACAGCTGCATAAGTGAGACAGATGCACATGTAAGAGACAGCTGCATCAGTGAGATAGCTGTACAAGGGAGAGACAGCTGCATAATTGAGAGACAACAGCAAAATGTTGCCTTTGTTATATATACAATTACAAATACCTGTACAGTGAAAATTTGATACACACTCTCACTGTCAGTGATGAAAGTCAGCATTCAGGAAAAAAAACTGAAACCCTTAAAAATTAACCTGAAGATACCCTACCCACTTTCAGAAATGTCATTTTTGGATGTTTTAGACGGAGTTCAGACCATTTTGAATTTCACATTTGAAGAAAAAAAACTGAATTCAGGTTATTTCCTGCATTAAGACTTTCATCACTGCACTGTGAAATATCTTCCCGCACATTCAGTGGTTAGCCCTACCACATGTTTCCAATACACGTATACTACATGTCTTCAATATACATACTACACGTACATCTAAATCTATAAATTGTGCTGAAAAAAAAGTTGCCATTGCGATATATACAAATACATACTTGTAAACAAGCGCTTGCTCAATTTGAGAAGTTGGCCACAACCAATGTCGTCTGCCAATTCTGCAGCTGACAATCTCCGACACAAAAGAGTGCGTCACTGAAATCCGGGACTTTTGACGTCGGTGTTGGTTTTATCATTCTAAACATAACCCCCTGGGTTGATAGCTTTGCTGACTTAAATGAAAACACATGAAATGTGTATCCTAGCAAACCTTCTGCAGGCTCCTCAGGCCAATCAAGTAGCTTTTCACCCATTTATAAGATAAACAGAGTAATCGCCAACCTCCTTTGATTTGTTTGTTTGTTTGGGGATTTACATCACTTTCAACATTATTTCAGTTATTTCGTGATGAGACCTACTTGTTGCAGATATAGTGCTGCCTCACTGAATTGTCATGTTGCAGGTCCTTGACATGACAACCCACCCGATCACAGATTTACAAGGACAACGGGTTAACCCTTTAGGCACGGGCGTCAGCTCATATGGGAAATTGTATCACGAGTTCAATCTCGGCACAGCCGGGGTTCGAACCCACGACCTTTGGATCACCAGAGGAACTGGTGCTAATAAGCTGGCGCTCTAACCAACTGCGCCACGGCCCGTGGCCCCCCACCTCCTTTGAAACACTGGGTGCTTCACACTTTCAGTTTTCTGGTTACCTACCTTATTCTTTGCCATTACAAAATCACAACTACAATAGGGTTCCAGGCAAACCACAGCTTGCGAAAATGGGCTCATGGGCATATGCTTTGAAATGTTGAAGATAAATTTCTGACGTTGGCTGGCTGAATATAGGACATATTGTCTGATGTGGGTCAAAAGCTTTTGGTGAACACTGTCAAAGAAGTCAGCAGAGCTAAAAAGCATGAATTTGGACGCATGCACAGACCACCAGAACTAAATCCATTTACACTGCAGAATACATAAACTGGAAACGAGTGCAAGACTTGTGGCCAGTTAATTCACCATGATTTTTTGAAGGGGAGGTGCAAAAGGACATACTCAATCAATGCAATTGAAATATTTTATTCAATAAATAGAATCTAAATCATGTTTGAAAACCTAATTGTCTCTAATATACATTTTTTGCAAAATCAGACAATTTGTGTATACTTTGCAAGATTCCCATTATGCAACAGGCATTTAAAAATGCCTATAAATTTTGCCTTTTAACTAACCCTTATAACATGTGTATTTCTACAATGAACACAACTTGTCATGATTTGTTTTTTCAGCACTAGATTACCGCATTACTGCTGCTGGGTCACACAAAGAAATATATGTACATAACATGAAGAAAAATACTCCAATGTCATTATATACAATTTAAATGATCGTAATCATTATCCACTTAAAGACTGACATGCCATATTTTACAGTACTTTGTTGTCATGAACTATCAAAGGCATGGTTCAATACATAGTTATTTCAAATAGAACCTTAAGTCATTTCCTTTTAACCATGCCAAATTCTGTTATTTTTCTCATAAAATAACTTAAAAGCATAAATCAATTCACACAAAAGATAATTTAGATAATTATATAAAAATACTCATATCTGTGTGTATGTTTGGGAAAAACATCTTTGAAATATAAAATGTGTACATAATGTATCATTAGTTGTCTGTTGTCTGTCTGCATTCTGGTTGGCTATGTACAAAGGCAGTAACTCAAAATGTCGTCAATTTAGAAAATACTGTTTTGCTAAAGAAAATAATCAATCATTGCATTGAAGAACAGATATCTATAGTTTCTTTTTATTTCAAAATAAAACTTAAGATACTTTTGGAATAAAGGACATCACATGCCTATGCATTGAGATTATTTAAGTTTCAACTATGTGATGTCAGGGACAGATTTGCTATTTTAATTTTATTTGAATGCACTTTGATACATATAATTCATAATAAAAGCAATTTTAAAACTGCTGATTCTCCAAACAAAGGTTATATATTCAAGCATAGGGTAAAATATATTCATACATAACAACATTCAATAATTAAGGATATTAAAAACAGACACTGAAACATGTCTTTTTTAAACAATTCAAATGAGCAAATACTGAAACAAGATTTATTTATCTGCACAGAGCAGTAATAACATCATGTTGCACCACTTTATGTACCAGGTATTTATCTGCAGAGTAATAATAACATCATGTTGCACCACTTTATGTACCAGGTATTTATCTGCACAGAGCAGTAATAACATCAAACTGCACCACTTTATGTACCAGGTATTTATCTGCACAGAGCAGTAATAACATCAAACTGCACCACTTTATGTACCAGGTATTTATCTGCACAGAGCAGTAATAACATCATGTTGCACCACTTTATGCACTAGGTATTGTGTGCCAGTTTACAGTAAGAGAATGTATCTGGCATCTTATATATAGATATTTACATAAATTTCAAATCCTCTTCAAATCATCACCACCAATCGTTGTAATGTAAAGTCATACTAAAAGTCTCATTTTAGATATCAAAAAGTAAACACACCTTATTGGTTTGACATGCATCAGTGATGGAATGTTAAATATATAAAATAAATCACAGAAAATGGAAGCTCACAGCAGTCAAAACTGAGATTCAATTAGGTTGCACTCTAATTATCTCTAACTAGATCACTCTGGCAGAAATCAGATGCACATACTGAATCATCCAGCAGGTGTGATGACAATAAAACAGTACTGACAATCAGTTGAGACAATATGTCCTTTTACAAAGGACATAACAGCAATGTTGACAATGATGAGACAACTATATATATTAGTGATCTAGGATCATGCTTGTAAGCCTTAAAACTGCCAAACACACATTTTGGCAAGACAATTGAGTTTCTTTTGAAAAACTGACATCACATTGTTTAGTTAAGACACGATATTTCTGGTTGACAGGAATGCAGGCAGCATTTGGACATTGTCTCTGGGTTCAGACATCTAAGTTTCTTTTTCAGTTTTTGTAATCCCAGGAGATCTGCTTGAATAAGGCCTCCTAAACTTGGACCCCTGTCATCACTGCTCCCATGCTTAGCTTGACAGATTAAACAAAACTTTATCCTAATAATCACTTTTCATCTCCATTTTAACTTCTCTTATCTCACTTTCTGACAAAGTTCAAGTCTGTTCATACAGCATACTAGGTATGTTTTTATATAGTCCTATAGGACTCACCTATTCCAGGGTTATTATGCTGAATATGGTCTTTGCCTTTTAATAATTCCTTCATTCCGTTATATAGAGGCATTGTTTTGGTCTAAGTCAAACAAGGCTCCACGATATTAGGCTTTATAAAGACAGCTTAATTACAAGAAATATTTTCACATTATTGTACAGATGGGAATAGGAGACTGCAGGACTCTGCCGAGTCCTACATTTAAATATGAAATTTACCAATTTCTTTTCTAATTTTTTCAAAATGCATATCTGAATGTTCCAGACTATATAAAGGTAACGGATTAACAATAATAATAGCTTATACTTTTATTAGCTACATATCTCTGACACTACCTGTCTAGAATTCAGTTTCTCTGATTTTTCAATCTCTTTATAATATTCTACATAGAAAATGTTTGAACTAGTCTTGTCTTAGTTTATATTGATTCTCAGCTATAAATCTCTTGATACTTTACTCCACATCAACAGTAACATCTCCAAAGTCAAACATCAAATTTCTAAAGCACTGATGTACAAAGCCTCTAAATGAATCCAAAGCAAAACGAGTCAGATGAGGAGGGAATGTCAGCTATTCACAAGGAATGTCAAGATACATAAAAACAAAAACAAAGTAAGAAATAAATGCATAACATGGGAACTTTAAACAATATAAAATATGGGTAACACATACTGTATGAAGCTTCCAGGATTTAATATATATATAAATATATCTTCTTGTATATAAGTATACAGCAATTATTTCCAGCCAAGAGGTGCACTGCTGTCATAGGATGCCTCACATTATATTTCATTAAGATCAGTTAAAGCCTACATCAAAACAAAGACAACCAAAGGACTTTCACATAACAGCCTAAGGAAAAGTGGAATATACTTTAATGATACCGATTATATTATTCAAAACCACGCCAACATTCTGCACCAGTTTTGGGTGGTAATCATTGTATTGCTTCAGTTGATTGCTTGCTATTTATAACCCTGCTCACCCTAGGCACAAGACACTGGCCACCAATATCTACTTAACATAAAACTATATCTATCCATGTCATACAAGCAATACAAGTCACAAACATCAGATTCCTCACAAAAGTCATCTTCTGGTTTGCTGAGAACACTAATATGTCAATAGTAGATCAAACCAGAATCAAGCACCATGAATTATCACTGCCATCAATAGAACATTAGCAATCTCAGACGTAATCTCTCCACAGTCTTAGTCTATTATGGTCCACTTATAACATGTAGATTTTTTTTCAAGTTTGTTTGTGTAAGGAGGGTAAGCCACAGCACAATGAAACAGGTCAGCAGTTCACTGTGTAGAAGAAAAGTCTATCTCCTAGAATATGAGACACTGAATCAACAGTACAAAGGTCTATCTCCTAGAATATGAGACATTGAATCAACAGTACAAAGGTCTATCTCCTAGAATATGAGACATTGAATCAACAGTACAAAGGTCTATCTCCTAGAATACGAGACATTGAATCAACAGTACAAAGGTCTATCTCCTAGAATACGAGACATTGTATCAACAGTACAAAGGTCTATCTCCTAGAATACGAGACATTGAATCAACAGTACAAAGGTCTATCTCCTAGAATACGAGACATTGAATCAACAGTACAAAGGTCTATCTCCTAGAATATGAGACATTGAATCAACAGTACAATGGTCTATCCTCTAGACTATGATATTGAAGACAACTGTACAAATGTCTGTCCCCTAGAATATGATATTGAAAACAACAGGACAAAGGTTGATCTCTTAGAATGTGATATTGAAACACTACAAATGACAATCTCTTAGATTAAGATATGGGAACAACACAATGAAGGTCTATCTCTTAGACTAAGATATTGAAAACAGTGCAAAAGTAAGATATTGAAAAAAACAATATCTCTTAGATAATACAAGACTCTGAAAACAGAACAAAGGTCTATCTCTTATACTGAGATATGGGAGCAGTATAAAGGTCTATCCCTTTCGACTCCAGGATATTAAAACACCAGTACAAAGGTCTACCTCCAAGACTATGAGACACCAAAAACAGTACAAAGGTCTATCACTGAGACTATGAGATACTGAATATCCATAAAGGTCTATCTACTAGACTATGAAAGATTGAATACTGTGAAGGTCTATATCTTAGGACTTCAAGAGACTGAATGCCTATAAAATCTATCATCTGTATGAGGGTATATTGAATACTAATAAAGGTTTATAATGAATACCAACACAGATCTACCTCCTGGACTAAGAAACATTGGAAACCCATAAAAGTCTTGAGTATTAGTAATTAAATACCCACATAGGTCTAAATCTTGGACAACAAGAGATTGAATACTGATAGAAGTTCATCAACTAGACTATGAAAGATTGAATAACACCAATAAATGTCTATCATCTGTACTACAATACCCACAAATGTCTATATCTTGGACACCAAGAGATTAAATACTGAAAAAAGTCTATCATCTGGACGAGGAAAGAATGAATGCTCCCAAAGTCTAAAACCTGGACTATAAAATATTGAACTCCGCAAAGGTCTACCTCCTGGTCTATCTCCTGGTCTACCTCCTGGTCTGGTCTACCTCCTGGTCTGGTCTACCTCCTGGTCTGGTCTACCTCCTGGCCTACCTCCTGGCCTATCTCCTGGCCTATCTCCTGGTCTACCTCCCGGTCTACCTCCCGGTCTACCTCCTGGTCTACCTCCTGGTCTGGTCTACCTCCTGGTCTGGTCTACCTCCTGGTCTGGCCTACCTCCCGGTCTACCTCCTGGTCTACCTCCTGGTCTGGTCTACCTCCTGGTCTGGTCTACCTCCTGGTCTGGTCTACCTCCTGGTCTACCTCCCGGTCTACCTCCTGGCCTACCTCCTGGCCTACCTCCTGGCCTACCTCCTGGTCTACCTCCCGGTCTACCTCCTGGCCTACCTCCTGGTCTACCTCCCGGTCTACCTCCTGGTCTACCTCCTGGTCTACCTCCCGGTCTACCTCCTGGTCTACCTCCTGGCCTATCTCCTGGTCTACCTCCCGGTCTACCTCCCGGTCTACCTCCTGGTCTGGTCTACCTCCTGGTCTGGTCTACCTCCTGGTCTGGTCTACCTCCTGGTCTACCTGCCGGTCTACCTCCTGGTCTACCTCCTGGCCTACCTCCTGGTCTACCTCCCGGTCTACCTCCTGGTCTACCTCCTGGCCTATCTCCTGGTCTACCTCCCGGTCTACCTCCCGGTCTACCTCCTGGTCTACCTCCTGGTCTGGTCTACCTCCTGGTCTGGTCTACCTCCTGGTCTGGTCTACCTCCCGGTCTACCTCCTGGTCTACCTCCTGGTCTACCTGCCGGTCTACCTCCTGGTCTACCTCCTGGCCTACCTCCTGGTCTACCTCCTGGTCTACCTCCTGGTCTACCTCCTGGTCTGGTCTACCTCCTGGTCTACCTGCGGGTCTACCTCCTGGTCTACCTCCTGGTCTACCTCCTGGACTCTGACAGAAATATGTGTATCTCTTGAGGGCCTTGGACATATATATGCGAATCTACTGTCGCCACCCACAAAAGATAGAAAAAGTCAATTTCAGTCACATACTCCCTCATCAAGATTATATTAATTGCTCACACTAGAAACCGAATGCCAGCTGGATCAGGATGAACCACCGCAAGCAATACTCACTGTAAGAGTGCTTGTATATTCATGATATGCAAGACCAGCATCATAATCCAATGTGAAGATTACATACCTATAATACTTTTCCTGTTTTTTTCAATTTATTTTGTGATTTTAAATGATTCATTTGAGCGTAGTTATATTTGTATTTATCATGTCTAATATGTTATGTAATTCATTTATGTTTGTTTTTCTTTCCCTTCTTCTTGGGCTTTTTTTCTTCCCTCTTTTTCGGTTTCTCTTCCTCTTTTGTTGACTTAGAAAGGTCCAGCTTTCCCTCATTGTATCCTGTAACATACAAAGACGGTGAATTAGTCTACGAGAGTAAAGCAGACCCAGCAAGGAGAGGGTGAATTAGTCTATGAGAGTAAAGCAGACCCAGCAAGGAGAGGGTGAATTAGTCCATGAGAGTAAAGCAGACCCAGCAAGGAGACGGTGAATTAGTCCATGAGAGTAAAGCAGACCCAGCAAGGAGACGGTGAATTAGTCCATGAGAGTAAAGCAGACCTAGCAAGGAGACAGTGAATTAGTCTACGAGAGTAAAGCAGACCCAGCAAGGAGACAGTGAATTAGTCCATGAGAGTAAAGCAGACCCAGCAAGGAGAGGGTGAATTAGTCCATGAGAGTAAAGCAGACCCAGCAAGGAGACAGTGAATTAGTCCATGGGAGTAAAGCAGACCCAGCAAGGAGAGGGTGAATTAGTCTACGAGAGTAAAACAGACCCAGCAAGGAGAGGGTGAATTAGTCTACGAGAGTAAAACAGACCCAGCAAGGAGAGGGTGAATTAGTCTACGAGAGTAAAGCAGACCCAGCAAGGAGACGGTGAATTAGTCTATGAGAGTAAAGCAGACCCAGCAAGGAGACGGTGAATTAGTCTATGAGAGTAAAGCAGACCCAGCAAGGAGAGGGTGAATTAGTCCATGAGAGTAAAGCAGACCCAGCAAGGAGACGGTGAATTAGTCCATGAGAGTAAAGCAGACCCAGCAAGGAGACAGTGAATTAGTCTACTAGAGTAAAGCAGACCCAGCAAGGAGACGGTGAATTAGTCCATGAGAGTAAAGCAGACCCAGCAAGGAGAGGGTGAATTAGTCTATGAGAGTAAAGCAGACCCAGCAAGGAGAGGGTGAATTAGTCTACGAGAGTAAAGCAGACCCAGCAAGGAGACAGTGAATTAGTCTATGAGAGTAAAGCAGACCCAGCAAGGAGACGGTGAATTAGTCTATGAGAGTAAAGCAGACCCAGCAAGGAGACGGTGAATTAGTCTACTAGAGTAAAGCAGACCCAGCAAGGAGACGGTGAATTAGTCCATGAGAGTAAAGCAGACCCAGCAAGGAGAGGGTGAATTAGTCTATGAGAGTAAAGCAGACCCAGCAAGGAGAGGGTGAATTAGTCCATGAGAGTAAAGCAGACCCAGCAAGGAGACAGTGAATTAGTCTACTAGAGTAAAGCAGACCCAGCAAGGAGACGGTGAATTAGTCCATGAGAGTAAAGCAGACCCAGCAAGGAGAGGGTGAATTAGTCTATGAGAGTAAAGCAGACCCAGCAAGGAGACGGTGAATTAGTCCATGAGAGTAAAGCAGACCCAGCAAGGAGACGGTGAATTAGTCTATGAGAGTAAAGCAGACCCAGCAAGGAGACGGTGAATTAGTCTACTAGAGTAAAGCAGACCCAGCAAGGAGACGGTGAATTAGTCCATGAGAGTAAAGCAGACCCAGCAAGGAGACAGTGAATTAGTCCATGAGAGTAAAGCAGACCCAGCAAGGAGACGGTGAATTAGTCTACGAGAGTAAAGCAGACCCAGCAAGGAGAGGGTGAATTAGTCCATGAGAGTAAAGCAGACCCAGCAAGGAGAGGGTGAATTAGTCTATGAGAGTAAAGCAGACCCAGCAAGGAGAGGGTGAATTAGTCCATGAGAGTAAAGCAGACCCAGCAAGGAGACAGTGAATTAGTCTACTAGAGTAAAGCAGACCCAGCAAGGAGACGGTGAATTAGTCCATGAGAGTAAAGCAGACCCAGCAAGGAGAGGGTGAATTAGTCTATGAGAGTAAAGCAGACCCAGCAAGGAGAGGGTGAATTAGTCCATGAGAGTAAAGCAGACCCAGCAAGGAGACGGTGAATTAGTCTATGAGAGTAAAGCAGACCCAGCAAGGAGACGGTGAATTAGTCTACTAGAGTAAAGCAGACCCAGCAAGGAGACGGTGAATTAGTCCATGAGAGTAAAGCAGACCCAGCAAGGAGAGGGTGAATTAGTCTATGAGAGTAAAGCAGACCCAGCAAGGAGAGGGTGAATTAGTCCATGAGAGTAAAGCAGACCCAGCAAGGAGACAGTGAATTAGTCTACTAGAGTAAAGCAGACCCAGCAAGGAGACGGTGAATTAGTCCATGAGAGTAAAGCAGACCCAGCAAGGAGAGGGTGAATTAGTCTATGAGAGTAAAGCAGACCCAGCAAGGAGACAGTGAATTAGTCTACTAGAGTAAAGCAGACCCAGCAAGGAGACGGTGAATTAGTCCATGAGAGTAAAGCAGACCCAGCAAGGAGAGGGTGAATTAGTCTATGAGAGTAAAGCAGACCCAGCAAGGAGAGGGTGAATTAGTCTACGAGAGTAAAGCAGACCCAGCAAGGAGACAGTGAATTAGTCTATGAGAGTAAAGCAGACCCAGCAAGGAGACGGTGAATTAGTCTATGAGAGTAAAGCAGACCCAGCAGGGAGACAGTGAATTAGTCCATGAGAGTAAAGCAGACCCAGCAAGGAGACGGTGAATTAGTCTATGAGTGTAAAGCAGACCCAGCAAGGAGACAGTGAATTAGTCCATGAGAGTAAAGCAGACCCAGCAAGGAGAATTAGTCTACGAGAGTAAAGCAGACCCAGCAAGGAGAGGGTGAATTAGTCCATGAGAGTAAAGCAGACCCAGCAAGGAGACAGTGAATTAGTCCATGAGAGTAAAGCAGACCCAGCAAGGAGACGGTGAATTAGTCCATGAGAGTAAAGCAGACCCAGCAAGGAGACAGTGAATTAGTCTACAAGAGTAAAGCAGACCCAGCAAGGAGACAGTGAATTAGTCCATGAGAGTAAAACAGACCCAGCAAGGAGAGGGTGAATTAGTCTACGAGAGTAAAGCAGACCCAGCAAGGAGACAGTGAATTAGTCCATGAGAGTAAAGCAGACCCAGCAAGGAGACAGTGAATTAGTCCATGAGAGTAAAGCAGACCCAGCAAGGAGACGGTGAATTAGTCTACGAGAGTAAAGCAGACCCAGCAAGGAGACAG
Source organism: Amphiduros pacificus (assembly GCA_949316495.1). Lineage (NCBI taxonomy): Eukaryota > Metazoa > Annelida > Polychaeta > Phyllodocida > Hesionidae > Amphiduros > Amphiduros pacificus. The sequence goes on from OX439002.1 coordinate 4,179,849, forward strand.
TGAATTAGTCTACGAGAGTAAAGCAGACCCAGCAGGGAGACAATGAATTAGTCTACGAGAGTAAAGCAGACCCAGCAAGGAGACAGTGAATTAGTCTACGAGAGTAAAGCAGACCCAGCAAGGAGACAGTGAATTAGTCTACGAGAGTAAAGCAGACCCAGCAGGGAGACAGTGAATTAGTCTACGAGAGTAAAGCAGACCCAGCAAGGAGACAGTGAATTAGTCTATGAGAGTAAAGCAGACCCAGCAAGGAGACGGTGAATTAATCTATAAGAGTAAAGCAGACCCAGCAGGGAGACAGTGAATTAGTCTACGAGAGTAAAGCAGACCCAGCAAGGAGACGGTGAATTAGTCTATGAGAGTAAAGCAGACCCAGCAGGGAGAGGGTGAATTAGTCTACGAGAGTAAGGCAGACCCAGCAGGGAGAGGGTGAATTAGTCTACGAGAGTAAAGCAGACCCAGCAAGGAGACGGTGAATTAGTCTATGAGAGTAAAACAGACCCAGCAAGGAGACGGTGAATTAGTCCATGAGAGTAAAGCAGACCCAGCAAGGAGAGGGTGAAATAGTCCATGAGAGTAAAGCAGACCCAGCAAGGAGAGGGTGAATTAGTCTACGAGAGTAAAGCAGACCCAGCAGGGAGAGGGTGAATTAGTCTACGAGAGTAAAGCAGACCCAGCAGGGAGAGGGTGAATTAGTCCATGAGAGTAAAGCAGACCCAGCAGGGAGAGGGTGAATTAGTCCACGAGAGTAAAGCAGACCCAGCAAGGAGATAGTGAATTAGTCTACGAGAGTAAAGCAGACCCAGCAGGGAGAGGGTGAATTAGTCCATGAGAGTAAAGCAGACCCAGCAGGGAGACGGTGAATTAGTCTACGAGAGTAAAGCAGACCCAGCAGGGAGAGGGTGAATTAGTCCATGAGAGTAAAGCAGACCCAGCAGGGAGACGGTGAATTAGTCTACGAGAGTAAAGCAGACCCACCAAGGAGAGGGTGAATTAGTCCATGAGAGTAAAGCAGACCCAGCAGGGAGACGGTGAATTAGTCTACGAGAGTAAAGCAGACCCAGCAAGGAGAGGGTGAATTAGTCCATGAGAGTAAAGCAGACCCAGCAAGGAGAGGGTGAATTAGTCCATGAGAGTAAAGCAGACCCAGCAGGGAGAGGGTGAATTAGTCTATGAGAGTAAAGCAGACCCAGCAGGGAGAGGGTGAATTAGTCCATGAGAGTAAAGCAGACCCAGCAAGGAGACAGTGAACTAGTCTACGAGAGTAAAGCAGACCCAGCAAGGAGACAGTGAATTAGTCTACGAGAGTAAAGCAGACCCAGCAGGGAGACGGTGAAGTAGCTATCCATGTAGGAGATACTCACCCTTGGCGGCCATCACATGCGCTATTTCCTCATCTTCTTCTTTGTACCTAACAGGAAATACAAATAGAATCTTAATCACATATTCCTTTATTTGTATTAAAAATAGGTTCAAGAAGTGATCATTATACTCAGTAAAGCACAATAGAATCTATCTATAGATACATTTAATCTTACTGAAATTATGCCACAAACTTGTTACTTAAATTGTAAATATTTTCATTTCTCTTCAGTTTGATTATAAGATTTTATTGTAAGGAAATTGCTGTGAGCAAAAACAACCATGTTTTCAATAACATGCCCCCGAAATAAGCTAAAGGTGTAATTTTGGGGTGAATTTATGAATTTATCATGGCCAGTTTACTCGAAATTTAGAATCCATTACTAAATCTTGAAATTGTCAGCTTTGCATCCGCTATATTGTACTTTCTTTGCAAATTTGTTTCAAAAATTCCCAATCTGAAAATTTGTATTCTGTAAAAAAATTATTATTTTTTATATTTTCTATGTTTGCAAAACAAACAAATCGGTTCTAAATGTTGCGACGTGCATATTGCTCAAATAGTTCTAAGGTAGAGATGCAAGACCTGAGTCTGTCCTCCTCCATGCTGTCCACGATGTTGTTCCTCAGACTGACTATCTCCAGCAGCTCCTGCAGCAGCGCCTCCTCACGGATACGATCAGAACTAGTCTTCTGGCAATCTGCCAACACAAATAAGCACAAATTCTCAACTGCATCACAATGGTGCATCAGTATTATACTTTTCTCATCAGAAAGCTATTGTGTTCTTATCTTCCATATATATTTTAGTGAAATTATTTGATATGAGAAGACAGCACCTCACCGTATCTCACAGAATGGTACTGCTGGGTTGGTAGCCATCCCACCCATTACGAATACCAAAAAGAAGCAGTACTCACACAAAATGTATTTACCTTGCAATAATACCAGTGAACGTACCTGACTTTTCCATGAGTATCCTGAGTTCGTACTCGAGTTCCTCGTGTTGTTCTTCCAGTTCCTGCTGTCTCTGCCGGTACATGAGGTCCGCCTCACATCGCACCAACTCGTTCTTCTGGTTCACCAGCTCAAACCAGTCAATCATCAACTTGCCGTCCTCATCATCCATCGCCTCGTCAGATTCTACACATCAACATATCAAAACTTCAGGTCATCATACATGTACTCTACCTTTCCCTTTAAAACCCACAGGAGGAGGTCTTGCACTACCTGTTAGGTTCTTTCTCATTTCTGACATTTTATATTTCAACTCATCTATTTTAGTGATTAGAATAATCAATAAAGGTAAAATGTCACAGATGGCCAAACAAGTTTTGGAAAGCAGCACGAAGTCGGCATCGTGAGCTTCTTCCTGTTTACTTTCTATTTGTGTGCACCCATTCGTGAAATCGGGTCAAGTAGAAGCACACGTTGACCTATTTTGTACCTGCAATTGACCCAATCAATAAAAGGCCAGTGATGCAGCTCAGTCAAGTTTCTTAACCTATCTGAACCTCTACCCCTGTGAATAAAACCTATTATCTTTATGACAGGCCAACAAATGAGCACCTCAGTGATGAGCACCTCAGTGATGAGCACCTCAGTGATGAGCACCTCAGTAATGAGCACCTCAGTGATGAGCACCTCAGTGGCCATTATTACATTGCCCTCTACTTTTCACATTATCATCTATCAGTGTCAAACGATACACATCAGAAATACCTGGTGCTGCAGTCTGAAGACAAATAGATTTCCATAAATGTAAAAGTCAAAATCTAAAGAGATTTTCTTTTAAATGGTGTTTGTCCTTTCAATATATCTAATATTTCACAAATAAAACATGTGTTTGTTTGTTTGGGGTTTGTTTGTTTGTTTGGGGTTTTACATCACTTTCAACAATATTTCAGTCATTTCGTGATGAGACCTACTTGAAGCAGATATAGTGCTGCCTCACTGAATTGTCATGTCGCAGGTCCTTGACATGACAACCCACCCGGTCACAGATTTACAAGGACAACGGGTTAACCCTTTGGCACAGGCCTCAGCTCATGTGGGAAATTGTATCATGAGTTCAATCCCGGCATGGCCGGGGTTCGAACTCACGACCTTTGGATCATCACAGAGGAACTAGTGCTAATAAGCTGGCGCCCTAACCAACTGCGCCACGGCCCTTGGCCTAAAACATGTGCCTGTTACTATTCTACACTTAAGATTATATATATTTTTATAAAGCTTACCACTGCGGATGTTTTCTTCCAGCTGTCGGCCCTGTGATTCCAGAATTTCCAGCTGCGAGTTGATCTCCCGTAGCTGCTGGACTATGATGAAGATGGGCAGACGCTGCTCAGCATTCACCTGCCAACACAACCAAACCCATCAAACGTCTCACAACCAAACCCATCAAACGTCTCACAACCAAACCCATCAAACGTCTCACAATAACTGTCCAATTCTTATATGAACACACACATTATAATTCTCACTGCTTGACTTTCAAGACTTGTCACCCACAAGGTGTCTTGTGTCATGCACAATGCATGCTGGGATAGGTTTGTAGACATGACAGCGGATATGATCAAGAACATTCTGTATGTTGTGATGGGAATACATTGACATTTTTGCAAAATATATGCACCTACAGAAAATACTGATGACTTATGGAGTCTTGAAAAGAACAGAAAGAATTATGGGTATAAATAACTGATTGAAATATAATGACAAGTAAATCAACATTTGTTACTACTATGAGCCAAGTCTACAATGCATATCTATAATGTTCACCCATGTGTGACAGATTTTAGCACACCAGGTGGCAGCAGGGCCCACTCAAGCAGTGAGTTTGTTTGTTTGTTTGTCTGTTTGGGGTTTTACCATTATTTCAGTCATTTTGTGATGAGACCTACTTGTAACAGATATAGTGCTGCCTCACTGAATTGTCATGTCACAGGTCCTTGACATGACAACTCACCCGGTCACAGATTTACAAGGACAACGGGTTAACCCTTTAGGCACGGGCCTCAGCTCATATGGGAAATTGAATCATGAGTTCAATCCCAGCACAGCTGGGGTTCAAACCCATGACCTCTGGATCACCACAGAGGAACTGGTGCTAATAAGCTGACGCTCTAACCAACAATGCCATGGCCGTGGCTCAAGCAGTGAGAATTGGCAATGAAAATAGATAAAGTACAGATTAAATCTAATATTTCAATACAAATCTGTTAAGGTAAGTTTTTTATTTATGTCTTACCCTTCGCCTGGTGGTTTCTAGCACGCCTGGGACTGCGGGCAATGGTCGGTTAGCCAGATGAATACCACCAGGGGGCACCACAAGGTCAGCAGGAGGACTAGACATACCAGCGTGTTGAACTTGACCTGGTGACCCTGGTGACCCCGGTGACCCTGGTGACCCTATGCCGGCATAGATGTGAGGAGGACTGCGGTGGAACTCTCCGCTCTCAAAGTTGAAGCTTTCATCTGGTTGGATCTTTCTGCGATCTTGGAACACTGGTGGTTGAGGTCTGGGGGGAGCGGGGGCTTGGTATTTCTTCTTCCTGTCCACTTCTTTAGATTCCTCAAACCCTCTACTATCAGATGTGTAGACCTTGCCTTTTCCTAGCTGCTTCTTCACAATACTGACCATGTCTAGCTCCCTCTGCTGGGTATCAGCAGATACATCCATCACATTCCTGCTTCTGGGACTTTTCTCTGGGTCCAGATATTCTCCGTTTCTGGCTGCTTTCCTTCTTTCTGCTTCCTTCATCCATTCTGGCTTCTCATCTGTTTCCTTGGCAGTTTCTCTATTTTCCTTAGAAAATCCATTAGTTTTATCATTGTTAGCTTTTCTTATTTTTTGTGGCACGCCTTTTGAAGGTATATCATTATCTTTTCTCTCCTTGGGCTTCTGTGGTGAGGAAATCTTTGTTCTAGTGACACCTGGTGGTGATAAACTTCTCACTGGCTTGGGGCTCCCCCACCTTTCCACAACAGTTACATCTTTCTTATCTGTGACTTTGATCTTTATTATTTTGGGCCTGGCGCCTTCCGATTTAGCTTCGGGTGGGGCAGATCTAGCCCGAACCTCTGGGTCTACATACTTGCCTGCCCGAGCTGCCTGTCTGCGCTCGGCTTCCAGCTGCCACGCAGGCTTACTCTCGGTACCGTCAACTTTATCCAACGACCTCGGAGCTTTAGGACTAGATGTCGGTGGCAATTCTCTCTGTGAAACATCAGTATTTGTCCGGGCTGCCATTTCTAGCTGCCATGTTGGTTTATTTTTCTTGTGAGATAGTTCTACTGAATCTAACAGGTTAAATGCACTCATGTTATTTACTGGCCTTGTGACGCCACTGGGTACACCGACACCATTGCCAAGCTCTGGTCTAACTGGTGTACTAAATGCTGCACTTTGATGAGGCTCTTTGTCAGAGTTATTTGCTGAAAGTTTCAAAAGAGCAGGTGAAGTGTTCAATATGCTATCAAGAGAACTCCTCTTGAGTATTGACCTTGGGTGGTCCTTGTGGATCAGGCGACTGACCTCTTCTTTGGCTTCAGGACTGCCTTCCTCAAAAGACCTCTTCAGAATCGATTTTGGTTCTTTAGATGAATCCTCCAATTCTGAACCTAAATCTTCTCGAGATTTTCTGAGTATTGACCTTGGTGTGGATGACCTGTGACTACTGACCAGTTCTTCATGCGGTTCTTGGCTTAAATCTTCTAAAGATTTTTTAAGAATTGATCGTGTGACAGCTGTGCCTCGTTCATCATGTTTGGCTTTTAGTATTGACCTTGGTGGAGATTTGGAGAGTTCTGGTGAGCCTGTGTCGTCCAGACTCTCTGTGGACGACGTAGCTCTCGACTTGAGTATGGACTTTGGTGGAGTACTGCTGAGGCTGTCGGCCGAGGCTCTCCGCTCAGCAGAATCCCACCGTGACTTGAGTATACTCCTCGGTGGAGAACCAACTGTCTCCCCCAAAGATACCACTGCTGAGGACTCGGTGTCCTCGGTGAACCTTAGAATAGATCTGGGTGCCGAGCCAGCGCTAGTCTCTTGTGGTGATGTGTGTGACTTCAGAATAGACTTAGGATGCACATTCTCATCCTGTTTTGCAGTTTCTTTTTGTTTCAATATAGGTTTATGAGCAAGATCGTCACTTGGTGAAACGATCCTGTCTTCAGCTGGTACCCTATCCTGGTTGTGCCTATAATCTGTAGCTGGTGCCCTATCTGGGCTGTCACTCCTAGCTATGGGCTCAGCCCATCTGGAAGGTTTGGGTGACAAGTTACTGGGTGACAATATTCTTTCCTTGCTGTGTTTTCTGGGACTTAATATTGGGGATTGCGTTCTTTCTGGGCTTGGTGATATTGTTCTGTTATTCAATCTGTGTCGTGTTGGGCTTGTGACAGGAGAAACTTTACTATCCAGCCTGGATTTTACTGTGTTGTCTTTAAATCTCTCCTCTGCTGACATGTATTTTGTGTCTGTTGATACATTTTTTATTTTAGATCTTTCTATATTTGGTGAAGCAGTTTTATTGTTTATTTTGCGTTCAGTGGTAGGACTTGCCCATTTTGATGCAGGGGAGAGAGGAGAGGTTGTAGGACTTGCCCACTTTGATGTAGGGGAGAGAGGAGAGGTTGTAGCTGATGGCCCATCCTCTGGGCTTGTCTCATTACTCCTAGTGTCTGTTTTTGCAAAGAATGCAGCTCTAGATTTGTCCTGTTTCTGTCTAATATTTGCTAGATTTTGCATCAGCCCGGTTCTAACAGAAGGTTCATTCCCATTAGTTGAGGATAACTTCCCATTACCTAAATATTTTGGCTGAGCTACTTGACCATTCCTCTGTTTTAAAGCTTTGCTCAGCGAGCTGAGTTCTGGTTTGTCTACCTGCATTTTTTCGATAGTTCTGGAGGGTTTTTCTGTGGCAATCTTCCAGCCCTGGTTACTGGCATTCTCTGATGATTTATCACTATCAGAATCTTTCTTTGTGTAATCTCTCATGGCTTTGGATATAATTGGACTTGCTCTATGCGTTTGCGTCTTATCAGGATCTTTTTGTAATTTGGATAAATCTGATGATGGAAGTTCAAACATCTTGTTGTTGTCTTTTGTTGAGTTACCTGTAAATGGGTCAACACTTTCAGCATTATCTGCAACCCATTTACGGGCCATTGCTAAAGCAGAGTTGGAATTTTGTCCATTTTGTAGATGGCTTTTCTGTGTACTGGAAGCAGGTGTGGAATACTGTTTATCAGATAATTTGCCCCTTCGGTTTGACATCTGCGCCCTCTGTGATTCTCGGAAACAACGGCGATGGTATAACTTGTTGTCCTCCATGTGACGTTCCAAAAGGTAGACTTTGTGTTTACAGAGGGTGCAGGAATCCCCGAAGGTGCCTCGTTTGTTGACCTCTGTCGGGGCATTCTGTAACAAAGTGAGAACAATAGAATAATACCATTAAATCCATGGAAACCTGACAGAAATAAGCAGCAAATCCACATTGGATAAATATATGAAGTAAAATACATGCTACACCAATGGCAAATGCATATAGCATGCCAAATATGGAAACTATCATACCTTATGGCCTGCCAAATTTGTTAAGCTTATCATTATTGTATGCTCATCAAACAAATTGTTAATTATTTATTATGAAAAATTATCCATGCATGGAATGTGAAATAAATACTATAAATTGATAAAAAATTATTTGAATGTTTTAATGACAACACATAGGATTAACAGACAGGAAAAAGAGAACGGGCTGCAATTGCTCAAACAATGACACAAGGTGGCGTGTCGGTTGATTCCAACAACAAAACGGGACCATGGCCAGTGCTATATGAAGTATGTCACACCTCCTGGGTGTCTCACACCTCCTACATCCCACTCACCACTCAACGTCCTCCAAATGCTGCCCATGGGAAAACACAACACACTAATCAACAACCTCTACACCACCATATATATCTTATATATATACACATACAACATTAATATCCTGCCACACAAGACAGCAACTTCCATTGCAATCAACACAGGTTATTTAGTTTTTTCCAAAATGTCTCTTTGATATAATAAATCATGCTATATTAAAACTGGAAATTTTATACTCTTTCAAAACTCGAGTTGACTTGTCTATGTTATTGCATGGCTAAAATATTACTGTTGCTCAATATACATAAATATATACATATGCTGCAAAATTAACAGCTACAAAATGCAGTCTATTGTACACTCAGTTGGACTTCAATCTTTGAAACTTTGAAATATAGTTCTTTCCCAACAAAATATGTTCCCACACCAAAACTTACCATTCAATGTTTACATGTATCCTACATAAATTTGTCAGATTTCAAAAACACTTTTTATTAAATTGTTAAATTGAAACACGTTGCAATAGACAGAGCAAATATAAATTAATACCTCATAATAAATAAAGTATTGTGGGAAATGTAAAATAGTATGTTTTTTTATTAAATCTACATGATACATATATTAGAGGCTTGATATTATCAAATTAGGTCAGCAGATTTGATAACTTCAAGACTTAGTAGGCTATGTTACGTGTGCATGAGGGTTAAGTAGCTTATTAGACGAGTACTACATTATCAAGCAATATTCAGCATTGGCTGGAGTTGCTTCTAGAGCTGTTTCTGATGTTGCTTCTAGAGCTGTTTCTGGAGTTGCTTCTAGAGCTGTTTCTGATGTTGCTTCTAGAGCTGTTTCCGCTGTTTCTGGAGTTTCATCATTTAATTGTGGGTAAGAACACAGGGATGCCTTTGTACACCTCAGATCCTTGTCTTAACCTCAGAGTCTAGTGTTAATAGTAAACATTACCCTCTGGGTTGATAGCTCTGCTGACTTAAATGAAAACACATGAATTATGCAACTAGCAAACTTATGTTTGCTCTGCAGGCTAGGCCAGTCACTTTTCACCCATTTATAAAATGTGCACAGTAATCATGCACCTCCTATGAAACACTGGGTGCTTCAGACTTTCATTTGTCTGGCACAGCTATGACCTTAGACATTTCTATATACCAAGTTTTAAGTTCACCCACTTATAAGACTTATAAGTGGGTGCTGGGATAAATGCTGAGATGAATTTGTGATTTCAAGGTCACTGCACTAAGATCAATCATTTGAACGAATCTGAATCTTCACCTCTACACCTCTATTTAAAATATGAAACATATATTACCGGTAGTTTTGGAGAAGATTTCAAAAGAAAATGTCGACAGACAGACAGATAGACATTTTCCCCACTCCTGAAGCTTTGCGACTTTAAGGAAGTCAGCAGAGCCAATAAAAAGGCATGGAGGGTTGTACTCAAGCTTTATCTGAAATATGCCTTGACAACGACTTAGACCAGTATATTATTCAAACTGGGCACATTATTATGATTTTCACTCATAAAAGGCATGTCATAGTAAAATGCATTTCCTGGCAACCACACAGATCTGTGATGGGCAATGAATGGTTGGAGAACTCAGTGTCATTTTAGTACTTTCAAGCAGGTCTGTAGGTGAAAAGCATTCATATTTATCTTAATATAAAAGAATCTGTGTTTTTTTCTCAATTGGTGCATAAAACCTTTTAACACATATCTAATATATACATGCAAGAACGTGTGTCACACTCCTTACTAAACCAGGCCTGATTGACAAAATCATGAACAAATATTGTTAATTTCATATCAGATTGCTACTCAATGAGCAAAACTGTCATCAAGTGTGGCATGAAGTTGCTACTTATATTCTTGTATTACTGTGGAAGCCATTGGTCCCCATCACCAGTTACTGTCAAGTGTGAAGGTAGTAGGGTTAGGCGATGCAGAGCGCTTAGAGAAGGGTAGGACTCACTCACGTGGTGGGCTGGTACAGACGGGTGGGACAACTACAGAATGACACAACAACACACACTAGAGGGCACTCCCACTGCCTGTGCTAGCCGCTTCCTGTTGACAGTCTGGCTTGGCTATTATAAACAAACATATCATCTCCAGCTAGTCTCATCATCTCAACTCTCTTAATATGGACATCAGGCCACAGAAAAGCTATGGGATAACTGGGGGACAAATAGTCCAATCAAGTCTTACACAGAATAGTGTGTTAACCCAGCCTGTATGCTCTCCTCAACATCTTTTTCATGATGCTATGGAGTTGACCGAAATTATATTATTCATGTTTGAAAAAAATTAAAATAGCATAACTTAAATTTGATGCTAAATATTCAGGCAGTCTTGAAATAATTGTGAAAATTTGTTCAGTAAAAACGTGTGAAGCAATTTTGCATGCATATTTTAAAGTGTCCACCAACTATACAAAATAAAACACATTGTTAAAAACAAGCACAGTCCATTGCTACCATTAAATATGAAATTAGATATTAAATGAAATCAAGAGTGGGCTGTTTACCTGTAGCTGTGTGCGTGTACTTTGGGTGGTGTCGGAGGTGGAGGGTTTTTTGGCCTTGGTGTCTATCGGGGCTGGTTCCTGGGGCTGGGAGCGCTTCACGGCCACGCGATTAGCCCCAACTTCTGAGACGCCAGGTCCTCCAGCTGACAACAAACAATATGATCATGTCTCCTTCTCTTTATTATCATACCAATACCTCATGAGGTACCCATCAATGCAAAAATCACATTTTATGTTTACCCTCCTAAATATGTTATATATATTTTATTCACACCATTATGACAACCTCCTCAATATAGCTGGGTATGTACAAAATAAGAAAAGTAAAAGTGTGAATATGAACACACATTAATAACAAAGTGAAAAATCAAATTATCTTAATATGCATATTTCTAAGCCGACCAGTAGTTACACCAACTATCTCAACCGGTGAGAAAACATGATGGAGTACAGTTTACCTGGTTTCTTGTCCCTGAAGTAGTTATAATACTGGGCCACATAGGTAACTATGCAGAGCTTGTCCGGGACCTTCATAGCCACCATATCCTCCGCATCCAGGAGGGCTGGAATATCCAGCTCCTGCTGCGCCACATCAAAGGCCTGAAACAGATCAACAAACTCACATTACTGCACCACATCAAAGGCCTGAAACATGTCAACATCTCACATTACTGCACCACATCAAAGGCCTGAAACGGATCAACAAACTCACATCACTGCACCACATCAAAGGCCTGAAACAGATCAACAAACTCACATCACTGCACCACATCAAAGGCCTGAAACATATCAACAAACTCACATTACTGCACCACATCAAAGGCCTGAAACATATCAACAAACTCACATTACTGCACCACATCAAAGGCCTGAAACATATCAACAAACTCACATCACTGCACCACATCAAAGGCCTGAAACATGTCAACATCTCACATTACTGCACCACATCAAAGGCCTGAAACAGATCAACAAATTCACATTACTGCACCACATCAAAGGCCTGAAACATATCAACAAACTCACATCACTGCACCACATCAAAGGCCTGAAACATGTCAACATCTCACATTACTGCACCACATCAAAGGCCTGAAACAGATCAACAAACTCACATTACTGCACCACATCAAAAGCTTGTAACATATCAACTCACAATGACATGCCACACCAAATGACAAGCAAGATATTATTATGCATTTTAAGCAAATCAATTATATTTATTTTGAATTTGAATGTTTCTAGCTATTAGAGACCCCAAAATGATTAATTATAAACAAAATAACATCCTGTGGCATTGTCTGACAAATATTGGCATTTCTCTTTTCAGAAACAAAAATATATTTTGCAAATGTGGTTTCAGTAATGAGGTTTTTGTCATAGAATCAGAGCATACATGAATAGTTTCTACTTTTGGATGATGTTTTGATCAAGATTTAAAACTTTATTTTTCACCACACATTCCAACCACATAAATTACTTTGACAGCCTTGTGCTCTGTTTCGGTTTAGGTAATTATTTCACTTGGCAGTCAATTCTGTTTTGCTGTGACTGTGAGTGAAATATAAACAAACTAGTCATCCTAAAACAGGACAAATATTATTGACAGTAAAGCAAGTGATAATGACTCCTTAGAAAGAGAAAATTTTATGTGCATGGCACAGTAGGATTCAGCTTATCTTGAAAAGTGTACTTCATAGGTCCAACTCAACATCATTCATTTTGATTTGAATCACTTTGATAAATATAAGTAAGCTTCTCTCAGTGTCACATATGGCATACACTGAGACCCATTCTGGCCTCTATTAAGAATGCCTCAGATATTATATATGCCTCTCCAGTTCAAAATCTATCTTCCCATGGATAATTCATAATATCTTTTTTCTTAAAACAGATGATAGAGTGTACAACCTGGGCCACAATATAAACACATATATCATGCTTAGATAAAATTATGAAGGAAGTTGCCTGGAAACAAAGACTGTTCTAATTTCTACACATTCTGTGAACAAGTATTATTCAAAGCACTATAGTTAACTATGATATGTGGAACTGAGAGCCCAACAATCCCCAATACCATGTCTGGGTGTTACTCACCAATTTGTTGTTTTCATAGACATTCTCCTTGGACAGTGAATCATAATCTCTGAAATACAAAAAGATAAAAGTAAATATCATGAATTTAATCATGAATTTTACATGTATATCAGAGATGTTACCCATCTCAATAGTTCATCTATCACAACATAATCAATATAATGCACACTATTATTTTATGGATAGATTACAAGGTATACATCAGAGAGTATGGGGCCCTGCCAGCTAGGTATGAACCAGAGACAGAGTATGAGGCCATGCCAGCTAGGTGTGCACCAGAGACAGAGTATGGGGCCCTGCCAGCTAGGTGTGCACCAGAGACAGAGTATGAGGCCCTGCCAGCTAGGTGTGCACCAAAGACAGAGTATGAGGCCCTGCCAGCTAGGTGTGCACCAGAGACAGAGTATGGGACCCTGCCAGCTAGGTGTGCACCAGAGACAGAGTATGGGGCCCTGCCAGCTAGGAGTGCATCAGAGACAGAGTATGAGGCCCTGCCAGCTAGGTATGAACCAGAGACAGAGTATGGGGCCCTGCCAGCTATGAGTGCACCAGAGACAGAGTATGAGGCCCTGCCAGCTAGGTGTGTATCAGAGACAGAGTATGAGGCCCTGCCAGCTAGGTGTGTATCAGAGACAGAGTATGAGGCCCTGCCAGCTAGGAGTGCACCAGAGACAGAGTATGGGGCCCTGCCAGCTAGGAGTGCACCAGAGACAGAGTATGAGGCCCTGCCAGCTAGGTGTGCACCAGAGACAGTGTATGGGGCCCTGCCAGCTAGGAGTGCACCAGAGACAGTGTATGGGGCCCTGCCAGCTAGGAGTGCACCAGAGACAGTGTATGGGGCCCTGCCAGCTAGGAGTGCACCAGAGACAGAGTATAGGGCCCTGCCAGCTAGGTAGCAGCTTATTTCTGGCATTAAATTTGAATAACCAAATATGAAATCTACAAATGTTAGAATACAAGTATGTTCATATCAACAATGTGTATGATTTTAATGACTTCATTCTGAAGAATAATTTTGATACTTTTTATGAAATATTTACTACATGTGCAGAGAGCATTGTTTCAACAGCACAGTATTATTTCTTGTTATACTTGGGGTTGGGCAATAAATAAATTAAGTGCAGACGGAAGGCTGGAGTGGAATATATGTGTATTCCTGAGGGGACCACCAGGAAGCCCTGCTATCTCACACCTGATATACCTACTGACTCACTCCTGGGATTTCCTGCTTGATTAATAATGAATGAATCCTGACTGTGGCCAGACGGGGTCAACCCTCTCCCCATTATATGCCTAATCTGGCCAGAGTCTGCTTGACACCCCGGCCTGACACCCCGGCCTGACACCCCGGGCTGACACCCCGGGCTGACACCCCGAGCTGACACCCTGAGCTGACACCCTGAGCTGACACCCTGGACTGACACCCTGAGCTGACACCCCGGGCTGATACCCTGGGCTGACACCCTGGGCTGACACCCTGGACTGACACCCTGGGCTGACACCCTGAGCTGACACCCTGGGCTGACACCCTGACCTGACACCCTGACCTGACACCCTGGCCTGACACCCTGGGCTGACACCCTGAGCTGACACCCTGGACTGACACCCTGACCTGACACCCTGGGCTGACACCCTGACCTGACACCCTGGACTGACACCCTGGGCTGACACCCTGACCTGACACCCTGACCTGACACCCTGGCCTGACACCCCGGCCTGACACCCCGGCCTGACACCCTGACCTGATACCCTGGGCTGATACCCTGGGCTGACACCCTGAGCTGACACCCTGAGCTGACACCCTGGACTGACACCCTGAGCTGACACCCTGGGCTGACACCCTGAGCTGACACCCCGGGGTGTCAGGCCATTGCATGACCATGTTGTTGCATGACCAGGCCATTACATGACCATGTTGTGTAACACCTGGAGTATGCATGACTAAATAGTGCCATGCAATAGCTGTGCATGACCTTTTAGGAGCTTTTATTTTGACTAGCTCCATTCACTTCTGACCGTATCTTTAATTCTTGACCTGAGTTTGAGGGAGGGTACCCTTCATATAAACTTGGATATTATCAGGACGAGTCATAACAACAATATTGTTGTAATCCTCCATACATTAACAACTCAGTGCAATGAAGTGTTATTATCATATTCATTCACAATATACGGATGTTGACAATATAATTAACATGATCAATTCAGATCCTGTTATTGCCATGGGGCTAATACTGATGTGCATTATACTGACAAACACTTGCACAAATAGATACATATAACATCCACATCTGCTATATATCATATGTAAATGCCATGAATCTGTCTGATGGAGGAAATGTACGATTATTCTTTGATGCAGGCAAGATGCATTAGTGACAATACATGCGAGCAGACAGACTGAAGCATCTTTGTCTCGGGGCAGTAGGACTAAGCCATCTTCCCTGCCAACAACACCACAAACCACAAACGAATTGCCAACACCAACCTCTGATACACAGCACCAGTTCAAATGTGAACAATACTGCCATATCTTGGCAAGCTGAGCATAGTAGATATATTATGTAGCAACATAAAGCACATTTTGTACAAACAGGGAGGTGCACAGAACTGGGGCCTCACAGCAGATAGCAAATAATGTGCAATAGTTTCAGCCTTCAGATTTCTTTGAAAAGATACTGTGATGTTCAAAATGTTATGTACACACTCATATAGTAGACTTTAAAATCATTTGACACCAACATTTGACTGCCAAGTGCACACAAACTGATGATGATTCACACAACAAGAGAGCCAAGATTAGAACAAACAATGGCCTAAACTGTGTCATCTAATAATACAAAAGTCACATGAATATGTTTGAATACAGGTCACTGCAAGGCTTCCCAGCATCGTAAGCTTAATGCATCCCTGATAGGAACACTTCAAGAATAATAGTCCAAAGTGTGTCACTTTACAAGGGTTGATGGTCTAGCTCCAATGCATTGTTAATGAAGGGAAGGTGACTGATCCCAGGTCTCCTGGCCAGCTGTAACCTGAGTGCATGCATGTTACAGCCTCAATGTGCCATTTGCATGCTAGCAATATCCATGAATAATTCACTCGCTACTAAAACACATGATACTAACCGGGCTGTTCCCTTAACCCAGTAAATATTACAC
This sequence comes from Amphiduros pacificus, assembly GCA_949316495.1. NCBI lineage: Eukaryota > Metazoa > Annelida > Polychaeta > Phyllodocida > Hesionidae > Amphiduros > Amphiduros pacificus. The sequence goes on from OX439002.1 coordinate 4,195,889, forward strand.
CTTGATACTGTACTACATGAATACGGTCCCTGTGAAGTGAAGGCCTGGTACTGAAACACACTGAACTGCAGAATGTGTATCAGGCCAAAAACTCTGGTTTCTGATAACATATCCCTAAAATAGGACTAGGTTAGACTTTTGAAAAAATGTCAAATGTGATCAAATATATTAAGAAATGAGATATCTACGTGAAAGTAAAAAAAAAGTTTTTTGGGTCAGTGGTTTTGAACTGGGGTAGGTGGGTAATAAGAACATAGCTCCTTCTCTTTTTATGGCCAACAGAATATTGCGCTACCTGAAGTCTGAATACATTGCGCTACCTGAAGTCTGAATACATTGCGCTACCTGAAGTCTGAATACAATGCGCTACCTGAAGTCTGAATACATTGCGCTACCTGAAGTCTGAATACATTGCGCTACCTGAAGTCTGAATACATTGCGCTACCTGAAGTCTGAATACATTGCGCTACCTGAAGTCTGAATACATTGCGCTACCTGAAGTCTGAATACATTGCGCTACCTGAAGTCTGAATACATTGCGCTACCTGAAGTCTGAATACATTGCGCTACCTGAAGTCTGAATACATTGCGCTACCTGAAGTCTGAATACATTGCGCTACCTGAAGTCTGAATACATTGCGCTACCTGAAGTCTGAATACATTGCGCTACCTGAAGTCTGAATACATTGCGCTACCTGAAGTCTGAATATATTGCGCTACCTGAAGTCTGAATACATTGCGCTACCTGAAGTCTGAATACATTGCGCTACCTGAAGTCTGAATACATTGCGCTACCTGAAGTCTGAATACATTGCGCTACCTGAAGTCTGAATACATTGCGCTACCTGAAGTCTGAATACATTGCGCTACCTGAAGTCTGAATACATTGCGCTACCTGAAGTCTGAATACATTGCGCTACCTGAAGTCTGAATACATTGCGCTACCTGAAGTCTGAATACATTGCGCTACCTGAAGTCTGAATACATGTTATATCACCAATAGAATGAGACTAACACTGTGAGGCCAACTGGAACATTGTGAGGCCAACTGGAACAAATCCCTCTCATAATACGTTTACCACAAACTTTTCACTCAGGAGATTTTTAATATAAATCAACAAAGGGGAGCTTTCTATATGGCCTTGACCATGCTTACATGGCCTTGACCTTGCTTAGATGGGAGATCATTTGATGATGGTTGTGATGCATGTATTGATATGCTTCAAGTGGCATGCCAGATGGGACCAACACACTGATAACCTTACTGCAGAATCAATGTCATACTCACTGTCTATCTAACATACAGCTGCAATGTAAATCACTCTAATGTATGGTATGGTGATTATCACACTCTTCAATCTCAAACAATCACATTCAATCACAAACAATCACAAAAAATAACATTCTGTCACAAACAATCACATTCAATCACAAACAATCACATTCAATCACAATCACATTCAATCACAAACAATCACATTCAATCACAATCACATTCAATCACAAACAATCAAAATCACATTCAATCACAATCACAAACAATCACATTCAATCACAATCACATTCAATCACAATCACATTCAATCACAAACAATCAAAATCACATTCAATCACAAGCAATCACAATCACAAACAATCACATTCAATCACAAGCAATCACACTCATTGACAAGTAATTATATAATTATCATAAGTACTCTGAGCTGTACAAGCTCTATCCCAAACAACAACTCCTGAACATTGTTTTGTTTAATTACAAAATATTTTATATTCAAAACTCAAGAATTCCAAGTCAAGTTTTTTGTATTCCAGGAATGTAGAGGGTGTTATGATTGATAGGAAGCCCTGTGCTGACAGAGTATGACTCACATGAGGTCTGGGCGGTATCGGTGTATGATGGCACAGAAGGCGAGCCCACTCTTCCACGATGAGGTGAGGTTGGTCACCTGCACGTCACGGTATCCCTCACACTGTATCTTGCACCACTGCTGCAGTGCCTTTACCTTGGCTGCCATGGCGACCAACTTCACTCATAGCTCAACACCTGAAATCAACACACACATATGACAAATTTGCAATATGCATTTTCTATATTTATGCAGTTATCATTAAACAATACTCATATTATGAGACATTTCCTTCAATTTTAAGTCATGACAGTGAAAATGGAATCTTGGGCCAAAGACAAAAAGCCAGTGCTGACCCTCGGTTTTTCTGAATGTTTATAGAAAAATTTGGGAAGATTCATTGAGCCAATCAGATCCTTGAATTCTGATCAACTGGATTATTAGCAGTTATTCTACAAGAATGTACATGAACAAAGCAACTCTCATTTAATGCATATAAAAAATGGAGTGAAACATGAACAGTATAACAATGCTATTCCCATTTTATGAGATTTTCAAAAAAAAACCTCTATAGATCATGAGGTTTGCTGATTATCATATTGAACAGGGTAATCGCTATGTTTTACATGTGCATCGTTTAAATATTTGATATGTCTCCCACTAATGACAGTGGCATTGCATGCTTCATTCGCTTCAGTGATTCTCCTACTCGGCATTATATCAGTAGTAAGGTCAGGCAGAGGTGGTGAGAAGATTGAATGACTGGCATTACTACCGATGTAATGCAGAGTATATGGGGCAATTAAGGCAGAGGTAGTGAGAAGATTGGATGACTGGCATTACTACCGATGTTACGTAAGTATATGGGGCAATTAAGGCAGAGGTAGTGAGAAGATTGAATGACTGGCATTACTACCGATGTTACGTAAGTATATGGGGCAATTAAGGCAGAGGTAGTGAGAAGATTGAATGACTGGCATTACTACCGATGTTACGTAAGTATATGGGGCAATTAAGGCAGAGGTAGTGAGAAGATTGAATGACTGGCATTACTACCGATGTTACGTAAGTATATGGGGCAATTAAGGCAGAGGTAGTGAGAAGATTGAATGACTGGCATTACTACCGATGTTACGTAAGTATATGGGGCAATTAAGGCAGAGGTAGTGAGAAGATTGGATGACTGGCATTACTACCGATGTTACGTAAGTATATGGGGCAATTAAGGCAGAGGTAGTGAGAAGATTGGATGACTGGCATTACTACCGATGTTACGTAAGTATATGGGGCAATTAAGGCAGAGGTGGTGAGAAGATTGAATGACTGGCATTACTACCGATGTTACGTAAGTATATGGGGCAATTAAGGCAGAGGTAGTGAGAAGATTGAATGACTGGCATTACTACCGATGTTACGTAAGTATATGGGGCAATTAAGGCAGAGGTAGTGAGAAGATTGGATGACTGGCATTACTACCGATGTTACGTAAGTATATGGGGCAATTAAGGCAGAGGTAGTGAGAAGATTGGATGACTGGCATTACTACCGATGTTACGTAAGTATATGGGGCAATTAAGGCAGAGGTGGTGAGAAGATTGAATGACTGGCATTACTACCGATGTTACGTAAGTATATGGGGCAATTAAGGCAGAGGTAGTGAGAAGATTGAATGACTGGCATTACTACCGATGTTACGTAAGTATATGGGGCAATTAAGGCAGAGGTAGTGAGAAGATTGGATGACTGGCATTACTACCGATGTTACGTAAGTATATGGGGCAATTAAGGCAGAGGTAGTGAGAAGATTGAATGACTGGCATTACTACCGATGTTACGTAAGTATATGGGGCAATTAAGGCAGAGGTGGTGAGAAGATTGAATGACTGGCATTACTACCGATGTTACGTAAGTATATGGGGCAATTAAGGCAGAGGTGGTGAGAAGGTTGAATGACTGGCATTACTACCGATGTTACGTTAGTATATGGGGCAATGAAGGCAGAGGTGGTGAGAAGATTGAATGACTGGCATTACTACCGATGTTACGTAAGTATATGGGGCAATTAAGGCAGAGGTGGTGAGAAGATTGAATGACTGGCATTACTACCGATGTTACGTTAGTATATGGGGCAATTAAGGCAGAGGTGGTGAGAAGGTTGAATGACTGGCATTACTACCGATGTTACGTTAGTATATGGGGCAATGAAGGCAGAGGTGGTGAGAAGGTTGACTGGCATTACTACCGATGTAATGCGGAGTATTGATGTCATGCTTTCTGCACTTTCAGCAGGGAATGATATGTTTTTGAGGGTGTGATACTCATATTTTTAAGACATAATAAATAGATTCATATTGCTCTCTATTGAGTATCGATTCATCTTGTGAACCAAGAATGTTAATTTAGGCTCAAGAAGATAAATACTTAATTAAATGGCAGTCAGAGTTTGCAAGGTTGTCCACATGTGTATTTTTTGCCTGCCCAGAAATAGTGGGCCAAAAATCTGATGTTCAAATTAATGTATTTCAACTCAAAATGGCAATAAAACTTAAAATTTTATTTCTGATGCATAGTGATGCATCAGTCTTGCCAGTGAAGCATGGCAAAGTGACGTGCATAGTGTTTTTTGGGAGGCCTGCCCAATTTCTAGGGGAATATCTGAGTTATGTAATTATCAACATTACTAAAAGTAATAGAAAAGGCACGCACAGACTTATAAAATACTCAGCAGGTGTGAAAGAGGCTTTGTTTTGATTGGATGGTGCAAAATGGTGGAACATGGAGACGAGCTGTAGCCAACAATACTAATATTAGATAAGGGGAATAAATACAAACATGCACCCTGGTGCCGAGATAACAACACTATCTAATGGTGCTACATAGGCTAAGTACACTCACTGGTAGAGCTGCATCTCATCAGAGTCTATCAGACAGAGTCAATCAGACAGAGTCTATCGGACAGAGTCTATCTGACAGAGTCTATCGGACAGAGTCCATCTGACAGAGTCTATCTGACATAGTCTATCGGACAGAGTCTATCGGACAGAGTCTATCGGACAGAGTCTATCAGACAGAGTCTATCGGACAGAGTCTATCTGACAGAGTCCATCCGACAGAGTCCATCTGACAGAGTCTATCCGACAGAGTCTATCTGACATAGTCTATCGGACAGAGTCCATCCGACAGAGTCCATCTGACAGAGTCCATCTGACAGAGTCCATCCGACAGAGTCTATCCGACTGAGTCCATCTGACAGAGTCTATCCGACTGAGTCTATCCGACTGAGTCTATCCGACTGAGTCTATCCGACAGTCTATCGGACAGAGTCTATCAGACAGAGTCTATCTGACATAGTCTATCGGACAGAGTCCATCCGACAGAGTCCATCTGACAGAGTCCATCTGACAGAGTCCATCCGACAGAGTCTATCCGACTGAGTCCATCTGACAGAGTCTATCCGACTGAGTCTATCTGACTGAGTCTATCCGACAGTCTATCGGACAGAGTCTATCAGACAGAGTCTATCTGACATAGTCTATCGGACAGAGTCTATCGGACAGAGTCTATCGGACAGAGTCTATCGGACAGAGTCTATCGGACAGTCTATCAGACAGAGTCTATTGGACAGAGTCTATTGGACAGAGTCTATTGGACAGAGTCTATTGGACAGAGTCTATTGGACAGAGTCTATTGGACAGAGTCTATCGGACAGAGTCTATCGGACAGAGTCTATCGGACAGAGTCCATCAGACAGAGTCTATCAGACAGAGTCCATCAGATAGAGTCCATCAGACAGAGTCTATCAGACAGAGTCTATCAGACAGAGTCTATCACTCGTCCGTTTTGGTCTAATACAATAGGTTGCCTTATGGACTGGCTTTGGTCAGGGAAAAATCTGGAATTCCCTGACTTCATTTTTCACAGACTAGTCTGATAACCTCAGGATGACATTTATTTTCTCAGTCTCTCTTATCCTGGATTATATCAGCCTTTTGTCAGTGTCATATTTCTATTATCAATTGTATCTGTACTTGTATCCATGATTTACTTAAAAGCTTTATTATATATCATGTTTATGCTTCATTCATAATCTTCTGACCAGGAAAATAGTCATAATTGGTATAATTGGAGGAATTCCCCTGACCAAAGTCGAGATTACATGACTTTTCCCACACTCCCTTACCAGCTGAAGACATACCTTCATATAGTCACTGGTAAACATGACCTCTTGAAATAATAAAGTCACTAACAGTCATCATACGAGGTATTGAGTCACATGACTCTTACATTTTCTGAAAAAAAAAAATACATTATAAAGCAGGAATGCCTATACACATGTATGCCTTAATGCTTTCCTGATTACAATCATTTTATAGTTGCAGTTGAATCTGTCTGCATACCATATCCTTTCTAAACGTCCCTGTTTACGTGCTATATACTTGCTGTACAGTTTATAGCCTGTCACTGCCCTTGACTCCCCTGCTGGGCTCACAATCAGACCATGAAGCAGCCGTATGTTGCAGGTAGTCTGACTTCCTCACTGTGCTACTTGTCTATTAATCTGATAGATGACAATACTGCCAAAGGCCGCCATATATACCTATAAATGCTAGTATGTATCAGTTCAAATGTCTATTTGCTCAGTCATATTTGTGAGTCATAAAGTGTAGGGTATGACTGCACAAGTGACTCCTCATAGAACATGACATCTCACAGGATGTGACTGAATAATAAGTCACATCTGACGTCCCTGAATAAAAAGTCACATCTCATAGGCTTTGATTACATAAGTCACACCTCATAGACTTTGATTGCATAAGTCACATCTCACAGACTTTGATTGCATAAGTCACATCTCATAGACTTTGATTGCATAAGTCACATCTCACAGACTTTGATTGCATAATTTTCATCTCATAGCCTTTGATTGCATAAGTCACATCTCATAGACTTTGATTGCATAAGTCACATCTCATAGACTTTGATTGCATAAGTCACATCTCATAGACTAATTGCATAAGTCACACATCAAGAGTGGCAGTGTCACCATTTGTGACCATGATTATGGCTGACCATATATACATTTGGACACATAAACTATGTGGATAAAAAACCAACTGTTGCATAGTTTCTGGTCCAGTGCTGTGCAGCAACCATAATACTGTAATGGCTGGGGTCAAGTCTATAGTACCCCATGAAAACCACCACCAAGGGCTCGGAGCAAGAGAGATGGCAACCTAGACACAGGCCAGAGAGATGGCAGCCTAGACACAGGACAGAGAGATGGCAACCTAGACACAGGCCAGAGAGATGGCAACCTAGACACAGGCCAGAGAGATGGCAACCTAGACACAGGCCAGAGAGATGGCAGCCTAGACACAGGGCAGAGAGATGGCAACCTAGACACAGGCCAGAGAGATGGCAACCTAGACACAGGCCAGAGAGATGGCAGCCTAGACACAGGGCAGAGAGATGGCAACCTAGACACAGGCCAGAGAGATGGCAGCCTAGACACAGGCCAGAAAGATGGCAACCTAGACACAGGCCAGAGAGATGGCAGCCTAGACACAGGCCAGAGAGATGGCAGCCTAGACACAGGCCAGAGAGATGGCAACCTAGACACAGGCCAGAGAGATGGCAGCCTAGAGACAGGCCAGAGAGATGGCAACCTAGACACAGGCCAGAGAGATGGCAGCCTAGACACAGGCCAGAGAGATGGCAACCTAGACACAGGCCAGAGAGATGGCAACCTAGACACAGGCCAGAGAGATGGCAACCTAGACACAGGCCAGAGAGATGGCAACCTTGACACAGGCCAGAGAGATGGCAACCTAGACACAGGCCAGATAGATGGCAACCTAGACACAGGCCAGAGAGATGGCAGCCTAGACACAGGCCAGAGAGATGGCAGCCTAGAGACAGGCCAGAGAGATGGCAGCCTAGACACAGGGCAGAGAGATGGCAACCTAGAGACAGGCCAGAGAGATGGCAACTTAGACACAGGCCAGAGAGATGGCAGCCTAGACACAGGCCAAAGAGATGGCAGCCTAGAGACAGGCCAGAGAGATGGCAGCCTAGACACAGGGCAGAGAGATGGCAACCTAGACACAGGCCAGAGAGATGGCAACCTAGACACAGGCCAGAGAGATGGCAACCTAGACACAGGCCAGAGAGATGGCAACCTAGACACAGGCCAGAGAGATGGCAACCTAGACACAGGCCAGTGATATGGCAAAGGTTCTTCTCATCTACTGGGTGATTCTGTCTCTCTGTGTAGTGTATAACATGAGATCACCATAATAAAGCTGTTCTCCTCTGCAGGACCCCAATAGATGGTCCCAGTCAAAGTTAGAAATAATTAGACCTACCTGATATATCACTCACATGTCTGAGCTAAGCTCTGTGGGGCTGATATCAGGCACTTCGGACTGATAGAGAGCCGAGTGTTGCTACAATTAGACCTACCTGATATATGACTCACATGTCTGAGCTAAGCTCTGTGGGGCTGATATCAGCCACTTGGGACTGATAGAGAGCCGAGTGTTGCTACAATTAGACCTACCTGATATATGACTCACATGTCTGAGCTAAGCTCTGTGGGGCTGATATCAGGCACTTCGGACTGATAGAGAGCCGAGTGTTGCTACAATTAGACCTACCTGATATATGACTCACATGTCTGAGCTAAGCTCTGTGGGGCTGATATCAGGCACTTCGGACTGATAGAGAGCCGAGTGTTGCTACAACTGAGCACTCAGGACAACATGTGTCCGTGACTCAGCCTCTCCATAAATCATACAGCCACTTAGCATCAACGTAATCACTAATCAATTTCCCCACAACAATTGATTACATCGACACAAGTGTCACGTATGTAAAACAAGTCATGTGACAACTTCATGGTGATATTATTCTAAAAAAACATGGTCGTTTATCACTCTTATGACAGTGATCAAAATATATAAAATATCAAACTGACTTTGGTGTTCAATTTTAAAACATTGGACAAGCCAGTAATGTGTATAATCCTGAAATCCATTCAGTCATTAGGATGTTAATGATACAAGAGAGATTTAAGGTAATTACATACACATTGTGTCGACTCCAAATATATGGAGACAGTGGACGTCACTGCACACTCCTCACAGCAGGAACTTTAACAAAATAATTTTAAAGCATAAAATACTAAACACACTCCTCACAGCAGCAACTTTCATAAAACAATTTGAATGCACCCAACAATTACCATGAAATGTGCTCGCACCTGTGTGTACTTCACCAGAATAGTGGCTACACAGCCCGAGGCGCATACATCACAGGATCCCCAGTCCAGTCACACGAGATATGGTCACGGTGGGTTATGACCACATCCCCCAGTCCAGTCACACGAGATATGGTCACGGAGGGTCACCCCAGTCCAGTCACACGAGATATGGTCACGGTGGGTTATGACCACATCCCCCAGTCCAGTCACACGAGATATGGTCACGGAGGGTCACCCCAGTCCAGTCACATGAGATATGGTCACGGTGGGTTATGACCACATCCCCCAGTCCAGTCACACGAGATATGGTCACGGTGGGTTATGACCACATCCCCCAGTCCAGTCACACGAGTTATGGTCACGGTGGGTTATGACCATATCCCCCAGTCCAGTCACACGTAAAAAAAAAATATATGAGAAAAAAAAATTAAATGTGGAGCAAAGGTCAAATGTCATAAGGTCATGCTAACCTGACCTACCTAACCAATATACTGTATGCACTTAAATATTTATATCCAACAGGATCTTCCTGCATATAATGGTTGATAAACATGGTTGATCATATCAAATATTAACTCATCTTCCTTGATAAATACCTTCAAATATCCTAAAATTGTACTGCAATTGGTAAAAAAAAGATAATCTTAAATTGTAATTCCCATTATTGAGTTTGGATTTCTGGATTGTATATATTTTGTTATTGCTTGGCACACACTATTATATACAAATACATTGATGGAGCGCAATAAAATGTGTCCTCCAAACAGAATCTACTCAAATCTATAATATCCACTCCATGTCACCAATACAATTCATGGCTTTCATATGTCAATATCATTTCATAAATAAATACCATAAGAGTAAATATTTCCTGATTAAGGAAGAAAGCTGCCATTGTGACTGATACAAACCAGATAGCATCTAATCAGATCAAACCAAGTCAGTTGTTATACTCACGTAAATTTGTTGTGATTTATCAAAGTAAAATCTCACCTGTGTTTTGTGCATGTCTAGTTAGCATTTTGGTGTATTCATGGAATTTCATATCCTATTAGTTTGTGGTAAAAAGTCAAATGTGTACTTCACAAATACCTAAGTCAGCTCTGCTGGTAAACAACAGGCCAGATAAAGTCTAAATCTCTCAACGTTATGCTGTGGTCTGTGTCCCACAAATATTTCTCTGTATCATTAAACTGCTTGAAAAGATCAGGATTTCCCCCAATGCACGCAGACACCTACTCCTGACATGGAGAGTGATACGTCGTCGCGCCTGACAGCCGACTGGTCTCCGCACACAGAGCGGAGCACCCCCTGGAGGTTACATCCAAGCTGTCCCCAGGGAGATGCCTTCTTTCATCTCCAACAATCTCTTATAAATTAAAAAAGGTCAGGGTGGCTGACCAATCTAGTCTCTTAACAAGAAAATCCATAGAAAACTGCAGGTACAGAGTGTCAGTTAAGTTGACAAAAGGGTTGATATTTCCCCAGTGATCAATGGGTAAACTGTATCCTGTTTTGCTGAATTACTCGTTGAATCACCCACCAATCTCCTCAGGTTATGTAATTTTACAAACTTTACAAGTCACATCAGCATGACAACATTTGTGGTATTCTAAAAAAAAGTTTGTCATTGTGCATGGCAATTATATATGTGAAATCATGGCTCGGTTGTAAGAAGAGTTTGGCAAAGATCACAGCCATTAGGTGATTCAAACTGCTTCGTGCTGTACTTTGTACTTCGTGAGTAACAATGTATGTCAACTAGTTGATTATCAACTGATGATAAAGAGCAAAAGATCTGTAAAAACCTCTTAATTAAATTTTACAGTCACTTCTAAAATTGGTATCTTGTGATCAATTTGTAGATACCAGTTGATATTTGCGACACTAATTTCATATTTCATGTTCATGAACAAAGGCCAGTCACATAACTCCAATGACATATGTATAAGATTATGGTTGTATTTGGAACACAAAGAGTCTTAATGCAGAAATGTATATTCTGTTCTGTTTGGTTATTTTTTCTTGAGAGTTCTCAAACCCAGAAAGTGACCCCTTCTTTTTCTCTGTATAGAAATCTTTAACTTCAACAAATGATATTTTTCTCCGTAAATAGCAACCATTTAGAACCCCAGGACAAATAGAGAACTTATCATAGGTAACTTGCTTTATACATATCTGCTTATTATACATGTGCTCAAGGTTGGCCTCGTGGTCAACTTACTCGAAGTTAAAAATTCATTAGTCAATCTTGAAATCATCAGCTTTGTAATTATGAACACTCTTTGATTACAAACATAACTTCAAGATTTCCCTGATCCTTTCTTGTAGATCTTCATCTGTGTGTGTCTGTGCATTGATTTGTTTCTGACTCTTTCTTGTCCATGCATTGTCCATGTTTGTCTGAATGTTGTCCGTATATGTCTGTTTGTGTCTGTGTGTGTGTGTGTGTGTCAAAGGTTTCTCTTCCAAATACACAAAAATACAATTGCCAGAAAGAGAAAAGTCCTTTTTTGACAGAATACATGTATATCTCAATGAGAATGGCTTGTAGGGCTTGTTTTTAGCCCAGAATGATCTATGCCGACATTGAAGATGCCAAGGGTAGGAATTGTTTGTTTAATTACTCCATGGTGAGCATAATTATACATTTCATACATTTAAAGATCAAGATTTTCAAATTAATATAAGAGACATCAAATACATTACAATGACTTAAGATGTTTCTTTTATGTCATGTATGAACTTGCTAGTTGGAATTTCTTTGACGTCATGTTAAAATGTTCAGCATCACATAAATGCATGGACCAGCTATTTATTGGCTTTTTGTATTTACCTTTTCCAGTATAAACAATATACATGAAGTGTTTGACCCAATCACCAGGCTGAGGATAAGGACCAGGATGTAAATGTGAACAAGATCCCTAATGTTATCTGACTGACCTGTCGGCATTTGCCATGAGTATCTTCATAAATATCTAAATCACCAGGTTTGTTGTGACAAAATTAATCTGAATATTGACTTTTTGTTATTAACATGAGTTGTCCTCTAACATGATCAATTTAATATTAATAATAGAATGTTCCTTGTATGATTCAGGATTCTTTGTTATCCTGAGAGACAGACAATCACCTAAGTCACAAAATCTGAAACAAAATATTTGTATTCTTCAAATAAAGACTTTCATAAATGGAAAAAAGTTTTGTTGGGCAACAAATTTACAGTCGCAAGGCAGATTTTTCAATTTTTCATGTTATTTCCATTTTGTTCACAAGCAAATTGTTATCAGGTCAAACCATACCCAAATGGATGAAATTTAAACTGATGTTGATGTCTTTTTGAACAGCTGGAAATATCTATAAATTAAATAGTTTTAACATGACCTTTTGGAAATTCCATAAAATATTTTGTGTAAGGGAGGTTTGAGTTAGGATAAGGCAAGAAAGCATAAACATGAAATTTGTTTTGGCCTCACAATTAGTGATAAGGTAAATTGTTTCCTTTTGATTTGAGGAGAGAATAAGGAGTTGTGATAACTTGCTTATCAGTTACATCACATCTTATCCACTCACACTGATACAACCACTGACAATAACATCTCTGGCTGTCAACAGATTTCTCCACCTGCTTGGGACCACTAAACCTCTAAACACACACAACATATTTGTGTAAAATCGACTGCCACTCAATAACATCATAATAGACATCAAGGATTGAAGGTTATGGGTAAGAGTATATATCATGACTCTGATATTTCAAAGCATTATAATTGAATGGCTCCTATCTTAAGTCAATGGTCAAATATGAGTGGCGCATGACAACCAGGCTCCAATCTATTCATGCTATGTTTCCAACATACAAATATTAATATATTCTTCCTATTATATGCAATCAATCATTTTACATTTTTCAGAAGTCCATATCACACCATATAAACATAATAAGATGTGACAATTCTTAAGACAGGTATCAATCTTGTCAGAAAAAATGTCTTGGCATTTATCTTTTGCATCTTATGTATACATGTCAATAACCAAGAAGAAAAGTTATTTATCAATCTCTGCAAGGTGTTCAAGTTGAACTTGACCTGAATTTTAAAACAAAAGTTAAATGCCAGGTTTAGTGCAATGCAAACCATATCCTTGCCCAATATTTGAGCCTTGGCCTGACATCATTAATTATTTTCCAGGCATTATTTGAACAGAGTGAAAAAATTGCTTTTATTAAGTTTTAGAGGATGGTTATGTCATGAATTTTAAATAATTTGCTTCGCTATCTGTATATATTTATGAGGAGTGCTTTGACAAGAGTTATATACATTATAAGTCTATGATATTTGACAAAGTACACAAAAATGCCCAGCGTGGGTGTTTCAGAGACACCTGTGTGCACTGTATGACAGTGTATTCAGAGTCTTGACACTTGAATGACAGCGAGAGTTTTGGTTGTCACACAATGTGCAAGACTCAGATCAAATAATAGTTGATTTCTCCATATGTACATCAGAACAGCTTACTGTATGTCATGCTCTGAGAAAATATTTCATAGAGGAAATAAACTCACCTGGGTAATATTCTTTTTCAGCTGCATCTAAAGGGAAATTCCAAATAATCTTTGTGATTCACATCCAACTTCATAATCTTGTCTGCCCCATCTGTTTTTAAGGGACGTCACGGAAAATAAGTGATCCATATTCCAAACACTCATTTTTGGTAGGCGACATTGATGAATTTTAATCATGTAGCGACCCCTAGTGGTAAGAAATTCGCAAAGATATTCACTTCAAGTACTCAACATGCTTAAGGTTGACCTCGCGGGCAACTTACCCGAAGTTTAAGATCCCCTATTAAAGCAGCTTTGTGGCATAAGCACAGAGTGACACAGTGGAAGGCTTGTAATTACTCTTTATTTGACTCAACAATACTGTTGCATGGTTCAGCGGAGTCTGCCTTGCTGTTCCCAGCCCACCATGCAGCATATAATGTATAAATCCAATTTGACCCCACAAATCGGGTCAGTTCAAACTGAGAGCAATGTATTTGTTATTGCTCTCAGGTTCAAAGAGGAGATGTATACCAAGGCTACAGCAGGGAGGTGACTGGCTGTTCGATTGTTGTCCTATTTGACTGTTCCCCTGATTGACCATAACCTGTTTGACTATATAATATCAATTAATTTGCCTAATTTCTACTTTTTCTTTTCAACATAAGTTTGGCATTCAGTGTCAATTAGCCTTCTGAAAGGGTATTTCATACATCAGAAATACCCTTTCAATGCTACACCCTGAGCACCCTGAGCAGCAAGAAAAAAGTCAAGCTCTTGATTCAAGAAAATATACATTAAATGGTTACATCTTACAACCTGTTGAACAACATCCCTACCTAGGAGTCGAGCTCCAGACAGATATGAAATGGGATGAGCATATTAACAACATTGTCTGCAAAGCAAATCAAGTACTGGGATTTGAAAGAAGGAATTTCAATATGTGCCCAGGAAATATCAAAGAGGCTGCCTACAATACACTTGTGCGCCCTCACCACATAGAATCAGTTCAAAGACGAGCTGCTAGAAAGAGAGAGAGGATAAAATCCTGGAAGACCTAAAATGGGATTCACTAGCAGAGAGAACAAGGTCCCAGAGGCTGGTTTCATTGTACAGGGCTATAAATTGTGAAATAGCTCTGAAACTTCAAAATGAAATCAGCTCCTACACAGAAAAACCATGGAAATCGCTATATCGAAATGGCAACAAGCTGTGACCCTTATAAAAACAGCTGTTTTCCAAGGACAGTGACTGACTGGAATAATCTTCCCCTCAATTAACTACATTGGAACCAGGTAGCTCGGCATCCTTCAGGAACTCCCTAGCCAGAGTATAAAGTTTGCTCAGCCCATTTCATGTCAGTTTGGAGTTCTACTCCAGGGTAGGGATGATGTTCAACATGTTGCAAAGTGTGACCATTTAATGTATATTTTCTTGCGTCAATAGCTTGATTGTCAATAGCTTGTGTCAATAGCTTGATTTATTGCTGCTCAGGGTGTAGCATTTCTGGGCATTGAAGTCCATTTGCCACTCATTTGACCATTCCTCCAGCATATTTAGGTCCTCTTGCAGTTTTTCTGCATCATCATCATCTTCAACTATTCTTTATAGAAGGCTCTCATCAGCAAAGAGCCTTATGTTTGAATGCTTCTCTCCAATGTCATTAATGTAGAGTAGAAATAGTATTGGTCTAAGTACTGTACCCTGAGGCACACCAGATTTAACATGCACAGGGTCAGATTCATCACCATCAATAACTACCCTCTGTTCACAGTTCCTAAGCCAGTTTTTTATCCATGAGCCAACCTGCCCTGAGATTCCATAATGCTCAAGCTTGCGATTCAGCTGCTCATGGTAGACTGTGTCAAAGGCTTTAATAAAATCGAGAATGAGCATCTCAACATTTTGTCCATCATTTCTAGCCTTGAGTATATCCTGTAAGGCTGTAAGGTTGTTTCACACGAGTAGCCTGTCCTGAATCCATGCTGAAAATTTACCAGGATATTGTAAAGTTCGCAGTGATTCATCATGTGTCTAACAATTATATGTTCCAAGATCTTACAGGGGACAGATGTCAAAGAAACTGGCCTGTAGTTTGCAGCACAACTTTTGTCTCCTTTTTTAAAGACTGCAACTATATTTGCTGTATGCCATGTTTTTGGAACTTCTCCTTTATCAAGTGATTCTTGTTTCAAGACTCTTGTGGGTATTTGATCTGGGCCATTGGCTTTTTTGCAGTTTAGGTTAGAGAGCAGTTTTTCTACACCAGCAATTGTGATGGTAATTGGTTGTTTGTTTGTTTGTTTGTTTGTGATTTTACATCACTTTCAATATTATTTCAGTCATTTCGTGATGCTAAATTGTCATGTCGTAGGTCCGTGACATGACAACCCACCTGGTCACAGATTTACAAGGACAACGGGTTAACCCTTTAGGCACGGGCCTCAGCTCATGTGGGAAATTGTATCATGAGTTCAATCCCGGCACGGCCGGGGTTCGAACCCACGACCTTTGGATCACCACAGAGGAACTGGTGCTAATAAGCTGGCGCTCTAACCAACTGCGCCACGGCCCGTGACCTCAGTAATTGGTTCTATTTGTGGAGAATTTGGATCACCTTTGTCAGGAATATTTTCTATGTTTTCAGGAGAGAATACAGATTTGTACTGACGTGAAAGAACTTCTGCCTTGCCTTTACTGTCTTTCACTTCAATGCCATTTTCTGTTGGTGTTGGTACACCAACAGTATCTTTACGCCTGGATCTAATATAGTTCCAGAACCTTTTCCCCATTGATGGTCTACTAAATTCAATGTCAGGTAAATCGAGCAGCCCAAGGATATATTCATTGTGGGATTCTTTCAACTTATGTTTTATCTGTTTCCTAAGGTTTCTGAATTTTCTACGGTCAGGATCCTTTTTAGTTCTTTCAGCCTTGTTGTATAGTCTTTGTTTTCTTCTAATTTGTCTCTTAATTTCATTTGTCGTCCATGTCACATCCCATCTACCAGTTGTTTTCTTAATAGGAATGTGTTTATTGATAGACTCCATAAGCTTAGCTGGGAACTTATTGTTCAGAGTTTCAACTGGGAGCAGGGGCCCACCACTATATGATATGCAAAAAGAGCCAATATGCACACTTTTCTGGCTGGCAGTTTGTAACTAACGCATTTCATTTCCTTTTTTTTGTATGAATCAGCTGGCTCAAAATACATATGACATTTCAAAATGGCCTAGCTGACAGACTGATGAATTTAATTGGGTGGCTGGTAAAGTATTGAGATTTTAACACCAACTGGCAATTTCACCATTGAAAACCGCAAAATAAAAAATAAGTTATATTATATGAACACTATTTGACAAAGATTGTTCAAGCCTAATTAATGGTATTTCTACTGTAGTTATAAGTTTTTAACATTGAATTATTTATTAAAGAAATTGGTTCATTACCAGCTGTTAAAAGAAATTTGGCATTGACAAACATCCACGAACAAAGTTAACAACTGTTAATTCCATACAAATTCTGAGCTGGTAAGTTTAACAGCTGGTAAAAAATAACAGATGACAGCCAAAATCTCAAAGTGTAGCTGGCTGGTATTTTTTAAAAATATTTCCTTCTAGAAAATACTAAAAATGCATATTGGAAAATTTTTTTTTTAGCTGAGTGATATGTTGTTCACAACATTCTATAACATACTCTGCCCAAGTTTCACATCTCTATCTCAATTTTTAACGAAGTTGGTAGTGGTGGGCCCCTGTGGGAGACTTGAATCCTTAACTTCATCTTCAAAAAAGACATGCATGTCTTGTTTTATTGCATTCATATCTCCTTTCTCGCACAGCAATACTATACATTTCTTGGCTTTTTCTTTGCCAGTGTGGCTTTTGCATCTATTTCTGTTATCACCACATCATGGTCCACGTGCTGTGAGAGGTTGGATGCGGTTCTCTATGTGCGCCCTCTATTGTTAATTTCTTCAACAAAAATACAAATTTGGTAAATGTTTGTAGTTTTGGGTTGCGCAGTGTGTCTACCGCGCAATACTTCAAACATCATGGCGGCAAGACA
Organism: Amphiduros pacificus; assembly: GCA_949316495.1. Taxonomy (NCBI): domain Eukaryota; kingdom Metazoa; phylum Annelida; class Polychaeta; order Phyllodocida; family Hesionidae; genus Amphiduros; species Amphiduros pacificus. Next base: position 4,213,608 of record OX439002.1, read on the forward strand.
GGCCATAACATGTTGACTTCAGAAAGTTTCTTGTTGAAGACTTCACAAACGCACAGGAATAGTCATGTGTTTGATGACAATATGATTCTTTAACTGAATACATTTTTCCGGTAGCAATATTTGAGTGAACAAGGATGTCGCATTGTGAGTATAACTGCGATTAGAATACTTTCTTGATTTGTTTTGAATGTTTTACTGTCACTCTGAAATGAAGTGTCAGTGTCAGTTTTGTAGTTCCCAGACTCTGTAGTACAGACAGCTCTAGATTCTCCGTGTTTTGTTTTGTCTTGTCTCAAGACTGCAAGTACATTGTCTTCGAAAAACGTGATAATAGTAACTGAGACTAGCTCCAATGCTTAAAGTCATGAGCAGGAAAAAAATCAAATATATCGGACTACGGATAATGAATTCGTGAATTGATAATTAACGGATTAAAAGAAATGAAGATTCAGGGAAACAAGTCTGGAACATCCAGTGTTACTATTTTTTCTAATTACTTTTCAACACTTTTCAACATGTATAAAGCGATGGGCGATGCAGAGTCGTTTTGGGGTCAAATGGTGGCATATCAACAAGACGGGAAACTTCTGTTCTGCAGTTTCACGGATTGACGGATTTAAGTATATTTACCGGTAGACATTTCTAACAATAAAAAAACGGAGAATATCGGACATCGGACAAATCCGGTGGTAGCGGATTATCCGTTCACAACGGAGATCCGTTCATAACATCCGTTGTTGTCGGACGTCCGTACTTTACACACCGGCAAAAAGGTGTGTCAGATGATAACAAGACAAATGTCAGTGTAAACAGAAACCTGAGAAAGTAAGGATGTCCAAAAGAATTATATTTTTTAACTACAGGCGACAACAACAGAGCTGAGGTTTTATTTTCAAAATATATTAAGCGCATCTGCATTTACTAAAATATTCTTGTCTTGTTGTCTGACACCTGTATCAATGTATGTGCCAACAAAGTCAAATTGTGTAATAAACACTGGCAAACAATTGATAAACTTTCATTGCAGCTTTGTTGTCGCAGGCAGCTCTGTTGTCGTCCCCTGTATAGTGACCAGTAGCAAAATCCAGACAATTTCATGTTTTTCACTTAGTATTTTGACAAGATTTGTCAAAACTTCTCACATTTGTAATAGATCATCTGCTTTGGATGCCAATAAAGTGGAATTGAATCATATTCACTATTACTAGCAGGATTATCACATTCTACCTCATTTAGGTCAGTTTTGATTCTACCTCCTTCAGGTACACAATCAAAATTTTCTCGTCTAGTCTCTGAAGGGTCACACTGAGTGATGAAATGCATCAGGCATCTATTTTTACCAAAATTATTAGCCATTGTTGTTCTGATCACACCAATATTTAGCAACTTTCACACAACTTTCTGATCACACAACATTTAGCAACTTTATTGTGAAATTGACACACATTCATCCAACCTGTAGTTTGTCAAAGTTTTTGTTCCAAGTTTCTGTGCTGCATTAGTCCAAATCAAAGCATACTAGCTCAAACTATTTTTCACATAATTTTTAGCATCAGGGGAAGGTGAACAAGCACATAAACTATGGATTTGGGCTTTTTATGTGTCTCCTAAAGTTTTGCGTTTCACACTCTTGATAAAGATTTTGACATATTCTTTAAAATGTGGCCAATGACATTTCAATATACCTCACAATTTTGACAAGCAACTGGCGGGAACGTCTGAAGCCGGTCGGTTACTTTGTAAATATAATATTTAATGTAGAATGAAGTCATTCTAAGCTGTGTCCTGTCTGGTAAGGCCCTAACTTAAATTGATACATAAGCCAAAATAATCACATGGTCGGAGAGGGTGACACAAAAGTGAGCTTGGACAACAAAGAAGAGTAGGTGTATTTTTGTAAGCTGCAATATGCATAAAATCATGTCATTGTGTCGCGCAGATCATTTTAAATTATGTTACCTATTTAGAAATAAGGGGCAAATTTCTGATATATTGCAATCGCCAAATGACTCCAAATTTGTGATTGCTACAAGTATTTGGCAGTATTCAGTCGCTCCATCGTTCCTTATTACATTCTCATGTGAGCCCTGATCATTGTCACTTTTATAACCAATCTCACTTCTCCATTGCAGTGTGGCAACATCCATATGTGAATGTGTTCAAGCACTTTAATGTGCAGTCATGGAAAAAGTCCACCAAGGAAGGGGAAGTTTCCACATTAATGGTGGGTATCCATTTTTATCCATTTTTATTAAAAACTGCAAGACATCTTTATATTTTTCAAACAGTATATTCGTTGATAGATGTGAAATTAAATATATATTTTATTTGAGGGTGAATTTCAATCTCATTCCAGGTATTTTTTCAACTAAAAATGTTGTTCAGAATGAGAATTTAAAATTTGCAGCTTTGGAATGTGTGGAGATTCATACAACTTCATTTTTACCAGAGAAAATTTCAAACATATTTAATGAATGTTCTTAATTCTAAAGAGCTTTGTTAATTTTCACTCTATTGCTTTCTGTTTTCAGGACAAAACTGTCAAGTCGACAGTCTACAGAATCACAGGATCCATCCCAGCTGGCAATTATATACAGCTGCCGAAAACCTCGACGCAGTCACTGGGCCTCACCGGGCGCTTCATGTACATGCTGTTTAAGCCTGTCCCATCAAAGTATTTTGTGGTTCATATAGACGTTGCCACTCAGGATGGTCTTGTGGTCAGGATATCGTTCTCCAACTTGTTTAAGGAGTTCAAGTCTACCTCGACCTGGCTTCAGTTCCCGTTTGTGTGCCATGCTGCTAAGGGTTCCCTCAGTGCTCACGCTGGCACTGCTAGCAAAGGTCAGACAATGACATCAACACACAATATTCTCTCTCTATCCATTGATCCAAGGTCTAAACTGTTTCAAGTTTTTAATAGAGGAACAACATTTCTTTTTTTTTTTTACAAATTTTGATACCTGCAGTTTCAGACATATATATTTCAGTTGTCATGATCATGAACAATTTCAATAGTCAAGATTATTTACCTTTGTGACCTACATTTTCAGTGGAGAATTAAATATTGATTTCATATTTCCATCATATTATTTAAAGTAGACCTTAATCATTAATGATTCAGGAGATATTAAAAAGATATTTTAATTGAATACAGTGAATGATTGTTGTTGTTCAGATCACAGTGGGGCGGCCCCCCTGTCTACGCGTTGGACTGTGCTCTGTCTGGACTTCCACTATATACTGTCCATGTACCTCAATAGGCGCTACTCCTACATCAAGAGTGTCAGGCTGTGTGCTAATATGCTGATCAAAAACATCTTCACAAGTGACACAGAGTATGAACCAGGTAAGCACCATATATCTGAACTATTTCATCCACACATTTTTATATCATGGCTCAGGAAAAAAATAAATGAGATTGACTTCCTTATGTGCAATTGTTTCTGCAGGTTTAACAATGGAGCAGGTGAAGAAGATGGGGATGACTCTGCATGGTATAGGCCCACTGCCCCGAGAGATGGCCTACCCACTGCCTAAGACACAGAACTGGCATGACCTCTATGATCATATCAAGTAAGATCTCAACATTTGCCAAATACTCTTGGGTAGCAGTTTTTTCTTTAAAATCTTGTTTTTCTTGCTTCTTTATTTCCTTTCCCCCCCCCTTTTAATGTATTTGATAATTGGAGCAATGAGCACCTTTCATATTACTGAGGATCAGCAAAATATATCATTATAACCACTCTGTTAACATTGGTGTGCAGAGTGACTGCCCCTGGTCAATATCAGGTGTGCTCATTGGGTAGGAATAAGTGTTGTATGAATGTCAGACAAGGAACCATAATCGTGAAATGTTTTCCCACAGATTTCCTACAGACAGCAGCAAAAAGCCATTTGATTCCATTCAGTACAGCAAAACAACTACCAGTCCCCAGGTGTCCAAATCAAGTGAGTGGAATAATTCTTAAATGTGGTTGTCCTTTAATGCTGTGAATTAATATCATATTAGGACAATACGTATTGAAATGCTTTGTTATTACTAGGCTTACCAGGAGTTATTAGTCCCAGAAGAATGTCACCGAAAGCAGTGCACCCGGTGAGGACTACCAGTGGCAAGATGTCTGCCATGGAGGCAATGACTGCACCAAAAAGGGTCAGTTCTAATTCTTCTTTTTCACCCCATTTCTGAGAATCTTTCACCTCATTTCTGAGAATCTTTTTTTCTTCTTTAAATGTATCATTTTTAGTTGTGCTGACTTTGTTATAACAGCTTATGCTCTCCAGGGCATATAGACCTGGAACATCAAGTGTATCATTCTGCTAGTCTAACTATAGCATGAGGCAAAGACTTCTCTGAAAAAGATCATAATGTTGGGCTGATGGAGTCAGTCATATTGTGCTCAATATCATATATTTCTCTTGCTCCATTAATTCTTCTCAACCAGCAAAGCTGGATTAAAATGGAAAACTTGTGTTTATAAAACAATAACAGCCATTTCTAGGAAATACTTACAAACACTACAAAAAGAATGGTCAGCACAGCTTTTAGTCTATGTTCTAAATAAATATTTTGAGTTTAAGCTGAAAGCTTTTAAATTATTGAAATGTAAAGGATAAAGGTTATACTGCCAGTTGATGCGTAAATAGATAGTGCCCTCTGGTGGTTGACTCAGGTTGGGCCAGATAGATCTGACTCTTCAGGGCAGGAGGTCATAATGAGCTCTTGTATCTTATTTATGGTCAGAACCATTAAGCCTCCTGATCTCCCGGAGAGCCCTGTGTGGTACTGTGAGGTACTGTGTGGTACTGTGTGGTACTGTGAGGTACTGTGAGGTACTGAGTGGTATGTGATTATTGTAGCATGTGAGGAAGAAGCCGGTCGTCAGCGAGTTGCCAGCGGTGAATGTGGACGTGAATGGAGACATCAGCATCGAGCAGACACCAGATGGCGAGGTCCATGTATATGCTCACCCTCACGATGAGGTGGTCGTACATCAGCAGGACAAGCAAACTGGACGGGTCAGTTATCACAATCTCCATCCCAGTAGTGTATCAACAGTATTTATTGATCAGTCACCTAAAGTTGAACCTGAAGGAGGATTATTTTATCTCTCAATATGCAAAACAAATTATCTCAAAAACTCAATTATGATAGCTATTATATGCATGTGTTTTTGCTGTGCAATAAAAATTCTGATTGTGATATTTTGTTTGTTATCTCTATCTATCAGGTGTCAACACAAAAAGTAAAAGGACCAGCTATTATTCCTGCCAAGAAATCTTCATATAAGGTGAAAACTAGGATTAAATCAGATATATTTAATATTTCTGAAATATCTGGCTTATTTTAAAATTGCTTTTACTATGCTCTTTATTTTAATGTATTTGCAGAGTTTAAAACCAGACCCTATCTTACAACTGAGAAGAATTGTTGGATTTGGAGGAGCAACATTCAAGGATGTGAGCCTTCATTTTTTAATAAATGTGCTAGATATAAAAGAATACATTGATCTGTGGTTATGGGCATTGTTTGTTCAATTACACACTCGCTGCCCCTATTGAAAATACAAGTTCCTTATTAGCACCTGGAGTGAGGAGTTACAAAACAATCAAAGTGAATTAACATTGAAATTTTGAGATCACAGTAAGCCCCATGCAACTTTATTAAGTTATATTACAGACCCAGCTGTAAGTAGCCAGAGAAATACAGGATTATTTATGTATAGTATGTTTGGAGTATGATGTGTAATTGTGATGGCATTTTGTAGGCTCTCTGGACTCACAATGGGACAACTCTGGTGTACCCTTGCCATGCTGTGATGGTTGCCATGCAAGCCAACAATGGGCATCAAAGATTCTTCATAGGTCACACAGATAAGGTCAGTAGCATTCATAATGGCCATCAGAGATTCTTCATAGGTCACACAGATAAGGTCAGTAGCATTCATAATGGCCATCAGAGATTCTTCATAGGTCACACAGATAAGGTCAGTAGCATTTATAATGGCCATCAGAGATTCTTCATAGGTCACACAGATAAGGTCAGTAACATTTATAATGGCCACCAGAGATTCTTCATAGGTCACACAGATAAGGTCAGTAACATTTATAATGGACATCAGAGATTCTTCATAGGTCACACAGATAAGGTCAGTACCATTCATAATGGACACCAAATTCTTCATAGGTCACACAGATAAGGTCAGTAGCATTTATAATGGCCATCAGAGATTCTTCATAGGTCACACAGATAAGGTCAGTAACATTTATAATGGACATCAGAGATTCTTCATAGGTCACACAGATAAGGTCAGTAGCATTTATAATGGCCATCAGAGATTCTTCATAGGTCACACAGATAAGGTCAGTAACATTTATAATGGACATCAGAGATTCTTCATAGGTCACACAGATAAGGTCAGTACCATTCATAATGGACACCAAATTCTTCATAGGTCACACAGATAAGGTCAGTAGCATTTATAATGGCCATCAGAGATTCTTCATAGGTCACACAGATAAGGTCAGTAGCATTTATAATGGACATCAGAGATTCTTCATAGGTCACACAGATAAGGTCAGTAACATTTATTATGGCCACCAGAGATTCTTCATAGGTCACACAGATAAGGTCAGTGGCATTCATAATGGCCATCAGAGATTCTTCATAGGTCACACAGATAAGGTCAGTAGCATTTATAATGGACATCAGAGATTCTTCATAGGTCACACAGATAAGGTCAGTAACATTTATAATGGCCACCAGAGATTCTTCATAGGTCACACAGATAAGGTCAGTGGCATTTATAATGGCCATCAGAGATTCTTCATAGGTCACACAGATAAGGTCAGTAACATTTATAATGGCCACCAGAGATTCTTCATAGGTCACACAGATAAGGTCAGTAGCGTTTATAATGGCCACCAGAAAGAAGAGAGGTTATAGGAAAAGTAATTGTTGAAAATTGTATAAACTGTTCCTAAATAACTTAACAACATTGCATTTGGTGACAGATATCACTTCTAATGTTTGTGATTTCAGATTTCTTGCCTGACCTTGAATGGTAACTCTACGCTGGTGGCGTCAGGTCAGACTGGAGCCCAGAGCGTGGTGAGGGTGTGGAAGTTCCAGACAGCCGAGTGCCTGGCGATGATCAAGACCCACGCACACTCCCTGTCCTGCCTCAGCTTCTCCCACACAGGGAACGTGCTCTGCGGGGTTGGCAAGGACAACCACAACAAAAACGTGAGCACTTTTATGTCTTGGTTAAATTATTTGTGGGCATTATCTGGATAGATTTTATCCCATTTGTCAGCGGGCCTGTTGATATAGGAGAATGTTTTTGTAATGGCAGATGGTGGTAGTGTGGAACACGGAGAGGGTGACGAGGGGAGGAGAAGTGGCCGTCATGGCCAAGGCTCACTCCGAGGTCGACATCATACGCATGAGAATAGCAGGCTTCGATGATACCAAGTACGTTCCACTTTATCATATCTCTATTGTGTCTGCAATAACCTGCTTGGTAGAGTGTTTCCTTGAGACCCAGACCAGTTACTCTCAAGCGCTATCAGCAGATATTGCAATCAGCACCACACAAATCCTTTCCTATTGACACTTTACCTTTTATTTTTAGAAGTATTGAGAAGCATTAAAATTGCTTAAATTAATGTGAAATAAAAAGGTGTCTTAATTTTAACAGTTCTCATTAACATATGTTCTTATTAACAAGCTCTTTTGATCCAAATGTCAGGATGGTGTCATGTGGGCGTGACAATGTTCGACTGTGGCGGGTGAAGGATGGGTCCTTGCGGTCCGCACCAGTCAACCTCGGAGAGTACCACAGTATGGAGATGACAGACTGTTGCTTCCAGGCTGGCTACGATGCCACCAAGGACCCCATGGACAGACTGGTGTAAGTTACCTCCCATACCACGGACAGACTGGTGTAAGTTACCTCACATACCACGGACAGACTGGTGTAAGTTACCTCACATATCACGGACAGACTGGTGTAAGTTACCTCACATACCACGGACAGACTGGTGTAAGTTACCTCACATATCACGGACAGACTGGTGTAAGTTACCTCACATACCACGGACAGACTGGTGTAAGTTACCTCACATACCACGGACAGACTGGTGTAAGTTACCTCACATACCACGGACAGACTGGTGTAAGTTACCTCACATACCACGGACAAACTGGTGTAAGTTACCTCACATACCACGGACAGACTGGTGTAAGTTACCTCACATTCCATGGACAGACTGGTGTAAGTTACCTCACATACCACGGACAGACTGGTGTAAGTTACCTCACATACCACGGACAGACTGGTGTAAGCTACCTCACATACCATGAACAGACTGGTGTAAGTTACCTCACATCCCACGGACAGACTGGTGTAAGTTACCTCACATACCACGGACAGACTGGTGTAAGTTACCTCACATACCACGGACAGACTGGTGTAAGTTACCTCCAATACCACGGACAGACTGGTGTAAGTTACCTCCAATACCACGGACAGACTGGTGTAAGTTACCTCACATACCACGGACAGACTGGTGTAAGTTACCTCACATACCACGGACAGACTGGTGTAAGTTACCTCACATACCACGGACAAACTGGTGTAAGTTACCTCACATACCACGGACAGACTGGTGTAAGTTACCTCACATACCACGGACAGACTGGTGTAAGTTACCTCACATACCACGGACAGACTGGTGTAAGTTACCTCACATACCACGGACAGACTGGTGTAAGTTACCTCACATACCACGGACAGACTGGTGTAAGTTACCTCACATCCCACGGACAGACTGGTGTAAGTTACCTCACATACTACGGACAGACTGGTGTAAGTTACCTCACATACCACGGACAGACTGGTGTAAGTTACCTCACATACCACGGACAGACTGGTGTAAGTTACCTCCAATACCACGGACAGACTGGTGTAAGTTACCTCCAATACCACGGACAGACTGGTGTAAGTTACCTCACATACTACGGACAGACTGGTGTAAGTTACCTCACATACCACGGACAGACTGGTGTAAGTTACCTCACATATCACGGACAGACTGGTGTAAGTTACCTCACATACCACGGACAGACTGGTGTAAGTTACCTCACATACCACGGACAGACTGGTGTAAGTTACCTCACATACCACGGACAGACTGGTGTAAGTTACCTCCCATACCACGGACAGACTGGTGTAAGTTACCTCACATACCACGGACAGACTGGTGTAAGTTACCTCACATACCACGGACAGACTGGTGTAAGTTACCTCCCATACCACGGACAGACTGGTGTAAGTTACCTCACATACCACGGACAGACTGGTGTAAGTTACCTCACATACCACGGACAGACTGGTGTAAGTTACCTCCAATACCACGGACAGACTGGTGTAAGTTACCTCCAATACCACGGACAGACTGGTGTAAGTTACCTCCAATACCACGGACAGACTGGTGTAAGTTACCTCACATACCACGGACAGACTGGTGTAAGTTACCTCACATACCACGGACAGACTGGTGTAAGTTACCTCACATACCACGGACAGACTGGTGTAAGTTACCTCACATACCACGGACAGACTGGTGTAAGTTACCTCACATACCACGGACAGACTGGTGTAAGTTACCTCACATATCACGGACAGACTGGTGTAAGTTACCTCACATACCACGGACAGACTGGTGTAAGTTACCTCACATACCACGGACTGACTGGTGTAAGTTACCTCACATACCACGGACAGACTGGTGTAAGTTACCTCACATACCACGGACAGACTGGTGTAAGTTACCTCACATATCACGGACAGACTGGTGTAAGTTACCTCACATACCACGGACAGACTGGTGTAAGTTACCTCACATATCACGGACAGACTGGTGTAAGTTACCTCACATACCACGGACAGGCTGGTGTAAGTTACCTCACATACCACGGACAGGCTGGTGTAAGTTACCTCACATACCACGGACAGACTGGTGTAAGTTACCTCACATACCACGGACAGACTGGTGTAAGTTACCTCACATACCACGGACAGGCTGGTGTAAGTTACCTCACATACCACGGACTGACTGGTGTAAGTTACCTCACATACCACGGACAGACTGGTGTAAGTTACCTCACATACCACGGACAGACTGGTGTAAGTTACCTCACATACCATGGACAGACTGGTGTAAGTTACCTCACATACCACGGACAGACTGGTGTAAGTTACCTCACATATCACGGACAGACTGGTGTAAGTTACCTCACATACCATGGACAGACTGGTGTAAGTTACCTCCAATACCACGGACAGACTGGTGTAAGTTACCTCACATATCACGGACAGACTGGTGTAAGTTACCTCACATATCACGGACAGACTGGTGTAAGTTACCTAACATACCACAGACAGACTGGTGTAAGTTACCTCCAATACCACGGACAGACTGGTGTAAGTTACCTCCAATACCACGGACAGACTGGTGTAAGTTACCTCACATATCACGGACAGACTGGTGTAAGTTACCTAACATACCACAGACAGACTGGTGTAAGTTACCTCCAATACCACGGACAGACTGGTGTAAGTTACCTCACATACCACGGACAGACTGGTGTAAGTTACCTCCAATACCACGGACAGACTGGTGTAAGTTACCTCCAATACCACGGACAGACTGGTGTAAGTAACCTCCCATACCACGGACAGACTGGTGTAAGTTACCTCACATACCATGGACAGACTGGTGTAAGTTACCTCCCATACCACGGACAGACTGGTGTAAGTTACCTCCCATACCACGGACAGACTGGTGTAAGTTACCTCACATATCACAGACAGACTGGTGTAAGTTACCTCACATACCACGGACAGACTGGTGTAAGTTACCTCCCATACCACGGACAGACTGGTGTAAGTTACCTCACATATCACAGACAGACTGGTGTAAGTTACCTCACATACCACGGACAGACTGGTGTAAGTTACCTCACATATCACAGACAGACTGGTGTAAGTTACCTCACATACCACGGACAGACTGGTGTAAGTTACCTCACATATCACAGACAGACTGGTGTAAGTTACCTCACATACCACGGACAGACTGGTGTAAGTTACCTCACATACCACGGACAGACTGGTGTAAGCTACCTCACATACCATGAACAGACTGGTGTAAGTTACCTCACATACCATGAACAGACTGGTGTAAGTTACCTCACATACCACGGACAGACTGGTGTAAGTTACCTCACATACCACGGACAGACTGGTGTAAGTTACCTCACATACCACGGACAGACTGGTGTAAGTTACCTCACATATCACGGACAGACTGGTGTAAGTTACCTCACATACCACGGACAGACTGGTGTGAGTTACCTCACATATCACGGACAGACTGGTGTAAGTTACCTCACATACCACGGACAGACTGGTGTGAGTTACCTCACATACCACGGACAGACTGGTGTAAGTTACCTCACATACCACGGACAGACACATGTACAATGAGCGGGAAAATTTATTGGATATTTTTACCTCAACCTTGGTAAAATAATCTGTCATAAAAATGCAAAATTGACCCAGTATATTCATTTACATTTTCACTTTATGAATCATACCAATTTATGTATTCTTGCACTTGATTATTCCTAGTTCATCACCAGAATAGAATTCAAATTATTCATTATCTTTTGCCAATTCTGTTATAATATCACCTTTATGTTCAGCTATGCATGTAGCCGGTCGGGACACATATTTGAGATTGATTACCGGAGAGTGTCTGTACATCATGTACGCAGACTATTACCGGTAGATCCAAAAGCCAAGGGCAAGAAAGAAAAACAGACTTTTAATTCAGGTACAAATTATTCTTGATATATTACTTTTTGTTCACTATATGTTTATGATGTTTGAGAATATTATGAATACCGTTTTCAGAAAAATAGAATTAAAAATGAAATAAGCCCATAGCAAGATATTGAAGAGAAAATGGATAAGATATAATTGGTGTATGGATGTACATTGGTGTTTGTTGCAGGTTCTGGAATATCAATCAACTGTATGTGCATCAACGAGTCGTTCTGTGTGACTGGCTCTGACGATGGGATACTCAGATTATGGCCTCTAGATTTCAAACATGTCTACTTAGAAGCAGGTAGCACCCTCAACTTATTTACCTCAATAAATCTGTTAAAACATTTGTATAATTGCTAATAATATGGAAATTAGAGATATAATTTTAAACCCTAAATGTTTTGAGTGTCCATATCTATTATAGAACTTGAACTTAATTGATCATGTGAGATTACGAAGAAGATCAACTCCCATTTGAACTCATATTTTTTCTGGCAACCACCTAAAAGATCAGTATCTCTAACCTGAAATTGCTCCTGCATATTCTGACCTTGTCATCCACAGAACATGAAGGAGGAGTAACCTCGGTGGATATAAGCTCTGATGGCATCAAGATATTTGCAGGAACGTGTACAGTAAGTGTTTTAAGTCTCTATGATCAGCAAAGGCCTTAAAGGTATTTATAATTTTATAATTTTAATAAACAATTAGTACATAATTACTTTAAAGGAAATGATTTGTCAAGAAAATGAAATTTAAAGATGTGGTCCTCTGTATTTTCCAGGGGAACCTTGGAATCTTGGATGTTTCTACCAGAGGTTACACTACTGTAATGAGGTCACATACAGGTCGTGTGCATGCCATGGCATTGGACCCCTTGAGGCGCCATCTAGCGACAGTGTCAGCAGATCACACAATCCGCGTGTGGGACATGGACACCATGCAACAGGTAAGCAGGGTTATAATAAAAGATGCCAACAAATGGCCCTCTCTTGTCTCATCTGCCTTAAAACAACACACGCTAAAAAAGCAATTTGCAGAGATCTGTGTGTTTCTTTTCAGCTGTATGACTTCAGTGCTCCTAAGGAGTGTGCCACGACGGTGACGTACCACCCGTCACAGCAGGTGTTTGCCGTGGGCTTCGAGTCCGGAGCAGTACGAGTGTTCAATGTCGTCTCCACCAGCATGCTGGCAGAACACAAGTAAGAAAGAGAGCAACATTTACATCTCACCCTGATTGAAGACAAAATAATATGGTGTTTAGTGCTAGATCAGAAACATAAGATTTGTTGATTTATGGATATGAGTTTTCCCTGTTTTCAGACAGCACCGTGGTAAGGTGATAGGGGTTGCATACTCTCCTACGGGGGACTACCTGTACAGTGCCGGGTCCCTGGGCACGGTGGCCATGTACGACGCCTCAGAGAATGCCTACCACCTGCTGCGCGTGCTGGGGAACACTGCCGCCAGAGGAGAGCACAGAGGACCTAACGCCCTCGCTGTCAGCCCCGACGGCAGACACGTGGCCTTCGTAGGACCCACCGAGTTCACTGTCAGCATTGTAGATGCCAGGTCCATGGACGAGGTCAGTATATTATATATTGATGGAGGTAAATTCTATTATCATATATATTATCCAAATATATTGACCATGATCAATGTAGTTTCTGACATGTGTCTTTGTACTTTGGTTTGTTGAGACCATATTATATAGCAAGAACCAATTAAATCATTTTTTATTCAATCAAATCACTTATTTTAGCTGAATGATTTGAAATTGCTGGATAAAAAATTTCATATTTTTAAATGCCAAGAGCACCATCACTTAAAGTCATTCAGAGCAAACATGATGTGAGCATAAACTGGTGTGTTTTCCTTTTATTTTATAAAGAGTGTATGTGATAAATGTCAAATACTGATGCATAGGTTTTGATTTAGATGATGCGGATTGACATCACTTCCCTGAACCCTGCTGATAACAGTCGGACCATCATAGACTCTGCCGTGCGGGTTCACTATGCCCCAGCCAATGTGGCACAGCTCCTAGTCGCCACCTCCAGCCAGAAACTCCTCAAGTTTGATGCCAGGAGTGGCAGAATTCTCTCTGAGGTAGGAATGTGTTCAAAACTGCCACAAGGTGGCACCAAGTGTTGCAAAATTCATTTTAACATAATTAATCACACATTCTTCAGTGAGGCTCCAATTTAGGCTTCATGTTTTTACCACTTATGCAACCCATTAGGCCTAGAACAGGATTACCTCAAAATGACCTTGACCTCTTTTCCAGGGTCACAGGCTTCAAGATGTTATCAAACTTTAACATTTTGCTATATCTTATCAGCTATTTCAGATACATAAAATTTATAACCACATTCACACCATGAAGGCCCATGATTAAAGATTGTGTGATCAACTGTTGCTGGTCAGTCATTGAAAATGGTCTGTGTAGTTTTAAAGGCACTGGTCTACTGGCCTACTTTTGAATCATTGCCAAGACAACATGGATTTCTTTCAAGGATTTTAACAATGACCCCACTGTGACCATTTTGTCCTTAAAAATTAGGACAATTTCTTTTCATCTCCAAGACCTTGTGTTATAGGGTGTTTCATTTTTCGGACTTTTTTTCCAATCAAGCTGCTCATTAAAAGAAATGATCTCTGATATGTAATAAACCCACAGAAAAAATTTAAGACCAATCAATCAACTTTTAGACCCCCCCTACCACCTCGGAAATCAGTGCTCGGTGGCCATTTTCTGGTTAAAATTCAAGTCTCATTGCCTCATAATTTCATTTTATTCAACTCGGGTAGTGTCTGTGTCACACAAATGTAGTTTTAAAGGTTACTTAATATTTTAAGATCATTCCCATTTAATTTTGGTCAAAATCATTCAAATTCAAGACATTAATTCTGAAAAATATACATTTTCAAATTAATTTCACACTCATATCGGATAATTTTTTCACATTATTTCCACATTAACTTCAAATTGAGAATTATATTATAGTATGAATGTTCACAGATTTGTCTCCATTTCATTTTTAGCTCTGCTGAGACTCACAGAGCTTTAGGAGTGGGGAAAATGTCTGTCTGTCCGTCCGTCTGTCAAAATTTCTTTTAAAGTCTTCTTCTCCAAAACTACCAGTAATATACGTTTCAAATTTTATACAGAGGTAGACATTGAGGCAAAGATTCAGATTCCTTCAAATCTTAGTGATGTCACCATTGACCTTAGTGCAGTCACCTCGAGGTTAGAAATTTTGTACTGAGCATATTTCAGCAACCACTTAAAAGTGAATAAACATATGTCGATGGCCTTAGGGCTATGATTATCATTGCTTTTTTGTCATGTTTGTGAACATTTCTTCCTAACAGATCATTTAAAACCAATTCAAGAGTAGAAGATGATATTGACCAATCAAAATGCATGTTACATATCAAATTTGGCTCCAACTTGTTATCTCAATTCTCATTGGCTAGTATTTCTCCTTGACAACATTTTGGGCTAAGATTATAGAAATTCAAGACATTAATTCGGAAAAATATACATTTTCATATCAATTTCACACTCATATCGGATACATATGTTCACATTATGTCCACATAAACTTTAAATTGAGAATTATATTTTAGTGCGAAAATTCACAGAATTGTCTCCATCTCATTTTTAAGGAATTATGGAATTTTAAGTCTGTGTGAAGAAGAGACATGGGCAATGAGACCTGTGAGCTCCCTTCTTTGCAGAGTTAGCTTAATCCTGGTTGTCCTTCACTCCCATTTCTGCTGCATCTTTGACAAATGCCATTACTTTCACAATAGCTGTCATTTGTCTGTATTCCTCATCATCTAGGAATACAAACAAATGGCAGCTAAGTAGTGGCATTTGTCAAAGATGTAGCAGAGATGGGAGTGAAGGACAAATTTGAAACATATATTACTGGTAGTTTTGGAGAAGAAGACTTTCAAAGAAATTTTGACAGACGGACGGACAGACAGACATTTTCCCCACTCCTAAAGCTCTGTGAGTCTCAGCAGAGCTAAAAATGAAATGGAGACAAATCTGTGAACTTTCATACAATAATATAATTCTCAATTTGAAGTTAATATGGAAATAATGTGAAAAATTTATCCGATGTGAGTGTGAAATTAATTTGAAAATGTATATTTTTCAGAATTAATGTCTTGAATTTGAATGATTTTGACCCAAATTAAATGGGAATGATCTTGAAATATTAAGTAACCTTTAAAACTACATTTGTGTGACACAGACACTACCTAAGTTGAATAAAATGAAATTATGAGGCAATGAGACTTAAATTTTAACCAGAAAATGGCCACCGAGCACTGATTTCCGAGGTCATACATACAAGGTGGTAGGGGGGGTCTAAAAGTTGATCGATTGGTCTTAAATTTTTTCTGTGGGTTTACTACATATCAGAGATCATTTCTTATAATGAGCAGCTTGATCGGAAAAAAGTCCGAAAAATGAAACACCCTATTGTGTTACTTTGCTGGATCTAAATATCTGTCCTTTCAAAATTCATTTTTATGATCTTTTTTTTTATAGACACAAGGCTTCCATGTATGGTTTCATTGCTCTATGGAATAAAACCTTCTTTTTATATTTTATTGCCCTTCTGACAGCGTTTTCACATTCAGAACACTTTAGTCCCTATATAAATCAGTTTAGAAGTGGTATTTTGCTGTAATCAGAAAGCAGATTCTGGTTTGACAACATAGATAGGTACATGCTTGCTTGATCTCCTCTATCACCTGGAATCCTCCATTAAATCCCTGCAAAATATAATCAAGTCCTTGATAATAACTAAGATCATGATGACATCAAAAGCTACAAAGTGAGACAAATACCAGAGATTCCTGGACATTTTGTTATTAAAGCGATCTTGTAATTTCGAAGAAGAAAAATCCCTCCAGCAACATTCAAAATAATAACAACTAAAACAAAATGAGTGATTGTCAGAAAGTTATGTCACCCGAGTGGCACGTAACAGGTGATGAATATGATCTGATGTTGTTGCTACCTGCAGATAGACAATGTACACAGGAAGGCTTGTACGTCACTGGCCGTGTCTCATGACGGGCGCCACCTGGCGACCACTGGAGACCGTGTCATCAAGGTATGGGATTACCACATGAGGCTCGACCTCAACTTCCAGGTTAGTGTACATCCTCATGTATTTTACTGCCAAAGCAGGATTTATGTTATCTATTCTTATATATGTGTGCAGAAATGTACTAGGCTTTAAGTCTGATTCACAAATTGAATGTTGTATAATAGCAAATAACTCCTGTAAGTGGTATTCATGATAAAACAAGGAAATGAGATTGATGAATTCTCTCCCTTCTGCGGCTGCATTCATATTTGACCCAAATCTTTACAGCATAGACTTCCAGTTCAAGACATTATTGCCTCTGCCTTTTGATTTCATTTGTCCTTGACCTCAGTGTTGTTCAAGGTGTGCATTACAGTCTTTATCGTATTGACATGAAAATTGCCCAGAAAAATTGTAAAAGCACTGACATTTTTTTGGTGATAACAATGCGACTCAAAAATGTACATTAATATTTATGAAGAGTGCATAATTTGACGATTAATTTGATAAGGAGTATACGTGTGTTGTGATGGTTGTGTTTCTATATGGCAGGTGTTTATTGGGCACTCGGAGGACATCAGTAATGTGGTGTTTACTCCAGACCAGCTGGGAGTGATATCTACCGGCGAGTCCATCCTGCTATGGGACTTCCTGGCCAGGACAGGAGCTACTAAACACATGGAGTATGTACCCCAGGCTTGGCCACCTCAGCCTCATCTCACCGACTCTTAAATATCATCAGTTATAATATACTCTTCTGACCTAAATCTGACAAAAGGTGGCTTTGTTGAAATAACTTTGTGTGTGTGTGTGTGTGTTTGTTACCTTTTTACCCTCAGCCCCTGATGTAATCAGGCTGAGGGTATTGCAGTGCTCCTGATGTATGTACATGTGTGTGTGTATGTATATGTGTATATGTATGTGTGTGTGTATCAAACATTGATGTACAGTGACCTTCACCTACATTTATGTGAAATCCCTAGAATCACAATAACTCTAGAACAAATGATGGCAGCTTTATGAGATTTGACACACATGAGCATCTGTTGAAGACCTCAGACATTTTTCTATGGAACATGACCTTCACCTACTTTTCAAGGTCACAGGGACAATTATATAAAATCCCCTAACACCCTTTAACTCAAGAACAAATGATGGCAGCTTCATGAGACTTGACACACATAAGCATCTGGTGAAGAACCCAGACGAGTTTGATGAATTGTGACCTTCACTTACTTTTCAAGGTCACGGGGACAATTATGTGAAATCCCAAGCATCACGATAATTCTAGAACAATTGATGGTAGCTGTATGAGATTGAAACACATAAGCATCAGGTGAAGACCCCAGCTGAGTTTGATAAATGGTGACCTTCACCTACTTTTCAAGGTCACAGGGACAATTATGTCAAATATACATAATTGGAATCACTCAAGAATAAATGATAGCAGCTCCATGAGAATTGATACATATAAGCATCTGGTGAAGACACCGGATGAGTTCAATGTACGGTGACCCTCACCTACTTCTCAAGGTCACAGGGCCATCATCTCAATAATTCTAGAGTGATTGGATCATTGTGTTGAGGGACTTTAATGTTGACATCAACTTCAAACAATAAGATGCTTATTTACAAGTAAATATTGCAGAGACATATTATTCTTATCACAAGGGTATTTGGACAGCACTTTAAACATTCAAACAAATGAATGTTGTACAGTAAGTTACCAGGGATGAAGGTTGGTGCATCTCTGAAGCCTATGTTTCCCTCTGTATTCCTATGTGCGTTTGTCTCCTGCAAGTTACGTAAGGTTATATAATATCTACGGCATTAGGGGGAATGAACCTTTGATCCTTGGTTGCTGGTTACATAGCCTTATGTAAGATCAGGGGGCATGATTCTTTGATCTTTTGGCTTGCTGCCACCTGTGACTAAGGCCAGTGAGAGCCTTGTCACTGACATAGCACTCTGTAGACTACATTGATGCCATTGAGCTACACTTGAACCAGTGCCACGACGGACCTCGGACTTAGCTGCTGCGGGTATGGAGTGTTCTATAAAGTAAAGGCATTTAAGCAGCAGCTCACACAGTGTGTCCCCCTCCATGGAAATGTAATGTACAATGAAGCCAATAACATTCTGGGAAGAAATTACAATATGTGTTATACAAGGCACACAGTAAATTATATTGTTATCTGTATTCAGGCCACTGGCATGAGGATGGGTCAGGGGTCTTGATATTCAACAGGGTCTATGAATTAGATGAGAGAGCAGAGTGCAAGTGCACTTAACAGCCTGCAGCACAGAGGAAAGGACTTACATCATTATGTCACATATCAACCAGTGCAATGTATTAAGTATTAAGGAATTTGGCTTTTGCCATGAATACTATTATTGTTGACAATACAGATTATTACAGTACCGATTGTGACATTCATCACAAGATATCCAGTTGGACAAGAAATGGCTGTTATGCAAGATGTTACACAGTGAGGTAAACTTTGGGAGAAATTTTATTGCTATCAAGTTCAAGTCTCTAAGAACTCCTGGCAAGTGGTGTTCACTTGTATATTATTCAGCTTTGGATGTATACAATAACATACATCAGTTAAGGTCAATATGTGCACCTATCCACCCTGACTTGGTGCAGCTTCAGGGCTGATATAATAACCATGAAGTCCTCACTCAGTTAAACCAAACCAGAATTTTAACATTGACATAGTGCAAGCAGCCAAGACCTGAACAACACATTTGTGTAGGAAACTGGGATCTCAAATTTATTAGTAATATTCATTTTGAAAGCAGTGAACTTTATATTATTATTTGTTTGTTATAGAGGGAGAATGCCAGTTAAAAACCTCTACACAGGAGAAGGTAAAGATGATTTCCATTACTGCCATGTGATATGTCCAAACAACATTTTCCTAGTAAATAGCTTTTCTCTGAAAATTTGGGTATTAGAAGGTACCTTGTAATAAAGGCTTGAAGGTATACAAGGTATCTCTATTTGAAGGTACCTTGTAATAAAGGCTTGAAGGTATACAAGGTATCTCTATTTGAAGGTACCTTGTAATAAAGGCTTGTGTTAGAAGGTATACAAGGTATCTCTATTTGAAGGTACCTTGTATTAGAAGGTACTTTATAAAGGGTGGATATAAAATACTTTTGAAAGCCACTGTTGCCAAGCATTTTCTATATTATTTGCATGTATGTTGACAGAGGAAGAGCCTGACCCATACCGTAACCCTGTGCGTTCCAATCTGAGTCCTGGTCAGCGCAGTCTGGGTCTGATGGCTGATGGTACTGCACTGATGTCCACCAGCCGAGGAGACGCCCCCAGGAGCTACGCTCCCAGACCCACCACCCAGCACATCTCAGACATCAGCTCCATCCAGAAGGCTTCCAACGCAGGTTAGTACCACAGCAGGTAGCATCCCCAGACAAGGTCTCTACTGAGGCCTCCAGTGTAGGTCAGTACCACAGCAGGTAGCTTCCCCAGACAAGGTCTCTACTGAGGCCTCCAGTGTAGGTCAGTACCACGGCAGGCAGCTTTCCCAGACAAGGTCTCTACTGAGGCCTCCAGTGTTGGTCAGTACCACAGCAGGTAGCTTCCCCAGACAAGGTCTCTACTGAGGCCTCCAGTGTAGGTCAGTACCACGGCAGGCAGCTTCCCCAGACAAGGTCTCTACTGAGGCCTCCAGTGTAGGTCAGTACCACAGCAGGTAGCTTCCCCAGACAAGGTCTCTACTGAGGCCTCCAGTGTAGGTCAGTACCACGGCAGGCAGCTTCCCCAGACAAGGTCTCTACTGAGGCCTCCAGTGTAGGTCAGTACCACGGCAGGCAGCTTCCTCAGACAAGGTCTCTACTGAGGCCTCCAGTGTAGGTCAGTACCACAGTAGGTAGCTTCCCCAGACAAGGTCTCTACTGAGGCTTAAAGGTAAAGTCTCTCATTAAGAAGGCTTAGAAATTGAGCTTTCTAACCAAAACTTTAAAAGGAAATAAATGGCTTTTGAAAAAAAGAATTGGACAAATAAAAAATCAGAACTATTTCTAAAGTGGCTGAGCTTGAGTGATTTCATTTGGAGACTCATGAAGACGATTTTGTAGATTTCTTGATGGGTGAGGATGTGGAATCGGAGCTGTCTGACAAGGAGGAGGTTTTCATTGGACCAGAACTAACCAATGGTAAACATGATTCGCAGGATGAAGACGACCAGCAAGATGACTCACAGGACGACCTGCATGTGAGCAGATTAATTCTTTACTAAAAGAGAATGTTACCATGATCGTATGTATGGACCGAAGCCTTTGCTTAACAAGTTTGAATTACATCATAGAATTTGTCAAGATTACATATAGTAATCTGATATGTCATTTTGGTCTCGGGGTATTTCTCAAATAGGAATATATTTTATAAATTTGGGAAAACTTTATTTTGGGCATGTTCCAAAAAGAAAACATCAATAGCTATTTGAAGGATATTTTATTGGTTAACAAGGTGGAGATAACTGGTCGTGAATCGCTTGGGACTGGTCCCATGGTTCAACCTCACAGACGTCACCAAACACCAACAAAGCAGGCAGTGACATCTGGTGGCAGCCCTGGGAAGCATGCTCCTCAGGCAGACCATCCCAAACCAACAGTTCTCAAACACTTCAGTCAAAGGCATAAGACACATGGTCTGGCACAGGTCAGTTATCACATCCTGCATCATTCACTCCAGGATTACTCGCAATATAACACTCACATAGGTCGCTCTCTTGATGTATATGTTAGTGTATTGAAGGGAATCACTCCCAGTTATTCATTTAAGAGCTATAAACTAAGTTAAAAAAGTAAAAGTTCCCATGAAGAAGAGAGCTTTTGAATAACTGATTCCTAAGCCTGTTTGCTCTATTTTCTGCATTTCATAGATGTTGAATGCATTATATATATTTAAATATATTACAGAGGCGTTATACAGCACCACCGAACCAAGCAGGCGTCAAGTTAAAATCTGTGATAGGCTACAACGGCAATGGCCGAGGAAACATGACCTGGAACCCTGACACTGGTAAGTACCCCTCGTGGGGAACATGACCTGGAACCCTGACACTGGTAAGTACCCCTCGTGGGGAACATGACCTGGAACCCTGACACTGGTAAGTACCCCTCATGGGGAACATGACCTGGAACCCTGACACTGGTAAGTACCCCTCGTTGGGAACATGACCTGGAACCCTGACACTGGTAAGTACCCCTCGTGGAGAACATGACCTGGAACCCTGACACTGGTAAGTACCCCTCGTGGGGAACATGACCTGGAACCCTGACACTGGTAAGTACCCCTCGTGGGGAACATGACCTGGAACCCTGACACTGGTAAGTACCCCTCGTGGGGAACATGACCTGGAACCCTGACACTGGTAAGTGCCCCTCGTGGGGAACATGACCTGGAACCCTGACACTGGTAAGTACCCCTCGTGGGGAACATGACCTGGAACCCTGACACTGGTAAGTACCCCTCGTGGGGAACATGACCTGGAACCCTGACACTGGTAAGTACCCCTCGTGGGGAACATGACCTGGAACCCTGACACTGGTAAGTACCCCTCGTGGGGAACATGACCTGGAACCCTGACACTGGTAAGTACCCCTCGTGGGGAACATGACCTGGAACCCTGACACTGGTAAGTACCCCTCGTGGGGAACATGACCTGGAACCCTGACACTGGTAAGTACCCCTCGTGGGGAACATGACCTGGAACCCTGACACTGGTAAGTACCCCTCGTGGGGAACATGACCTGGAACCCTGACACTGGTAAGTACCCCTCGTGGGGAACATGACCTGGAACCCTGACACTGGTAAGTACCCCTCGTGGGGAACATGACCTGGAACCCTGACACTGGTAAGTACCCCTCGTGGGGAACATGACCTGGAACCCTGACACTGGTAAGTACCCCTCGTGGGGAACATGACCTGGAACCCTGACACTGTTAAGTACCCCTCATGGGGAACATGACCTTGACTCCTCATTGGGACACAGTGTTTATCTTTTCTTATTTTGTAATTTTAACCTTGTATCACTGACCTCAGATCACTTATTAGTATTGTATGTTTATTATATAATTTTAGGTATATTTGCGTATACCAGTGGGTGCATTATAATAGTAGAGGACCTTAATGCCGGCCACCAGCAACATCTACTAGGTAAGCACTGGCTATAGCCCGGCCATGTGGCTGGCAAGTTATTTTATTTAATATCATTTACCACTTACATGTGAATTTCATTCAGAATAGGCCCAAAACTTATGACAAATCTGGACTTCAAATAATTGGTGGCCTTTTGCAGTTTTTGACACAACCTTTGACAAACTACAATGATTAATATGGGTTTTTTATATATCTGCAGGTCACTCTGAGGAAATATCTACATTAACACTGCAGAATGATTGCCAGGTGAGTTGCTTTGCTTTTGGAGGCAATGTCAGGTAACACACATTTAGATCCATCCAACATCACATATCCAAAGATACTTAGTTGGGAGTTTAGTGACTACCTCAGTCTGAATATCACTAATTATCCATTCCTTGTAAAACAGCTATTTTGGCCATGAGGTCACCTGACCGGACATGGAATATTGCTATTACATTTGTTAAAACTCCTCCCTCTTTAAATTTGACTAATAATAAAAGAAATGTATGTTAGGTCCCTTCCCTTTAGTAATGTTTCACCTTCAGATTCAATGTCAGATGGTCATACCAGATTCTTACCAGGAGTTGGGTTGAAACTTATTTTATTCACCACAATTGGGGAGAAATATTACATTATTTAAACCTTTCTTGCGGGGGACATTTTAGCCATGTGTAGGAAGACACATAAACAATTAATAACACTAGGACACATAATGATGAGATTATGAAAAATACAATAATAACATAGGCATAATAATTAGCACATATATACATATATAAATTCCAGGAGTTATACAAGTTTGATGTTATTTCCAGGTGTAAATGTCATGACTGTAAATTCTCGTTAAAACATTGTGTATTGAATTGACATTTAAGTAATATGGAACTGACCAATAGTAAGGCACTGAACCATGGTGCCTTACTTGTGTTATAGTTGATGTCCTCAATATATTTGGTCCGGGATAGTTATCGTTCTTTGAGGTTGGTCAAAGTTTATGTCCTCAATATATTTGCTCCGGGATTGTAATCGTTCTTTGAGGTTGGTCAAAGTTTATGTCTTCAATATATTTGGTCCGGGATTGTAATCGTTCTTTGAGGTTGGTCAAAGTTTATGTCCTCAATATATTTGGTCCGGAATAGTAATCGTTCTTTGAGGTTGGTCAAAGTTTATGTCAAAGTTTATGTCCTCAATATATTTGGTCCGGGATTGTAATCGTTCTTTGAGGTTGGTCAAAGTTTATGTCCTCAATATATTTGGTCCGGGATAATAGTCGTTCTTTGAGGTTAGTCAAAGTTTATGTCCTCAATATATTTGGTCCGGGATAATAATCGTTCTTTGAGGTTGGTCAAAGTTTATGTCTTCAATATATTTGGTCCGGGATAATAATCGTTCTTTGAGGTTGGTCAAAGTTGATGTCCTCAATATATTTGGTCCGGGATAATAATCGTTCTTTGAGGTTAGTTGAAGTTGATGTCCTCAATATATTTGGTCCGGGATAATAATCGTTCTTTGAGGTTGGTCAAAGTTTATGTCTTCAATATATTTGGTCCGGGATTGTAATCGTTCTTTGAGGTTGGTCAAAGTTGATGTCCTCAATATATTTGGTCAGGGATAATAATCGTTCTTTGAGGTTGGTCAAAGTTGATGTCCTCAATATATTTGGTCTGGGATAATAATCGTTCTTTGAGGTTGGTCAAAGTTGATGTCCTCAATATATTTGGTCCGGGATAATAATCGTTCTTTGAGGTTGGTCAAAGTTTATGTCCTCAATATATTTGGTCCGGGATAATAATCGTTCTTTGAAGTTTATTCACATTGGGCCTGAAAATGTAACCAATTAGAGTTAGATATATCCCTTTCTGCAGCGATAGACTCCTGCTGGCTGAGACTCATTGGAGCCACCTTATTGCGAGCTTTGATACCGAATATCGCCAGAATGTAGCCCTTTGTTCCACGATCTCCCAGCCCATAGATGCAGGGGTTAATCACGCAATTAACAAAAAGTAGCACTGTGCAATATTTGTGCACTCTTTCTGGAATGTAAAAGGAAAAAAAAAGTTCCTTGTTGTTTCCAAGTAATCTGAACTCAATTAAATTAAGAGTTAATTTTGGGAGCCAGAGCAGAACAAAACACCCCATGAGCACAGCGAGGGTGATCGTGTTGCGGTTGAACAAGCGATTTTTGGCCGATTCTTGATTTGCCAGAGGCTGCGGATTGGTCTTGTTCTGGGTGATAGTGTGATGCACTCTCCAAATGAGGGGTATGTAGAGTGCGACCAAAGTGGCAAACACCACTGTGCAGAAGCTGAATAGCCACCTCATGAAGGAGCCCCTGCTCACCGCCACCAGGTGGCAGTCCTCGGGGTTCCAGGTCAGGTTGGCTTGCTCCCTCAGGGCCATACTATTCCACCCCAAAAAGGGTGTCATACACAGTCCGTACCCCATAATCCAGGCCCATACACACAGCACCAGTATATTGAGCTTGTTACCCAGTGCTGGATAAAAGACACGGAGAAAGCGCTCCAATCCCATGGCAAATATTATAAACACACCCACTAAGAATTGGCTGTGTAAAATACTGAAATAGGACAGACATCCTATCTCAGTGGCAGAATATAAAGAATAGGTGCTGAGGCCAACAATGTGTAAGAGTCCCACAAAGAGATCAGAGATTGCTAAATCGAGCACCAAGAAGTTGGTGCTGTTCCAAAGGTTCTTATTGCGTATTAACGTAAAGATGAGAATGCTATTCAAGAGGATGTTAGGGAGCGATATAAGCAGTGACAAACCCAGCTGAATAAAGAGGCCGTGTAAGGTTCGCTTCATCATGCTACAACAAGGCTCAGTCCCACATGGCTGACCTCATCAGGGAGATATCCTACCACAAGGCTGACCTCATCAGGGAGATATGCTACCACAAGGCTGACTCAGTCCCACACGGCTCACCTCACCAGGGAGATATGCTACAAGGCTGACCTCACCAGGGAGATATGCTACCACAGGGCTGACTCAGTCCCACACGGCTGACCTCATCAGGGAGATATGCTACCACAAGGCTGACCTCATCAGGGAGATATGCTACCACAGGGCTGACTCAGTCCCACAAGGCTGACCTCATCAGGGAGATATGCTACCACAAGGCTGACTCAGTCCCACACGGCTGACCTCATCAGGGAGATATGCTACCACAAGGCTGACTCAGTCCCACACGGCTGACCTCATCAGGGAGATATGCTACCACACGGCTGACTCAGTCCCACACGGCTGACCTCATCAGGGAGATATGCTACAAGGCTGACCTCATCAGGGAGATATGCTACCACAAGGCTGACTCAGTCCCACACGGCTGACCTCATCAGGGAGATATGCTACAAGGCTGACCTCATCAGGAAGATATGCTACCACAAGGCTGACTCAGTCCCACACGGCTGACCTCATCAGGGAGATATGCTACCACAAGGCTGACCTCATCAGGGAGATATGCTACCACAAGGCTGACTCAGTCCCACACGGCTGACCTCATCAGGGAGATATGCTACCACACGGCTGACTCAGTCCCACACGGCTGACCTCATCAGGGAGATATGCTACAAGGCTGACCTCATCAGGGAGATACGCTCCCACAAGGCTGACTCAGTCCCACACGGCTGACCTCATCAGGGAGATATGCTACCACAAGGCTGACCTCATCAGGGAGATACGCTCCCACAAGGCTGACTCAGTCCCACACGGCTGACCTCATCAGGGAGATATTCTACCACAAGGCTGACCTCATCAGGGAGATATGCTACCACAAGGCTGACCTCATCAGGGAGATATGCTACCACAGGGCTGACTTGAATTGAACTGTTTTGATCTGTGGAATTGAGCTGTTTTGATCTGTGGAATTGAGCTGTTTGATCTGTGGAATTGAGCTGTTTTGATCTGTGGAATTGAGCTGTTTGATCTGTGGAATTTGAGCTGTTTGATCTGTGGAATTTGAGCTGTTTGATCTGTGTTGTAGGTGCTGGCATCGGCAAGTGGATCGTTTGGTATGTCTGCCAGTCAGATCTGCATCTGGGACATGACTCAACTTGTGTGTAAACAAGTTCTCACACACCATGAACACGAAATCATCTGCTTGGCCTACTCCAGGGATGATAGATTCCTCATATCAGTGGGTAAGTATATCACATTGTGCACTCTAGAGATGATAGATTCCTCATATCAGTGGGTAAGTGCACACCCCAGAGATGATAGATTCCCCATATTAGTGGGTAAGTGCACACCCCGGAGATGATAGATTCCTCATATCAGTGGGTAAGTGTACACCTCAGAGATGACAGATTCCTCATATCAGTAGGTAAGTGCACACCCCAGAGATGATAGATTCCCCATATTAGTGGGTAAGTGCACACCCCAGAGATGATAGATTCCCCATATTAGTGGGTAAGTATACACCCCGGAGATGATAGATTCCTCATACCAGTAGGTAAGTATACACCCCAGAGATGACAGATTCCTCATATCAGTAGGTAAGTATACACCCCGGAGATGATAGATTCCTCATATCAGTAGGCAAGTATACACCTCAGAGATGACAGATTCCTCATATCAGTAGGTAAGTGCGAAGTAATGGGAGGGTGTATTTGTAGTTGATGTTTCCAGATGGCACTGTCCATGTGAATAAGTTTTTTCCGCCCTATTTGGAATCTAAAAAGACCCGGAGGTATGTTAGGTCAATGAGCTAATGTGAGTTCCTTGTATGCAGATAGTTGTCAAACAAGGCTTGTGTCGAGGACAGGCAAGATTGTCCCTGGGGCTGCACTGTTGTATGATCTCACTCACACACACGCACAGACACGGACACACACAGACACAGACACACAAACAGAGACACAATAAAATTGTATTTTTGCATATTTTATAGATTGCTATAGTATGTGTTCTATCCCATTACAGTATGTGTTCTATCCCATTACAGTTTGTGTTCTATCCCATTACAGTATGTGTTCTATCCCATTACAGTATGTGTTCTATCTCATTACAGTATGTGTTCTATCTCATTAGAGTATGTGTTCTATCCCATTAGAGTATGTGTTCTATCTTGTAGGAGACTACAGGGAATGTTCTGTGGTAGTGTGGAGCACCAATAAAATTGTATTTTTGCATATTTTATAGTATTTTATAGATTGCTATAGTATGTGTTCTATCCCATTACAGTATGTGTTCTATCTCATTACAGTATGTGTTCTATCCCATTACAGTATGTGTTCTATCTCATTATAGTATGTGTTCTATCCCATTACAGTATGTGTTCTATCCCATTACAGTATGTGTTCTATCTCATTATAGTATGTGTTCTATCTCATTATAGTATGTGTTCTATCTCATTATAGTATGTGTTCTATCTCATTATAGTATGTGTTCTATCTCGTTAAAGTATGTTTTCTATCTCATTACAGTATGTGTTCTATCTCATTACAGTATGTGTTCTATCTCGTTATAGTGTGTTTTCTATCTCATTACAGTATGTGTTCTATCTCATTACAGTATGTGTTCTATCTCATTACAGTATGTGTTCTATCTCATTACAGTATGTGTTCTATCTCATTACAGTATGTGTTCTATCTCATTACAGTATGTGTTCTATCTCATTACAGTATGTGTTCTATCTTGTAGGAGACTACAGGGAGTGTTCTGTGGTAGTGTGGAGCACCCAGACATATGACATCCTCACCACTACCAAGACAGCCCTGCCCATCCATGATCTCAAGTGGGATCCCTTCACCGTCAATGAGTTTGCATCTGTCGGGCAAAATGGCACCGTGCTGTTCTGGCTACTAGACGAGACTGGATCTGCTATCAACCTCAATGTGCATGAAGCAGAGGTGCCAGATGATCTCCTCCAGACACACCATATGGTGGGTAGCAATGCTAGCCTATATCTCCTCCAGACACACCATATGGTGGGCAGCAATGCTAGCCTATATCTCCTCCAGACACACCATATAGTGGGTAGCAATGCTAGACTATATCTCCCCCAGACACACCGTATGGTGGGTAGCAATGCTAGACTATATCTCCCCCAGACACACCATATGGTGGGTAGCAATGCTAGCCTATATCTCCCCCAGACACCATATGGTGGGTAGCAATGCTAGACTATATCTCCTCCAGACACACGATATGGTGGGTAGCAATGCTAGACTATATCTCCCCCAGACACACCATATGGTGGGTAGCAATGCTAGACTATATCTCCTCCAGACACACCATATGGTGGGTAGCAATGCTAGCCTATATCTCCCCCAGACACCATATGGTGGGTAGCAATGCTAGACTATATCTCCTCCAGACACACCATATGGTGGGTAGCAATGCTAGACTATATCTCCCCCAGACACCATATGGTGGGTAGCAATGCTAGCCTATATCTCCCCCAGACACCATATGGTGGGTAGCAATGCTAGACTATATCTCCTCCAGACACACCATATGGTGGGTAGCAATGCTAGCCTATATCTCCTCCAGACACCATATGGTGGGTAGCAATGCTAGACTATATCTCCTCCAGACACACCATATGGTGGGTAGCAATGCTAGACTATATCTCCGCCAGACACACCATATAGTGGGTAGACATATGAGACACACCATATGGTGGGTAGCAATGCTAGCCTATATCTCCTCCAGACACCATATGGTGGGTAGCAATGCTAGACTATATCTCCCCCAGACACCATATGGTGGGTAGCAATGCTAGCCTATATCTCCCCCAGACACCATATGGTGGGTAGCAATGCTAGACTATATCTCCTCCAGACACACCATATGGTGGGTAGCAATGCTAGACTATATCTCCCCCAGACACACCATATAGTGGGTAGCAATGCTAGCCTATATCTCCTCCAGACACCATATGGTGGGTAGCAATGCTAGACTATATCTCCTCCAGACACACCATATGGTGGGCAGCAATGCTAGCCTATATCTCCTCTAGACACACCATATGGTGGGTAGCAATGCTAGACTATATCTCCTCTAGACACACCATATGGTGGGTAGCAATGCTAGCCTATATCTCCTCCAGACACCATATGGTGGGTAGCAATGCTAGACTATATCTCTCCCAGACACACCATATGGTGGGTAGCAATGCTAGACTATATCTCCCCCAGACACACCATATAGTGGGTAGCAATGCTAGACTATATCTCCCCCAGACACACCGTATGGTGGGTAGCAATGCTAGACTATATCTCCTCCAGACACACCGTATGGTGGGTAGCAATGCTAGACTATATCTCTCCCAGACACACCATATAGTGGGTAGCAATGCTAGACTATATCTCCTCCAGACACACCATATGGTGGGTAGCAATGCTAGACTATATCTCCCCCAGACACACCATATGGTGGGTAGCAATGCTAGACTATATCTCCCCCAGACACACCATATGGTGGGTAGCAATGCTAGCCTATATCTCCTCAAGACACACGATATGGTGGGTAGCAATGCTAGACTATATCTCCCCCAGACACACCATATGGTGGGTAGCAATGCTAGCCTATATCTCCTCAAGACACACGATATGGTGGGTAGCAATGCTAGCCTATATCTCCCCCAGACACCATATGGTGGGTAGCAATGCTAGCCTATATCTCCTCCAGACACCATATGGTGGGTAGCAATGCTAGACTATATCTCCTCCAGACACACCATATAGTGGGTAGCAATGCTAGACTATATCTCCTCAAGACACACCATATGGTGGGTAGCAATGCTAGCCTATATCTCCTCAAGACACCATATGGTGGGTAGCAATGCTAGACTATATCTCCTCCAGACACACCATATGGTGGGTAGCAATGCTAGCCTATATCTCCTCAAGACACCATATGGTGGGTAGCAATGCTAGACTATATCTCTCCCAGACACACCATATGGTGGGTAGCAATGCTAGACTATATCTCTCCCAGACACCCCATATAGTGGGTAGCAATGCTAGACTATATCTCCTCTAGACACACCATATGGTGGGTAGCAATGCTAGACTATATCTCCCCCAGACACACCATATAGTGGGTAGCAATGCTAGACTATATCTCCTCCAGACACACCATATGGTGGGTAGCAATGCTAGCCTATATCTCCTCTAGACACACCATATGGTGGGTAGCAATGCTAGACTATATCTCCTCCAGACACACCATATGGTGGGCAGCAATGCTAGACTATATCTCCTCCAGACACACCGTATGGTGGGTAGCAATGCTAGACTATATCTCCTCCAGACACACCATATAGTGGGTAGCAATGCTAGACTATATCTCCTCCAGACACACCATATGGTGGGTAGCAATGGTAGCCTATATCTCCTCCAGACACCATATGGTGGGTAGCAATGCTAGACTATATCTCCTCTAGACACACCATATGGTGGGTAGCAATGCTAGACTATATCTCCTCCAGACACACCATATGGTGGGTAGCAATGCTAGACTATATCTCCTCCAGACACACGATATGGTGGGTAGCAATGCTAGCCTATATCTCCCCCAGACACCATATGGTGGGTAGCAATGCTAGACTATATCTCCTCCAGACACACCATATAGTGGGTAGCAATGCTAGACTATATCTCCTCCAGACACACCATATGGTGGGTAGCAATGCTAGACTATATCTCCTCCAGACACACCATATGGTGGGTAGCAATGCTAGACTATATCTCCTCCAGACACACCATATGGTGGGTAGCAATGCTAGACTATATCTCCCCCAGACACCATATGGTGGGTAGCAATGCTAGACTATATCTCCTCCAGACACACGATATGGTGGGTAGCAATGCTAGACTATATCTCCCCCAGACACACCATATAGTGGGTAGCAATGCTAGCCTATATCTCCTCCAGACACACCATATGGTGGGCAGCAATGCTAGACTATATCTCCTCCAGACACACCGTATGGTGGGTAGCAATGCTAGACTATATCTCCTCCAGACACACCATATAGTGGGTAGCAATGCTAGACTATATCTCCCCCAGACACACCGTATGGTGGGTAGCAATGCTAGACTATATCTCCCCCAGACACACCATATGGTGGGTAGCAATGCTAGACTATATCTCTCCCAGACACACCATATGGTGGGTAGCAATGCTAGCCTATATCTCCCCCAGACACCATATGGTGGGTAGCAATGCTAGACTATATCTCCTCCAGACACACGATATGGTGGGTAGCAATGCTAGACTATATCTCCCCCAGACACACCATATAGTGGGTAGCAATGCTAGCCTATATCTCCTCCAGACACACCATATGGTGGGTAGCAATGCTAGACTATATCTCCTCCAGACACCATATAGTGGGTAGCAATGCTAGCCTATATCTCCCCCAGACACCATATAGTGGGTAGCAATGCTAGACTATATCTCCCCCAGACACCATATGGTGGGTAGCAATGCTAGCCTATATCTCCCCCAGACACCATATGGTGGGTAGCAATGCTAGCCTATATCTCCTCCAGACACCATATGGTGGGTAGCAATGCTAGACTATATCTCCTCCAGACACACGATATGGTGGGTAGCAATGCTAGCCTATATCTCCCCCAGACACCATATGGTGGGTAGCAATGCTAGACTATATCTCCCCCAGACACACGATATGGTGGGTAGCAATGCTAGACTATATCTCCTCCAGACACACCATATGATGGGTAGCAATGCTAGCCTATATCTCCTCCAGACACCATATGGTGGGTAGCAATGCTAGACTATATCTCCCCCAGACACACCATATGGTAGGTAGCAATGCTAGCCTATATCTCCTCCAGACACCATATGGTGGGTAGCAATGCTAGACTATATCTCCCCCAGACACCATATAGTGGGTAGCAATGCTAGACTATATCTCCCCCAGACACACCATATGGTAGGTAGCAATGCTAGACTATATCTCCTCCAGACACCATATGGTGGGTAGCAATGCTAGCCTATATCTCCTCCAGACACCATATGGTGGGTAGCAATGCTAGACTATATCTCCTCCAGACACCATATAGTGGGTAGCAATGCTAGACTATATCTCCTCCAGACACCATATGGTGGGTAGCAATGCTAGCCTATATCTCCCCCAGACACACCATATGGTGGGTAGCAATGCTAGCCTATATCTCCTCCAGACACCATATGGTGGGTAGCAATGCTAGACTATATCTCCTCCAGACACCATATGGTGGGTAGCAATGCCAGAATATATCTCCTGTATTGATTGGCCGCCAAACCTAAAAAGTAGCAGTGGTAATGAACTAGTTCGTTAAGAATTCCAATCAGACTGATCCATTTGCACATCCATAAGTTTCATTCCTAAGTGAAAGTATTAAATCGTTTGAATGTTGATATTTATTACGTATACAAGTTAGAGATGACTGATGTGAGTTTGTATGTGTGGACACAGGGCAGTGGTCAGGTGGACTTCACCTGTCTGGAGTACGCAGGGGACAGCACTCTGTATGTGGCGACTAATAACGGCCGCGTGGCAGCCTGGGACACCAGACATAACTCCTGCTTCATGCACTGGGAGGCCGACACCCACGAAATAGGTAAATGTTAACTCCTCTGTATATATAAACTACTGAATCCATAATAATCTCCCCCATCATAGGCATGGAATGTACCATTGAGAAACCAATCATTCATGCAGTGTCTTACCATATGTTAGGCTAACTTACAGCTATTGGAGATATTCACTTTAAGTCATGTGTAAGATATTAGGTCATTTATAGAAGAAAGGTGAGATATGTTTGTAGCAGAGAATATTTGCTCCCTGTTTGCTTTCTGTATATCTCACCCACTTGAGGATTATTTAAATGGTCCTTTCTACAGAACAAGGTCTGTTAAGAACATCCCTTGAAGCCTGAAGAGAAGACATTTGCTCAATTCAAAATTGAAAGAGTAGCAAATTTCTGAAAATCAACCAATTTGGTGGCACAGAGAGACCCTGTAACTGTAGAAGTTGTACGATTAAGAGCTGATTTCCTGTGTATTCATCACAGACTCTTTACCAGAAGCCTCCTTTTCCCACATACCACCAAAGAACACAGACACCAGAAACAAGGAAACAGAAGTCTGCTGTCTGTACCTCTATTCTCCTGAGTGACAGCGGTCAAACTTTTTTGTTCCTTGCATCTGATACGGTTCAATTGAAAACAATACACCGGGATTGCACAAACGAAATCAGAAGCACACAAAATAACTCTATAACTCCAATCATTTAAATGCCAGTGGTATTTGAAGTGGCTGTATGTATTTCTCCAGATGTGGTGGTGAGTAAGAGTGGTAGACTGGTGACCGGAGGGGCCGGCAACAACCTCAGACTCTGGTCAGCCGTGGGAGTGTCCGAACTCAAGCTACCCGGGGAGCACAATAACATGCGCACAGGTGGACTCACCATGGAAGATGAAATGACACTAGATGGCGCTGTCGTGTGTGCTGCCTTTGATGACACGCTGGACATGGTAAGGTTATCTTCGGTGTATAAGTTACACTAAGACAGATGATATTGTTGTTGGGTTCTTCAGGGGGAGTGTGCATTGTACACAATCCTGGATCCCAAGCAAATAATATTTAATGAAATAAGAAAAAGAAAAGAAAGATTCATCTGGAAAGTTTTATTTGCTTAATTCTTTGTTGTCAATAATATATTGATATAAGATCTGCAAGGTGGTGATGTTGTGATTGCAGGGCATCATAGGTACAACAGCAGGCACTTTGTGGTATATAAACTGGACGGAGAGGGCTAGCATCAGACTGGTATCCGGCCACACTAGTAAGGTAAGCTCCACTAACGGGACGGAGAGGGCTAGCATCAGACTGGTATCCGGCCACACTAGTAAGGTAAGCTCCACTAGCGGGACGGAGAGGGCTGGTATCAGACTGGTATCCGGCCACACTAGTAAGGTAAGCTCTACTAACGGGACGGAGAGGGCTAGCATCAGACTGGTATCCGGCCACACTAGTAAGGTAAGTTCCACTAACGGGACGGAGAGGGCTAGCATCAGACTGGTATCCGGCCACACTAGTAAGGTAAGCTCCACTAACGGGACGGAGAGGGCTAGCATCAGACTGGTATCCGGCCACACTAGTAAGGTAAGCTCCACTAACGGGACGGAGAGGGCTAGCATCAGACTGGTATCCGGCCACACTAGTAAGGTAAGCTCCACTAGCGGGACGGAGAGGGCTGGTATCAGACTGTTATCCAGCCACACTAGTAAGGTAAGCTCTACTAACGGGACGGAGAGGGCTAGCATCAGACTGGTATCCGGCCACACTAGTAAGGTAAGCTCCACTAGCGGGACGGAGAGGGCTGGTATCAGACTGTTATCCAGCCACACTAGTAAGGTAAGCTCTACTAACGGGACGGAGAGGGCTAGCATCAGACTGGTATCCGGCCACACTAGTAAGGTAAGCTCCACTAACGGGACGGAGAGGGCTAGCATCAGACTGGTATCCGGCCACACTAGTAAGGTAACCTCTACTAACGGGACGGAGAGGGCTAGCATCAGACTGGTATCCGGCCACACTAGTAAGGTAAGCTCTACTAACGGGACAGAGGGCTAACATCAGACTGGTATCCGGCCACACTCGTAAGGTAAGCTCCACTAACGGGACGGAGAGGGCTGGTATCAGACTGGTATCCGGCCACACTAGTAAGGTAAGCTCTACTAACGGGACAGAGGGCTAACATCAGACTGGTATCCGGCCACACTCGTAAGGTAAGCTCCACTAACGGGACGGAGAGGGCTAGCATCAGACTGGTATCCGGCCACACTAGTAAGGTAAGCTCTACTAACGGGACGGAGAGGGCTAGCATCAGACTGGTATCCGGCCACACTAGTAAGGTAAGCTCCACTAACGGGACGGAGAGGGCTAGCATCAGACTGGTATCCGGCCACACTAGTAAGGTAAGCTCCACTAGCGGGACGGAGAGGGCTAGCATCAGACTGGTATCCGGCCACACTAGTTAGGTAAGCTCTACTAACGGGACGGAGAGGGCAAGCATCAGACTGGTATCCGGCCACACTAGTAAGGTAAGTTCCACTAGCGGGACGGAGAGGGCTGGCATCAGACTGGTATCCGGCCACACTAGTAAGGTAAGTTCCACTAGCGGGACGGAGAGGGCTGGCATCAGACTGGTATCCGGCCACACTAGTAAGGTAAGCTCCACTAACGGGACGGAGAGGGCTAGCATCAGACTGGTATCCGGCCACACTAGTAAGGTAAGCTCCACTAACGGGACGGAGAGGGCTAGCATCAGACTGGTATCCGGCCACACTAGTAAGGTAAGTTCCACTAGCGGGAGGGAGAGGGCTAGCATCAGACTGGTATCCGGCCACACTAGTAAGGTAAGCTCTACTAACGGGACGGAGAGGGCTAGCATCAGACTGGTATCCGGCCACACTAGTAAGGTAAGCTCTACTAACGGGACGGAGAGGGCAAGCATCAGACTGGTATCCGGCCACACTAGTAAGGTAAGCTCCACTAGCGGGACGGAGAGGGCAAGCATCAGACTGGTATCCGGCCACACTAGTAAGGTAAGTTCCACTAGCGGGAGGGAGAGGGCTAGCATCAGACTGGTATCCGGCCACACTAGTAAGGTAAGCTCCACTAACGGGACGGAGAGGGCTAGCATCAGACTGGTATCCGGCCACACTAGTAAGGTAAGCTCCACTAACGGGACGGAGAGGGCAAGCATCAGACTGGTATCCGGCCACACTAGTAAGGTAAGTTCCACTAGCGGGAGGGAGAGGGCTAGCATCAGACTGGTATCCGGCCACACTAGTAAGGTAAGCTCCACTAACGGGACGGAGAGGGCTAGCATCAGACTGGTATCCGGCCACACTAGTAAGGTAAGCTCCACTAACGGGACGGAGAGGGCTAGTATCAGACTGGTATCCGGCCACACTAGTAAGGTAAGCTCCACTAACGGGACGGAGAGGGCTAGTATCAGACTGGTATCCGGCCACACTAGTAAGGTAAGCTCTACAAACAGGCTTTCTTTTTGCATTAAGGAAGAATTTCAATTGCACATACTGGTTTTGACAAATCTTTGTTGGAAGAAATCGTTTAGCTCTTTAATTTTAACATCTCTGACCTATTCAAATTGTTCCTGTTTTATATCATCATGATTGCAGAGAGTTTGTGTTTGCAGGTGAATTGTGTCACACTGAGTGATGATCAGTTCTTCACTTCCTGTTCGGATGACGGGAGCTTACGAGTGTGGTCCATCAACGAGAGAGACCAGACACTTCAGTTCCAGGTCATGGACCAGGTAATGCCATCACAGTATAGCACTGTGTATCTCCAGCTATTTGTACAATATGAAAAGAACCTATAAGTTTGCTCTCAGATCAAATCTTTAATTGATATTGTTGTTTCAGTCCTGTAACTGCATGGCGTTTTCGCCGCTCAAGCC
Source organism: Amphiduros pacificus (assembly GCA_949316495.1). Lineage (NCBI taxonomy): Eukaryota > Metazoa > Annelida > Polychaeta > Phyllodocida > Hesionidae > Amphiduros > Amphiduros pacificus. The sequence continues at coordinate 4,251,268 of OX439002.1, forward strand.
GAGGGCATCGCAGCCAGTGACGACCGTTAGCAACCTGGATGCGGCAGCTGTAGTGTCTCACACCAAGCAAGAGGATAGACTGCTGATGCCTAACGTAGCAGCGGGCTACAGTGACGGCACGGTACGCATGTTTGACCTGAACCGGGCCGAGATGGTGCTCAAGATGCATCCCCATGCCGTCGCCGTCACAGCCATCAGCTTCTCTGCAGACGGTAACTATCTCCTCACATACATCATCTGTCATGTGGCACATCATCCGTCACACTTATCACATCATCTGTCATGTGTCACATCATCCGTCACATTGTCTGTCATATGTCACATCATATGTCACATGTCACATTGTCTGTCACATGTCACATCATCCGTCACATTATCTGTCACATGTCACATCATCCGTCACACTTATCACATCATCTCTCATGTGTCACATCATATGTCACAATGTCTGTCACATGTCACATCATCCATCACACTTATCACATCATCTGTCATCCGTCACATTATCTGTCACATGTTACATCATCCATCACACTTATTACATCATCATGTGTCACATCATCCGTCACATTGTCTGTCACATCTGTCACATGTCACATCATCCATCACACTTATCACATCATCTGTCATGTGTCACATCATCCCTCACATGTTACATCATCTGTCACACTTATCACATCATCTGTCACTGTTTCTTTCTTGCAAGTACCTTTAAGATGCAGTAAAAATTGTTTTTATTTGATTGTAAAGATCGATAAAACCTTTGTATTTTTTTTAACATTTCCTTGAAGAAATATCTGTCTGAATGTGACCATTTCTCTGTGAAATAAGAGAGGTGAAAGCTATGGGTTTGATGACTGCTTGCAGGTCGTATGATCCTGTCTGGAGGCAGTGATGGTCTGGTGGCGGTCAGCAGCCCTACCACCGGCATGACAGTGAGGGTCATCAGTGACCACCAGGGGGCACCAATCACCTGCATCGATGTCACCTTCCAACAGGTAAACACCTCAAACCACAATGCAACCTTGAACTATCCAGGATTACCAACTTTTTGGGGGTTTACTCTTCTTGACCTAAAATTCAAACTTTTAGAGAAATGGCATATGTTAAATGATTGTTTAAGGTTTGAATATTGGATTGTTTAGTTGGAGGTTTATGGAATGAGTGTCCCCCTCCTGTGTCATATGATTTGTTGATATTTGGATATTTGATTGTTTAGGAGGAGGATTATGGAGTGAGTGCCCCCCTCCTGTGGCTGACGGCGAGTGCTGACCGCCGGGTTAGTGTGTGGTCAGCAGATTGGTCTAAGGACTTTTGTGAGCTGGTGGATTGGCTGACATTCCCTGCTCCAGCATTCACACCAGATGGCACTGTGATCAAGAAGGGGGACAAGGTAGGTGGAAACTAAATCTAAATCACTAAACTTTAAAGCTTGTGATACCCCAGCCCGGAATATGACATTATTGCTGAACTTCCCATGACCTTTTAGAATTTTGCTATAAGATTAGGGTTAAAAAACTTTGTAGACTCCAACTAATTTGCTAATGACCTTTCCATGACCTTTTTGAATGTTGCTCTGAGAACACCTTGGAGATTTTCTAAATTCAACAAAAAAGATTTGGGACCAAACCTGACACATGCATGCTTCTTGATGAAATCTTGGACAAGTTTTATGTTGATCCTTCCATGGGCTGTTTGACCTCTGCAAATAGGTCAAGGTCAAATGTCTTGATGACACTCAAACTTACCCAATAATACCCAGTTGACTGCTATTTTCCCCACTATAGTAAATGATATGACTACGGTTTCAGAGTTACTTCCCTCAGGTGCCTCCCAGCATAGCCAGGTTCTCCTATGAGGAGCCAGACATCATTGTGTATTCAGGTTACGGCCTCCAGAAGCAGCTGCAGTTCTACAGTCTTTCTCAGAAGAAGGTAACATATTAGCAGTCTACCTATTTCATCATATACAGGGCTTTACACTAGGCACTTACCTGGTAGCCTTGAATGGAGTTTGTGTCTCCCGTCCAATATGGACCAGTTTTTAGCTCTGCTGACTTCTTGAAGTCTCAGAGCTTTAGGAGTGGGAAAAATGTCTGTCCATCTGTCTGTCCGTCCATCCGTCTGTCAACATTTCTTTAAAAATCTCTTCTCCAAAACTATCAGTAATATATGTTTGATATTTTATATAGAGATAGCTATAGAGGTGAAGATTCAGATTCCTTGAAATCTTAGTGATCTCACCATTGACCTTGGTGCAGTGACCTTGAGGTCACAAATTTTGTATAGAGCATATCTCAGCAACCACTTATAAGAGGAAATTAAAACTTTGTACAGAAATTTTGTATGTCATAGCTGTGCCTCATCATACTTTTTTAGTCATGTGACCTTTGACCTTGACATATTGACCTTGAATTCAAAATATGTGTACATGCAACATCTCAACCATTAAAAGTGAATAAAAAGTACTTCATATCTGTTATATGTCAACACTTTGTCAAACACCATATACATTTTTTACAGATTTGACCTTTGACCTTGATACTGTGACCTTGACATTTGTATTATTGTGCAGGCCATATCTCATGAATGATGAACTGGAGATACTAAATATTTGGGCATGCATGGCAAACACAGTGTTGGCATTGATTATTTAAATGAATTTTCATTGTTTTTTGCTATTATCATAGATCAGTTTTAAAAGCAATGTTTTGAAGTTAATTTTAAGCCTATGACTGTGACTGAAAAATGTGATAACCACAAAAATGTTATAACAACAATGCAAGGTTTTACCTTGTAACTAATGAGGACTGGTTGGCATGATGGGTAATATTTTGTTTTTGGGGACTGTTTGGTATGATGGGTAATGTTTTGTTTATGAGGGCATAATGGGTAATGTTTTATTTATGAGGACTGTTTGGCATGGTGGGTCATGTTTTGTTTACGGGGACTGGTTTGCATGATGAGTAATGATTTCTTTGAGGACTGGTTGGCATGATGGATAATGTTTTGTTTTTGGGGACTGGTTGGCATGATGGATAATGTTTTGTTTTTGGGGACTGGTTGGCATGATGGATAATGTTTTGTTTTTGGGGACTGGTTGGCATGATGGGTAATGTTTTGTTAATGAGGGCATGATGGGTAATGTTTTGTTTACGAGGGCATGATGGGTAATGTTTTGTATACGAGGGCGTGATGGGTAATGTTTTGTTTACGAGGGCATGATGGGTAATGTTTTTTGTGTGCAGGTGATCCGGACTGTCACGCTGACTCACTGGGCAACCACCCTGGACCTCTGCCCAACCTCACCCCTCATAGCACTTGGAGCCAATGGTCAGTTCTGAAAATATACCTTCTCTCAATTGTCACATATTATCATAATTACAGGGCTAAATTTAAAGAATTGTTCCAGTATATGTTAGTGTATGCTTCAATGTATATCTCAGAATATTTTACCCTTTATTAATGTGATAAGTTGACAATAAATTAAATACCATTAGCAGACTTAAACCATGGTTGCACTTTATCAATGTCTCAAAGCAATTTGCTTGTCCGGGACATTGATCTCCATTTGAATGTCTTGCCACCCAATAACTGACAATCATGTGAATGCCATAAGTTGGCAACAGATAAATATGTAATTACCAAATTTAAAACCAAAAATAAATCTTATTAATGACTCAAAATGGTGTGCATGTTACTGACCTTGACCTATATTTAAAATCATGTCACCAAACCAAAATCATTAATGCACAGGAGTTCTTAATATCTATTCCTTCTATGTTGCTACAAACCGAGTGGTCTGCATTCCTTAATGCTGTCATTTTTTTTCTTCAAAATTTACCAAATAAGATCAAGTTTTGATATATTATAAAAAAGTTATCATGAGGCTTGATAAGAATAAAATCTGCTGCTATCTGACCGACATGATTGGGTGTTTACTTTGAATGTAAGTGAAATGATATATGATGTTCTCTCAGCCATGTGTTCTGTGTGGTTTCAGAGCGCTTACTGAAGCTGACTGATTATTACGAGGGCAGTTTCCAGGACTTTGTGGGTCACAATGATTCGCTGAGCCTTGTCAAGTTCTCACCAGATGGCAGACTCCTCTTCACCACCTCGTACTCAGAAATCCTCATCTGGGAAGTCAACTTGTAGACACACCATGCCTGCTGATGTAGCAAGACAAAGAGAGTTAACAAATAGAAACATTTTGCAATTGTGTTAAATAAAAAATTATTTTGGTATTTGTTAATTGAAAAAAATCCAAGATATTAAATTTGGGCATAGAATCTCAAATTTGTAAATGAGAAGTTGATTGGTTTTATCTCAAGATTATTAATACTGTGAAAACAAGGACAGACAAATATAAAGACTTAGGTGACTTAAGCTGAAAATTTCCTGTGAAAATGATATCAATTCATATAATTTGCTTTTCAGGCAGATTCACCCAAACTAACCAATGACAGAATTAGATCCTAGTTTAATACAATTCTAGCAGTGAGAGGTAATCTGCAGTGATAATTTATTGTAATAAGAATGATTTATACAGCGCAGTACCAGACTATGTTTGCTCTCTGCCAGTTTTACTACCTTCATACCTTATAAGAGTTCACATGCTGAATTTTAACACTTAAGGACATTTGTAAATAATTTCAGTTCTTTGGCCTAGTTAGAATGTGCTTTGCCGTCCAAATTTGACCAATGTGGTATATGAGTGTAAAATTTTTTTAGTTACCTATTGTATTTCTCCGTCAACTCTAACAAATCTCCCCTCCTCGCTGGGTATAGGCAGGAGCTGATGTACTGTCTCCCAACATGATATCAAACAACTTGGAGTCAACAGAAGGGCTCTCATCTCACATAATGAGTGCTCAGACGGGGGTATCTTCTAGTGGCTGTACCTGCCCAGTATCTCAGTGCTGAGGAAGTATGGATCTAACTAATGGTGATATTGCAAATATAGATCTAACTAGTGGTGATATTGCAAGTATGGATCTAACTGGTGGTAGTATTGCAAGTCTGGATCTAACTAATGGTGATATTACCAGTCTGGATCTAACTAATGGTGATATTGCAAATATAGATCTAACTAGTGGTGATATTGCTTAAGTATGGATCTAGCTGGTGGTAGTATTGCAAGTATGGATCTAACTAATGGTGATATTGCAAATATAGATCTAACTAGTGGTGATATTGCAAGTATGGATCTAACTGGTGGTAGTATTGCAAGTATGGATCTAACTAATGGTGATATTGCAAATATAGATCTAACTAGTGGTGATATTGCAAGTATGGATCTAACCGGTGGTAGTATTGCAAGTATGGATCTAACTAGTGGTGATATTGCAAATCTGATCTAACTGGTAGTTATACTGCAAGTATGGATCTAACTGGGGGTGATATTGCAAGTCTGATCTAATGGTGGTGATATTGCAAGTCTGATCTACCTGGTGGTGAAATTGCAAGTCTGATCTAACTAATGGTGATATTGCAAGTATGGATCTAACTGGTGGTGATATTGCAAGTATGGATCTAACTGGTGGTGATATTGCAATTATGGATCTAACTAATGATGATATTGCAAGTCTGATCTAACTAATGGTGATATTGCAAGTATGGATCTAACTGGTGGTGATATTGCAAGTATGGATCTAACTAATGATGATATTGCAAGTCTGATCTAACTGGTGGTGATATTGCAAGTCTGATCTAACTAATGGTGATATTTCAATTTATGGATCTAACTGGTGGTGATATTGCAAGTATGGATCTAACTGGTGGTGATATTGCAATAATGGATCTAACTAATGATGATATTGCAAGTCTGATCTAACTAATGGTTATATTGCAAGTATGGATCTAACTGGGGGTGATATTGCAAGTCTGATCTAACTAATGGTGATATTGCAAGTATGGATCTAACTGGTGGTTATATTGCAATTATGGATCTAACTAATGGTGATATTGCAAGTATGGATCTAACTAGTGGTGATATTGCAAGTCTGATCTAACTGGTGGTGATATTGCAAGTATGGATCTAACTGGGGGTGATATTGCAAGTCTGATCTAACTAATGGTGATATTGCAAGTATGGATCTAACTAGTGGTGATATTGCAAGTATGGTCTTAGTCTTCTACTGTTAACATGGAGACTAGGGTTTCTATTAAAATGAGAATACAAACCCAGGTGGACTGGGACTATGCGATAGCTAGTTCTATATAATGTCCACCTGGGTTTGTATTCATGTTTAATAAGAAACACACTAATTAATAAAATTTGTGGATTTTATGCAAGGGAAAAAGCTTTGAGTAAGGGAAATATCCTAATTTATAGATTTTTCAAGTTTTATTCTAACAATTTGGATGGTGATATATATACATGAACGCTGATTTGGCAACTTTGGTGGCCTCTAAGATATCATTCAGCTCAGGAAACTCCATATGTAAAGCTTTTGTGAAATCAGATTTTCAACCACTTCCTCCCAGCATGTAAATGTTTATACCTTAACTTTGTGATCAAATGTCATTACTCATCTTATTACCACCACATGAATTTCTTACCATTTGAAATTAGATGAGTCTTCTGCTAAAATTCAAATCATCCATCGAACACTTTCATACTATTCGTATAGGCCTAACACCCTTACAGACCACAAAATAGTCACAAAAGTACTGCACAATACTTGGCACTTTCATCAAAAGACAATTATCATGGCGGGGGTATCTTGGTTGATTCAGGGAGAGAGCTTGTTTGTATCACTGATTCATGACCACATATCAGTTGAACATATACCAAATCTCTGTAAAATCTTCTGTGACCTCTGATTTCTTGAAAGCCATAATATTAAAATAAACTGGTTTGATACCACTCAGAGGAAGATATTAAATTTGAGATGTTCACAGCATGTTTGTAGATATAAGGTATTTGATATGATATTATATTGTATATAAGTCTAAAGATAATAAATGTATATACTTTGTATATACCAATTACAAACTGTCTTGGCTTTATTCAATGAATGTAACTCCCAAACAAATCCTTCAAACATGAGAATCTGTCAATAGATTCCAACTAGCATTCATGACGGTCACTGGATTGAAGGAGGTACTGAGAGGGATTATTTACTCCTGCATAATACCAGGATTCTGGCAGGAGGAACTTGCAGCATGCATGCAGCAGTAAGGTAAAGTGCTGAAACTAGCATGGGGACTTCAAACAGGAGAACTCTGATTTGGAGATGGAAATAATTCGACCTTTTTCCTCTGATAAAAATCGAGAATTAAAATGTTATATAGGACTTTAAAATTTATTTTGAGGAACAAACATATACATTTGAGTCTTAGTCTGCCACAAGGAATCAAAACCTGGGTATGAAATAAGAGATAAGACCCTTTTCCCCCAGACAAAGTCAAATTTGTATTGTCTTTGTGAATCTGTTTATTAATGCAGTATTGCATATGTTTTTCATAATGGCTTTTGAGTAGTTTTCTCACTTTTTATTTCTAGCAATATGACTTCTTGGCTGGGCCCAGTTAGCTGAATTGTGTAGGTCAATAACCAGCTATAAGGATTCAAATATCGCAGGATATAGTCCAGAAAGCAAACATAGATGAAACGTCTCAGGTGAAAAGTATGGTTCATCACAGGCAGAACTCAAAAAAGGAGACCTGAAATGCAAGGTAACATTAGAAAGGGAACCGAAGATGAACTATATAGAGTAGGACAAGAAAAGGTCAATCAATAGAGGAACTAAAGATGACTTATGTAGAGTATCACAGGAAAAGGTCAAGAGAAGCACCAAATATGAATTATACAGAGTATCACAGGAAAAGGTCAAGAGAAGCACCAAATATGAATTTTAGAGTATCACAGGAAAAGGTCAAGAGAAGCACCAAATATGAATTATACAGAGTATCACAGGAAAAGGTCAAGAGAAGCACCAAATATGAATTATACAGAGTATCACAGGAAAAGGTCAAGAGAAGCACCAAATATGAATTATACAGAGTATCACAGGAAAAGGTCAAGAGAAGCACCAAATATGAATTATACAGAGTATCACAGGAAAAGGTCAAGAGAAGCACCAAATATGAATTATACAGAGTATCACAGGAAAAGGTCAAGAGAAGCACCAAATATGAATTATACAGAGTATCACAGGAAAAGGTCAAGAGAAGCACCAAATATGAATTTTAGAGTATCACAGGAAAAGGTCAAGAGAAGCACCAAATATGAATTATACAGAGTATCACAGGAAAAGGTCAAGAGAAGCACCAAATATGAATTATACAGAGTATCACAGGAAAAGGTCAAGAGAAGCACCAAATATGAATTATACAGAGTATCACAGGAAAAGGTCAAGAGAAGCACCAAATATGAATTATACAGAGTATCACAGGAAAAGGTCAAGAGAAGCACCAAATATGAATTATACAGAGTATCACAGGTCATGAAATAAACTGTTGATGAAAGGAATAGGAACATCATAGGAAAACCTCAATGGAATTTTAAAGATCACAGGAAAATGTCCCAAAAATAACTATAGAGGAAAGGTATAAAGCATCACACAAAAAGGTCAAGAAAAGTACCATTGACGATGACATCACAGTAAAACCTCAAGAAAGGAACCAAAGAAGATCACAGGAGAATGTCACATAAGAAACCACAGAGGAAAGATAAAGAATATCACAGGAAAAGGTCAAGAAGGAACCAAAGAAGATCACAGGAGAATGTCACATAAGGAACCATAGAGAAAAGATAAAGATCATCACAGGAAAAGGTCAAGAAGAAAACCAGAGATGAATGACAGAATATCACAGGAAAACCTTAGGAAGGAAAGTTGTTGATTACAGGAAAAGATCAAGAAAAGGATAATTTAAAAAGTACAGAATATCACAGATGATATGTTAAGAAAGGAAGAATAGCAGAAAGTTATAGCACATCAATGAAAAAGGTAAGGAAAGGAACCAGAGATAAAAGATATAGAATACACACAAAAAAGTCCATCACTGGAAAACATCAAATGGAACCAGAAAAGATCTTGAAATAAACCATTGAGAAAAGGTTCAGATCATCCAAGGAGGATGTCACAAAAGGCGGCATAGAGGAAAGCTAGAGAGCATCAGAGGAGAATAGAGGAAAGATATAGAAAAGAACCAAAGAACCATAGACATATATTAGGTCAGGTCATTCAATAAAGACATCGGAAAGGTCCTGCTAACTTTCTTCTCTGTTAGTCACCCTTATGTGAAGAGGAAAACTGTTATGTATCACAAGAAAAAGAAATTTTAAAAAAGGTGCAGGTAAACAAGTTGGAAAGGGTCATTTAGCTGTCAGGAGAAGTCCCAGTAAGAGAAGAGACAATACTGGCTTCTTGACGAGGTCAGAGCAAGTTAAATATGTTAAATGCCTGCTCCCCATAACAAGACCAGTCATCCCAGGTCCCATTTATATCTGCGTCAATTAGATAGTCATACGCTAATGAAGATTCTGTAGACGCAAATAACCCTGCATATATAGCGAGGTCCTCTGCATGGTCCGGGCTGTATGGCGAGGTACACCAGGGAGAGTGTGACTGGCAGAGCAGGCTACATGTCACATGTTTGTCTTGATTATGTAAAACACATTGAAATGTTTGTCCAAACAGCTGATATGCCATACTGAATTCTTACAATGCAATTATTGAATTCTTTTTCCATACGAGTGAAATGCAACATAAAGAACTTAACGTTAATTTATATAAGCCTTCGCAGATTCAAGCAGACCTATTTTCAAGTGAACCTTTCTAAATAAATATCAAACCAAGTCACAAATGCCGCCCAAAATAGCACATTCCACCGGAGGTATTACAAAACGCACTCAATGGAGCGCGAAGGGCTTGCATTCAGAGGGGCGGTGGTCAGCGATATTGACCCCCATATAGTAGTAAGCTGGGTCTTTTTCTAGGGTCGTGTTCAGCTGCAGGTCACTGGCACATGCAAGCAACGGTAGACACTGCTTTCTTACACGTTTCTTTCACTTCAAACATTTTAAATCAAAGATATTTTTTGTGTGGAATAATGAAGAATGACACAATGAACGCCAGAGTTGTGAGATGACGGATCTGCTGTGGAACATTTCACGCTCGCGTCACGTGTGAGAACTGTCTTCAACTTCAAGGAAGGAGTGCAAATAACCAGACTGAGGAAAAGATCCTCAAGAATTTCTTTGCCAAAACTTGGCAACTATGAGAAGAGACAATATGGAACGTATAATACTTGTTGGAGTTTTCATTTTGGTCCTTGTGAATGTGACCGCCGGCCAGGTAAGTTTGTTCAATTTTCCCTGATCCATGAAATCATTTTTGGTCATAAAAAATATTTTCATGTCAGTACTCGTGTGCTTGTAATTTGCAATTATTTTACATTTTCTGTCATGTTTTTCCATTTCTCAAAGTATGCTGTAGTAGAGAATTATACTCTCAAGCTAATTACTACTGTTAGAACTGTAATCTCGACAGCAGCCAGCCACTTGGTCCGGGTAAAAACGGGTAATTATGTAATGTACTTGGGCGAGGTAGTACAAGACGTTTCGCCACCATTCTGGGAATTAGGAATAGAACTATTGCTACTTGTATGAGAGATACACATCTTACCACTCAGCCACATCCAACATTCAGCTTGTTTTGATAGCTGCTTCAAAAGTTAAAGCTTTCCTTAAACACCCGTATAATAAATTGCAGTTTTGATAAGAGTTTACTCACAAGTAACAAAAGGTCGTGGGTTTGATGCTAGGCCATGTCAACATTACATTTTCTCATATAAGTTGAGGCCTGTGTTTGTAGGGTTAACCTATTGTCCTCCTAAAATCTGTGACCGTGGGTTGTCATGTCAAGGAACTGCGAAATGAAAATTTATATCTGTATATCTGCAACAAGTAGGTCTCCTCATGAAATGACTGAAATAATGTTGATAGTGCTGACATTCTGTAAAACTGAAAACCCATAAGCCATAAGAATATGACTAAATTCATTGGCCTAAAGTTTTGATATTTTAGGTTTTAACTTTGGGTCCCACTGGTCATTTGCAACCAATCATTTGGAAGTATTTAAATTTCCTGTGCAATCCTTCAATTTGAAATAAGATTTATACATTTGATAAGTATAATGTTTGGGCCAGGAACCTTGGACCTGAGGATTGGCAAAATAAATCACTTTATTTATCCAAATATGTTAAACTTATCTACATCAAAGTTTAACTGTTTCAATTGCACACTTGTTGCAAAAAGTACATATTTGTAAACCATTAATCACATCCTTTAGAAGTGAGTCATAAAGAAAACTTTATCCAGAAAAAGACTGTTTGATTACGTAATATTTGTGGATTACAATTGTGCCACAGTCCCCTTCTATACCCCAGGGAGGGGGTGGGGGGGGGGGGTTAGAAACCATTGCTTTGGTCACACTGCATGCTTGTGAAAGATAAAAATACCAACATCTGATCATCAAAGGAAATGCCATTTGTCATCATGTCTATCAAGTAATGTCAGAAAATGAAGAACCCAAGCTACCAAGTTACAAAGAGAGTAGGGCATTGAACCCCAATGGTATGCCACTGTTTGACCTTAATTGGGCTGAAAAGGCTGTTGAAAAACAAATTAAACTAATCCTTAACTATCTATTATAATAAATGTCTATTAAGTGTGTTTGTTGTTGCTGGCAAAGGCTAGCGTAAGGGGATACTCCACAGAAAGCAAAGAACTCCTTATTCATTAAGTTTGATTTAATGATAATATATATTATTATAAATGACATAGAGATTGATAGAAATTGTGATACACAACATATAACACACATTTTATATAAGTGATTTGATTTTAATATATATTTCAAAAATATGGAAAAAATGATATGTTATGAAAGATCAACTATTTATTTTGTCAATTTGTATAAAAAGACACAATGTGATAGTGCAATATATAAACCTGTACTTCTCAGAGCTTAAGTCTTCATCAGTATATATTATACTAATCTTTATTGACATATTTCAATTAAACCCATAGCAGAATGTTCGTATATATGTTTGCACATCTGAACAACAAACAGCAGAATATTCTTGTAGGGATTGACATAAGTGTGATTACAGCTTTATCATAATATAGCTACAGTTTGCCAGTCACAGTGAGTCTAAAATGGCCTGCAAATATAAGAATTCGTTTCCAGAAAGTACTTATTTCTTCCATGAAGGTCCTTGTTTAGCATTAATCTGACCAATGTTTGCGATTGCAATACACTGTCTGCAGGATGGCAATGACAGGCGAGGATAAGCTTTGTGGGACGTTGGGTGGAGCTTTATTTTTTCTGAATGACTAATTGTATTATGTAAGCCTTGGCATTGAGGGGGGTTGGTGGAGTGTTCGGTTGGTGGAGTGTTCGGTTGGTGGAGTGTTCGGTTGGTTGAGGTACACTCCACCTCTGTGTAAGAGTCACGACACATTCAGGAGGACGGCTATATTTAAACCAGTCACATTCAACAATTGATACAAGATCTTAGTGACTTGCTTGCTGAATATATATACCACATCAATGATATCACACCCAGATTTTGTTGTTTATTTGTCAGATTTTTAGTCTTGATTTCAAAGTAAAAGAAATGAAATACATCAATTCATAGATTGAAAGACTGTCAATGAGAAAGTTTTGATTTATTGAGAAGTTTGAAAGTATAGACAGATTGATTATTTCCATATATTTTCAGACTTGTTGCACACTTAACAAAGCAGCAATTTCCACATTGGGTAATATCAATATACTCTAAATTGAATTGCATTTACATGTTCTTTTAAATACATTTCTGAAAAACACAAATTTTCAACTTGTTGGTATGCCTCTTATTTTTTACTACAGATATTAATGTAAAACTCTGTGTTTTGATTCATCTATCAAGTAGGAACACTTTCATGCAGAATGTCTTGGGATTTTAATAAATTGCTGTTGTTTATTTATACAATATGCTCAGATTGAACAGCTCGTTTTTGCTAGTATCTGTACAATGTTAAATTTTGAAGATTTCAGAGCAAGATGCACAACCTGAAAAATTGAAACATCCTTCCTTTGCAGTGACATGCTGTAGTGACATGCGGTAGTGACATGCTGTAGTGACATGCTGCAGTGACATGCTGCAGTGACATGCTGCAGTGATATGCTGCAGTAGCATGCTGTAGTGACATGCTGTAGTGACATGCTACAGTGACATGCTGTAGTGACATGCTGTAGTGACATGCTACAGTGACATGCTGTAGTGACATGCTGTAGTGACATGCTGCAGTGACATGCTGCAGTGACATGCTGCAGTGACATGTAGTAGTGACATGCTGAAGTGTTATGCTGTAGTGACATGCTGCAGTGACATGCTACAGTGACATGCTGTAGTGACATGCTGCAGTGACATGCTGTAGTGACATGCTGTAGTGACATGCTGCAGTGACATGCTACTGTGACACGCTGAAGTGACATGCTGTAGTGGCATGCTGTAGTGACATGTTGCAGTGATATGCTGCAGTAGCATGCTGCAGTAGCATGCTGTAGTGACATGCTGTAGTGACACGCTGTAGTGACATGCTGTAGTGACATGCTGACATGCTACAGTGACATGCTGTAGTGACATGCTGCAGTGACATGCTGTAGTGACATGCTGTAGTGACATGCTGTAGTGACATGCTGCAGTGACATGCTGTAGTGACATGCTGTAGTGACATGCTGTAGTGACATGCTGCAGTGACATGCTGCAGTAATGTGTTTTTGTGACATGCTGTAGTGACATGCTACAGTGACATGCTGTAGTGACATGCTGCAGTGACATGCTGTCCTGACATGCTGTAGTGCAGTGACATGCTGTAGTGACATGCTGTAGTGACATGCTGCAGGGACATGCTGCAGTGACATGCTGCAGTAATGTGTTTTTGTGACATGCTTTAGTGACATGCTGTAGTGACATGCTGTAGTGACATGCTGCAGTGATATGCTGCAGTGACATGCTGCAATAATGTGTTTGTGTGACATGCTGTAGTGACATGCTGTAGTGACATGCTGCAGTGATATGCTGTAGTGACATGCTGTAGTGACATGCTGTAGTGACATGCTGTAGTGACATGTTTTTATGACATGTTTTTGTGACATGCTGTTGTGACATGCTGTAGTGACATGCTTATGATATTTGTTGCAGGATGACCTGAGCACCATATTTCCTTTTAACTACAAGGACCCGGGGAGTACCACTTTTGAATGCCCTGATGGTGAGTGCATACCTTATCTTACCAAATTATTATGTTTTATTTCTATATTTTACACACAATGACCTGTACCAGTTGGAGCCAGAGATCTGTTTGGTCATGCATCAACCTGACCAAGTTCAATGCAATGTTTTGATCCAGCTATACATGATCTTATTTGACCAGGCTGAATAACAAATTGATGTCCAACCTGAGCATGTACACTGCACATGCTCATTGATTTTTTATATGCAAAATTAATTGGGATTCTTTCATTCAATGCCCAACACACAACATTGCTGCAAGGGAGAGAGGACCTCTATGACCACATGCTGCATATGGTGGATATCAGGGAAAGGGGACCTCATCCCTGACCCCACTGCATATGGTAGATATCAGGGAAAGGGGACCTCATCCCTGACCCCACTGCATATGGTAGATATTAGGGAAAGGGCACCTCATCCCTGACCACACAGTGCATATGGTAGATATCAGGGAAAGGGGACCTCATCCCTCACCACACAGTGCATATGGTAGATATCAGGGAAAGGGGACCTCATCCCTGACCACACAGTGCATATGGTAGATATCAGGGAAAGGGGACCTCATCCCTGACCACACACTGCATATGGTAGATATCAGGGAAAGGGGACCTCATCCCTGATTACACTGCATATGGTAGATATCAGGGAAAGGGGACCTCATCCCTGACCACACTGTATATGGTAGATATCAGGGAAAGGGCACCTCATCTCTGATCACACTGCATATGGTAGATATCGGGGAAAGGGGACCTCATCCCTGACCACACTGCATATGGTAGATATCGGGGAAAGGGGACCTCATCCCTCACCACACACTGCATATGGTAGATATCAGGGAAAGGGGACCTCATCTCTGATCACACTGCATATGGTAGATATCGGGGAAAGGGGACCTCATCCCTCACCACACACTGCATATGGTAGATATCAGGGAAAGGGGACCTCATCCCTGACCACACTGCATATGGTAGATATCAGGGAAAGGGGACCTCATCCCAGACCACATGCTGCATATGGTGGATATCAGGGAAAGGAGACCTCATCCCTGACCACACTGCATATGGTAGATATCAGGGAAAGGGGACCTCATCCCTGACCACACTGCATATGGTAGATATCAGGGAAAGGGGACCTCATCCCTGACCACACTGCATATGGTAGATATCAGGGAAAGGGGACCTCATCCCAGACCACACTGCATATGGTAGATATCAGGGAAAGGGGACCTCATCCCTGACCACACTGCATATGGTAGATATCAGGGAAAGGGGACCTCATCCCTGACCACACTGCATATGGTAGATATCAGGGAAAGGGGACCTCATCCCTGACCACACTGCATATGGTAGATATCAGGGAAAGGGGACCTCATCCCTGACCACACTGCATATGGTAGATATCAGGGAAAGGGGACCTCATCCCTGACCACACTGCATATGGTAGATATCAGGGAAAGGGGACCTCATCCCTGACCACACTGCATATGGTAGATATCAGGGAAAGGGGACCTCATCCCTGACCACACTGCATATGGTAGATATCAGGGAAAGGGGACCTCATCCCAGACCACACTGCATATGGTAGATATCAGGGAAAGGGGACCTCATCCCTGACCACACTGTATATGGTAGATATCAGGGAAAGGGCACCTCATCTCTGATCACACTGCATATGGTAGATATCGGGGAAAGGGGACCTCATCCCTCACCACACACTGCATATGGTAGATATCAGGGAAAGGGGACCTCATCCCTGACCACACTGCATATGGTAGATATCAGGGAAAGGGGACCTCATCCCTCACCACACACTGCATATGGTAGATATCAGGGAAAGGGGACCTCATCCCTGACCCCACTGCATATGGTAGATATCAGGGAAAGGGGACCTCATCCCTGACCACACTGCATATGGTAGATATCAGGGAAAGGGGACCTCATCCCTGACCACACACTGCATATGGTAGATATCAGGGAAAGGGGACCTCATCCCTGACCACACACTGCATATGGTAGATATCAGGGAAAGGGGACCTCATCCCTGACCACACACTGCATATGGTAGATATCAGGGAAAGAGGACCTCATCCCTCACCACACACTGCATATGGTAGATATCAGGGAAAGGGGACCTCATCCCAGACCACACTGCATATGGTAGATATCGGGGAAAGGGGACCTCATCCCTGATCACACTGCATATGGTAGATATCAGGGAAAGGGGACCTCATCCCTGACCACACTGCATATGGTAGATATCAGGGAAAGGGGACCTCATCCCTGACCACACTGCATATGGTAGATATCAGGGAAAGGGCACCTCATCTCTGATCACACTGCATATGGTAGATATCGGGGAAAGGGGACCTCATCCCTGATCACACTGCATATGGTAGATATCAGGGAAAGGGGACCTCATCCCTGACCACACTGCATATGGTAGATATCAGGGAAAGGGGACCTCATCCCTGACCACACACTGCATATGGTAGATATCAGGGAAAGGGGACCTCATCCCTGACCACACACTGCATATCGTAGATATCAGGGAAAGGGGACCTCATCCCTGACCACACTGCATATGGTAGATATCAGGGAAAGGGGACCTCATCCCTGACCACACTGCATATGGTAGATATCAGGGAAAGGGGACCTCATCCCTGACCACACACTGCATATGGTAGATATCAGGGAAAGGGCACCTCATCCCTCACCACACGCTGCATATGGTAGATATCAGGGAAAGGGGACCTCATCCCTGACCACACTGCATATGGTAGATATCAGGGAAAGGGGACCTCATCCCTGACCACATGCTGCATATGGTAGATATCAGGGAAAGGGGACCTCATCCCTGACCACACACTGCATATGGTAGATATCAGGGAAAGGGCACCTCATCCCTCACCACACGCTGCATATGGTAGATATCAGGGAAAGGGCACCTCATCTCTGATCACACTGCATATGGTAGATATCGGGGGTATGAAAGAGAGATGTCTCATGTACCTCAGTTATGAAGGAGTGTTTAAAGTTTCTCAGCTATGAAGGAGGGATGAATATAGCAAGTGTCTTGGCTATGAAGGAGTTATGATTATTGCTATGAAGGAGTTATGAATATTGCTATTAAGGAGTTATGATTATTGCTATGAAGGAGTTATGAATATTGCTATTAAGGAGTTATGATTATTGCTATTAAGGAGTTATGATTATTGCTATGAAGGAGTTATGATTATTGCTATGAAGGAGTTATGATTATTGCTATGAAGGAGTTATAATTATTGCTATGAAGGAGTTATGATTATTACTATGAAAGAGTTATGAATATTGCTATGAAGGAGTTATGATTATTGCTATGAAGGAGTTGATTATTGCTATGAAGGAGTTATGATTAATGCTATGAAGGAGTTATGATTATTGCTATGAAGGAGTTATGATTATTGCTATGAAGGAGTTATGATTATTGCTATGAAGGAGTTATGAATATTGCTATTAAGGAGTTATGATTATTGCTATGAAGGAGTTATGAATATTGCTATTAAGGAGTTATGATTATTGCTATGAAGGAGTTATGATTATTGCTATGAAGGAGTTATGAATATTGCTATTAAGGAGTTATGATTATTGCTATGAAGGAGCTATGATTATTGCTATGAAGGAGTTATGATTATTGCTATGAAGGAGTTATGAATATTGCTATTAAGGAGTTATGATTATTGCTATGAAGGAGCTATGATTATTGCTATGAAGGAGTTATGATTATTGCTATGAAGGAGTTATGAATATTGCTATTAAGGAGTTATGATTATTGCTATGAAGGAGCTATGATTATTGCTATGAAGGAGTTATGATTATTGCTATGAAGGAGTTATGAATATTGCTATTAAGGAGTTATGATTATTGCTATGAAGGAGCTATGATTATTGCTGTGAAGGAGTTATGATTATTGCTATGAAGGAGTTATGATTATTGCTATGAAGGAGTTATGATTATTGCTATGAAGGAGTTATGATTATTGCTATGAAGGAGTTATGATTATTGCTATGAAGGAGTTATGAATATTGCTGTGAAGGAGTTATGATTATTGCTATGAAGGAGTTATGATTATTGCTATAGAGGAGCTATGATTATTGCTATGAAGGAGTTATGATTATTGCTATAGAGGAGCTATGATTATTGCTATGAAGGAGTTATGATTATTGCTATGAAGGAATTATGATTATTGCTGTGAAGGAGTTATGATTATTGCTATGAAGCTATGACCCCAAAAGCTATGACCCCAAAAAGCTTTTTAGAGTCATTGACACAGTCATGCACAAGAAAAAGGACACTCCTATGCCCCAATCTGACTGTGAGATTAATCAAGCTGAGAAGTTCAACACATTCTTTCTTGAAAAAATAGAGAGAATCCGCCTGGACATTGATAATGCTCCACCTGGTCAAATTTCGCCACCAGGTGACACTACAAATAATAGTACTACTTGTCTGGATAGGTTCACACCCCTAACCACTGATGACGTACGGAAATTGGTCAAAAGGTCAGCAAAGAAGTCATGTGACCTGGATCCAATTCCAACCTGGCTCCTACTTGACCTCTTAGACGACCTCCTACCAATAATTACTTCCATCATAAATAAATCACTGATGGAATCAGCAGTATCGGAAAATATGAAAATAGCCATCATAACACCCCTGCTGAAGAAACTGGGTCTGGAACTGGTTGAAAAAAACTATAGGCCTGTTTCCAACCTAACATTTGTCTCCAAACTAACCGAGAGGGCAGTTGCAGACCAACTAGTCCCCCATCTCGTAAGGAATGGTCTTACTGACAAGTTTCAATCAGCCTACAAGGAATATCACAGCACTGAAACTGCTTTGCTAAAAGTGCAAAATGATATCTTGGGCTGCCTTGACAATAGAAAGGCAGTTATCTTGTTGTTGCTTGACCTTTCCGCTGCTTTTGACACTATTGACCATAAAATCCTTTTGGACAGGCTGAGGGATAGATGCAACGTCACAGGTCATGCACTCTCCTGGATTCGGTCATACCTAATGGACAGAAAGCAATGTGTGAAGGTGGGGATTCATAGATCCTGTCTCAAATCCCTAAAATATGGGGTACCCCAGGGCTCAGTCCTAGGTCCTATACTATTTACCATTTACATGACACCCCTATCTGATATACTCGCAAAATATGGTCTGAGCTATCATATTTATGCAGATGATACTCAGATCTACATCCCTATGGACCACGCCTCTCCCCATCATATGGATATGAGCAGACACAAATTGGAGGAATGTGTCAGGGAAGTCAGAAATTTCCTCATATCAAACAAGATGAAGATAAATGATGGAAAGACAGAGATGCTCATATGTACTGACAAATACAGTACTGCCACCCATAGCAGTATCCCATCCACAATCAGAGTGGGTGACTCTGAAATTGCTCCTAGTAAGTCAGTTGTTGACCTTGGTATCACATTTGACTCCAACATGGACATGAAGGCCCAGATCAGGAAAATGTGTCAGAAGGGCTATTATCACATCAGAAACCTGGCGGCCATCAGACATTGTCTAGACGAGAAGACCGCGGTAACACTTACCCATGCTTTTGTTACATCCACCCTTGACTATGGTAATGGTCTTCTGGTAGGTCTTCCTAAGACGGACATCAGGAAACTGCAATACCTCCAAAACTCTGCAGCACGTGTAGTTGGAAAAATCAGGAAATTTGATCACATTTCAGGAAAATTAAGGGAACTGCATTGGCTACCCGTTCATGCGAGAATTGATTTTAAAATCCTCCTATTAACATGGAAAGCCCTTAACGGTAAGGCTCCGCCTTACTTACGGGATCTACTCCTGATTAAAGAAGGTGAACGCTGTCTAAGATCCAATGATGGCACCCACCTACATGTACCTAAAACCAGGCTAAGGACAATAGGTGACAGGGCCTTCTCATCTGCAGGCCCAAGACTATGGAATTCCTTGCCTACTGATATTAGGACAAGCACGTCAGTCTCCTCGTTTAAGAGTAGGCTGAAAACTCATCTTTTCAGGATGCATGTCCTGAACTCAGCGCTATGAACAGACTTGTCTGGTATCAGCGCTATACAAATTTTATTATTATTATTATTATTAAGGAGTTATGATTATTGCTATAGAGGAGCTATGATTATTGCTATGAAGGAGTTATGATTATTGCTATGAAGGAGTTATGATTATTGCTGTGAAGGAGTTATGATTATTGCTATGAAGGAGTTATGATTATTGCTATAGAGGAGTTATGATTATTGCTATGAAGGAGTTATGATTATTGCTATAGAGGAGTTATGATTATTGCTATGAAGGAGTTATGATTATTGCTATGAAGGAGTTATGATTATTGCTATGAAGGAGTTATGATTATTGCTATAGAGGAGTTATGATTATTGCTATGAAGGAGTTATGATTATTGCTATGAAGGAGTTATGATTATTGCTATGAAGGAGTTATGATTATTGCTATGAAGGAGTTATGATTATTGCTATAGAGGAGTTATGATTATTGCTATGAAGGAGTTATGATTATTGCTATGAAGGAGTTATGATTATTGCTATGAAGGAGTTATGATTATTGCTATAGAGGAGTTATGATTATTGCTATGAAGGAGTTATGATTATTGCTATGAAGGAGTTATGATTATTGCTATGAAGGAGTTATGATTATTGCTATAGAGGAGTTATGATTATTGCTATGAAGGAGTTATGATTATTGCTATGAAGGAGTTATGATTATTGCTATGAAGGAGTTATGATTATTGCTATAGAGGAGTTATGATTATTGCTATGAAGGAGTTATGATTATTGCTATGAAGGAGTTGGAGTTATGATTATTGCTGTGTTTCAGGCTGGACCATTCGGGGAGCTCACTGCTACAAAGTATATGACACTGCTCAGTCATGGCAAGATGCAAGCATTGCATGTAAAAAGTAAGTATACTTCACCTATGGAGCCCAATAAGGAATATATGGTGCAAGTAGCACCTGTAATAGAGGGATAATGACTGAGTGTCTAACCATCAGCTCTATGTTAACACCATCCTGCTATGTACAATATTTAGCGAACCTCAAACATACTTAAGGCAGGGTATCAAATTCATTTCTACAATCCTATATTTTGTTGTTGCATAGTTTGAATGCAATCACTTCTACTATTTATTGTGTTGGAAATGCTATTCATTTTTCCCATTGAAAATAAAACATTAAAAATAATCTATATTTCTATAATTCTAGTAATTGTGTTGATGCTGTAGCTGTGGGTCTATGGGAGTGGTATTTGTGTTAAGGCAGTGTTGATGTTGTAGCTGTGGGTCTGTGGGAGTGGTATTTGTGTTAAGGCAGTGTTGATGTTGTAGCTGTAGGTCTATGGGAGTGGTATTTGTGTTAAGGCAGTGTTGATGCTGTAGCTGTGGGTCTATGGGAGTGGTATTTGTGTTAAGGCAGTGTTGATGTTGTAGCTGTGGGTCTATGGGAGTGGTATTTGTGTTAAGGCAGTGTTGATGTTGTAGCTGTAGGTCTATGGGAGTGGTATTTGTGTTAAGGCAGTGTTGATGCTGTAGTTGTGGGTCTATGGGAGTGGTATTTGTGTTAAGGCAGTGTTGATGTTGTAGCTGTGGGTCTATGGGAGTGGTATTTGTGTTAAGGCAGTGTTGATGCTGTAGCTGTGGGTCTGTGAGAGTGGTATTTGTGTTAAGGCAGTGTTGATGTTGTAGCTGTAGGTCTATGGGAGTGGTATTTGTGTTAAGGCAGTGTTGATGCTGTAGCTGTGGGTCTATGGGAGTGGTATTTGTGTTAAGGCAGTGTTGATGTTGTAGCTGTGGGTCTATGGGAGTGGTATTTGTGTTAAGGCAGTGTTGATGTTGTAGCTGTAGGTCTATGGGAGTGGTATTTGTGTTAAGGCAGTGTTGATGCTGTAGCTGTGGGTCTATGGGAGTGGTATTTGTGTTAAGGCAGTGTTGATGTTGTAGCTGTGGGTCTATGGGAGTGGTATTTGTGTTAAGGCAGTGTTGATGTTGTAGCTGTAGGTCTATGGGAGTGGTATTTGTGTTAAGGCAGTGTTGATGCTGTAGCTGTGGGTCTATGGGAGTGGTATTTGTGTTAAGGCAGTGTTGATGCTGTAGCTGTGGGTCTATGGGAGTGGTATTTGTGTTAAGGCAGTGTTGATGCTGTAGCTGTGGGTCTATGGGAGTGGTATTTGTGTTAAGGCAGTGTTGATGCTGTAGCTGTGGGTCTATGGGAGTGGTATTTGTGTTAAGGCAGTGTTGATGCTGTAGCTGTGGGTCTGTGAGAGTGGTATTTGTGTTAAGGCAGTGTTGATGTTGTAGCTGTAGGTCTATGGGAGTGGTATTTGTGTTAAGGCAGTGTTGATGCTGTAGCTGTGGGTCTATGGGAGTGGTATTTGTGTTAAGGCAGTGTTGATGTTGTAGCTGTGGGTCTATGGGAGTGGTATTTGTGTTAAGGCAGTGTTGATGTTGTAGCTGTGGGTCTATGGGAGTGGTATTTGTGTTAAGGCAGTGTTGATGTTGTAGCTGTAGGTCTATGGGAGTGGTATTTGTGTTAAGGCAGTGTTGATGTTGTAGCTGTGGGTCTATGGGAGTGGTATTTGTGTTAAGGCAGTGTTGATGTTGTAGCTGTGGGTCTATGGGAGTGGTATTTGTGTTAAGGCAGTGTTGATGTTGTAGCTGTAGGTCTATGGGAGTGGTATTTGTGTTAAGGCAGTGTTGATGTTGTAGCTGTGGGTCTATGGGAGTGGTATTTGTGTTAAGGCAGTGTTGATGTTGTAGCTGTGGGTCTATGGGAGTGGTATTTGTGTTAAGGCAGTGTTGATGTTGTAGCTGTGGGTCTATGGGAGTGGTATTTGTGTTAAGGCAGTGTTGATGTTGTAGCTGTGGGTCTGTGGGAGTGGTATTTGTGTTAAGGCAGTGTTGATGCTGTAGCTGTGGGTCTATGGGAGTGGTATTTGTGTTAAGGCAGTGTTGATGTTGTAGCTGTGGGTCTGTGGGAGTGGTATTTGTGTTAAGGCAGTGTTGATGTTGTAGCTGTGGGTCTATGGGAGTGGTATTTGTGTTAAGGCAGTGTTGATGTTGTAGCTGTGGGTCTATGGGAGTGGTATTTGTGTTAAGGCAGTGTTGATGTTGTAGCTGTGGGTCTATGGGAGTGGTATTTGTGTTAAGGCAGTGTTGATGTTGTAGCTGTAGGTCTATGGGAGTGGTATTTGTGTTAAGGCAGTGTTGATGTTGTAGCTGTGGGTCTGTGAGAGTGGTATTTGTGTTAAGGCAGTTTTGATGTTGTAGCTGTAGGTCTATGGGAGTGGTATTTGTGTTAAGGCAGTGTTGATGCTGTAGCTGTGGGTCTATGGGAGTGGTATTTGTGTTAAGGCAGTGTTGATGTTGTAGCTGTAGGTCTATGGGAGTGGTATTTGTGTTAAGGCAGTGTTGATGTTGTAGCTGTGGGTCTATGGGAGTGGTATTTGTGTTAAGGCAGTGTTGATGTTGTAGCTGTAGGTCTATGGGAGTGGTATTTGTGTTAAGGCAGTGTTGATGCTGTAGCTTTGGGTCTATGGGAGTGGTATTTGTGTTAAGGCAGTGTTGATGCTGTAGCTGTGGGTCTATGGGAGTGGTATTTGTGTTAAGGCAGTGTTGATGCTGTAGCTGTGGGTCTATGGGAGTGGTATTTGTGTTAAGGCAGTGTTGATGTTGTAGCTGTAGGTCTATGGGAGTGGTATTTGTGTTAAGGCAGTGTTGATGCTGTAGCTGTGGGTCTATGGGAGTGGTATTTGTGTTAAGGCAGTGTTGATGCTGTAGCTGTGGGTCTATGGGAGTGGTATTTGTGTTAAGGCAGTGTTGATGTTGTAGCTGTAGGTCTATGGGAGTGGTATTTGTGTTAAGGCAGTGTTGATGCTGTAGCTGTGGGTCTATGGGAGTGGTATTTGTGTTAAGGCAGTGTTGATGCTGTAGCTGTGGGTCTATGGGAGTGGTATTTGTGTTAAGGCAGTGTTGATGTTGTAGCTGTGGGTCTATGGGAGTGGTATTTGTGTTAAGGCAGTGATGATGTTGTTACAGCCTCCGAGCCCAGCTTGGCAGGATCGAGGACATGCCCCTTAATGTGTTCCTGGGAGATGCTGTGATCGACGCCATGCCCGCCACAAACTATGATGCTTACTGGACAGGTAGGCACATAACACTCACTCTTAGAAAACACTCACTTTGACATTTAATGGTTTATATTACTTAATAATACTACAATTTAATGGTTTATATTACTTAATAATACTACAATACACACATCTGGCTGGCTGACCCATCACAGGAGCTGAAACAATGGCAAGGTTGTAGAATAATTATCACATTGGCTCTACCACTATTTTGTTTTTAAATTGTTACAAAACTCACAGCCATTTTAATTATTGATATTTTATTTTTGAGTTGCTGATATACTATTTTTGTCACTCATGTCGCCTAAGTAACATATAAAATTCAAGAATTTGTTGTAAAGTAAACTTCAAATGACAATGTTTTGTATCAGGTATGAACCGTCAGGATGTTGCTGATTCTGACGTGCGGACGGCGCACTGGGCTGACGGGGAGGAGACAGCTGTGGACGTGGCTAAGTGGGGAGTAAACCAGCCAGACCCCAGCATAGGGCAGTGTGCGGCCGCCACCCTCGCCACTAATAACCACTACCCCTGGGAGTACAGGTGGTGCAGTGACATCCTGCCCTTCGTCTGCCAGGCCGCCGCCTGCCCCTCTGGTAAGTCTTACTACTCATGTCACAGTGAAAGCTATCAGCAAAATGAGAGCCACCAGCAACATGAAAGCTACCAGCAACATGGAAGCCACCAGCAACATGAGAGCTACCAGCAACATGAAAGCCACAAGCAACATGAGAGCTACAGTAACATGAGAGCTACAGTAACATGAGAGCTACATACAGTAACATGAGAGCTACAGTAACATGAGAGCTATAGTAACATGAGAGCTACAGTAACATGAGAGCTACAGTAACATGAAAGCTACCAGCAACATGTTAGCCACCAGCAACATGAGAGCTACAGTAACATGAGAGCTACAGTAACATGAGAGCTACAGTAACATGAAAGCTACCAGCAACATGAGAGCTACAGTAACATGAGAGCTACAGTAACATGAGAGCTACAGTAACACGAGAGCTACAGTAACATGAGAGCCACCAGCAACATGAAAGCTACCAGTAACATGAAAGCTACCAGCAACATGAGAGCTACAGTAACATGAGAGCTACAGTAACATGAGAGCTACAGTAACATGAAAGCTACAGTAACATGAGAGCTACAGTAACATGAAAGCCACCAGCAACATGAAAGCTACCAGCAACATGAGAGCTACCAGTAACATGAGAGCCACCAGCAACATGAGAGCCACCAGCAACATGAGAGCTACAGTAACATGAGAGCTACAGTAACATGAGAGCTACAGTAACATGAGAGCTACAGTAACATGAAAGCTACCAGCAACATGAGAGCTACAGTAACATGAAAGCTACCAGCAACATGAGAGCTACAGTAACATGAGAGCTACAGTAACATGAGAGCTACAGTAACATGAGAGCTACAGTAACATGAAAGCTACCAGCAACATGAAAGCCACCAGCAACATGAGAGCTACAGTAACATGAGAGCTACAGTAACATGAGAGCTACAGTAACATGAAAGCTACCAGCAACATGAAAGCCACCAGCAACATGAAAGCTACCAGCAACATGAGAGCTACAGTAACATGAGAGCTACAGTAACATGAGAGCTACAGTAACATGAGAGCTACAGTAACATGAAAGCTACAGTAACATGAGAGCTACCAGCAACATGGGAGCTACAGTAACATGAAAGCTACCAGCAACATGAGAGCTACCAGCAACATGAGAGCTACAGTAACATGAGAGCTACAGTAACATGAGAGCTACAGTAACATGAGAGCCACCAGCAACATATAAGATACAGTAACATGAGAGCTACAGTAACATGAGAGCTACAGTAACATGAAAGCTACAGTAACATGAGAGCTACAGTAACATGAGAGCCACCAGCAACATGAGAGCTACAGTAACATGAAAGCTACCAGCAACATGAGAGCTACCAGTAACATGAGAGCTACAGTAACATGAGAGCTACAGTAACATGAGAGCTACAGTAACATGAAAGCTACCAGCAACATGAAAGCCACCAGCAACATGAGAGCTACCAGCAACATGAAAGCTACCAGCAACATGAAAGCCACCAGCAACATGAGAGCCACCAGCAACATGAAAGCTACCAGCAACATGAGAGCCACCAGCAACATGAGAGCTACCAGTAACATGAGAGCTACAGTAACATGAAAGCTACAGTAACATGAGAGCTACCAGCAACATGGGAGCTACCAGCAACATGGGAGCTACCAGCAATATGAAAGCTACCAGCAGCATGAAAGCTACAGTAACATGAAAGCTACCAGCAACATGGGAGCCACCAGCAACATGGAAGCCACCAGCAACATGAAAGCCACCAGCAACATGAAAGCCACCAACAACATGAGAGCTACAGTAACATGAGAGCTACAGTAACATGAAAGCTACCAGCAACATGAAAGCTACCAGCAACATGGGAGCCACCAGCAACATGAAAGCTACTAGTAACATGAAAGCCACCAGCAACATGAAAGCTACAGTAACATGAAAGCCACCAGCAACATGAAAGCTACAGTAACATGAAAGCCACCAGCAACATGAAAGCCACCAGCAACATGAAAGCTACCAGCAACATGAAAGCTACCAGCAACATGGGAGCCACCAGCAACATGAAAGCTACCAGCAACATGGAAGCCACCAGCAACATGAAAGCTACAGTAACATGAAAGCCACCAGCAACATGAGAGCTACAGTAACATGAGAGCTACAGTAACATGAAAGCTACAGTAACATGAGAGCTACCAGCAATATGAAAGCTACCAGTAACATTAGAGCTACAGTAACATGAGAGCTACAGTAACATGAAAGCCACCAGCAACATGAAAGCTACAGTAACATGAGAGCTACAGTAACATGAGAGCTACATACAGTAACATGAGAGCTACAGTAACATGAAAGCTACCAGCAACATGAGAGCTACAGTAACATGAGAGCTACAGTAACATGAAAGCCACCAGCAACATGAGAGCTACAGTAACATGAGAGCTACAGTAACATGAGAGCTACCAGCAACATGAGAGCTACAGTAACATGAGAGCTACAGTAACATGAGAGCTACAGTAACATGAAAGCTACAGTAACATGAGAGCTACCAGCAACATGAAAGCTACAGTAACATGAGAGCTACAGTAACATGAGAGCCACCAGCAACATGAAAGCTACAGTAACATGAGAGCCACCAGCAACATGAAAGCTACAGTAACATGAGAGCTACAGTAACACGAGAGCCACCAGCAACATGAAAGCTACAGTAACATGAGAGCTTCAGTAACATGAAAGCTACAGTAACATGAGAGCTACAGTAACATGAGAGCTACAGTAACATGAAAGCCACCAGCAACATGAGAGCTACAGTAACATGAGAGCTACAGTAACATGAAAGCCACCAGCAACATGAAAGCTACAGTAACATGAAAGCTACAGTAACATGAGAGCTACAGTAACATGAAAGCCACCAGCAACATGAAAGCTACAGTAACATGAGAGCTACAGTAACATGAGAGCTACAGTAACATGAGAGCTACAGTAACATGAAAGCCACCGGCAACATATAAGCGACCAGCAACTTATAAGTTACCAGCAACATGAATACTATCAGCAACATGAAAGTTACCAACAACATGAAAGCTACCAGCAAAATATCAGCTAACAGCAATATGTGAAAAACACTATGCAATTTAAGCTATTAACAAGATTTATCACATTTTAAGGTCTACTTGACACATGCAAGTGTTAGACAGTAACCAGACAATGTTATTTTTTGCAGTTGCACTAAAAATATTCTTAACAATTCTGGAAGCACAGCTGTCCTGTTTTGGCAGCCTTCATGTCACTCACTATATAATCTGCCAGATGTAAATTTAACAATTATCAGAATTTATTTGACAAAAACATAGATTTTGATACATCCTGAAAAAACTGATCTTCAGTTTTTAGAAATATAAAAATTGTGCATATATTTTGTTGACGTTAATAGTGATAATTTCTTTAATTCTGTTGCAGGATCCTTTTTATGTGCCAATGGGAAATGTATAAAGGAGGATTACATATGTGACGGTATAGACGATTGTGGAGACAACTCAGATGAAACAACGGACGACCCTAAATGTGGTAAGTTCTGAACATCATCACTGCCACGTCAAGTGGAATCTAATGAAATGTATTAATTTAAACAAAATTGTATATCATAGCAAATATTTATTAAATTAATATAGAATTGAAGGTTGTTATTGTTCAATGTTATTGTTAATTTTGATTTGTGTTTTAATTTGCGGTTTTTGCAGAGGCGCGGTGCAAGTTTTACATGTCTGGTACATCCGGGAGCATTGATTACCCAGAAGGCAGCGGTAACTATGCCAACGCTACCACCTGTCTGTGGATCATAGAGGCTCCGATCGGAACCAGAGTACAACTCACTGTGAGTACTCTTACCCGTCACGGGGGCTACAAGTCATTAGTAGAGATAATTACATGATGAATTCCATCACAGGTCAAGGTTAAACACATACATATATCTTAAGTTGAGGTTAACTCACTAAGGGTATACATATCACTAGTCAAGGTTAAACTAACTGAATCTAATGAAGAAAATGAAAGTTATATATTAATTGTTAATATTTTGCAGTTCACATCTTTCGAGACGGAGGAGAATCTAGATGTGGTAGATATCCACGTTGGTGGTCGTAATATTGAGACGAGCATCCCGGCCAGTGTGCCTCTGTCTGGCTCGGTCTCGGATGACACTCCGGTCATCAGCACCAACAACTGGATGATAGTCCGCTTCATGGCGGACGACAGCGTGGAGGACGTGGGATTTACTGCACAGTGGACCACAAGTAGGATTCCCTTTCTCTCTATCAACCAATATAATAAATATCTTCCCAATATGTTTTCCCTATAAATAGAATAAGGGGAATATATTAGTAAAACCTGGTCAAATTCATTAAGGATTAAGATATATACATAAAATATGTCCAAAACAACTTCAAGTTTGCTGGTTTTTTATCTATTTGGTAGGAAGGGAAAAGAGAAAGTTGTATTTTTAATGGTGTTTTATATAGTGTTGGATTGGTGAATGTTAAGATGTTTATTGTGTTTTTGTATAGTGTATGACTGTGACATGCAGTCACTGAGTGGATACAAGCAGAGCACGGCCACCACGGAGACACTAACCAGTCAGAGTAAGGCTCAGTGTAAGTCGGAGTGTTTGGGGCGGGCTGACTGCGACGCCTTCTCCTACGACGTGGCCCTGCAGCAGTGCGACCTTCACTCCCGGATTGAGCAGATCCTGGAGGATCCCGGATACAACTTCTGGGCCAAGACTTGCCCTGGCACAACAGGAACCGACGGTAAGGAAAACGCAACATTTAAAGACTTAATTGTGGCTCTCAAACTAAAATTAAAACCTCATTATATATGTTATGTTAAATATATCTTAATCACAAAAGTGTAAGCTTATCTTTAAATAAAAAAGGGAATAGAATTATTTTATTTTCCCTGACACTTTCAAACATGATGAAGTAACATTGGACAAATAATAGTCTGAAATCTCAAATGAAAAAGATTGTACACTAAATTAGTTGTGAAAATCTTTGTAACATAGCAGAAATTTGAAACATATATAATTCTGAGTGTGAATCAGCCTTGACTTGGTTACTATTTTCAGACATCCCTTCCTTGTCTTCATCGGGTGGAGAGCTGCAGGTAGACTCCTCCGTCCAGTGGCTGCACTCTCCATTTTACCCTTTCGGTTACTTCAGCAATCTCAAGCTGCAGTGGACACTAAAGACCACCAGGTGGAGCATCATCACTGTGCAGGTCAGACTAGTTCTAGTCATTTATTACATTGGAAAAAAAGTTAAAGCCAAACATCTATTTGGTCACATATAAACTTGACCAAACAAAGTCATGTTTGGTCACACAACTGTTGCCTGGCATTATTTGGGCACACAGCTGTTGCCTGGCAGTATTTGGGCACACAGCTGTTGCCTGGCATTATTTGGGCACACAGCTGTTGCCTGGCATTATTTGAGCACACAGCTGTTGCCGGACAGTATTTGGGCACACAGCTGTTGCCTGACAGTATTTGGGCACACAGCTGTTGCCTGGCATTATTTGGGCACACAGCTGTTGCCTGGCAGTATTTGGCCACACAGCTGTTGCCTGGCAGTATTTGGGCACACAGCTGTTGCCTGGCATTATTTGAGCACACAGCTGTTGCCTGGCAGTATTTGGGCACACAGCTGTTGCCTGGCAGTATTTGGTCAAACACAGCTGTTGTCTGGCATTATTTGGTCACACACAGTTGTTGCCTGGCATTATTTGGTCACACAGCAGTTGCGTGGCATTATTTAATCACACACAGCTGTTACACGCATTATTTGGTCCCAAATGTCATGTGATGGCCTTATGTGGCCCAATATGATCACATCCATGCATCACAGCTCTGAGAATGTCATTGACACAATATAAATAAAAATAAGAAAAGCATCGACTTTAAGTCCTCCGCACTTACAGACGGTCGCCATGGGAACAAAAACCAACCAATCACGGCCATAACCTAATCAGAGTGGGGAAAGGTCCCCAGGAGTGCATGTGTGCAATATCTAAGATAAATGTCAAACTGTTGTGGCTGTATTGTGCACACAAGTAATTTATGGACGGACGGGCACAGCTCAATTTAATGTCCCTCACTTTTCGTGTTGCAGAGAATGCGGGGGACAAAAAATGCCTTGAACATGGAAACAGGATGAAGGCTTTGTGTGACTTGCACCGTATTTGTAAAGCTGGGGTTTATATATGCTATGTTTTTATACAGGTGGTGGAAATGGATCTCGTAGAGGAGGACACCGTGGTGATTGTGGATGGGATGGACTCATCCGGTACGGAGTTGGCTAGGTTTACTGGAAGTAGCAAGCAAGACGTCCAGTTTGTTATGACCACCGGACCAGAAGCGTTCATTTACATGGACACCAAATCCCAGAACACAGGCAAAGGGTTTATGCTGGCCATCAAGCAAGGTAATGCTCCTCGTACCTCCTAGTACAGTCAAGCAAGGTAATACTCCTCATACCTCCTAGTACAGTCAGGCAAGGTAACACTCCTCGTACCTCCTAGTACAGTCAGGCAAGGTAATACTCCTCGTACCCCCTAGTACAGTCAGGCAAGGTAATGCTCCTCGTACCTCCTAGTACAGTCAGGCAAGGTAATGCTCCTCGTACCTCCTAGTATAGTCAGGCAAGGTAATACTCCTCGTACCTCCTGGTACAGTCAGGCAAGGTAATACTCCTCGTACCTCCTAGTACAGTCAGGCAAGGTAATACTCCTCGTACCTCCTAGTACAGTCAAGTAAGGTAATGCTCCTCGTACCTCCTAGTACAGTCAGGCAAGGTAATACTCCTCGTACCTCCTAGTACAGTCAGGCAAGGTAATGCTCCTCGTACCTCCTAGTACAGTCCAGCAAGGTAATACTCCTCGTACCTCCTAGTAGAGTCAAGCAAGGTAATGCCCCTCATACCTCCTAGTACAGTCAGGCAAGGTAATGCTCCTCGTACCTCCTAGTACAGTCAGGCAAGGTAATACTCCTCATACCTCCTAGTACAGTCAGGCAAGGTAATGCTCCTCGTACCTCCTAGTACAGTCAGGCAAGGTAATGCTCCTCGTACCTCCTAGTACAGTCAGGCAAGGTAATGCTCCTCATACCTCCTAGTACAGTCAGGCAAGGTAATGCCCCTCGTACCTCCTAGTACAATCAAGCAAGGTAATGCTCCTCGTACCTCCTAGTACAGTCAGGCAAGGTAATGCTCCTCGTACCTCCTAGTACAGTCAGGCAAGGTAATGCTCCTCGTACCTCCTAGTACAGTCAGGCAAGGTAATGCTCCTCGTACCTCCTAGTACAGTCAGGCAAGGTAATGCTCCTCGTACCTCCTAGTACAATCAAGCAAGGTAATGCTCCTCGTACCTCCTAGTACAGTCAAGCAAGGTAATGCTCCTCGAACCTCCTAGTACAGTCAGGCAAGGTAATGCTCCTCGTACCTCCTAGTACAGTCAGGCAAGGTAATGCTCCTCGTACCTCCTAGTACAGTCAGGCAAGGTAATGCTCCTCGTACCTCCTAGTACAATCAAGCAAGGTAATGCTCCTCGTACCTCCTAGTACAGTCAAGCAAGGTAATGCTCCTCGTACCTCCTAGTACAGTCAGGCAAGGTAATGCTCCTCGTACCTCCTAGTACAGTCAGGCAAGGTAATGCCCCTCATAATTCCTAGTACAGTCAGGCAAGGTAATGCTCCTCATACCTCCTAGTACAGTCAGGCAAGGTAATGCTCCTCGTACCTCCTAGTACAGTCAAGCAAGGTAATGCTCCTCGTACCTCCTAGTACAGTCAGGCAAGGTAATGCTCCTTGTACCTCCTAGTACAGTCAAGCAAGGTAATACTCCTCATACCTCCTAGTACAGTCAGGCAAGGTAATGCTCCTCGTACCTCCTAGTACAGTCAGGCAAGGTAATGCTCCTCATACCTCCTAGTACAGTCAGGCAAGGTAATGCTCCTCGTACCTCCTAGTACAGTCAGGCAAGGTAATGCCCCTCATAATTCCTAGTACAGTCAGGCAAGGTAATGCTCCTCATACCTCCTAGTACAGTCAAGCAAGGTTATACTCCTCGTACCTCCTAGTACAGTCAGGCAAGGTAATACTCCTCGTACCTCCTAGTACAGTCAGGCAAGGTAATGCTCCTCGTACCTCCTAGTACAGTCAGGCAAGGTAATGCCCCTCATAATTCCTAGTACAGTCAGGCAAGGTAATGCTCCTCGTACCTCCTAGTACAGTCAGGCAAGGTAATGCTCCTCGTACCTCCTAGTACAGTCAAGCAAGGTAATGCTCCTCGTACCTCCTAGTACAGTCAGGCAAGGTAATGCTCCTTGTACCTCCTAGTACAGTCAAGCAAGGTAATGCTCCTCATACCTCCTAGTACAGTCAGGCAAGGTAATGCTCCTCGTACCTCCTAGTACAGTCAGGCAAGGTAATGCCCCTCATAATTCCTAGTACAGTCAGGCAAGGTAATGCTCCTCATACCTCCTAGTACAGTCAGGCAAGGTAATGCTCCTCGTACCTCCTAGTACAGTCAAGCAAGGTAATGCTCCTCGTACCTCCTAGTACAGTCAGGCAAGGTAATGCTCCTCGTACCTCCTAGTACAGTCAGGCAAGGTAATGCTCCTCGTACCTCCTAGTACAGTCAGGCAAGGTAATGCTCCTTGTACCTCCTAGTACAGTCAAGCAAGGTAATACTCCTCATACCTCCTAGTACAGTCAAGCAAGGTAATGCTCCTCGTACCTCCTAGTACAGTCAGGCAAGGTAATGCTCCTCGTACCTCCTAGTACAGTCAGGCGAGGTAATGCTCCTCGTACCTCCTAGTAGTCAAGCAAGGTAATACTCCTCGTACCTCCTAGTACAGTCAGACAAGGTAATGCTCCTCGTACCTCCTAGTACAGTCAGGTGAGGTAATGATCCTCGTACCTCCTAGTACAGTCAGGCAAGGTAATGCTCCTCGTACCTCCTAGTACAGTCAGGCAAGGTAATGCTCCTCGTACCTCCTAGTACAGTCAAGCAAGGTAATACTCCTCGTACCTCCTAGTACAGTCAGGCAAGGTAATGCTCCTCGTACCTCCTAGTACAGTCAGGCGAGGTAATGCTCCTCGTACCTCCTAGTACAGTCAGGTGAGGTAGTCTTCCAAGAGTCTTAGTTCAGTCAAGCAAAGTTATAAAAAACAACATTAAAGTTCAGTTTGATTGAGGTTGTTGATTTTGGTTGCAGGTTGTGAGGTCGTGATGAACTCTGTGTCGGGCACAGTGCAAACACCAGGGTACGCTATAAGAAATTACCCCAACCTGCAGACCTGCACGTGGACCATCAGCTCTCCCCAGGGGGAGCCTCTTCTCCTAACCTTCGATGACGATAATGCATTTGGTATCGAAGCCAGCAATGATTATCTCCAGGTAACTATAACAATACAGCCTTTCTGTTTTGGAGGGTAAGTCTTGGCCAGGAGATCGCTTCCAGTGCAGAGCCACATATACGTCGTGAATGAAGATCCAATGCTTTTACTTTGACTTTGAACGCAATTCTAAACTTAATGTTGCCTCTAGGGTTTATTGCTGCATTTATTTTTGCAGATATATACAGGTTTGGATGCATTAGGGACACAGATTGGGCAATATGATGGTGCAGTGGCGCCCCCTGATGTCAATGTACCAGGGGGCCAGCTATTTATCCGCTTCCTCTCGGATGCTATTAACAGTGACGTGGGCTTCAAGGCTCAGTTCTCTATTGGTGTGTACCTTTTGGGGTATCATGATGTATTCTATGCATAGTATAAAAGAGGATTTAAATTAATATCAAATCCTAGATATTTAAAAGTATAATTTGACCTATGGTTTATGTAGAGAATTGTTGTGTTCTTGTGGAATGTGATTAATGTGATGGTAAGCAATGTGTTTTTCTCTTCAGGGTGCCCGTCACCAAACTTCAACGCTCAAACCCAAGTGCTGGCGTTGAATGGCACGGCCATCACAGACATCCCTACACAGTTTGGAGCGGTATTCAATGTCACTTGTGACATCGGTTACTACTTTGCCTCGGAGGAGTTTGGAACATGTGGTCAGCAACACTTTTTAATATAACTTAGTTTGATTATTTCATGAAATTTAAATCTATACTTAAGATGAGGATAATAAAAATTTGCGGATCTGAAATTAAAAAAAAAAATTCTTCTTTTTTTTTTGGTAGGGAGTTCCTCTAACCCTGATTTGCCAGTACAGATGGAGTGTGAACTTGGAGGACAGTGGAACATAGATCAATATCCTGTCTGTGAGAGTAAGGAGGCGTACACTCTCTGACCTAGATTAATCAGATTTCACCACCCAATATCTTTAAAAACTGTAACTTTAATCATAAATTGTTACATTTTAAAACAAATGTAAATGAAGCTTTCACAGAATGAAATCCTGGTACTATCTTCTTCATTTGATTAATATAATATTTATGGGCAAAAACCTCACAGAAAATACAAAGTTTTCAAGAGATCTCAATGAAACCTTTACTGGAATATTGAATAATGTTTTTTGAATTGAATAATTGCAGAGAAGTACTGCGGAGCTGTGCCACAGATTGCCAATGGTTACGTGGATGTTGTGACCTCTGTGGAGTTCGGAGGTCAAGCCACCTACCTCTGCTACCAGGGCTTCCAACTGGTCGGTGGGGCTGCTAACTGCAGTGAGGCTGGCCAGTGGACCGCGCCCCCCTCATGCTCAGGTCAGAATCTACCCTTGGCATCGTGCTTAGAAGCTATACTTACCATTGTGTCATTTTTTAATCATTACACAAAATATGTGAAGGAATATCCTCAAGTAACTGTAAACCAAGAGATGAGAATTGTTAAAAACATCTTCCTATTGCTTTAAATGAGATGTTATCATAGAAATATTTTGTATAACTATTAAATACAAATATTGGGATTGGGAATTTATTTTAATAAACAGAAATGCCCAAATAATGTGTAGGTAATGTAAGCGGGAATGTGTTGGCAGTGTTTGGGTAATATAAACAGACTGCCCAGTTGAGTATGAGTTGAGCATGAGTTGAGTATGAGTTAAGTATGAGTTGAGCATGAGTTGAGTATGAGTTGAGAATGAGTTGAGCATGAGTTGAGCATGAGTTGAGCATGAGTTGAGCATGAGTTGAGCATGAGTTGAGCATGAGTTGAGTATGAGTTGAGCATGAGTTGAGCATGAGTTGAGCATGAGTTGAGCATGAGTTGAGTATGAGTTAAGCATGAGTTGAGCATGAGTTGAGTATGAGTTGAGCATGAGTTGAGTATGAGTTGAGCATGAGTTGTGTTTGCTGTTTGTAGCTCTGCAGTGCCCCAATGTGACTGCTCCTATCAATGGCTCGGTGGAGTTTGTGCAGGGAGATGGAGTCAGCATGGTGTTTGGAACTGTTGTGGCATTCCGTTGTGACGAGGGATTGTATATCCAGGGTGTTCCTGTGGTATACTGTGAGACTGATGGAAGCTGGTCTGGTTCTACCAACCCAACATGTATACGTAAGTAATATATCCAACGCTGCATGATAAACTAAGCATGTGCTTTATTGAGTCACATACAGGGTTGTGCTTGAGTGAACACATCCTGCATGAATGAAGACT
This sequence comes from Amphiduros pacificus, assembly GCA_949316495.1. NCBI lineage: Eukaryota > Metazoa > Annelida > Polychaeta > Phyllodocida > Hesionidae > Amphiduros > Amphiduros pacificus. The sequence goes on from OX439002.1 coordinate 4,288,000, forward strand.
TACCGGTATAATCAGTAATATGACATAAAAACAATGATACTTATATCGCTTATCCTGTAAGTTAGGCTCTTTTCACCTGGGATGGACTATAAACACTTATATGCTTGAGAGAACATATCACACATGAATGAGCATGACAAAACAAATCTGCATGTCATTTTGAGTGTATGATTTGACCTTATGTGTCAGTCCTATGGGCCCATGACCTGCTATACTTATGTGTCAGTCCTATGGGCCCATGACCTGCTATATTTGTGTCAGTCCTGTGGGCCCATGACCTGATTTATCTATGTATCAGTCCTGTGGGCCCATGACCTGCTGTATTTAGGATGTTTGATGAAGTGTCAATAGTTTTTATATCTCATGTGAGGTGGAGACATGTTAGTATCTAGCACCATGATGGTCAATGTGTTAGCAGAAGATGCACCGTATCATATCTTTCCACACCATATTAGATATTCCCTGTATTATATTCACTCCATACCTGTATTAAGTATTACTTTCAGTGATTTAAATCATTACACAACAAAGATATTCTACCTGAGAAAAGACATCCAAATGACAACATATAACCATTTATAATTTCCTGCCCATTTATTCTGTGCACGCCCATTAATCACTTCTAGTTTTCATAATAGCTGCAACGTCTGAGGTACCGTGTGGTTTTGCTTTGTTAAAGGCTAGTTTTCTTCAATGTACATTGGACTTTGCTTTCAGCCAAGCAGTGCCTGGTGCCGGTCATAGAGGGAGCCAGCTCTAATGTGCAGGGTTTAGTGGATTTCATGGCGCCAGTGAACTACACGTGTGTTGAGGGCTTTGAGATGAGTGGTGCAGATACTCATGAATGTGGCTCTAACCAAACTCTCGTCCCACCACCATCGCAATGTCAAGGTAAAGCCATAGAAGCTACATAAAATAAGGCCACCTTCACAAAGAAAAATAAAGCATTATCAAAACAAATACAAAATAATCCTCAGCAAAAAAAATAAATATGTTTATGTAAAAAGGGCAAATATTTGTTCAAATTGATGCTAATGTTTGTATACTTGTAATTCTTTCACTGATCTTTATGCATGCTGATAAGGAAAGTGATCCTAAAACTCAGATCAGCTCAAACTCGTTGATGAGGCCTAGCACTGCCTATTATATCAACTCTGCTCAGTTTTTATCATTCCTATTATTTTCAGATGTTGATGAATGCAGCACAGGTTCACCATGTGACCACAATTGCTTTAACACAGAGGGAAGTTTCTATTGTACCTGTAACTTAGGATATGAGCTCATGCTTGATGGAACATCATGCCAAGGTGAGTCAATATGCATGGTATGAAAGGGGTGAATCAATCCTCGTGGTATCAAAGGGGTGACTCAATCCTCATGGTATGAAAGGGGTGAATCAATCCTCATGGTATGAAAGGGGTGAATCAATCCTCATGGTATCAAAGGGGTGACTCAGTCCTCGTGGTATCAAAGGGGTGAGTCAATCATCATGGTATTAAAGAGGTGAGTCAATATGCATGGTATCAAAGGGGTGAGTCAATCCTCATGGTATCAAAGGGTGACTCAGTCCTCTTGGTATCAAAGGGGTGAGTCAATCCTCATGGTACCAAAGGGGTGAGTCAATATGCATTGTATCAAAGGGGTGAGTCAATCCTCATGGTATCAAAGGGGTGACTCAGTCCTTGTGGTATCAAAGGGTGCAGTCAATCCTCATGGTATCAAAAGGGTGAGTCAATCCTCATGGTATCAAAGGGGTCACCCAATCCTCATGGTATCAAAGGGGTGAGTCAATATGCATGGTATCAAAGGGGTGAGTCAATCCTCATGGTATCAAAGGGGTGACTCAGTCCTTGTGGTATCAAAGGGTGCAGTCAATCCTCATGGTATCAAAGGGGTAAGTCAATCCTCATGGTATTAAAGGGGTGACCCAATCCCATGGTATCAAAGAGTGGGTGGATAAATACTCCTGATATGAAAGGGATGAGTCATGCTATAAAAAGGGGTCAGCCATGTTATCAATCGGTCTGTCAAGTTACCAAAGGGATGAGTTAATACTCATGGTATCAAAAGTGTGGATCAAACTTCATGATATCAAAGGGGTGTCAGTAATCATGGTATCAAAGGGTTTTCAACATTAACAGTAAAATGTGGTGGATCATGCTGTTTATTTGCTGTTAATGGACTGTATAGGTCAGTATTCATGTTGGGTCAGTATTCATGTTGGGTCAGTATTCATGTTGGGTCAGTATTCATGTTGGGTCAGTATTCATGTTGGGTCAGTATTCATGTTGGGTCAGTATTCATGTTGGGTCAGTATTCATGTTAGGTCAGTACTTACACAATCAAACCAATTCTCATACTATCAACATCAGTGATTATGCTATCAAAGAGGTGGATCAATACTCATACTATCAACATCAGTGATTATGCTATCAAAGGGATGGGTCAGTAATGCCATAAAAGGTGTGGGTCAGAGTTCATGCTATCAGTAGGGTGTGTCAAAACTCGTGGTGTCAATATAAACTCAGTAGAATGGCTGTGTCAGTATCCGTGCAAATGGTAACTTCTGATATCTCGAATATTGTTGTGTAATCTCAGTCCCTTAATTTTAATGCAGTTTTCAATTCTTAATTCAATTTAAATCACCTCATCATATTTTATTTTGAACAAGAGATACTCTCGAAGTATCAAGCTTTTTATTCTCAATATATACAGTTGCAATTGTGTTATATTACATTTGACCACAGGGACTGATAGTAATATTTCTGGATCTGCAAAGATATATGGTAATATGAACAATCTTTATTGATATAATTACAATGTTGGTATTTATCCTCCGTCTTTCTGTGTCATGCTGAGTTGATTAAATGTTGTTGTGACCAACCTAATATAATAATGATGATAATATCGATTGTGTCTGCTCTCAACACACCATTAATAATGAACCTTTTTAACATATTGTTTGATAATTGTGTTTCTGTTTCATCAAACATTCAGCTATAATGTAATGAAATACCCCAATTTTTCATCATAAAGTGCAGGGAATGCCAGTGCCTCTATTTTGACCTAACCTGAACTTAATTTGTTTGCAAAGATTGTTTATGCCAGGAGGAAATATCTTGAGTTTGAGTTTGTCCATTTCATCTGGTTTTAATTTAACCTCAATTGTGTTTATGAGCTGATTCTTTTCCATATTAAGTGAGCTGAATTATAGTTTATTAATTTGATCCACACTGTCATGTACAATATTGATTATCTTAGGCATATTAACCGCCCAATACATTTATATTATAATTTTACTATAAATTTTGCAATATCTGAAAATGTGATATTTGAATAAACCATTTCGGGTTAATTCCAATTGGCCATTTCTTTAGTATATCTTTTTGGGTAACATACCAGCATTTTTGGTGATATTCCAGTTGACCATTTTGGGTGATATTCAAGTCAACCATTTCGTGTGATATTCAAGTCAACCGTTTTGTGTGATATTCAAGTCAACCGTTTTGTGTGATATTCAAGTCAACCGTTTTTGGTGATATTCCATTCGACCATTTTGGGTGATATTTTGAGTGATATTCCATTCAACCATTTTGGGTGATATTTTGAGTGATATTCCATTCGACCATTTTGGGTGATATTTTGAGTGATATTCCATTCAACCATTTTGGGTGATATCTCAATTGACCATTTTGGGTAATATTCCAGTTGACCATTTTTGGGTGATATTTCGATTGACCATTTTGGGTGATATTCCAGTTGACCATTTTGGGTGATATTCCAGTTGACCATTTTGGGTGATATTTCGATTGACCATTTTGGGTGATATTCCAGTTGACCATTTTGGGTGATATTCCAGTTGACCATTTTGGGTGATATTTCGAGTGATATTCCATTCGACCATTTTGGGTGATATTTTGAGTGAATTTCTAGTCAACCATTTAAGATAAGATATACGTTTATGCAGGGGAACCCATTCAGTACTGATGTACTGGGGACCCTGCTTTGACGTATTCCATTTATTCATATAACATAACTCAATGATGGTACATAAACATTTCAACATAGTAGTAGTATAGCTATTATGAGTTAACATTATTTGAAATATTATTTGAATTTTACATTATTGGTTTCCCACATAGAGATATGCAGATTACATTGTAGAATATTTAGAACAAATATACAAATTGTTACATTCGGTTTGTGACAGATTGAGTGAGCCAAGATATGTATGCCCACTTGAATGATTCTTTTGATGGTTTTTGTTTGATTTCATTTGGTGTTGCATTCCACAGTAGGCTGGATCTATATCCAAAGGTTCTTTTACCAAATTCCCTATTATTTCCTCTAATAAACATATTACCTGATTTTTTTGGGGTGATATTTCAGTTGACCATTTTGGGTGATATTTCAGTTGACCATTTTGGGTGATATTCCAGTTGACCATTTTGGGTGATATTCTGTTTGACTATTTTACATAATATTTCTATTTTTCCAATCAGGCATTTGGTGCAAAATTCCAGCAGGCCATTATGTATGGTAGTAGAACAAGCCATTTTGTAAGATGTTCCATTTGATCATTTTGTATGATATTTCAGTTGAATGTTATGCTGGAATTGGCCATATGTCATGTTTCACACAAGCTATTTACTGCTATATTCAACTCCCCCATGATTGTGTGATTAACAAAAAGTGTTATATGAATATTGCCTATTTTGGATGATATTCAAAGTTGATGTTTTTTATAACAGTCTAGTTGTCAATTTTGTGTGATATTAAAATTGGTCATTTTGTGGAGCATTAAATTTGGACATTTTTGCATTATATTTGAATTAGCCATTTTACAGGACATTGAATTTGGCCATTTTCTATGAACACAATTTTATGTATAATTTATTTATTTATTTATTTATTTATTTATTTATTTATTTATTTATTTATTTATTTATTTATTTATTTATTTATTTATTTATTTATTTATTTATTTATTTATTTATTTATTTATTTATTTATTTATTTATTTATTTATTTATTTATTTATTTATTTATTTATTTATTTATTCATTTATTCATTTATTTATTCATTTATTTATTTATTTTATTTATTTTATTTATTTTATTTATTTTATTTATTTTATTTATTTATTTATATATTTATTTTATTTATCTATTTATTTATTTATTTAGTTATTTATTATCTATTTATCTTATTTTTATTATTTTATCATTTATATACGTATATACATATATTTAATTCTCTTTTAATCCTTTGAATGTTTCTAAAACCATCTTCCAGGCCAACTTTTTCTGTCATCTCTTATTTAAATTTTTGATTATTATTTATCAGACATATGGACATATTTCAGATATAAATGAATGTGAGACTCTTCACCCGTGTGTGAACTGTATCAACACGCCGGGATCCTACCACTGCGAGTGCACAGACAACGGCCGGGAACTGTTCACCACGGAAACGAGCAGTATCTACTACAACACCGTGGGAGAAGAGACCGGTCTCGACCCCTGGGACATCCTCAGATACAACCACTCCTGTATACGTAAGCAACACCTCAGATTACAACGGAAAATAATATATAGTGAAATAGCAACCTCTGAGCCTTCTTATCCAGTGTGAGAGTTCAAACCCACCACCTCCCGTCCTCCACTTATATAACCAGTGTGAGAGTTCAAACCCACCACCTCCCGTCCTCCACTTATATAACCAGTGTGAGAGTTCAAACCCACCACCTCCCGTCCTCCACTTATATAACCAGTGTGAGAGTTCAAACCCACCACCTCCCATCCTCCACTTATATAACCAGTGTGAGAGTTCAAACCCACCACCTCCCGTCCTCCACTTATATAACCAGTGTGAGAGTTTAAAACCACCACCTCCCGTCCTCCACTTATATAACCAGTGTGAGAGTTCAAACCCACCACCTCCCGTCCTCCACTAATATAACCAGTGTGAGAGTTCAAACCCACCACCTCCCGTTCTCCACTTATATAACCAGTGTGAAAGTAGCACTGCCGGCAGTGGGAGTCGAACGCACCACCTCCCGTCCTCTCCTTATATAACCAGTGTGAGAGTTCAAACCCACCACCTCCCGTCCTCCACTTATATAACCAGTGTGAGAGTTCAAACCCACCACCTCCCGTCCTCCACTAATATAACCAGTGTGAGAGTTCAAACCCACCACCTCCCGTCCTCCACTTATATAACCAGTGTGAAAGTAGCACTGCCGGCAGTGGGAGTCGAACACGCCACCTCCCATCCTTCACTTATATAACCAGTGTGAAAGTAGTACTGCCAGCAGTGGGAGTGGAACCCACCACCTCCCATCCTCCACTTCTATAACCAGTGTGAAAGTTGAACCCACCACCTCCCGTCCTCCACTTATATAACCAGTATGAAAGTAGCACTGCTGGCAGTGGGAGTCAAACCCACCACCTCCCATCCTCCACTTATATAACCAGTGTGAAAGTCGAACCCACCACCTCCCGTCCTCCACTTATATAACCAGTGTAAAAGTAACACTGCCGGCAGTGGGAGTCGAACCCACCACCTCCCGTCCTCCGCTTACATATTCAAGTATGGCACAGATCTTTTGCTCTGCCAACTTTGCTTGTAGAACTGATGAGATATTTAAAATGATGAATTTATTGGAAGTGATATAACAGAATTACTAACCTTATGTGTGCTGTTGATATATTCAGGCAATGAGTGTCCCAAACCTTCTATCAACTTGGTGAATGGAATAGTTCTCGCCAGTCCCAACAAAGCGAGCTTCCTCTACGGTGAAGTCATACAGTTCTGGTGTGAGCTGGGATTTGCATTTAATGGTTTGCCAGACAATCAGAATGAGTACAATATTTCCTGTCAGGATGATGGAAGCTGGACTTCCACTCCACCCGACTGTGTCCGTAAGTAGGATTACTTAACGACATATTGATGATCAGATCAGTAATAAGAAATACATAACAATGTTATGTAAAGTTTGATATGTGTTTTGTTTGTGAAATGTCTCTAATGTTATTTAACAGTAAGCAAGCAAATTTCTGGAAATTGAAATCCTTGTTTGTTATTCTCAGTTTGCAAGGCTTGTTACAGGCCTAGTAGGGAAAGCTTCATATCTGCCAAGAATCCTTTATCACCTCAAATAGTCTTTTTTGGCCTACAAAACCTTTAAGACCTTTAATTTCACAGCTGATTTGTCCAGTTGTCCAGTCTTTATTATAACCCTTCTAATGTATCCCGATGAAGCAAAAATGAGGTGATCTGAGAGCTACTTTAGCTTAGCAAGAATGAAGTTATTTTTATATATATGACATATATTACAGCTGCTAATTGCTCAGCCCTGGTCCTGCCTGGAGACCTGCTGAACGCTCCAGAGTACGCCCCGACCACTGCCACACAGTACGGTGACGTGGTGAACATGACCTGCATCGTGCCCGGCCTCGGAACCTTCACGCGGTCTCGTACCTGCCAATATGACTACATCAGCCACACTTACATGCTCATAGGGGATGTTCTGGAGTGTGGAGGTAAGCAGATGCTCTAACATATTTAAGGGTAGCTAGGAGTGCCCCCTAGTGACAGAGGAGAAAATAAACAAAATTCTCTACTTTATGGGAATTGTTACATTTAGAGTTAAAATGCATTCCCTATTAAAATCAAACCATCAATGACATTTAATTAACATATTTCTTTCAAAAAAGTATTATTTTCCTCATTTTCCTCGACAATAGTTTTCATGAGAAATGAAGAAAGCAAATTCCCATTGTGATTTTCAAATTATAAATCATTAGTTTTATTACAAAAATATCATAAAACATAATATGATGACTGAAAAGTTTAAATGAAAAGGGAACTATTTTTTTAAATGTTCTATTTTGTTATAAAAGAAAGTAGTTCCTTCAGAAAATCTGCCACCAGAGGACACTCACTAACAATACCCATAAATTGCCTTAAATGTGAGGTAAGTAATGACCCCCTACTCCACTGCAGTTGATTTGGTGAGATCTGAGCTTGCCTCTAACTCTTGAGGCCTACTCACATAATATAGAAATTGATAATTGTACACATTTATGGTGAAGGTTTTGTCAAGTATATCTTTAGCCACGAATCTTATGTATTTAGCCGCAATGTTTTATTTTCAGTGATAGATTGTGGAAGTCCAGGCAACCTGCCACTGAGTGATGTGCAGATAAATGGCACACAGTTCAACGATTCCTTTACTTACGACTGTCTGTCTGGCTTCACGCTGACTGGTAACAGCAGCCTGGGCAGCAACATTGTGACGTGTCAGGCAGACGGCTCCTGGGACCTGGGTGATCTCCAGTGTGTTGGCAAGTACTCAATATATAGGTCATATCTACGTCAGGATTTTTAGAAACAAACAGACTTTTATTGTAAATTGCAAATTTTTATTGGTAAAATCTACCATCTAAGAATCGCTAGAGATAGTTGTTAAATAGAAAAGAAAAAAGATATTAAAATATTTTGTATAAATTAAATGGAGATTTTGTCTTTGTCATGGCAGGATCGGCGTGTGTTGACCCGGGACATCCAGCAGACTCCAGGCAGATCGCCACATCCTATGAAGAAGGGGAATTCGTGACATTTGAATGTCTGAGAGATGGCTACTTCCCCTACCCCTCGGACCCCATGGTCTGTGTGGCGGACAATGGAACTCTCCACTGGAACTCCTCGCTGCCTCAGTGCCGTGGTGAGTACTCCCCATTTCATAGTTCTTGCCCCATGGTGAGCATGAATTTCGGTGCTAGATATTTCATATATGAGAGGAATTGAACTCCACATCTCTTAGTTGGCCAATATATTGCCGAGTTATATGTAAGAATCACATATTTCTCCTCCTAAATCTTGCTAAATGATGCTGATATTGGCCTGTGTTCTGTATGATTATTGTTCTGCCTGCAGATGGCGCTCCTCCAAATATCAGCGCATGTGGTGCGGCTGAGGTGTTACTCCGTAAGTATGAGAATGTTGAGCTGCCTGTCCCTCACGTGACGGACAACAGTGGCATCGTGGCCACGCTGGAGGTGGACTTCCCGCTCGGGTCTCCCATTGAGGCTGACACCGTCATCACCTGGACTGCCGGAGATAACGACGGCAACACTGCCACCTGCTCAGTCACTATTACTCTCAAAGGTAGGTCAACTTTTATATATTTTATTTATCTTTGCTCTATTAAATGATGAAAATTTACTGGAGACAGAATGAAATGAGTAGTTTCCGACATTGCTCAACAGTCAGGTGTTTATACTGCGAATTAATTTCTACCTGAGTTTGCCAGACAGAATATAAATCAAATGGAAGCTTGTGGGAAACGGATTTATATGGTGAACCTCCTGGTCTATTTCTATCAAGGTGGAAATACTTTTAGCTACTACCAATGGATAGCCTTAGGGAATATGTTTATTTTTTTTTTCAGATTCTAACCCGCCGAATATTACGCAGTGCCTCGGCCCAGTGATTACAGTGGAACTAGACAGTCTGGATGAGAAGAGGGAAATCGTCATGGCTGACTCGTTCTTCAGAAACGTGAATTATTTAGTGGATGGTAACCTGCGAGACACATTCTACGATCCTCCTGTGGTGGTCGTGAACGCATCCACCCTGTACACTGTCACCACCATCCTGATGACCGTCGTGGACGTCAATGACAACGAGGACACTTGTCAATTCCAATATGCTATTATGCGTTAGTATTTATGGACCTTTATTTCTGCAAAGTGCCGCTCATATCTCAGAAAGGAACAGCAGTCAAAACTTCATCATAAACGGGTGCAAATTAAAAATTTACAACCAATGACCTTTGATCTTGCAACAGTGTTTTGATTTTGTGCTCTATCATTATAATATCATGAATATGCTACCACCCAAAAAAAGACCATTTAGATTTATAATAGTTTCTTTCACCCAAATCTCATGATAATATAGGATGTTCCTATCAACTGATGTAGTCAAGATTTTAACACAACACCCTGGATTTTGAGATCTGATTTAACCACATTGCAATCTCTGTCCTTTTCATGTAATATTTCACAATACCCTTAATTTCAGCTGCAAAATGTAAGGAGTGGAACTTGCGCACACCGGCAAACGGTCAGAAGAATTGTACAGCAACTGGCAGTGGCCTGAATTGTACCATGTCCTGTGATGGGGACTACCTGTTCTACAGTGAATCTTCCTCAACTCTGCAATATACTTGTGAGAACGGTCAGGAATGGAGTCCTTCACCACAAGTACCAGATTGCGTAGGTAAGGTCATGTTAAAATTGTGGGTGTCTTTGACCTATTTGCCAAGGTCATGGAGGTCAAATCTTAATTGGAGTGATGCTAATGCAGTATCTCAAATACCAAATAATCAGGATTTTTTTACCACAGGTACACACCAGCTAAAAACCTTAGTAATTTTTGTTCAAGATCAAATATTTTAATTGAAAAAATTATCATAACCCCAGGACTAATTATGGTACTGTTACTGATCATTTTAGAGGCAACTGAGGCTTACTACATCCAGAAGTTTGAGTTACAGTACGACGCGAGCTCAGTGCCCCTGATTCAGGGCTGCTTGGATAACATCGTGAGCGCCCTCAATGCGGACATAGCGGAAGCCGGGCCTCAACTGCAGAGCGCCTGTGATAACTCTCTCAACGCAGACATCATACCTCCCGATATCACCCTGCTGATGAATACCACGCTGGATGCCGATGTCACACTCGCCAACGGGGAGGTAAGTACAGCAGTTATCTCCAACTCCTCCGTGCTGATGCCGATGTCACACTCGCCAACGGCCAGGTAAATACAGCAGTTATCCCCACCTCCTCCGTGCTGATGCCGATGTCACACTCGCCAACGGGGAGGTAAGTACAGCAGTTATCTCCACCTCCTCCGTGCTGGGAACCGATGTCACACTCGCCAACGGCCAGGTAAGTACAGCAGTTATCCCCACCTCCTCCGTGCTGATGCCGATGTCACACTCGCCAACGGGCAGGTAAGTACAGCAGTTATCCCCACCTCCTTCGTGCTGGGAGCCGATGTCACAATCGCCAACGGGCAGGTAAGTACAGCAGTTATCTCCACCTCCTCCGTGCTGATGCCGATGTCACTCGCCAATGGGCAGGTAAGTACAGCAGTTTATCTCCACCTCTTCCACGCTGGTCTCATCTCAGTCCATCATTAAACACTATTTTTGAAAATCAGACAAGCAAATATTTTGTTTCACCAGTGACATGTGTCCCTGCATTGTGTTTTATTACAGCTGAAGGCAATTCTGACGATCAGATATGGTATCTCAGCGACGAATGCCATTTTTGCATGTGGCTCCTTACTGTCTAACAGCTTCCGCTACGTGGCGGGATGGAACTATGCCTCGGCATTCCGGACAATAGAACTGACCTCTGGTGAGGGATGTGTGGACACCTCGCTGACCCCAACATGGGACGACACCACCTGGTCACAACTGGTGCTCATGGAGGATTACTTCTGTGACGAGGGTCTCCGTCTCGAGACCAGGCAGGATAGCAAAGGAAATGAGTACAGAGTGTGCAGTGAGTAGTTATTCCATAAAAAGATTTACTTTTTTCCCCACACATTCCCCTGTTTTCATAAGCATACATTGTTAAATTTTAGCCTCCTCCAAATCAAATAATAAAGAAATGAATAGAATCAAGTCTCTTCACTCAGTGTGACACAACTATCAATATGTTACGACGTGACTACATGTTGTTTGGTTTTCAGTGCCGTGCCCTTCCGGCCAGTATTTGAACAATGGCACCTGCAGTGTGTGTGACTACGGGTATTACCAGGACTCGTCACAGTCCGTGTCATGTGACGCCTGCCCGTCCGACACTTACACCTACTTCAACGCCACCTTGAGTGCATCAGAGTGCATCGGTAAGCATCATGCTTGCGGCATTTTATGAATATAAAGTATTGGTATATCCAATTTCTTCCTATATGTTATTGTTTAATAGATAAAAACACCTAGCTTGAAATCATCAACAGTGGCATCTTGTTCCAATACTATACGTGACTGGGATCATTAAATTTTAATTATCTGATAATAATGTGTTTTATTTTTCAGCGGAGTGTCCGGCGGGCTGGACGTCAGATTCTCGGTTGCCGCCGTGTTCTCCCTGCCCGGAGGATACCTACTGGGCTAACTCCACCACCTGCGTGGCGTGCCCCTCTGGAACCACCAGCGAGATAGCCGCCACAGATATCAGCAGCTGCAAAGGTAAAAAGCCAGTGCTGCCATCTGTCTGGAAACAGCTTTGATATATGTTTGACCACTAGAGGGTGTTAAATATAAATATAGCTGAAAAGTAAAGTCTACACCTCATGTGAAAACATTTTAGACTGGAGTTAACAGAATGGTAACAATGATTTGTTTTCAGGTGCGTGCCCATTGGGGGAGTACTCTTTCAGCGGACGTACCCCGTGTCAACCCTGTCCATATGGTTACTATCAGGATGCCACTGGAAGGTCAATATGTACAGTGTGCCCAGAGACCAACCAAACCACTCTGGAAACGGGCTCTACTACTGTAGATAACTGCACAGACCAAAGTAAGGCAAAGATTCATCAATCCTCACTCCTCTATCTTTGTACCCAGGGGAAGTTAAATCTAGAATATATTGAATAAATGACATATCAAATAAATGCAAAACAAATGCAGACATTGTAAGTGAACCAAATGTTTGTTATTTTTGTGTTTCAGTTGGCAGCCTTTGTGATAATTATTGTCAGAACGGAGGAGCTTGCTTTCTTCAGGATCACGTTAAAACCTGCAACTGCCCACGTGAGTTCCCACAGCTTTCATACTGCATGCTGATTTAATGAGGTATTGTTCAGTCTGCAATCCAGAGAAATTTTCTATCTGACATTTTGTCTTTATAATTCAGTTGTGTACACTGGAAGTCAGTGTGAGACATTAATAGATCCGTGTCAGTCTACTCCCTGCTACAATGGCGCCACCTGTCATTCTACTGCCGACGGAAACTTCACCTGCGAATGCCCCAGTAGTATGTATACAGCTTATACTTCTGTGGCTAAATCTTATGACGAAATAATATATCCATATTTAGTCAATGCTAACTGCTTGATTATTAAGGGAACATAGACTTTTGCAACATTTTTGTCAAATAGATCCTTCTTAAATTCAGTAGGCGTGAATATTTTTAATTCTTGAAGTGAAAATATGGTGCATACTAATCTTTTTCAAGATACTGTTTATTTGTCTACCTATAATTATGATGTTATTTATCAACCGATAATGATGTTAATATGATAGTGTTTGTCTAATAATGGTGATCATATTATTTTCTAGTCACTGCCAATCAGATGAGACGCATTGAGAATCAGAACGTCAATCAGATTGGCGATGAGTTCAGGACAGACTACACAGAGCAGGAGTGCTCCGACTGGTGCCTCAATAATACAGACTGTGTATTTGCTGCCTACGCCGTCCTCACCACCAATGGCATCACCACGCAGTTCTGCATCATCTACGAAACGGAAACATTCAACAATATCTCAGAAGATACCTCGGTTATTTTGTTCAAAGAGCTGCAAACAACTTACTGTGAGTATCAGATTTACATTCTTACCTCTCATGACTCTGAGAATGTAGAAGTTCAACTCTCAGACAGGTTTCCATTGTGATACTGCAAATCTGAGAAATCCTAAAAAATGAGTTTCTAGATTACCAGATAGGAATGAGACTAGCATTTGGGGGGAAGAGGCAAAATATCAGGAAATTTATGATTAACCCACAAAACAAAATGAATTCTAAACCATACCTGAATTTTTGGTCTTTTTAAATTCACTGTGATATTATTATCATACTCTTCTTAACATGATATCAAGGAGAAAAAAACCAAGGCCAGTTTGATTTGTCTCCAGCCTTACTTTGTGCTAATGTAATAAGGACAACCATTTATTTCTACTTCACTGAAAGTCCAAAGTATTTTATTGCTATCTGGAAACTTCTGAGGGAAAATCATTGAATTTGATTTTTATAAATTGCTAAGAACTCCATCTGGCCATGATGGGGTGATTTTCTCATATCGGACCATGATGGGGTGATTTTCTCATATCTGACAATGATGGGGTGATTTTCTCATATCGGACCATGATGGGGTGATTTTCTCATATCTGGCCATGATGGGGTGATTTTCTCATATCTGACCATGATGGGGTGATTTTCTCATATCTGACCATGATGGGGTGATTTTCTCATTAGTATCAAATAAGAAAAGAATATTTCTCAGTAGAATATTTGTGTCACTATTTCTATATGAATTAAAGGGATAAAGTTTGGGAAATGCTTTAGGGTGAGAATTATCGTGATCTTCTGAATGGTTCATTAGAGGGGTGGACTTCCAGGTGTTAATGTAGAGTGTGCCTTGCAGTGTTCAGCGGAGAGTTCTGTGGAGAGGATCCTGATGACTGTGAGCCGGGCGTGTGCAAGAATGGCGGCATGTGTCAGGACCTGCAGGACGCATATAACTGCCTGTGCCAAGGAATCTTCTCAGGACCCACGTAAGTTGTAGTGCCCCCCAGAGGGGAACCTGTAAGTTGTAGTGCCACCTAGAGGGGAACCTGTAAGTTATAGTGACACCTAAAGGGGAACCTGTAAGTTGTGGTGCCACCTGGAGGTAACCTGTAAGTTGTAGTGCCACCTAGAGGGGAACTTGTAGGTTGTGGTGCCACCTGGAGGGAACCTGTAAATTGTAGTGCCACCTGGTAGGGGAACTTGTAGGTTGTAGTGCCATCTGGAGGGGAAATTGGAGGTTGTGGTGCCACCTGGAGGGAACCTGTAAGTTGTAGTGCCACCTAGAGGGGAACTTGTAGGTTGTGGTGCCACCTGGAGGGGAGCTTATAGGTTGTGGTGCCACCTAGAGGGGGAATTGGAGGTTGTGGTGCCACCTGGCAGGGAACGCATAAGTTGTCGTGCCCCTTAGAAGGGTACCTGCAGATTGTAGACACCTTGCAGGGAAATCCAGTATTGGACATTTACCACACGGTCAAGGTTTATGATGGTGGCCAAATAGGTTAAGGATAATTTGAACCAATTTATTTGTATAATTTTAATTCTATTTTAACAAATTGTAACTCCAGTATCATAATATTTATTCAGAAAATAAATTTTGATGATGGTGCATTATTCATTGTTTTTCAGATGTGAAAACACAACAGATATCTGTCAGTTGGAGCCATGTGATAATGGCGCCACCTGTGAGAAGATCAGCTCCATCCGACGCAAATGTGTGTGTGTGCCAGGATACACGGGAACTGACTGTCAAAATGACATAGGTCTGTATGTTAGATAATTGATAGGATACTGAAAGACAGACCATATCCCAACAGTGTTATGATCTGTCAAGGGGCTATCTACCGGGTATGACATGATCAGGGTTGGCAAGGGGCTATCTACCAGGTATGACATGATCAGGGTTGGCAAGGGGCTATCTACCGGGTATGACATGATCAGGGTTGGCAAGGGGCTATCTACCGGGTATGACATGATCAGGGTTGGCAAGGGGCTATCTACCGGGATAACATGATCAGGGTTGGCAAGGGGCTATCTACCGGGTATGACATGATCAGGGTTGGCAAGGGGCTATGTACCGGGTATGACATGATCAGGGTTGGCAAGGGGCTATGTACCGGGTATGACATGATCAGGGTTGGCAAGGGGCTATGTACCGGGTATGACATGATCAGGGTTGGCAAGGGGCTATGTACCGGGTATGACATGATCAGGGTTGGCAAGGGGCTATGTACCGGGTATGACATGATCAGGGTTGGCAAGGGGCTATGTACCGGGTATGACATGATCAGGGTTGGCAAGGGGCTATCTACCGGGATAACATGATCAGGGTTGATGGACTGAATGTGTTGTTTGCAGATGAGTGTGCCAATGATCCCTGCCTGTTTGGAGGAACCTGTAACAACCTCCTCAATGAGTACACGTGTACATGTCCAGCTGGCTTCACCGGTGAGCACTGTGAGAACCGCTTCCTTGATGTCTGCTCTCCGGACCCTTGTGGGGCTAAAGGCACCTGTGTAGAAGACTTCACTCTCGGCTCTGCTATGTGCATATGTGACCCAGGATACGGAGGTTAGCCAATCATTTCTGGTTGTTTTATTTAGTACAAAATAAAATAAAGGTTATATTTATGAGAATGCATAACAAATTATAGTTTCCAAGATATATGTCTAAGATCCTATGCAATGTTGGTAATCCTAGGGGCAGAATGGTCAGAGTGGTACAATGAGGACCCAGCAGGCAACGAGACATACAGTGTTCATGTTGCCTCGTCACCAGATGGCACTGTATGCAAGGGGAATGTTCTGCCAATAGGCATAGAGTGTGGAGTGATGGTGAATGGTAGCCTGGTGGGGGTGCATGAGACGGGGGATGATCTGAGCGTGCCCTGCCTGCCATACTCTGGACTGGTCTGTGACCCGGACCTCCAGGACGATAACACTTGTATGGACTACCAAGTCAGATACTACTGCCCTCTCGGTGAGTCCAACCTCGTAGTTTTTGTTTCGCATCAAATGACCATACTTGGCCAAAATTTAGGAGGTTTTAATGCTATAAAAGAAAGATTAACAGTTCACTGATTAAATGGCTTTACAAATTTGAAATTATTACATCAGAAAAGTTACAAAATTAAGTAGATATTACAATTTTTAAAAAAAACATTTGTAAATTTATTTTTGTATATTTGAACTGGCCAATCAAATAGTGTATAATTGTTGTGTGCAGAGTACTTCCAAAGTTGTGATGAGATAGATGACTGTGATGGCATTCAATGTCACAATGGTGGCTCGTGTGGCAACAATGTAGGTGGCTACACCTGCACCTGTGCACCTGGCTTCACTGGCGCCCTCTGCCAGCACAACATAGATGACTGCGCAGATCACCCATGCCACAACAATGGCACCTGCACAGATCTTGTGGATGACTTCTCCTGTGATTGTGTACCTGGATTTGATGGTGAGATTCTTGTGGCATTTTATCTAAAATACTAGTTATCATGCATAATTCTACTAAATATTTTTACAAAATTGAACAATATCACTATGAGGAGATAAAGTTTTATGTCACTATATTTGGAATTTGACATTTCAGGAGATACATGCAGTGTTAACCTAGATGAATGTGACAGTAATCCATGTGATCCGACTGGTACCCAATCCCAGGGATGTGTCGATGGGGTCAATGAGTTCACATGCCTCTGTAATGGTGGATACACTGGAGACGACTGCTCAGTTAGTAATATATATATATTATTGATAGAATACAAACTGCTTGATTTGTGTTATTATGTCCCACCAGAAGTGGAGACATATTAATATCTAGTACCTACAAGGGCAGTCGAAGTGTTCATGGAGTTAGTGTTTTGGGAAACCTGTTAGATTGTCACAGTGGTAATATATTCTGCTAACACATTGTTCGCACCATATCATATCTTTTCAAACAAAATTGAATATAACTCACACCTTCCCTGTATTCTATGCACTCTATACTTGTGTTTAGTATTACTTTCAGTGATTTAAATGGTTAAACAATGAAGACATTAAACCCCCCAAAAAACATCCCAGCTGCCAACCCATCACCATTTCACAATTCATGTGCATTTATTCTGCACGTTTCTGGTCACCACTTTCGGTTTAAGTTTGTGTTCCAAGGCACCAATCAAGTGAGCAGGGATTAGAGAACACTTCATTTCCATAATGGCGTCAACCTGTGATTAACAGCGTAGTTTCACTTTGTTAAATCCAAATTTTCTTTGCCTTATGTGAGACATACAGTTATAAAACAATGGCGGACTATTATGCACACATGGGAGAATATTTGCAGAATTCAGATCTCTTCACTGAAAAAAAGTATCTTTTGCACCTTGATTTCCACTCATGAACAGATCTCCTGGATAAATATGGGGATAAATACTATTTACATTTAGTATTTAAAACTCAATGACTCGAATATGATTGCCCGGTATAAAAAAATTGGAACAAGATAGAATTCTTGCATGTGCCGTAATTATTGCATGCTGCAATGTGCCGTAATTATTGCATGCTGTAATGTCACAACACAGGTGGGCCATCTTGCAATCTCTGATTACATTTAAATATGACCTAAATATTGTTGTCTTAGGGTACATTTTCAATAAACTTTAACCAGATTTAAAGTTATTATGATATACTTGACTACCATGTAAAATTCTGTTGACAATCTACATACCAAGGTATATAGGGAACTAGTAAGGCAGTAGATAGCATTTATGTATGGAGTATATAGCTATATAGGGAACTAGTAAGGCAGTAGATAGCATTTATGTATGGAGTATATAGGAACTAGTAAGGCAGTAGATGACATTTATGTATGGAGTATATAGGAACTAGTAAGGCAGTAGATAGCATTTATGTATGGAGTGTATAGGTATATAGGGAACTAGTAAGGCAGTAGATGGCATTTATGTATGGAGTATATAGGTATATAGGGAACTAGTAAGGCAGTAGATAGCATTTATGTATGGAGTATATAGGTATATAGGAACTAGTAAGGCAGTAGATGGCATTTATGTATGGAGTATATAGGTATATAGGAACTAGTAAGGCAATAGATAGCATTTATGTATGGAGTACTGTATACAGACAAATTTTCGCGACCTTTTTATTTTCACGTTAATTCGCTCCAGGACGTCATTCGCGAAATTAAATGGACGCGAAATTGAAGAGGGGACTCTCCCGGTCATTTTGATACCAAGCATGACCATAAATAACAAAAATAAAATGACAAAATGACCAAGGACGTCACGTACATCGTGTTACGTTTTCGATGTGCGGAACACGGTAAATTTGATGTGCGGCAACACGAAGAGAAGCCAGGGATCCATCGTTGCACAATATATTAAATTTTTCAATGCGAGTTGATACACTCCATTTGTTTTCGCGCCAAAAATAAGAGCTTGTCCCCATCACTCCCGCTTTTTAACATGACGACCTCGTATTACGTAATGCATGTTAAATGGATGAATGGTTTTGTTCTGTTCTCGACCTGCAAAACGTATTTTGTGTTAATATTGGGTAAATACCTTTATTTATCATTTAAAATGCAATTAAAATCGATCCACGTGTGAAAGCATTTAAAACGCAATTAAAATCGATCCACGTGTGAAGGCATTTCTGTCAAAAGCGGAAGTGACGGGAAGAGGCTCTTGTTTTTAGCACGAAAATGATTGTTATTAACTCGCATTGAAATATTTGTGATAATATTATGTACTAGAAATCCAAAATTCGCGAAAATAAAACGGCGTGAACCTGTCGAAAATGGCGATGGCGCGAAAATAACTAGGCGCGAATTTTTCTCTGTATACAGTATATAGGAATATAGGGAACTAGTAAGGCAGTGGATGACATTTATGTATGGAGTATATAGGTATATAGGAACTAGTAAGGCAGTAGATAGCATTTATGTATGGAGTATATAGCTATTTTCCAAGGACAGTGACGGACTGGAACAACCTTCCCCCTCATTTAACTACATTGGAAACAGGTAGCTCGGCATCCTTCAGAAACTCCCTTGCCAGAGTATAAAGGTTGGCAACAAGCAGCTGGTGTGTACCAGCTGCACCCCTTAATGCAATCTTGCACTCTCGGCGGGATGCCAATTGGCTTTGCCGAGTAAACTTATACATGTAGATAGGGAACTAGTAAGGCAGTGGATGACATTTATGTATGGAGTATATAGGTATATAGGAACTAGTAAGGCAGTAGATAGCATTTATGTATGGAGTATATAGGAACTAGTAAGGCAGTAGATGACATTTATGTATGGAGTATATAGGAACTAGTAAGGCAGTAGATGACATTTATGTATGGAGTATATAGGAACTAGTAAGGCAGTAGATGACATTTATGTATGGAGTATATAGGAACTAGTAAGGCAGTAGATGGCATTTATGTATGGAGTATATAGGTATATAGGAACTAGTAAGGTAGTAGATGGCATTTATGTATGGAGTATATAGGTATATAGGAACTAGTAAGGCAGTAGATGGCATTTATGTATGGAGTATAGCGTATCTGGGCCTATGGACTGAGCAGGATGTTGATTGCTTCAGGATGACATAGATGAGTGTGCCAGCAACCCGTGTTTCCACAGCACAGAGTGCACGAACCTGGTGGATGGCTATATGTGTAAGTGTGAGACAGGATGGACTGGAGAGAGGTGTGAACAACTCCAGCCAAACTGCACAGTAGACACATGCCAAAATGATGCACAGTGCTTCAACGTCTTCAATGATCACTTCTGTCAGTAAGTACATAAGGCCTCATAAAACGAAAACTGCTTCTTGCTTTCCTACCTCAAGACCAGGGACCACAAGTTATTTGGACATACACTGCCATACCCACAAATCTTATGTATATGTCTCAAGTCTTGATATAATATTTGACATTTTAAAAAAATATAAAAAAATGAATAAATACAAAAATCCTATTTTGGAGGTAACACACTTTTTCTGTTGTTTTGTTCTGGCCTGAATAGTTCCAGTCAGGGAAGAGAAATATTGTGTTCTTATTTGTATCATTCACATTTATTTATATCATTGTATCATTATCTGTCATTTTTACTCTGCCTGTGTTGTACTTCAGATGTGTGCCAGGCACTTTTGGTGAGAGTTGTGAGCAGTCTGTGGACCTGTGTGCCGCTGCCAACCCCTGTCTGAACGATGGCGTGTGTGACAACTCTGGAGGATCTCTCTCCTGCCAGTGTCCACCAGGTGGGTTGCCTCATCCTTGTATAGTCCTCCTGTAATCCTCTCGTAATCCTCATATAGTCCTTCTGTAATCCTCCCGTAATCCTCATATAGTCCTCCTGTAATCCTCCCGTAATCCTCATATAGTCCTCCCGTAATCCTCTCGTAATCCTCGTATAGTCCTCTTGTAATCCTCCTGTGATCCTCCCGTAATCCTCATGTAGTCCTCCAATAATCCTCATGTAGTCCTCTTGTAATCCTCCCATAATCCTCATGTAGTCCTCTTGTAATCCTCCTGTAATCCTCCCGTAATCCTCATGTAGTTCTCTTGTAATCCTCATGCAGTCCTCCTGTAATCCTCATGCAGTCCTCTTGTAATCCTCATGCAGTCCTCTTGTAATCCTCCTGTAATCCTCATGCAGTCCTCTTGTAATCCTCCTGTAATCCTCATGCAGTCCTCTTGTAATCCTCCTGTAATCCTCATGCAGTCCTCTTGTAATCCTCCTGTAATCCTCATGCAGTCCTCTTGTAATCCTCCTGTAATCCTCATGCAGTCCTCTTGTAATCCTCATGCAGTCCTCTTGTAATCCTCATGCAGTCCTCTTGTAATCCTCCTGTAATCCTCATGCAGTCCTCTTGTAATCCTCCTGTAATCCTCATGCAGTCCTCCCGTAATCCTCCAGTAATCCTCATGCAGTCCTCCCGTAATCCTCCAGTAATCCTCCTGTAGTCCTCCCGTAATCCTCCAGTAATCCTCCTGTAGTCCTACCATGATACTCATGTAATCTTCTCATGATCCTCTTGTAATCTTCATGTAATCCTCATACAGTCCTCTATTTTCACCAATATGGTAAATCTTTGAAAAAACATTTTTTTCATCAGTACCACCTCTTGTTCCTCAAATAATTCTTCTATAATCCTCTACTTCCCAACTCAAACAAGAAAATAGATAGCTTAAAGGTTGGTTTATTCCAATGATACATTTTGGTAAGCTAGGAGTAATATGCGTGGTGTTTGTGTTCAGCCTATACCGGGGACGGGTGCGAGTGCAAGGTGGACTTCTGTGGTGAGGACGGCATCTGTCAGAACGGCGGCTCCTGTACTGCAGACCTCAACGGCTTCAACTGTCAATGCCAACCAGGTCAGTAGCTAAATGCTCTTCCCCTTCAAGTAGGTCTCGTCATGAAATAACTGAAATGATGTTGAAAGTGATGTTAAACTCCACACAGAATGCTTTTTACATATATAAAAAGCAAATAACAGAGGGGCAGGTCTGGAATGTTGTATGGGTTTGGAATGTTGAGCGGGTGTGGAAAATTGGGTGGGTCTGGAATGTTGTATGGGTCTGGAATGTTTAGCGGGTGTGGAATATTGAGCGGGTGTGGAATATTGGGGGGGTCTGGAATGTTGGGTGGGTCTGGAATGTTGGGCGGGTCTGGAATGTTGGGCGGGTCTGGAATGTTGGGCGGGTCTGGAATGTTGGGCGGGTCTGGAATGTTGGGCGGGTCTGGAATGTTGGGCGGGTCTGGAATGTTGGGCGGGTCTGGACTGTTGGGCGGGTGTATTGGGCGGGTCTGGAATGTTGGAGTGGGTCTGGAATGTTGGGCGGGTCTGGAATGTTGGGCGGGTCTGGAATGTTGGGTTGGTCTGGAATGTTGGGCGGGTCTGGAATGTTGGGTGGGTCTGGAATGTTGGAGTGAGTGTGGAATGTTGTGCGGGTGTGGAATGTTGGGCGGGTGTGGAATGTTGGGCGGGTGTGGAATGTTGGGCGGGTCTGGAATGTTGTGCGGGTCTGGAATGTATGGGTTGGTCTGGAATGTTGGGCGGGTCTGGAATGTTGGGTGGGTCTGGAATGTTGGAGTGAGTGTGGAATGTTGGGCGGGTCTGGAATGTTTGGTGGGTCTGGAATGTTGGGCGGGTCTGGAATGTTGGGCGGGTCTGGAATGTTGGGCGGGTCTGGAATGTTGGGTGGGTCTGGAATGTTGGGTGGGTCTGGAATGTTGGGTGGGTCTGGAATGTTGGAGTGAGTGTGGAATGTTGTGCGGGTGTGGAATGTTGGGCGGGTCTGGAATGTTGGGTTGGTCTGGAATGTTGGGCGGGTCTGGAATGTTGGGCGGGTCTGGAATGTTGGGTGGGTCTGGAATGTTGGGCGGGTCTGGAATGATGGGTGGGTCTGGAATGTTGGAGTGAGTGTGGAATGTTGTGCGGGTGTGGAATGTTGGGCGGGTGAGGAATGTTGTGCGGGTCTGGAATGTTGTGCGGGTCTGGAATGTGGGAGTGGGTCTGGAATGTTGGGCGGGTCTGGAATGTTGGGCGGGTCTGGAATGTTGGGCGGGTCTGGAATGTTGGGCGGGTCTGGAATGTTGGGTGGGTGTGGAATGTTGGGTGGGTGTGGAATGTTGGGCGGGTCTGGAATGTTGGGCGGGTGTGGAATGTTGGGTGGGTCTGGAATGTTGTGCGGGTGTGGAATGTTGGGCGGGTCTGGAATGTTGTGCGGGTGTGGAATGTTGGGCGGGTGTGGAATATTGGGTTGGTCTGGAATGTTGGGTGGGTCTGGAATGTTGGGTGGGTCTGGAATGTTGGGTGGGTCTGGAATGTTGGGCGGGTCTGGAATGTTGGGTTGGTCTGGAATGTTGGAGTGGGTCTGGAATGTTGGGTGGGTCTGGAATGTTGGGCGGGTCTGGAATGTTGGGCGGGTCTGGAATGTTGGGCGGGTCTGGAATATTGGGTGGGTCTGGAATATTGGGTGGGTCTGGAATGTTGGGTGGGTCTGGAATGTTGGAGTGGGTTTGGAATGTTGGGCGGGTCTGGAATGTTGGGCGGGTCTGGAATGTTGGGTGGGTCTGGAATGTTGGGTGGGTCTGGAATGTTGGAGTGGGTTTGGAATGTTGGGTGGGTCTGGAATGTTGGAGTGGGTCTGGAATGTTGGGTGGGTTTGGAATGTTGGAGTGGGTTTGGAATGTTGGGCGGGTCTGGAATATTGGGTGGGATGTTGAATTAGTTGTGACCACGTTTCAGAATCACAATACAGTGTCACATTTCTTGTGAGTGATAATTGAGGGAGTGTGTTTGCAGGCTTCAGTGGGGAGCGATGTGAGGAGAACATAGATGACTGTGTGCCAGGAATGTGTGGTGCTGAGGGAGAGTGCATAGACGGCGTCATGAAGGCCTTCTGCTTGTGTGACGTCGACAAGATTGGAGTACAATGTGAAAAAGGTACGTGACACAAATTTACCATAAAAGATATGATCAAAGTAACTCACAAATAAATAAATAATATGGAGTTACTTCATGAAATTGTTATTTTTATGGTTATTGTTATGGTTCCAGACTCTGTATAGGACATGAAGGGCGAAATGCTCAAAGCCCGCTTGGACAATAATATTTTGATTTGTGGAACTTTGTAGACCTTGACCGTGATTATGATCTGCACTTCTCTGGCCTGGGATCCATCACCTTGCATCATCCGGACGTCCTCAATGTCAGCATGATCACCTTGTCTGCATGGGTGCGCTACTCAACCTCAGGATCTACTGGCCAGTTCCTCTGCGTGCACCAAGCAATGTAAGTACCCTCTGCCTGCACCAAGCAATGTAAGTACCCTCTGCCTGCACCAAGCAATGTAAGGTCCCTCTGCCTGCACCAAGCAATGTAAGGTCCCTCTGCCTGCACCAAGCAATGTAAGGTCCCTCTGCCTGCACCAAGCAATGAAAGGCCCTTCTGCTAACAACAATAAAAATAAAAAGTCTTATGAACATACATTATATAATTATATTGTCATACATTACATAATATTTTGATGATTGATGTAAAATATTTTCTTAAATTTCTGTGCTGTTCAGGTTAACATGTTGTATCATATTTACAGTGTACCTAGTCATTATTTAGTGTTTTTGTTTCAACATTTTAGCACTGAATTACCACATTGCGTCTTGCATTGTTTTTCAGATCTCCGACCACACAGGAGTTTGGAATGACTGGCCTGTGCATGCATGACACTGGCATCACCCTGGTCCCTGGGGTAGCTAATCAGGTAGAGGTCACCTCCCAGGTGATGCTCAATGATGCAGCCTGGCATTTTATGGCAGTGACATTGGACGGATCTACCGGAGAAACTAAACTGTATGTGGATGGTGTACTGAGTACATCTAACTTTCCACCAGGATATGAATTTCCAGAATAGTGAGTGCTTGCTTCATCTTGCTGATATCTTACAGATAGATATATTAGACACCCAGGAAAGGACACTGAGGGGAGGATGGGCAGGGATGAGGGATGGTAGGACACTGAGGGGAGGATGGGCAGGGACCAGGAATAATAGGACACTGAGGGGAGGGGTGGGCAGGGATGAGGGATGGTAGGACACTGAGGGGAGGGGTGGGCAGGGATGAGGGATGGTAGGACACTGAGGGGAGGGGTGGGCAGGGATGAGGGATGGTAGGACACTGAGGGGAGGATGGGCAGGGACCAGGAATAATAGGACACTGAGGGGAGGGGTGGGCAGGGATGAGGGATGGTAGGACACTGAGGGGAGGGGTGGGCAGGGATGAGGGATGGTAGGACACTGAGGGGAGGGGTGGGCAGGGATCAGGGATGATAGGACACTGAGGGGAGGGGTGGGCAGGGATGAGGGATGGTAGGACACTGAGGGGAGGATGGGCAGGGACCAGGAATAATGGGACACTGAGGGGAGGGGTGGGCAGGGATGAGGGATGGTAGGACACTGAGGGGAGGGGTGGGCAGCGATGAGGGATGATAGGACACTGAGGGGAGGATGGGCAGGGACCAGGAATAATAGGACACTGAGGGGAGGGGTGGGCAGGGATGAGGGATGGTAGGACACTGAGGGGAGGGGTGGGCAGGGATGAGGGATGGTAGGACACTGAGGGGAGGGGTGGGCAGGGATCAGGGATGATAGGACACTGAGGGGAGGATGGGCAGGGACCAGGAATAATAGGACACTGAGGGGAGGGGTGGGCAGGGATGAGGGATGGTAGGACACTGAGGGGAGGGGTGGGCAGGGATGAGGGATGGTAGGACACTGAGGGGAGGGGTGGGCAGGGATCAGGGATGATAGGACACTGAGGGGAGGATGGGCAGGGACCAGGAATAATAGGACACTGAGGGGAGGGGTGGGCAGGGATGAGGGATGGTAGGACACTGAGGGGAGGGGTGGGCAGGGATGAGGGATGGTAGGACACTGAGGGGAGGGGTGGGCAGCGATGAGGGATGGTAGGACACTGAGGGGAGGATGGGCAGGGATCAGAGATGATAGGACACTGAGGGGAGGATGGGCAGGGACCAGGAATAATAGGACACTGAGGGGAGGGGTGGGCAGGGATGAGGGATGGTAGGACACTGAGGGGAGGGGTGGGCAGCGATGAGGGATGGTAGGACACTGAGGGGAGGGGTGGGCAGGGATCAGAGATGATAGGACACTGAGGGGAGGATGGGCAGGGACCAGGAATAATAGGACACTGAGGGGAGGGGTGGGCAGGGATCAGGGATGATAGGACACTGAGGGGAGGATGGGCAGCGATGAGGGATGGTAGGACACTGAGGGGAGGGGTGGGCAGGGATGAGGGATGGTAGAACATTGAGGGGAGGGGTGGGCAGGGATGAGGGATGGTAGGACACTGAGGGGAGGGGTGGGCAGGGATGAGGGATGGTAGGACACTGAGGGGAGGGGTGGGCAGGGATCAGGGATGATAGGACACTGAGGGGAGGATGGGCAGCGATGAGGGATGGTAGGACACTGAGGGGAGGGGTGGGCAGGGATCAGAGATGATAGGACACTGAGGGGAGGATGGGCAGGGATCAGGGATGGTAGAACACTGAGGGGAGGGGTGGGCAGGGATCAGGGATGATAGGACACTGAGGGGAGGATGGGCAGGGACCAGGAATAATAGGACACTGAGGGGAGGGGTGGGCAGGGATGAGGGATGGTAGGACACTGAGGGGAGGGGTGGGCAGCGATGAGGGATGGTAGGACACTGAGGGGAGGGGTGGGCAGGGATCAGAGATGATAGGACACTGAGGGGAGGGGTGGGCAGGGATCAGGGATGATAGGACACTGAGGGGAGGATGGGCAGGGACCAGGAATAATAGGACACTGAGGGGAGGGGTGGGCAGGGATGAGGGATGGTAGGACACTGAGGGGAGGGGTGGGCAGCGATGAGGGATGGTAGGACACTGAGGGGAGGATGGGCAGGGATCAGGGATGATAGGACACTGAGGGGAGGATGGGCAGGGACCAGGAATAATAGGACACTGAGGGGAGGGGTGGGCAGGGATCAGGGATGATAGGACACTGAGGGGAGGATGGGCAGGGATCAGGGATGGTAGGACACTGAGGGGAGGGGTGGGCAGGGATCAGGGATGATAGGACACTGAGGGGAGGATGGGCAGGGACCAGGAATAATAGGACACTGAGGGGAGGGGTGGGCAGGGATGAGGGATGGTAGGACACTGAGGGGAGGGGTGGGCAGGGATGAGGGATGGTAGGACACTGAGGGGAGGGGTGGGCAGCGATGAGGGATGGTAGGACACTGAGGGGAGGATGGGCAGGGATCAGAGATGATAGGACACTGAGGGGAGGATGGGCAGGGATCAGAGATGATAGGACACTGAGGGGAGGATGGGCAGGGACCAGGAATAATAGGACACTGAGGGGAGGGGTGGGCAGGGATCAGAGATGATAGGACACTGAGGGGAGGATGGGCAGGGATCAGGGATGGTAGAACACTGAGGGGAGGGGTGGGCAGGGATCAGGGATGATAGGACACTGAGGGGAGGATGGGCAGGGACCAGGAATAATAGGACACTGAGGGGAGGGGTGGGCAGGGATCAGGGATGATAGGACACTGAGGGGAGGGGTGGGCAGGGATCAGAGATGATAGGACACTGAGGGGAGGATGGGCAGGGATCAGGGATGGTAGAACACTGAGGGGAGGGGTGGGCAGGGATCAGGGATGATAGGACACTGAGGGGAGGATGGGCAGGGACCAGGAATAATAGGACACTGAGGGGAGGGGTAGGCAGGGATCAGGGATGGTAGGACACTGAGGGGAGGATGGGCAGGGATCAGAGATGATAGGACACTGAGGGGAGGATGGGCAGGGACCAGGAATAATAGGACACTGAGGGGAGGGGTGGGCAGGGATCAGAGATGATAGGACACTGAGGGGAGGATGGGCAGGGATCAGGGATGGTAGAACACTGAGGGGAGGGGTGGGCAGGGATCAGGGATGATAGGACACTGAGGGGAGGATGGGCAGGGACCAGGAATAATAGGACACTGAGGGGAGGGGTGGGCAGGGATCAGGGATGATAGGACACTGAGGGGAGGATGGGCAGGGACCAGGAATAATAGGACACTGAGGGGAGGGGTGGGCAGGGATCAGGGATGATAGGACACTGAGGGGAGGGGTGGGCAGGGATGAGGGATGGTAGGACACTGAGGGGAGGGGTGGGCAGGGATGAGGGATGGTAGGACACTGAGGGGAGGGGTGGGCAGCGATGAGGGATGGTAGGACACTGAGGGGAGGATGGGCAGGGACCAGAGATGATAGGACACTGAGGGGAGGATGGGCAGGGACCAGGAATAATAGGACACTGAGGGGAGGGGTGGGCAGGGATCAGGGATGATAGGACACTGAGGGGAGGATGGGCAGGGACCAGGAATAATAGGACACTGAGGGGAGGGGTGGGCAGGGATCAGGGATGATAGGACACTGAGGGGAGGGGTGGGCAGGGATGAGGGATGGTAGGACACTGAGGGGAGGGGTGGGCAGGGATGAGGGATGGTAGGACACTGAGGGGAGGATGGGCAGGGACCAGGAATAATAGGACACTGAGGGGAGGATGGGCAGGGATCAGGGATGATAGGACACTGAGGGGAGGGGTGGGCAGGGACCAGGGATGGTAGGACACTGAGGGGAGGGGTGGGCAGGGACCAGGGATGATAGGACACTGAGGGGAGGGGTGGGCAGGGATGAGGGATGGTAGGACACTGAGGGGAGGGGTGGGCAGGGATGAGGGATGGTAGGACACTGAGGGGAGGGGTGGGCAGGGATGAGGGATGGTAGGACACTGAGGGGAGGGGTGGGCAGGGACCAGGGATGGTAGGACACTGAGGGGAGGGGTGGGCAGGGACCAGGGATGATAGGACACTGAGGGGAGGGGTGGGCAGGGATGAGGGATGGTAGGACACTGAGGGGAGGGGTGGGCAGGGATGAGGGATGGTAGGACACTGAGGGGAGGGGTGGGCAGGGATGAGGGATGGTAGGACACTGAGGGGAGGGGTGGGCAGGGACCAGGGATGGTAGGACACTGAGGGGAGGGGTGGGCAGGGACCAGGGATGATAGGACACTGAGGGGAGGGGTGGGCAGGGATGAGGGATGGTAGGACACTGAGGGGAGGGGTGGGCAGGGATGAGGGATGGTAGGACACTGAGGGGAGGGGTGGGCAGGGATGAGGGATGGTAGGACACTGAGGGGAGGATGGGCAGGGACCAGGAATAATAGGACACTGAGGGGAGGATGGGCAGGGATCAGGGATGATAGGACACTGAGGGGAGGGGTAGGCAGGGATGAGGGATGGTAGAACACTGAGGGGAGGGGTGGGCAGGGACCAGGGATGGTAGGACACTGAGGGGAGGGGTGGGCAGGGACCAGGGATGATAGGACACTGAGGGGAGGGGTGGGCAGGGATGAGGGATGGTAGGACACTGAGGGGAGGGGTGGGCAGGGATGAGGGATGGTAGGACACTGAGGGGAGGGGTGGGCAGGGATGAGGGATGGTAGGACACTGAGGGGAGGGGTGGGCAGGGACCAGGGATGGTAGGACACTGAGGGGAGGGGTGGGCAGGGACCAGGGATGATAGGACACTGAGGGGAGGGGTGGGCAGGGATGAGGGATGGTAGGACACTGAGGGGAGGGGTGGGCAGGGATGAGGGATGGTAGGACACTGAGGGGAGGGGTGGGCAGGGATGAGGGATGGTAGGACACTGAGGGGAGGATGGGCAGGGACCAGGAATAATAGGACACTGAGGGGAGGATGGGCAGGGATCAGGGATGATAGGACACTGAGGGGAGGGGTAGGCAGGGATGAGGGATGGTAGAACACTGAGGGGAGGGGTGGGCAGGGACCAGGGATGGTAGGACACTGAGGGGAGGGGTGGGCAGGGACCAGGGATGGTAGGACACTGAGGGGAGAGGTTGGCAGGGATCTGGGATGGTAGGACACTGAGGGGAGGATGGGCAAGGATCAGGGAGGATAGGACACTGAGGGGAGGGTGGGCAGGGATCAGGGATGGTAGGACACTGAGGGGAGGGGTGGGCAGGGATCAGGGATGATAGAACACTGAGGGGAGGGGTAGGCAGGGATCAGGGATGGTAGGACACTGAGGGGAGGGGTTGGCAGGGATCTGGGATGGTAGAACACTGAGGGGAGGGGTGGGCAGGGATCAGGGATGGTAGAACATTGAGGGGAGAGGTTGGCAGGGATCTTGGATGGTAGGATATTGGGAGGAGGGATGGGCAGGGATCAGGGATGGTAGAACATTGAGGGGAGAGGTTGGCAGGGATCTTGGATGGTAGGATATTGGGAGGAGGGATGGGCAGGGATCAGGGATGGTAGAACATTGAGGGGAGGGGTGGGCAGGGATCAGGGATGGTAGAACATTGAGGGGAGGGGTGGGCAGGGATGAGGGATGGTAGGACACTGAGGGGAGGGGTGGGCAGGGATGAGGGATGGTAGGACACTGAGGGGAGGGGTGGGCAGCGATGAGGGATGGTAGGACACTGAGGGGAGGATGGGCAGGGATCAGAGATGATAGGACACTGAGGGGAGGGGTGGGCAGGGATCAGGGATGGTAGGACACTGAGGGGAGGATGGGCAGGGACCAGGAATAATAGGACACTGAGGGGAGGGGTGGGCAGGGATGAGGGATGGTAGGACACTGAGGGGAGGGGTGGGCAGGGATCAGGGATGATAGGACACTGAGGGGAGGGTGGGCAGGGATCAGGGATGGTAGGACACTGAGAGGAGGGGTGGGCAGGGATCAGGGATGATAGGACACTGAGGGGAGGGTGGGCAGGGATCAGGAATAATAGGACACTGAGGGGAGGGGTGGGCAGGGATCAGGGATGGTAGGACACTGAGGGGAGGGGTGGGCAGGGATCAGGGATGATAGGACACTGAGGGGAGGGTGGGCAGGGATCAGGGATGGTAGGACACTGAGAGGAGGGGTGGGCAGGGATCAGGGATGGTAGGACACTGAGGGGAGGATGGGCAGGGATCAGGGATGGTAGGACACTGAGGGGAGGGGTGGGCAGGGATCAGGGATGATAGGACACTGAGGGGAGGGTGGGCAGGGATCAGGGATGGTAGGACACTGAGAGGAGGGGTGGGCAGGGATCAGGGATGATAGGACACTGAGGGGAGGGGTAGGCAGGGATCAGGGATGGTAGGACACTGAGGGGAGGGGTTGGCAGGGATCTGGGATGGTAAAACACTGAGGGGAGGGGTGGGCAGGGATCAGGGATGGTAGGACATTGGGAGGAGGGGTGGGCAGGGATCAGGGATGGTAGGACACTGAGGGGAGGGGTAGGCAGGGATTGGGGATGATAGGACATTGGGAGGAGGGGTGGGCAGGGATCAGGGATGGTAGGACACTGAGGGGAGGGGTAGGCAGGGATTGGGGATGATAGGACATTGGGAGGAGGGGTGGGCAGTGATTATGGATGGTAGGACACTGAGGGGAGAGGTACTTTTAAGTTGTCATAGAAATCTGGTCTTATTGCTTCTGTAGTCTCGCAGATAATATGAAGAATGATGCACTTGTGTATTGCTACTTGCAGTATGTTGATTGAGCTTGGATCAAATGACTTTGTGGGAGATGTGAGCTGGGTGCAGGTCTGGGGTGCAGTTCTGCCAGCAGTGGGCGTGGACAGCTTGCAGAACCAGCAGCTTGCAGCCTACATGGACCAGCTGCTGCTGGACTGGGGCGGCTATGAGATAGGAGGATGCTCCACCCGAATCCTAGGCAGCCAAGTGTGCCAGACGAACTGCCCACAACCAGGTAACTATCCAGACTAACTGCCCACAACCAGGTAACTATCCAAACTAACTGCCCACAACCAGGTAACTATCCAGACTAACTGCCCACAACCAGGTAGCTATCCAGACTAACTGCCCACAACCAGGTAACTATCCAGACTAACTGCTCACAACCAGGTAACTATCCAGACTATCTGCCCACAACCAGGTAGCTATCCAGACTAACTGCCCACAACCAGGTAACTATCCAGACTAACTGCTCACAACCAGGTAACTATCCAGACTAACTGCCCTCAACCAGGTAACTATCCAAACTAACAAGATTCTGTAAAGCAAAGTGTTACAATGCAACTCCTTCAGACATTTGATATTGTATAAAATTTTGAAAAACTCATTGTTGTGTGCTGGACATATCAAATTCTTGCTATTAGATCATCCAGGGACAAAT
Organism: Amphiduros pacificus; assembly: GCA_949316495.1. NCBI lineage: Eukaryota > Metazoa > Annelida > Polychaeta > Phyllodocida > Hesionidae > Amphiduros > Amphiduros pacificus. The sequence goes on from OX439002.1 coordinate 4,320,319, forward strand.
AATTTGATAAAATTGAGACTGATTTAAAGAGTGTGCAATAAGAGATGAGATGTTGATCATAATTGCCTGCCTGTTTGTTCAGCCCGCACATCCCCAAGCCTTGTGAGTGGAACATGTCCCGCCAACATGGCGGCTTACTCCGACCAGCGTGTAAGCATCATCAACTGGACACCTCCAAGCTTCCAGAACGCTGACTCCACCATCGAGGGTAACTACGCCACAGGGAGCGCTTACACAGTGGGGCAGTATGAGGTGGTCTATGTGGGCAAGGACAGCAATGACAACTATGCCCAGTGTAACTTCAACGTCTACAGGCAGTGTGAGTCAACCAATATATACAGTACCTTTATGTACAAGTCAACTGATATGGATCTAGATTATTGACATTTAGAAATAACTTGTGAGAATTTGCCTTCACATACAAGTCCTTAAGACAACATGGAGGGGAAATCTTGTGATGACAGAAAAAGAAATTAACATTATTAGACGAGTTATTGGCGAAGCTTGGGCTCAGTATGATGTCATTATTTGTGTGTTCAATATTTGCCTGTTGCCTTTCAGTGGATGATTGCCCGGTGCCGGCCTCTACCCCGGGTGGAGGCTCCCTGGAGTGTCAGGACTACGAGGGCTTCTACACCACCTGTAACATATCGTGTCCTGCTGGCAAGGGCCTTCTGGAGGAGACACCGATCTTCTTCTCCTGTGGTCCCACCGGAGTGTGGGATACGACCAACCCGAGGACGGAGTTCATCTTCCCAGCCTGCGGAGGTAAACCATCTCTGACATCAAGGTCTATATTTATCTAAAGTGACACAGTCTGGAAATCACTACAATATAAGGTGTGATAAAGTGTTGGGGTCAAAGTTAACTGATGTTTTGTTTGTTTATTTGTTGCAGATACCACCAATGCAACAATTCGTGTGCAGTTTGACTACATCTTTAGACGTTCAGTGGTCTCCACAGAAGCTGCTCTGGACACCATCAGGGACAAGGAAATTGTTAAATTCCAAGAGTTCAATTCCCAGTTGGATAGCGAAGGGATCCCGATCTGTGAGAACAATACTTGTTCAGGTTTAACGTTGAATGTCACCCAAGGTGAGAATAACAATGTGGTGGTGAGGTTTGAGTACAACGGAGCTCCGGCGATGATCGGTAACAATGTTCCCCTGGAGCCACGGATCATCCAGGCGGTACTCCAGGATGAAGCCTTCCTCCTGCCAGAGGTCGGTGGAGCAGATTCTATTCCCATCGACACTTTCGACATCCGAAGCTTTGTTTCTTGTGAATTTGGTTCTCAAGTTGTTGGTTCTCAATGTGGTAAGTAAAATGATACTCTGTCAAGTTGGCAACATTATTTCCTATTAATTAAAGATTGATTCTCTTGATACTATTTAAAGTCCTATCTCCTCCCATTACATGCCTTTCCTCCATTTTTCTATAATTTCTAAATTCAACATTTCCTTTAAGATCCCTTTTAACATCACAATAACAAGTCATTCTCTCTGTACTTATTTATTTTAACATTTATGATTGCTACCTTTATGTTTGACCTTTGTCAGTGGAGTGCACGGAGGGTACGTTCTACAATGCTCAGTCCTCGTTGTGTCAGAGCTGTGCCAAGGGTTCCTACCAGGACCAGGCAGGTCAGACCAGCTGTATCACATGTGCTGTCGGAAAAACTACAGAAAGCACAGGATCCTCTGCTCCCCTCGATTGCTTTGGTAAATTATTACTTTTGAAGTGCATAAACCAAACTAAGTTTGCATATTGCCCTGAGTGTTCCCTCCATTATTTATTTGATAATTTAAAAAAAATATTTTTATTGAATCCATTCAATTTTTTACAATTTTTCTAATTTATAGGTGAGATTTACAACCTCATCAAGTTTGATCAAAAGTACCTCACAAGACATAAAACAAACCCCTGTTATTTGCAGATGTATGTGATCCTGGTTCTTCCTTTAACAAGACGAGTCAGTCTTGTGAACTGTGTGGGAAGGGCTACTACCAGCCGCTCTCAGGCCAGACGTTCTGCGAAGCTTGTGGCCTCGGAAATGTCACCAGGGTGCTGAATGCAACCTCAGCCTCCCAGTGTGTCGGTGAGTTAGTGGAATGCATCATTCACCAAACAGTGCAGATATCTTACAGATAGAGGCCACCAATTTCAGAATCAAAGAAGTCCATTTGAGACCTGTTTTAATATGATGCACAACACAGTTGGTAAATCAACCCCAGATCAACAAGTATATAAAGAAACAGATACAGAGGATTGTATGAGTAGAGGATACAGAGGATTGTGTGAGTAGAGGATACAGAGGAATGTGTGAGTAGAGGATACAGAGGATTGTAGGAGTAGAGGATACAGAGGATTGTATGAGTAGAGGATACAGAGGATTGTATGAGTAGAGGATACAGAGGATTGTGTGAGTAGAGGATACAGAGGAATGTATGAGTAGAGGATACAGAGGATTGTAAGAGTAGAGGATACAGAGGATTGTATGAGTAGAGGATACAGAGGATTGTAGGAGTAGAGGATACAGAGGATTGTATGAGTAGAGGATACAGAGGATTGTATGAGTAGAGGATACAGAGGATTGTGTGAGTAGAGGATACAGAGGAATGTATGAGTAGAGGATACAGAGGATTGTAAGAGTAGAGGATACAGAGGATTGTATGAGTAGAGGATACAGAGGATTGTAGGAGTAGAGGATACAGAGGATTGTATGAGTAGAGGATACAGAGGATTGTATGAGTAGAGGATACAGAGGATTGTAGGAGTAGATACAGAGGATTGTATGAGTAGAGGATACAGAGGATTGTAAGAGTAGAGGATACAGAGGATTGTATGAGTAGAGGATACAGAGGATTGTATGAGTAGAGGATACAGAGGATTGTATGAGTAGAGGATACAGAGGATTGTAAGAGTAGAGGATACAGAGGATTGTATGAGTAGAGGATACAGAGGATTGTATGAGTAGAGGATACAGAGGATTGTATGAGTAGAGGATACAGAGGATTGTAAGAGTAGAGGATCCAGAGGATTGTAGGAGTAGAGGATACAGAGGATTGTTTGAGTAGAGGATAGAGAGGATTGTAGGAGTAGAGGATACAGAGGATTGTATGAGTAGAGGATACAGAGGATTGTATGAGTAGAGGATACAGAGGATTGTATGAGTAGAGGATACAGAGGATTGTAAGAGTAGAGGATCCAGAGGATTGTAGGATTAGAGGATACAGAGGATTGTAGGAGTAGATACAGAGGATTGTATGAGTAGAGGATCCAGAGGATTGTAGGAGTAGAGGATACAGAGGATTGTAGGAGTAGAGGATACAGAGGATTGTAGGAGTAGATACAGAGGATTGTATGAGTAGAGGATCCATAGGATTGTAGGAGTGGAGGATACAGAGGATTGTAGGAGTAGATACAGAGGACTGTTTGAGTAGAGGATACAGAGGATTGTTTGAGTAGATACAGAGGATTGTTTGAGTAGAGGATACAGAGGATTGTAGGAGTAGAGGATACAGAGGATTGTAGGAGTAGAGGATACAGAGGATTGTGTGAGTAGAGGATACAGAGGATTGTGTGAGTAGAGGATACAGAGGATTGTATGAGTAGAGGATACAGAGGATTGTATGAGTAGAGGATACAGAGGATTGTGTGAGTAGAGGATACAGAGGATTGTGTGAGTAGAGGATACAGAGGATTGTGTGAGTAGAGGATACAGAGGATTGTAGGAGTAGAGGATACAGAGGATTGTAGGAGTAGAGGATACAGAGGATTGTTTGAGTAGAGGATACAGAGGATTGTATGAGTAGAGGATACAGAGGATTGTTTGAGTAGATACAGAGGATTGTTTGAGTAGAGGATACAGAGGATTGTAGGAGTAGATACAGAGGATTGTTTGAGTAGAGGATACAGAGGATTGTAGGAGTAGAGGATACAGAGGATTGTTTGAGTAGATACAGAGGATTGTTTGAGTAGAGGATACAGAGGATTGTTTGAGTAGATACAGAGGATTGTTTGAGTAGAGGATACAGAGGATTGTAGGAGTAGAGGATACAGAGGATTGTAGGAGTAGAGGATACAGAGGATTGTGTGAGTAGAGGATACAGAGGATTGTGTGAGTAGAGGATACAGAGGATTGTATGAGTAGAGGATACAGAGGATTGTATGAGTAGAGGATACAGAGGATTGTATGAGTAGAGGATACAGAGGATTGTAGGAGTAGAGGATACAGAGGATTGTATGAGTAGAGGATACAGAGGATTGTATGAGTAGAGGATACAGAGGATTGTAGGAGTAGAGGATACAGAGGATTGTATGAGTAGAGGATACAGAGGATTGTAAGAGTAGAGGATACAGAGGATTGTATGAGTAGAGGATACAGAGGATTGTAGGAGTAGAGGATACAGAGGATTGTAGGAGTAGAGGATACAGAGGATTGTATGAGTAGAGGATACAGAGGATTGTGTGAGTAGAGGATACAGAGGATTGTAGGAGTAGAGGATACAGAGGATTGTATGAGTAGAGGATACAGAGGATTGTTTGAGTAGATACAGAGGATTGTGTGAGTAGAGGATACAGAGGATTGTATGAGTAGATACAGAGGATTGTATGAGTAGAGGATACAGAGGATTGTATGAGTAGAGGATACAGAGGATTGTTTGAGTAGAGGATACAGAGGATTGTAGGAGTAGAGGATACAGAGGATTGTAGGAGTAGAGGATACAGAGGATTGTTTGAGTAGAGGATACAGAGGATTGTATGAGTAGAGGATACAGAGGATTGTTTGAGTAGATACAGAGGATTGTTTGAGTAGAGGATACAGAGGATTGTAGGAGTAGAGGATACAGAGGATTGTAGGAGTAGAGGATACAGAGGATTGTGTGAGTAGAGGATACAGAGGATTGTAAGAGTAGAGGATACAGAGGATTGTTGGAGTAGAGGATACAGAGGATTGTAAGAGTAGAGGATACAGAGGATTGTAGGAGTAGAGGATACAGAGGATTGTGTGAGTAGAGGATACAGAGGATTGTAAGAGTAGAGGATACAGAGGATTGTAGGAGTAGATACAGAGGATTGTAGGAGTAGATACAGAGGATTGTAGGAGTAGAGGATACAGAGGATTGTTGGAGAAGATACAGAGGATTGTATGAGTAGAGGATACAGAGGATTGTAAGAGTAGAGGATACAGAGGATTGTTGGAGTAGATACAGAGGATTGTATGAGTAGAGGATACAGAGGATTGTGTGAGTAGAGGATACAGAGGATTGTAGGAGTAGAGGATACAGAGGATTGTAGGAGTAGATACAGAGGATTGTAGGAGTAGAGGATACAGAGGATTGTTGGAGTAGATACAGAGGACTGTTTGAGTAGAGGATACAGAGGATTGTATGAGTAGAGGATACAGAGGATTGTAGGAGTAGATACAGAGGATTGTATGAGTAGAGGATACAGAGGATTGTATGAGTAGAGGATACAGAGGATTGTATGAGTAGAGGATACAGAGGATTGTAAGAGTAGAGGATACAGAGGATTGTAGGAGAAGATACAGAGGATTGTATGAGTAGAGGATACAGAGGATTGTGTGAGTAGAGGATACAGAGGATTGTATGAGTAGAGGATACAGAAGATTGTATGAGTAGAGGATACAGAGGATTGTATGAGTAGAGGATACAGAAGATTGTATGAGTAGAGGATACAGAGGATTGTAAGAGTAGAGGATACAGAGGATTGTAGGAGTAGATACAGAGGATTGTAGGAGTAGATACAGAGGATTGTAGGAGTAGAGGATACAGAGGATTGTAAGAGTAGAGGATACAGAGGATTGTAGGAGTAGATACAGAGGATTGTAGGAGTAGATACAGAGGATTGTATGAGTAGATACAGAGGATTGTTTGAGTAGAGGATACAGAGGATTGTAGGAGTAGATACAGAGGATTGTAGGAGTAGATACAGAGGATTGTAGGAGTAGATACAGAGGATTGTAGGAGTAGAGGATACAGAGGATTGTAGGAGTAGAGGATACAGAGGATTGTATGAGTAGAGGATACAGAGGATTGTAAGAGTAGAGGATACAGAGGACTGTTTGAGTAGAGGATACAGAGGATTGTAGGAGTAGAGGATACAGAGGATTGTAAGAGTGGAGGATACAGAGGATTGTATGAGTAGAGGATACAGAGGATTGTAGGAGTAGATACAGAGGATTGTAGGAGTAGATACAGAGGATTGTGTGAGTAGAGGATACAGAGGATTGTAGGAGTAGATACAGAGGATTGTAGGAGTAGATACAGAGGATTGTAGGAGTAGAGGATACAGAGGATTGTAGGAGTAGATACAGAGGATTGTAGGAGTAGATACAGAGGATTGTATGAGTAGAGGATACAGAGGATTGTATGAGTAGAGGATACAGAGGATTGTGTGAGTAGAGGATACAGAGGATTGTAGGAGTAGATACAGAGGATTGTGTGAGTAGAGGATACAGAGGATTGTAGGAGTAGAGGATACAGAGGATTGTAAGAGTGGAGGATACAGAGGATTGTATGAGTAGAGGATACAGAGGATTGTGTGAGTAGAGGATACAGAGGATTGTATGAGTAGAGGATACAGAGGATTGTATGAGTAGAGGATACAGAGGATTGTATGAGTAGAGGATACAGAGGATTGTGTGAGTAGAGGATACAGAGGATTGTAGGAGTAGATACAGAGGATTGTAGGAGTAGATACAGAGGATTGTAGGAGTAGATACAGAGGATTGTATGAGTAGAGGATACAGAGGATTGTATGAGTAGAGGATACAGAGGATTGTATGAGTAGAGGATACAGAGGATTGTGTGAGTAGAGGATACAGAGGATTGTAGGAGTAGATACAGAGGATTGTAGGAGTAGATACAGAGGATTGTAGGAGTAGATACAGAGGATTGTGTGAGTAGAGGATACAGAGGATTGTAGGAGTAGATACAGAGGATTGTAGGAGTAGATACAGAGGATTGTGTGAGTAGAGGATACAGAGGATTGTAGGAGTAGATACAGAGGATTGTAGGAGTAGATACAGAGGATTGTAGGAGTAGAGGATACAGAGGATTGTAGGAGTAGATACAGAGGATTGTAGGAGTAGATACAGAGGATTGTATGAGTAGAGGATACAGAGGATTGTATGAGTAGAGGATACAGAGGATTGTATGAGTAGAGGATACAGAGGATTGTATGAGTAGAGGATACAGAGGATTGTATGAGTAGAGGATACAGAGGATTGTAAGAGTAGAGGATACAGAGGATTGTAGGAGTAGATACAGAGGATTGTAGGAGTAGATACAGAGGATTGTAGGAGTAGAGGATACAGAGGATTGTAGGAGTAGAGGATACAAAGGATTGTGTGAGTAGAGGATACAGAGGATTGTATGAGTAGAGGATACAGAGGATTGTAGGAGTAGATACAGAGGATTGTATGAGTAGAGGATACAGAAGATTGTAAGAGTAGAGGATACAGAGGATTGTTGGAGAAGATACAGAGGATTTTATGAGTAGAGGATACAGAGGATTGTAAGAGTAGAGGATACAGAGGATTGTTGGAGTAGATACAGAGGATTGTATGAGTAGAGGATACAGAGGATTGTAGGAGTAGAGGATACAGAGGATTGTAGGAGTAGATACAGAGGATTGTATGAGTAGAGGATACAGAGGATTGTATGAGTAGAGGATACAGAGGATTGTTGGAGTAGATACAGAGGATTGTAAGAGTAGAGGATACAGAGGATTGTATGAGTAGAGGATACAGAGGATTGTAAGAGTAGAGGATACAGAGGATTGTTGGAGTAGAGGATACAGAGGATTGTAAGAGTAGAGGATACAGAGGATTGTATGAGTAGAGGATACAGAGGATTGTAAGAGTAGATACAGAGGACTGTGTGAGTAGATACAAAGGACTGTGTGAGTAGAGGATACAGAGGATTGTATGAGTAGATGATACAGAGGATAGCAGATGATAGTAGTGTTTGTTGTTTGCAGACGAGTGTCCGAGCGGTACGCAGCTGGTGGGTAATACAGAGGATGAGTGCGAGCTGTGTGCTGTGGGCTTCTACCGTATACAGGGCATCTCTGAGACGTGCGTCTCCTGCCCATCTGGCTTCACCACCACAGGACCTGGCGCCCTCTCACAGGAGAACTGCACACGAGGTACACACCACTTTAATCTTTGTTTTCTACATTAAATCATGATAAGACAACTGAAATAGTACATAGTGCAGACCGATAGTTAGATATCAATAAGCCCTTTAAGGTTGTGTTGTTCTTTAAGGTTGTGTTGTTCTTTAAGGTTGTGTTGTTCTTTAAGGTTGTGTTGTTCTTTAAGGTTGTGTTGTTCTTTAAGGTTGTGTTGTTCTTTAAGGTTGTGTTGTTCTTTAAGGTTGTGTTGTTCTTTAAGGTTGTGTTGTTCTTTAAGGTTATTAGCCTTTGATATAATGGTAATGGTGGTTTCAGTGTTGTGTACGGATGGATATTATCGTGTGGGTGACAACCCTGGAGTGTGTCAGAAGTGTCCAATCAACAGCTACAGGGCCGGAGACATGGCAGAGTGTACTTCATGTGGCGATCCGGACCTATACCGGACAGACACCGACGGCTCCGTCTCCCAGAGCCAGTGCAAACGTTATTGTGCGGCTGGGAGCTACCTGGACAGTAACACTAACTGCACACAGTGTCCTGAGAACTACTACAAGGCCACAGATATCCTGGCTGACTTCTATGCCACCCAATGTTACCGCTGCCCGGCAAGCCAGCCTCGGACACGCGGCCCTGGATCTGTAGCCTTGACCGACTGCAAATATGGTACACCAGCTTTGTTACCTCTTTGGATGCATTCTGACTTTAAATCAATATTGAAAGAAAACATTTACATTCAAATAAAAAAAGTTATACTGTGTATAAAACTATTTTTGAAAAAGAAAACCATCACAGCAAACTTTAGGATCCCTTTTAACTGGAAGACAGAGATTTATTTTGGGTACACATTGATTGGTATGTACTTTCAGGTAATTGCACAATTGGTCAGGTAGTGAATCCAGCCTATATTGCCAACCCAACCTCGGGAGCGGAAGAGTGTCTGACCTGCCCTTATGGCACGTACCAGCCAGTGGATGAACCCACAGATGAAGTGTGCCTCAACTGCTCAGCAGGACAGTCTACCAGGGTAGAGGGTGCTAGCTCGGTCTCCCAGTGTGAAGGTAAGCATTACATTGTACACCTAGCCCCAACTGCTCGGCAGGACAGTCTTCCAGGGTAGAGGGTGCTAGCTCGGTCTCCCAGTGTGAAGGTAAGCATTACATTGTACACCTAGCCTCAACTGCTCGGCAGGACAGTCTACCAAGGTGCAGGGTGCTAGCTGGGTCTCCCAGTGTGAAGGTAAGCATTACATTGTACACCTAGCCTCAACTGCTCGGCAGGACAGTCTACCAGGGTGCAGGGTGCTAGCTGGGTCTCCCAGTGTGAAGGTAAGCATTACATTGTACACCTAGCCCCAACTGCTCGGCAGGACAGTCTACCAAGGTGCAGGGTGCTAGCTGGGTCTCCCAGTGTGAAGGTAAGCATTACATTGTACACCTAGCCTCAACTGCTCGGCAGGACAGTCTACCAAGGTGCAGGGTGCTAGCTGGGTCTCCCAGTGTGAAGGTAAGCATTACATTGTACACCTAGCCTCAACTGCTCGGCAGGACAGTCTAGCAAGGTGCAGGGTGCTAGCTCGGTCTCCCAGTGTGAAGGTAAGCATTACGTTGTACACCTAGCCTCAACTGCTCGGCAGGACAGTCTACCAAGGTGCAGGGTGCTAGCTTGGTCTCCCAGTGTGAAGGTAAGCATTACATTGTACACCTAGCCCCAACTGCTCGGCAGGACAGTCTAGCAAGGTGCAGGGTGCTAGCTGGGTCTCCCAGTGTGAAGGTAAGCATTACATTGTACACCTAGATTATTTTGGCATGAACATTTCCAGTTAACACATGTGCATCCTTGACAGAGTGTGGCTGATACTGTCATTGCTTTGGCAAGGAATACTGTCGTAACTGAATGAATAATGATATGCACTGAGTTTGACCACAGATTATGCACATCATAGAAGTATCTCACCTTGAAAAGCTGATCATTCAGACTGGTGTATGTGCATGAGATGAAGGAATGACGATAGCTTTATTGTGTTGATTGCAGTGTTCTGTGGAGATGGCGAGTCCCTGGTGGTGAATACGTGCGTGCCCTGTCCTGTGGGTTACTACAAGAACAACAGTGAGAATGACCTTGCCAAGTTTGATGAGTGTCACCTCTGTCCTGAGGACTTTATCACAGCTGACGTAGGTGCCGACGACATAACATCTTGCAATATCAGTAAGTACTGCCCATGCTTTCGTCATATTTAGTTAATATATGTCTATATATTCTGTTTAGATAGATTTGCATATATTTTTTATATTAGTGAACCCTACTTTTTGATAGAGAGAAGTTGACTTTGCATGTTTTTTGTCACAGGAAATTGCACCTTGCCTGGAGAATACCGTAATGCTGGCACCAACCTGTGTGAACCATGTCCACTGGGGTCCTATCTCAATGACAAGTGGCAGACAGTGTGTAATCCATGCCCAGAAGGCGGCAACCAGACTACACTGGCAGTCGGCTCCTCACAGGTCTCAGATTGTAAAGGTAAGCCAAAAAATATCAATATACATTATGAATCTTGTAAAGACTAATATGATAATCATTTCTCCCATTATGCACATGAAAAAATACTTCCCTTTTCTATTATAATATGATACCAGATATATATTTCAGAACTCAAAAGTCAGAACTCAAAAGTCAGAACTCAAATGTCAGAACTCAAAAGTCAAAACTCAAAAGTCAAAACTCAATTTATTTGACCAAATGAAAATTTGACATGATGTCAGAATATTACAGTTCCTTCAGTGGCCGTGCAGACCCCATTAGGACCCCATTTAGACCCTATCTTACCACTTGCGCTAGTCACCCTGATGACAGAAGAAATATAGAATATACTGCTGGGTTTTTTGTCGTGCTTTAAGCAGGAATTGTTAATATAAATTTATATAAATGTGAATCCTGTGAGTTTTTAAGCAAAATTAATAAGATCTATTGAAAAAATGACACTGGTATATGCGCACTCCATCCAGCTTTGTTTGATCTTCTAGGAGAGTTATGTTTTGTGTTTTGTTGACAGCGTACTGTCCAGACGGGTACGAACTGGCAGGTGAGGGATGTGAAGTGTGTGATATCGGCTTCTATAAGGACAACGCTGTGGACGTCCTGGGGGAGTGCCTGCTGTGCCCAGATCAAACCTTCATCACCCCTGGATACGGCTCAACCCATGTCACTAACTGCAGTGTGGGTGAGTGCCAACATTTTATATCATACCATTTCAATTCACATTTCCTAACACTGCCGTTGAAGTGTTTTCTGTTGAGCCTTTCATATCTCACATTATTTCAAGACAGTCTTTTATATAAGTTGAGTACTCAAACATGAAGATATCTTGTAATTTATATTGTATATATTGAAGTCATAAAACTATTTCCAAATGAACATGATGAAAATTTCCCTTCAAACTGTTGTGATAATAAGGTGTTTTCCTTTGTCAGCAAACTGCAGTGCGGGTTCCTACCTGGGTGTGGATAACAGTTGCCACCTCTGCCCTAACGGCACGTACCAGCCTGAGAAGTGGCAGACCAGCTGCCGGACCTGCCCCCTAGAATACACCACGCCCACCGAAGGCTCCGTCTCCATCGCTGCATGCAGCCGTAAGTTCTCAACATACTCTCCTTTATATTTCTGTAAATTATAATTATCTATATATATTTGTCAATATCTGTAATATTTTGGCCGTTTCCATTATCTTTATCTCCGTTTCATTTATCAAGCTACTCTCATTGAATTAGCCCTGGGGCTATGGGCCGTGGCACAGCTGGTTAGAATGCGAGTTTATTAACACTAGCTCCTCTTTGATGTTCGTTCGGTTGTGGGTTCAATCCCTGGCCATGCTGATATTGCATTCATTTTACAAATTGATCATACAAGCTGAGGCCCATGCTGAAGGGTTAACCTATTGTTCTTGTACATGTATATCTGTGACTGGATGGGATGTCATGTCAAGTACCCGCAACATGATAATTCAGTGAGACAGCACTATTTCTGCTGCAGAAAAGTCTCATCATGAAGTGACTAAAATATTATTGAAAGTGATGTAAACCTCTCTTCCATCTCTCAAGGGTATTGAGCATTAATTATTTAATTTGGTATATTAAAAGCATATTGACATATGAATTGCATGGCATATTAAAATGGATAACCCCAGGCTCAAAGTAGGGCAGTACTGTTTGAAGCCATGGAAATGCTATTCAAAGGACACTACCATTGATGATGTCATAAGCACATTGCCATCTTCTCATGACATTATTTTACAGACAATTATTGAAGCTCATCAAGCCAATAATCAGTACATAATTTCTTTAAGGTTCCAAATAGAATGTATGTGAAGCTATACTGATCTATTTAGCAGTACATGAATCAATCCTGAACAAAGATCACACTTATCTAATCACATTACATGAACATAAACAATAAATCATAATTCTGTATATATATGTTTGTTTACCAGTGACGCCTAACCGGACCCAGGTTGCCCTGTCATTCACCTCTACAATAAATCATAATTCTATATATATTGTTTGTTTACCAGTGACGCCTAACCAGACACAGGTTGCCCTGTCATTCACCTCCACAATAAATCATAATTCTATATATATTGTTTGTTTACCAGTGACGCCTAACCGGACCCAGGTTGCCCTGTCATTCACCTCCACAATAAATCATAATTCTATATATATTGTTTGTTTACCAGTGACGCCTAACCGGACCCAGGTTGCCCTGTCATTCACCTCCACAATAAATCATAATTCTATATATATTGTTTGTTTACCAGTGACGCCTAACCGGACCCAGGTTGCCCTGTCATTCACCTCCACAATAAATCATAATTCTATATATATTGTTTGTTTACCAGTGACGCCTAACAGGACCCAGGTTGCCCTGTCATTCACCTCCACTCTGCAGTTCTTTGAGGAATTTTACGATTTAGACTCGGATGAGTTCGCTGAATTCAAGGAGCTCTTTGAAACTCAGCTTATCGCTCTGCTGGAAAACAACCCCGGCTTCAAAGAGGCTGTCTTGAAATCCTTCAGGTAATAATCATATATTTTCTAAAATGCTCCCATAACCTTTTAAATCTTCTTGACCATACACGTGATATTTTATTTAGAAAAGTGATCAAAATTTTGTTTCTTATAATATAAATATCAGTATTAACAACCATTTGCTGTGATTATTCACTGAGAGATTCGACAATGCTTTTAGTCGTGGAAGTACCACAGCGCACTATGACATCCTCATAGACAAGACAACAGGAGATGTTGACCAGGTGAACAGCACAGTGAAGGCAGCGGTAGACAGCGGGGCGGTGGGCACCATCCCCACGGTAGCAGACTCCTCTAAACTGGTGCTCAAGGACCAGAATGACGGCCAGGCTACCGTGGTGTGTACAGATGGTAACCAGCTGGACTATTCCAGCGGGGAGTGTGAACCCTGCCCGCTGGGATTCTACCAGCTGACCGGCGACGTCCGCAGTTGCCGTAAATGTCTGGATGGCTTCACCACACAGAATACTGGCACCCTGGCCTCAGATGATAGTGTCTGTAAAAGTAAGCATTCCTGCATATCTATATTTTTCATAACAACAGAGGTTCATTCCAAAATTACTGCAGGCCACACCACAGGCAACTATAAAAAACAGCATGTAGTTTGCTTCAAATACAAATTGTAAACTCAAAAATTGTAAATGAATTTAAACTTGAAAAAAATTGAATTAACCCACCTTCAGGTCAAATTTGTCAATATAGTAGGTTTTATTTAGACTTTTCTCTGTGTTATTTGCAAAAGTAGCATATCCATTGTGTTGTTACAGAGATATGCAGTGCAGGGTCGGAGAGCTTAGACAACGCTGTGTGTACGCTTTGCAACATTGGTCAATACAAACCCAGCGAGGACATCACCTTGTGTTCCGCCTGTGCCACAGGATTCACTACCAACATCACTGGCGCAGACTCTAGTAGCTACTGCTATGGTGAGTACAAGCTCCATGTACAGGCATTTTGTACCTCAGTCGTGGCATTCTGTTGCTTTCTGTCAAAAATGATGGTTGATAGGCAAGGAGGAGAGTAATAGACATACCGGTAGATATTGATTTCTTATTATTTGCACAAGGGAGCATTTTATCCATAATGCATTGTTGTGTTTTTCAGCTGCGTGTCCCGTTGGTCAGTACAGTGACGTCAGTGATGTGTGTCGGTCATGTCCAGTCAACCAGTACAATGATGAGGCCAACCAGAGAGATTGTAAGGCTTGTCCGGTCAGTCTGGGTACCTCCGGAACTGGATCAGACTCCTTGGAGGACTGCAAGAGTGAGTCAATCTTACCAATTATGTCTGGGGGGGAGGGCACTCACAAAATTGCTCGCTGGACATGGAAAAATAAGTTTTGATCATGCTCAAATTGTACTCCTTTAGCTCAAGTACAACTTTTGAACAAACATTTGTGATATGCATTACGCCTAAAAATGCTAAATTATAAAGAAATCTTTTGTATTTTGCCAGATAAATGTGAGCTGAATCCAAACTATTGTCTGAATGATGGCACATGTACATACAATACATTCCTGCATCAGGCCATCTGTATATGTAAGGAGCCCTATGAGGGCGCCACCTGTCTCATCAGGGGAGGTAAGTCAGGAGGGCGCCACCTACATATGAGTCACAGTAAACAATATGTGTACAGATAATTAGAATACTACATTTCATACCTCTTTGTTGAATGACAGTATTATGCAAAGTTATGCAAAGTAATTTATAAAAAATATTAGCAAGGAATCTTGCCTCTGGATAAATGTCTATAAATGCCGTGATCCTGCCACTAAGTTTTTGTATTGACCTTTCTAGAGCCCAAGTCAGAGTCTACCATCATCATCGCCGCGGTGCTGGGGTCGGTGGGAGGACTCATCCTCATTATCCTCGCCATTGTCGGCTGCCGCGTCTGCTGCTGCACGTAAGTTGTCCTCAGCAAGAATTTCCCAGCATGCCTCATCAATATTTCCCAGCATGCCTCATCAATATTTCCCAGCATGCCTCATATTTCTCAGCATGCTCAACAATTCTTTCCCAGTATATCTCAATGAATTAATGTGGGAAAAAATTATAATAAATCTTTTTCTTTCCAGTTCTTCAAAGAACAAGCATGAGAAAGACATATATGCCACTATGGGTCCGCGCTTCCCTGCCCCAGCGTCTGAGCTGAGACCCATGGACAGCATGTACCGGCCCATGGGAGTGATGTACCCGAGCCGGCCCTCCCATGTAGGCACCCCCACCATGCTGGGTGGCCCCACCTCTAAGTACATGTTCTATGACGACACGTACGGAGACCTCCCCAGTGCCAGTGTCTACAATGGAGGTTACAACGAGGAGATGCCGGCCTACAATAATGAAGGATTCATCCACTCAGACTCGGTCTTCCAGCCCGGTCGTAGCAACGGTGTGGCTGGGTCAGGGCCTGATGCTATATATGACAATAGAAATGGCAGTGCCTATGTTCCCACTTACGGCAATGGCCCAGGGTCCACACTCTTTTATTAGAAGCTCTGCTCTTATTACTAATTAATACCAATAAAGACTTGGTATAACCCAGTAGAGGACAAAGACAGCCTGATATCAAGCTCCCAATTCTCATGTAATGATGGGTTCTGACTTGATTGTAGGTTCTGACATAATAATTTGATTTGTGATGTTGGCTACACCACTTGTGTCTGTAGTTTGGTTGATCATGATACTCCCCCTGGTGTCTGTTACTGGTCTCATTCTACTACAGGTACCCTCTCTCATGCACATATCACAAGTAACACTGTGATTCACCACTAAGACCCAGGTGACATGGCTTCCAAAACAAACTATATCGCTGAGAACAAGAGAAATGTATCAAAGGTTTGCGTCTTCTATTTTAAAATATATAATACAGTTGCATTTAAAAAATGTGCAATTTTTTGTTTGGTGTATGTTAATCATTTTGTTCAGAACAGTTACTGAAAGATATTATTTATAAATATTTTCAGTTCACTTTTCATGCCTGAATTCTGTAGAAATGACTCCATAATATAATTCTTTATAGAGATTAAAAAGACAAATGTAGTTGGAATTGTATAACAATTAACTGTCATTTCAATTTAACTCTTCTGTTTTCAAACCTTTTTATTGTGAAAAATACATAAAGTACAGAATAACTGAAGTTAGTTAAGTAGTGTAACTAATCATGGGTATCAAGCAGATTTTAATCACCCAAACATTGGAATATCAAAATTCCAAAGATTATGAATTGTATTATACACAGAAATAAAACAATAAGATGGTGATTAATGATAGCAATGCATATGTGTACAGAACTGCAACTGCCAAGAAAGTTTGTATCTAACAATATTAAAAAATAAATAAAAAAATTAATAACACTGTACATACCTATTTGTGTTTTCTTTTTACCCTCAGCCCCTGATGTAATCAGGCTGAGGGTATTGCAGTACTCCTGGCGTGGGTATGTATGTATGTATGTCTGTAGCGAACATCCTCGTCATCGCGATAAGTCGAGAACAAATAATGGCAGCTTCATGAAACTTAACGAGTTCGACGGATGGCGACCTTGACCTATTTCTCAAGGTCACAGGGACAATTATGTGAAATATCAAGAATCCCATTACATTTTTGTATGGAACATGACCTTCACCTACTTTTCAAGGTCACAGGGACAATTATGTGAAATCCCTATCATTGCTATAACTTGAGAACGAATGATTGCAGCTTTATGAGACTTGACACACATAAGCATCTGGTGAAAACCTTGGACGAGTTTGATGCACGGCAACCTTGACCTATTTCTCAAGGTCACAGGGACAATTATGTGAAATATCAAGAATCCCGATAACTCAAGAACAAATGATGGTAGCTTTCTGAGATTTAACACACATGAGCACCTGGTGAAGATCTCGAACATTTTTGTATGGAACATGACATTCACCTAATATCATTGCAATAATTCGAGAACGAATGATGGCAGCTTTATGAGACTTGACACACATAAGCATCTGGTAAAGACCCCAAATGAGTTTGATGAATGTTGACCTTCACCTGCTTTTCAAGGTCACAGGCCCATCATCTCAATTCTAGAGTAAATGATGAAAAGTTCCTTGACACGCATAAGCTATCAAAGGAAGTAGATGTGCACAAAATAATATGTATTTTTAACCCCCTCATCAATTTGCCTTGGTGCAGTGACGTTTTGTTCACAAATATTGTGTGGAGTGAATGTTGTGCAGTAAGTTACCAGGGCTGAGGTTTGATGCATCTCTGATGCCTATGTTTTTTACCCTCAGTCCCTGATGTAATCAGGCTGAGGGTATTGCAGTACTCCTGGCGTGGGTATGTATGTATGTATGTATGTAGGGTATGTATGTCTGTAGCGAACATCCTTGTCATCGCGATAACTCGAGAACAAATGATGGCAACTTCATGAAACTTGACACACATAAGCATCTGGTGAAAACCTCGGACGAGTTCGATGGACAGCGACCTTGACCTATTTTTCAAGGTCACAGGGACAATTATGTGAAATCCCAAGAATCCCAATAACTCAAGGACAAATGATGGCAGCTTTATGAGATTTGACACACACAAGCATCTGGTGAAGACCTCAGAATTTTTTTTATGAAACATGACCTTCACCTACTTTTCAAGGTCACAGGGACAATTATGTGAAATCATCCTTGTCATCGCGATAACTCAAGAACAAATGATGGCTTTGTTTGTTTGTTTTGGGGTTTTACATCACTTTCAACATTATCTCAGTCATTTCGTGATGAGACCTACTTGTAGCAGATATAGTGCTGCCTCACTGAATTGACATGTCGCAGGTCCTTGACATGACAACCCACCCGGTCACAGATTTACAAGGACAACGGGTTAACCCTTTTGGCACGGGCCTCAGCTCATATGGGAAATTGTATCATGAGTTCAATCCCGGCACGGCCAGGGTTCGAACCCACGACCTTTGGATCACCACAGAGGAACTGGTGCTAATTAAGCTGGCGCTCTAACCAACTGCGCCACGGCCCGTGGCCTCAAATGATGGCAACTTCATGAAATTTGATACACATAAGCATCTGGTGAAAACCTCGGACGAGTTCAATGGACAGCGACCTTGACCTATTTGTCAAGGTCACAGGGACAATTATGTGAAATCCCAAGAATCGTCGTAACTCAAGGACAAATGATGGCAGCTTTATGAGATTTGACACACATAAGCATCTGGTGAAGACCTCAGAATTTTTATATGGAACATGACCTTCACCTACTTTTCAAGGTCACAGGGACAATTATGTGAAATCATCCTTGTCATCGTGATAACTCAAGAACAAATGATGGCAGCTTCATGAAACTTGACACACATAAGCATCTGGTGAAAACCGCGGACGAGTTTGATGGACGGCGACCTTGACCTATTTTTCAAGGTCACAGGGACAATTATGTGAAATCATCCTTGTCATCGCAATAACTCAAGGACAAATGATGGCAGCTTTATGAGACTTGACAAACATAAGCATATGGTAAAGACCTCCGACTTCCTTTGATGGAACATGACCTTCACCTACTTTTCAAGGTCACAGGGACAATTATGTGAAATCATCCTTGTTATCGTGATAACTCGTGAATAAATGATGGCAGCTTCATGAAACCTACCACACATAAGCATCTGGTGAAAACCTCGGACAAGTTTGATGGACGGCGACCTTGACCTATTTTTCAAGGTTACAGGGACAATTATGTGAAATCCCAAGAATCACAATAACTCAAGAACGAATGATGGCAGCTCTATGAGATTTGACACACATAAGCATCTGATGAAAACCTCAGAATTTTTATGAAACATGACCTTCACTTACTTTTCAAGGTCACAGTGACAATTATGTGAAATCATCCTTGTCATCGCAGTAACTCAAGAACAAATGATGGCAGCTTTATGAGACTTGACACACATAAGCATCTGGTGAAGACCTCAGACTTCCTTTGAACGAACATGACCTTCACCTACTTTTCAAGGTCACAGGGACAATTGTACCATGAAATCCCCATCATTGCGATAACTCGAGAACAAATGATGGCAGCTTTATGAGATTTGACACAAATAAGCATCTAGTAAAGACCCCAAAAGAGTTTGATGAATGGTGACCTTAACCTGCTTTTCAAGGTCACCGGCCCATCTCAATAATTCTAGAGTAAATGATGACAGTTTCATGATACTTGACACACCTAAGCTATCAAAGGAAGTAGATTTTATGTTTTCTTTTACCCCTGCATCAATTTGCCTTGGTGCAGTGACATTTTGTTCACAAATATTGTGTGGAGCAAATGTTGTGCAATGAGTTACCAGGGCTGAGGGTTGATGCATCTCTGATGCCTATGTTTTTTTAAAGAGCTTATATATCTTCCTAATAATCCAATGAGCGCTGCACGCACATTCGGTTTAGGGACCAATCATGGCAGGCAAGACAATAGTGGGAGACAATGGCAGTCATTTCAACCAATCGGAGAGCAGCTATTGAACGTAACAATGGTGGGAAGTGGCAATCAAAATGTGGACATTTCAGCATTGCATGGCTTTCTCAGAATAACTTTTAGAGACAAAATATCAAACAACTGAGAAAAAAATGTTCAAATTAGGATGCAACAGGGTCATTTGGGGAAGCTAGGGATGGTCAAGTATATGATAACACTAAGTATGTGGAGTGTCATTCTATAAAATTAAAAACAAAAAAAGAGACATGCCATGGTGTTATTTACACAGATTTTTAAAAATTATCAAAAGGTATCCAAATTATAATTATTTTTCATAAGGAAAATATAATTATGCATATGAATATTTTCTTATATTCATTAGTATTAAAACATTTAAAATGTTATTTGTAAGGTTTTTAGCTTTGCTGGATTTTCTTACAGCTATCACTGTCGTGGATTCATAAATTTTGAAAAGTATGACAATCATCAGACATTGGGAATTGAGATATCAACGTTATAACAAGTTGGAGCTGATCATGAATTTTGATTGGCTGAATTATAGCCTCCGTTTATGATAGGAAGCAGTGTGGCGATACTTTCAATAATCATTTATGAAGCAATTCTGAGAACCAATCCCACGATACATGCACTGTGCATATCTCCATTGATTATAATAAGTACTTCCAAACAAAATCAAGAGTATACGGTATAAAATATAATCCTGAACCTCCAAAGCTATATAATAGAATGTCTGTACATAGCTCAAGATGCAGGGTAATTTAGTGGAAATGTTTCAGGAAGCGCCATTTTGTTGTTGCTTTCAGAAATGTGTTGCCTCACCAAATTGAATTTGTATTCTTTGTGTTGTTTTTGGTATTCTATATCCTTTAAATATTTTGTTATTGAAGGTCGCTTGTTTACATCAAAATCTGATTATTTGAGTATCAGTCCTAATTAACAGAACTGATCAAATTCCTAATTATGTCATTAGGCCTAATATGAAAGAAACACTTATTTCTAAGGGGAAATAAGATTTCCTGTGACAAATTTGTCACATGAGGAACTGATGTTGAATGTTTTAGTGAATTTGAACATATTCATCATAATGTTCTGTAACAAGCTTTTCATCGCCATCTGGTTGGAAACATGATTTTCTGGCAAATTCCAAATTGTTTCAAATATTTCCTTTCATTATGTTTTAACATATATCTATGCTGCTACACATTTGCAAATTCTTCTATATAATATTAAATAGTGGGGCCACAGGCTATGGCACAGCTGGTTAGAGCACAAGCACCAGTTGCTATGGTGATCCAGAGGTTTGATCCAGCCATGCTGAGATTGAATTCATCATAGTAATACAATTTCTTATTTGAGCTGAGGTCCGTGCTTGGAATGTAGACCTGTTGTCTTGTTATATCAGTGACTGTCTTTGTTTTCATGTCCTGGACCTGTGACATGACAATTCAGTAAGAAAGCACTGTATCTGCTACAAGTAGGTCTAGTCATGAAATGACTGAAGTACTGTTGAAATTGATGAAAAAACCCCAAACGATATATTAAGCAATACAATACTCTGGATAAACAAAAGATACTTGTGAAACAAGGTTTGGTTGGACAAAGCCCCTTGAATGTTTTCCTGTCAGTAAATAATACTGGCAATAATATGTCATATTTTAATTCAATGTGACTTGTCTTTTTGATTTTTGTTTGTTCATTTTAAGGACTCAATACCAGGTGACAATATGAGAATGTGGAAAACATCTTTAGATCTAACTTTACATGATCGCTTATTCTGTCAAAATAGCTGATATGAAATGTGAAATTGAGAGGTGGGTCATTTTTGTCTCCCCTGCAGCTGCTGTCACTTTTCATCCATCCGTCCATTCAGAGCTTCAGTGAACAGTCACACCTCAGTGGAAAATTCAACATTTTGAAGAAAAAACTTTAATCTTAGCTATTATACAAAATTTCAGCTTCAATCTTGGTGGAAATGTGTATCATATTGTTCTTCATAGGGGCTTGTTGAAAAAATCATGCCTGAGTGAGCAGTCATTTAAACATTTTTAAAAACTTTGAATTTGACTTTGAATTTGACATGAAGTGACTGAGCTGCCGTTTTTGCCTAAATAAACACTTTAATGGTCGGTGACTAGTTGGTTAAATGATTATATTTGATGTATCAAGGTCAAACTGCTCATTTCAGTGAAATCATGCCTTTTTACAGAGTTTATGTACTGACATTTCTCTGAAATTTCTACCATCACTAAAAGCCAATAACTAATATAACTGAATATCTGAAAGCAATTAGATGCAAGGAGGGCTTTAATTTTTTATGTGACCTAAAACAAGTGGGCTGCTTGAACAATACCTTCTGTGCCCCTCTGATGTGATGTTAAAGCCCATCCCAAGCAGAGGGTCTCTGTGGGTAATTCAGTGTTTAATCTCTGTGCCATAATGGTGGCATTTGGGGAGTCTTTTGTCAGCATCCTGTGGCCGCATAAATGATGAATGATATAATCCCCAGCGAGCAGATCCCCTGAATGTCAACTGAAGACGACAAACATTACAGACGTAATTATACATGTCAAAGTTTGCTGGCACATATATTTAATGAGTGTCCCCGAGTGTGGAGGTAGTTACAGGTAGAATGCTGGCACGATGCACACAGATACCACGATGACGGCGGCCAGAGAGGCTCTACTTTGTGCAGCTATCCTCGTCCTGCATCACCTCACCACCAACGGTAAGTCCTCCTTTATCTATAGACTGCTCTCCTCAACACTTCTCTCAACATTTGAATTGCTTTGTTTTTATGAACTTTTCAGCACTGTTTCGGCCATATCTGGTGAGATAGGAGTCTGTCACAGGAACTCAATGCCCTACTCGGAAATCTTTCTTTTGCATTATCACATTTATGTGATAACACAAACAATAGCCTTTGATAACGAATCATGAAGCTCATCTCTGGAAACACATTAATTGATAGGCGTAATTATTTCTGAGTTTTAATCTACAGCAAAGCAATAATAGTTTACCAACACTTAGTAATCATATATAATTCATCAGTGAAATTTGTATTTTTTCCAATGAAAATATTAAATGCACATTATGTACAGAGCACTAATCTGTGTCTTGTCCTCTCTATCCCTTGTCCTGGTCTTTCCATTCTGTGAAAGGACAGGGATTAGTGATGGTGGTCACAGATTAGGAGCAGAAAGAACAGGGATTAGTGACGGTGGTCACAGATTAGGAAAAGGACAGGGATTAGTGATGGTGGTCACAGATTAGGAACAGAAAGGACAGGGATTAGTGATGGTGGTCACAGATTAGGAAAAGGACAGGGAATAGTGATGGTGGTCACAGATTAGGAAAATGACAGGGATTAGTGATGGTGGTTACAGATTAGGAAAAGGACAGGGATTAGTGATGGTGGTCACAGATTAGGAAAAGGACAGGGATTAGTGATGGTGGTCACAGATTAGGAAAAGGACAGGGATTAGTGATGGTGGTCACAGATTAGGGAAAGGACAGGGATTAGTGATGGTGGTCACAGATTAGGAAAAGGACAGGGATTAGTGATGGTGGTCACAGATTAGGAACAGAAAGGACAGGGATTAGTGACGGTGGTCACAGATTAGGAAAAGGACAGGGATTAGTGACGATGGTCACAGATTAGAAAAGGACAGGGATTAGTGACGATGGTCACAGATTAGAAAAGGACAGGGATTAGTGACGATGGTCACAGATTAGAAAAGGACAGGGATTAGTGACGATGGTCACAGATTAGAAAAGGACAGGGATTAGTGACGGTGGTCACAGATTAGGAAAAGGACAGGGATTAGTGACGGTGGTCACAGATTAGGAACAGAAAGGACAGGGATTAGTGATGGTGGTCACAGATTAGGAAAAGGACAGGGATTAGTGACAGTGGTCACAGATTAGAAAAGGACAGGGATTAGTGATGGTGGTCACAGATTAGGATAAGGACAGGGATTAGTGATGGTGGTCACAGATTAGGAACAGAAGGGACAGGGATTAGTGACGGTGGTCACAGATTAGGAACAGAAAGGACAGGGATTAGTGATGGTGGTCACAGATTAGGAAAAGGACAGGGATTAGTGACGGTGGTCAAGGATTAGAAAAGGACAGGGATTAGTGACGGTGGTCACAGATTAGGAAAAGGACAGGGATTAGTGACGGTGGTCACAGATTAGAAAAGGACAGGGATTAGTGATGGTGGTCACAGATTAGGAACAGAAAGGACAGGGATTAGTGACGGTGGTCACAGATTAGGAAAAGGACAGGGATTAGTGACGGTGGTCACAGATTAGAAAAGGACAGGGATTAGTGATGGTGGTCACAGATTAGGAACAGAAAGGACAGGGATTGATGACGGTGATTTGAAACTGCGCATTGATATGGGATTTTGATTTACATTTTTTTCAAATCCCACAAAAATATCTATATTATAATAACAGAAATATTCATGACATATTTCTCTTTGGTAGGTATGGTGAATGGGTTTTATATTTCCCACGAGAGGAGCCGGTCCCTTCCAGCCTTACTTGAACCGTGGCAGAACATGAGGAAATTATGGACGGCAAAGGGTGGCTCAGGCCGCAGCGAGTTAGGACCATTGTCATGGGATACCAAGGACAGACACAAAGCATTTAATAAGCTCGGGACAGTGTCTGTACAAGCAGATGAGACGAGAGGTGATTACGTACATAAAAGCATTGATAAACCAAACCTCAGCCGAATTCATAATCTGAGTTTAAGTCTCATCATGAGAGGAATAAAGAAGCGGCACATGGAAGTAAGACCATATAATATCAAGGGGGGCCCAGAGAAATGGCACGAGGAGACAGCCCCGTTTATTGTGAAAAGAGAACTAGAGAAACGATACGAGGATATACGTCCATATATCAAGTTCTCCTGGCGAGCCTGGGGTGGGATTAACATCAGCAATGCATATAACCATACTCCTGGGGTCAACAAGAATTAACACAAGATTCTACGCAATTTCTTTAACATAAATATGTAATACAGGCCACAAATACTCTGAGTCATCAGTATTTTGATTTGTTATTGTTCTCTATAAATATGCCAGTCAATTATGTTTGCACAAGAAACAAATCTTTTATTTTGATATATTTATTACTCTTGAATTCAAAAATATTACAGAAACTCATTATCTTCAAATAATTGCCAATAAATTCTCTGTATGTGAGAGGGTTTATAAATGCTACTATTTACATGTTGTCTGGATAAAGCTGCTGTTCTGTGAACCATGCATCTGCCTTACTGCAAATATAACTCCTCAGGAGTCAAAATCTAAAGCTTTTCACATAATAAGGTGTGATTAAAACAAATAATTGATTTATGTATCCTTCAAAAAGCTTTAATCAAGTTGCAGATCACATTCATTGATGGACAAAGCCTTCCTCGGGAAAGCTCAGATGGAAACTGGTACATATATCACTATAAGCCGCGGCTAAAGGGGACACGAGCATTCTCAAAGCATCTGAAAATACTAACTGTAAATGGAAGAGAAGATGTGGAAAAAATACCAAAATGTCTTTATAATCTCTTAATTATCTAATTGAGTGTGTTGTATTCTAACTTCAGTCTAAATTGGTATCATCTAAACAGGAAACATATACATATAATATTCCAATCTCAGGAGGCCAGAAGTCTGACCAGTAAATGGGTTTCAAATAAAGATGGTTTCTCTTACTGATATCAAAGATGGCGTCAATAAAGCAGTCATGTTCTGGTCCAATTAAGTACAATGCCTGAACACTGAACACATTATATCCACATTCCTTGTCTTATAATCAACACAAACTTCACATAGTGGTATTCACTGATATCTCAACAAAAAGAAGATCCCATGATATGACCACAATTAAATACAATATTTAACTGACCACAATCAAGAAACCATGAATGACTACATTTCTCAAGACAAAGGTACAATTAAGCAAATATTGGTTCGTGTACACTTGCCTGCAATATGCAGGTGTGTCAAGTTAATTCACACCTCTAAGACAATTTGCAAGTATGAATTTATATAGGCGATTTTTATCATCAATACCTTTCATATACTATTTATTCATATACTATTTATTCTTGGACTTCAAGCCAAACTTTGTTAAATTGAAACTTCAGAGATATGAGGCAAATTATTGCAAAGATTCCCTTATCATACAGTAATATTGAATCTATTAAGTGAAAATACTCTAAAAGCCTTGCTCCAAACTCACCTCAAACTAGTCTGTAAAATATCGGGTAACTTAATAATGAGATAAATATGACCTTATTTACATAAGGGAAATGTACATATATAAAGTTGTAAATTAATTAGAAATATACAACAATATGAATAAACTGTAAATTATAATTAAAATTCTATATAAAATATCTATAGAGCATGCAATGTTATAACTTAAAATACCTTATCAATATCACAGAATCATTAGTACCCGGCTTAAGCTGGGCCACACTATGTTACTCTGTGTTCCAGCCTGAACTGAAATAATAGGCCAATGGCCTTAGCACTCTGATGATCATTGCTTGTTTGAGTAATGTTTGTGAAATAATTTCTAAAAATTCCTGCAAATTGCTTCATAAAAGATCATTTAAATCCTTCCCCAGAGCAGAATAGTAAATAATAATTTTGACCAATCAAAATGCATGTTACATATTGAATATTGTGCTTCTGGTGGAGAGTATGGTTATTCAAAATGGCTGTCTCCTTGACAACTCAGTGAAATTATATTTTTTTTAACAAAATTTGAAATGGAAAAAAATCTGAGCCAAATGGAAAATAGATAGAATTAGTCCCCTGCAAATACAACTTGCTACTAATAGCTAAGGACTCCGACCAGTAGTTTCAGAGGTGAACAACAAAGTTGACAGACAATATGACAAAAGATTTCCCATTGCAGAAGCTATGCAACACATAGCTAAAAATGAGGCAAATTTTCAATTTAGATAATCTTATTCATTAATGTGCATATCTTTTTCTTTGATCATATTTAGTACTATCAAGCTAATAATCTTGAGTAAGTAGCTTAAAGCAAAGCTTATTCTCTTGGGATATAGCCTACAAGTTATCTATCACAACATCACTTAATGAGGATGATACTGCTCAGCATTGTTATAAAGTCTTGTGATTATTAGAATTTTAATATTCTAATTGTCCCTTATGCTGTCAAATGGTAAAAAATATCACAACGAAAACCTTCAAGTTAAATAAATAAGCGTCATGTTATTTTTAAAAATCTCATTTTAGTGTTTTTTGCATACCCAATTATATTTAAATCTAATAAACGGTTTAAATGTATATTTAATTTAGAGAATTTATATTTCATATCTTGTACTTAAAAGAAAAATGGACCATAATTTATAACTGCAAAGTTAAACATCTTTGCTGAACATTTAATTAAATATAAAGGATTCACTATATACAGTAAACTGTCTGAGATTGCCTACTAGTTTAATAGAAGCCAGGGTATTGCCATAAAGTCACGTGGTGGCTGCCTTGCTGAGGTACTCTGAATACCACAATATAACGAGTGAAGTACGAGGACACTTTGAGACGTCATCATCATGCCACATCACAATTTATCCTATTTTTACACTTGTACCACCAAAGAGGTTTGGAGTTTCCAAAGTTCCATGGAGCACCAGGAGATGAGATATGTGTATTTATCGTCAGCAGTGATTGCTGGAAGCTGAGATGGTGTGGCCTGGTTAAGTTCAAGACTGGTGTGGCCTGGTTAGGTTCAAGACTGGTGTGGCCTGGTTAGGTTCACGACTGGTGTGGCCTGGTTAGGTTCACGACTGGTGTGGCCTGGTTAGGTTCACGATTGGTGTTCCAAAGCATGGTTATGTTCATTGTATTGCAAGGTGTGAAAATTGTTCACTCGCTCATATTTTCATATGGTCAGGATAAAAAGCTGACCCATATTGTCATTGTCAGATTATCTGGGTCAAAGGCCGACCTATTAATCATATTATCTGGGTCAAAGGTTGATGCACATTGTTGACTTCATCGCTGGAGACTGTTGCCTGTGACACCCAGTCCCTCCACACGGCCATAGCTGGGTATGGTTGGGGCGGGTCTGCGACCTGTGCTCCGCCCCTGGGGGGTACTTACATTTGAGGGTCCTGCTGGTCCTACAGATAAATGATAATAAAATAAGGTGAAACAATCCATATCATATATCTTGTTTAGTATACATAACAATTTCGTGTGAATTTTAAAAGTTAAACTTGTCTTTATAAATACCTCTGACTCTCTTCTTGATGGTGAGACCGCGCCCTTTTTCTGGCGCCGCCTGGTGGACAGTTCGTGAATTTGTTGCTTTGTCGCTTTCAAACTGCATCACATCTTCATCTGGAAGATAAAAAATTACATGAAGGACAAAATTAAGGCAAAAACTAAAATAAATATCAACATATTGCAAATATAACAGGCAAACAAAAACAGGTCATATTGATCAATGGCACATATGGCACTATAGGGCACATAGTTTACTACTGGGTACATGGTTCTACAAGACATATATTAGACATGACAGACCATAAAGGGCTCTCTGGGCAGACTATAATGGGGCTTACCTGGAGCATGATGAGGGGTTCTGTGAAGGGGCTGCCGGTTGATGGGGACCGTGTCCCTACTCCCGGGCTTTGACTAGAATATAATGGGGCTTACCCAGTCAGGATCGAGCCGCCTTCCAACGGCCAATTGCCTTTGCAGTTTGCCTCGTTTTGAACTACATGGAAACCATTCATAAAATTTGGTTGCTAGGTGTTTGTAAATATGCGCGGACGTCGCAGAAAACAGCTTTGACTCGTCTATACTACTGAAATCAATGGCAGACATTCATCGGACCTTGCCATGCTGGAGGCTGTCATTCAACACTGCTACACTTTTTAAATACGCATTGCACCACTTGCACATTCACAGTGTACAGAGATACTAGTCTGTATTATCACATGGACTCATCAGAATTGTCAAAATTTGCGTGCCTCAAAAGTGTAGCAGTGTTGATTGACACCCTCCAGCAAGGCAAGGTCTGATATGTCAAGTTCTCTTCTTTGACCCTAAATGACTTTTTAATTCTGAAAAGTCAAACAGGGGTAAATAATCACATAATACATCAGTTGGTGTGAACAGATTTCACAATCATTTTGTCTTTCTGATATAAACTGGCTGAAAAGAAAAGCCTTGTACCGACGCTAGTCCGTTATACTACAGATGACGTAACGATTACGTTTAAAAGGAAACGTTCCATCTGGCGGGAAAAGCGGGAGCTCGATCCTGACTGTACCTGTGGCATGATGAGGGGTTCTGTGAAGGGGCTGCCGGTTGATGGGGACCGTGTCCCTACTCCCGGGTCCCTACTCCCGGGCTTTGACTACAGACCATAATGGGGCTTACCTGTGGCATGATGAGGGGTTCTGTGAAGGGGCTGCCGGTTGATGGGGCTTACCTGTGGCATGATGAGGGGTTCTGTGAAGGGGCTGCCGGTTGATGGGGCTTACCTGTGGCATGATGAGGGGTTTTGTGAAGGGGGTGCCGGTTGATGGGGCTTACCTGTGGCATGATGAGGGGTTCTGTGAAGGGGCTGCCGGTTGATGGGGCTTACCTGTGGCATGAAGAGGGGTTCTGTGAAGGGGCTGCCAGTTGATGGGGCTTATCTGTGGCATGATGAGGGGTTCTGTGAAAGGGCTGCCGGTTGATGGAGCTTACCTGTGGCATGATGAGGGGTTCTGTGAAGGGGCTGCTGGTTGATGGGGCTTACCTGTGGCATGATGAGGGGTTCTGTGAAGGGGCTGCCGGTTGATGGGGCTTACATGATGAGGGGTTCTGTGAAGGGGCTGCCGGTTGATGGGGCTTACCTGTGGCATGATGAGGGGTTCTGTGAAGGGGCTGCCGGTTGATGGGGCTTACCTGTGGCATGATGAGGGGTTCTGTGAAGGGGCTGCCGGTTGATGGAGCTTACCTGTGGCATGATGAGGGGTTCTGTGAAGGGGCTGCTGGTTGATGGGGCTTACCTGTGGCATGATGAGGGGTTCTGTGAAGGGGCTGCCGGTTGATGGGGCTTACCTGTGGCATGATGAGGGGTTCTGTGAAGGGGCTGCCGGTTGATGGGGCTTACCTGTGGCATGATGAGGGGTTCTGTGAAGGGGCTGCCGGTTGATGGGGCTTACCTGTGGCATGATGAGGGGTTCTGTGAAGGGGCTGCCGGTTGAGTGTACGCCGGCTCGTCATGCTGCTGATGGACACCTGGTCTACCGGCTTACGAGCGACCGCCTTGCTCAACTGTCAACATAAACGGGAGATCATGCAAACATTGAACATTAATGGAACATAATAGAGACATGGCAGCAGTGAATAGGAGAGTCTTGGTCCACCCTCCTGCTGAACTTAGCATTACAGATAACATAGTGGCTTAGATATGCATGCATTAATTGTTAGATGTTTTTACTCTTCTTTCTTCATATCTGATCCATATCTTTCTGATGTGTACATTATTTTTCACGTTATTCTCTTCTTATACGTTCTTCACTGTATTTTCTTTTCAATGTCTTAATATTGTTTACATTTTTGTTTTCTGAATCCGCTTTATGGAGGCAGCTCATGTATACATTCGGGTAGAGAACTGTGAGAATTATAAAGCTTTTTAATGCATAATTATCTCATTCTGGAATAAAGCTTGTGTTCATGTGAATAAAACGGTCAAACCCTTCCGTTTAATTTAAATCTTTATCATTCATTAGAAATTAAGGTGAATATCTTCAAAATTAAAAATTGAAAATATTATTCAAACCATTCTAAAAATTCGCCTTAATCTAAGTGCAAATAATTCGCCATAATTTAAGTGCATATATTAAGCAAGGTTAACAATGTAAAATATAAACTTAATATTAAATGTTGTGGGAAAATCTAGTCCCTGATTTTAGGTGTTGAAATATTGTAAATAATATTAGCTGCAAGCATGCTGTAGTCCTATGAGTCTCCCACCATAAAATCACTCATAACCATAAGATTTAATGAGTCAAAATTGCCCCAATATAGCGCCCCTTGTAAACACCCCCATACTTAAGTCAGCGGCATCTTACTCTTTAATTAGTAAAGCAATGATGCATATCTTTAGGATACAAACATAAGCAACACTGCAGTCAGTCAAAAGATAAAGTCATGCATGCATGTATCTTATTGCAAGTCTTCATAAAATCTTATGGTTCCTTCTTCTATAAATCCTCACAAAATACAGACCAAAAGATGAGTTACCGTAATTTTTGGCACTATCTGTGACGGGGTGAAAGTTTCAGTGACCTGTTAATTATGTGTTATACTGAACATAATAATACCGAAACACTTTCTGCAGTTGGAATATATCAATGAAACTTAATTATGAAGATATAAAAGAATAATGAAAGATCCCTTGTGGCAGAGCTAAGGGAGGCGGGCAGCAGTTACCTTACGAAAGAAAGTCTCAGGTGTCATCTAGAGGGGTACAATGTCGACAACAAAGAGACCGTATAAACACAACAAGGACAATATACATGATATAGTCAGACAACATTCAACAGAATGTAGCACAAAATCATCAATCTGAGTCTTAAAAGGGTAATAGTGGTTTCTTCTAAATGAGTTAAATATTGAAAGCTAGAGAAATAAATATATGGATTTATATTATGTCTCATTTACTGACCTGGCCATTTCTATATATGAATACAATCTATAAAGTGCAATCATGCCGAGTTATAAACTGTGTCAAACTACAACAAGTTTCAATCAACCTATATATAATATATACATAATATATGAATAAATATATACACACAGCAATGGTGCTTTACATTACTTGCCAACTGTGATTCACAGTATTTTACAATACGTTAATTTTTTTCTGAGATATTTCTCCTATACATGTGCACACTTGAGCTACAGACATTATCATGACGAGGGACACGTACCTGACCATAGTTGGCGGGGTCCTGGGATCGAGTCCGTTTCTTGGCGTTGGCTCTGTTGAGGGCTGCCTGACTCTTCTTGGTGTTCCGGTACTTGGGTCTCCTGCTGGTGCGGGAGGCGGCGTTGGCATCCACAATGCTCTGGTCAGCAGTGCCGGTGGAGAATGTGTCAGGGTCCATCAAATGGTGTAAGGTCAGAGATGACCCAAATTTGCGGTCATGATTAGCCAATCGGCTTGCAGATAAATAGTTGTCATTGTTGTCTATGGCTAGCAATGTGTGGCCGTGTGGCATGTCTTTATGGAGCCTCTCATTGTTCAGGGCATCAAGTTGCGCTTTATTGCGCCTCTTGGCTGCCAGGGCTGCAATGTTCCTCGTCTTTGTTGATATTATATTCTTGTTTGCCGCCAGTTTGCGGGGGGAGGGGGTGTCCTGGGTGACGGGGGACATTTTGCTGTTGTCGGGGGCAGGGGAGGGTGAGGTGGCGTTGCTACGGCTACTCAGTGTTATGATGCTATGCTGGCTTTTCTGCCTGTGATTTAGCGTCGCGGTGGATTTCGAGGCCAGGAGATCTTCCTGTGCCGCAGCCGCCTCCCGCATCTCCTCAGCCTTCGGGCTGCGCGAAAAGATCTTATCTGATGAAGACGTTCTACAAAACAAACCATCCGGTCAATATAATGAAGCTGACTTTCTTTTAGAAACGCTGCCTGATTCTCTGTCCTCTTCACTGAAGTTACCCTCTCAGAATATTTCAATCTCAGTTTATGGCAATATCAACCACAAAATCTGTTGGACCACATGACTGGGAGAGTGGAATGCAGGATATAAAGTGACAAGAATTGGAATTTATTATAGATTAAAATATACTTGAAAATATACATAAAATATACATGATCTGGTTCTTTGTTTTGAGGGTTGGAGGGTAGACTGCTGTATTTGAATATTTTTATACTTGCACATTCTATATTTTCTCAGTTCATAACAAGATAAATATTCACTATGTTTTGCAATCAAGAATCACATCATAATTTCAACATGTTAAGACTATTTTGGGAGTTTTGCAAGGCTGAAATGCAGACAGATCTTGCCATTTCCTGCCATTGTCACTCAAGACACTTCTTGGAAGAGTTTGTAAGCTGTTTCTGATTGGTTGAAAAAATTGCTCTTCAACCCTACGATTGGGCTCCTTTGATTGGTCAAACTAGATGTGTGCACAACAGTCATTATAATGTGATTCTGTGGTTTAAATAATCAAAAAATAAAACACTCAATCTTTAAAACAAAACCCTGTCTATAACTCACTCTTCCAGTTTGCTGAGGTTGTTTGAGGACTTTTTCAGCAGTTGTTTCTTAGAGATGGGTAGAATCTGTGATCCCATCTTACTACCGGAGTCTGCATCCACCGTGCTCAGCTTATCTATGTCCGACATACTGTCCGACTCCAGGAACCGACGATTCAGAGTCGTCAGAGAAGAGTTCTGGAAACAGACAGCAATAATGTTATACCTCTGTTTATATCAGTAAAAGAAAATAAATCTGATTTTGATGATGTTTACTATTTACAAAGCACTGCAATTTATAAGTTCACATGCTGTTTAACCAGAGTAAGATAAAATAGAACTCTGTACAATCTAGATAAGATGGCAAAGCTTCATCACATAGCGAACTAGCTAGCGTGGAGATGATAACAGCCCAGTAAAGCCAATATTACAAGAGTAATAAATGCTTCAGTTAAAACTAGATTAAAATTATTTTTAGTAATTTTAATAATTTCCAAAATCCAAGCAAAGGCAATGTTATAATAATAGTAAAAGGTATATAAAACCAACCGTTACTAGTGTTAGCTAAATTGCACAGAGCAGGAAAACACACAAGAGTAAATTAAGATGTAAGCGGTCCACCACCCATGCACGCTACTCATCACTCCCCCTAGTGGGCTGACCTTGTGCCGCGGCAGGGCGGGTAGCGAGGCAATGCTGGGGGGCGGCAGCTGCCGTACCTCCTGCTGGTAGAGTTCATACAGTTCCTCCAGTTCCTTCGGGTAGGGGATCTTGTGGTCGTCAATGAGCGCCCTCTGTTGTTGGATGATTTCGTCACACAGATTGTGGTGCTGCCAGTGTTTGGCGATGATCATGTCCTTGCGCCGCACCTCGAAGCTGCGCAGTAGGCAGGTGGACTGCATCTCCATCGTCTCAATCTCCAGCTCATGGACCTTGCAGAGTAAACCCAGGATCTCAGCCTGCTCCTCGCTGTTAATCTTACGAGGCAGAGCCTGCAATGCCACATGAGTCATTACCAACATGAGTCATAAATAAAAATACCATGCCAGGACCTGTAAACACAATGTGGGGTGTTAAGCACTGATGAGGGTCCTTCCAGGTTGATTATGACATTAAAGTCTGGGCACTGATGGAATTAGGAACTAGGAATGAGTGATGATATTGATGAACAGCTAGGAATGAGTGATGATATTGATGAACAGCTAGGAATGAGTGATGATATTGATGAACAGCTAGGAATGAGTGATGATATTGATGAACAGCTAGGAATGAGTGATGATATTGATGAACAGCTAGGAATGAGTGATGATATTGATGAACAGCTAGGAATGAGTGATGATATTGATGAACAGTTAGGAATGAGTGATGATATTGATGAACAGCTAGGAATGAGTGATGATATTGATGAACAGCTAGGAATGAGTGATGATATTGATGAACAGCTAGGAATAAGGGAATGAGTGATGATAATGATAAAATGGTTAACTGCTGGGAATGATTGATGATAATGAAATGATGAAGAGCTAGGAATGAGGGGATATATGAGTGAAGAGCTAGGAATGATGGAAGAGCTAGGAATGAGTGAAGAGCTAGGAATGAGGGAATGAGTGAAGAACTAGGAATGAGAGAATGAGTGGAGAGCTAGGACTGAGGGAATGAGTGAAGAGCTAGGAATGAGGGGATATATGAGTGAAGAGCTATGAATGAGGGAATGAGTGGAGAGCTAGGACTGAGGGAATGAGAGTGCATACTTACCTGGTCAGTGCGGCCCCCGTCCCAGTCGTCCAGGCTGCAGTAACTGTCATGTTTCTTTATCACATAGCTTTCCTTCCTGATCAGGCATATATCAGTCTTCCCTTTGTCTGCTGTCTTTTTTCCTGTTTTTTTATTTTTATTTGAAGATTCAGCTTTTGTTTTCACTGGGGCATTAGAATTCCTTTTTGTAACTTTTGGAGCACTCTTCTTGTTCTTCAATTTGATGGTAATTCTTTTACCTAAGTTGGTTCTATTGACTTTCTCACCACTTTTTCTTTTGTCTGCACTACTTTTGACTTTCCTTCTGTTGATACCAATTCTACTTTTTCTTTTGTCAACACTAATGCTACTTCCCCTGATGTCTAAACTGCTACTACTCTTTCTATTGTCTAAACTCTTACAGCTTTCCCTATTGTCTAAACTGCTAATACTTTTTCTACTGTCTGCACTGTCATTACTTTTCCTGCTGTCGACACTATCAGAACTTTCTTTTTTGTCCACAGTATCACTAATTTTGTCGATACTGCTGTCACTTTCCCTTTTGTCTATACTGTCATCACTTTTCCTTTTGTCGACACTGCTGTCACTTTTCCTTTTGTCGACACTGCTGTCACTTTTCCTTTTGTCGACACTGTCATCACTTTTCCTTTTGTCGACACTGCTGTCACTTTTCCTTTTGTTCACACTACTGTTACTTTTCCTTTTGTCTATAGCACCGGTACTTTTCTTTTTCCTGGCAGCTGGCTTGTTTTTCTTGCCGCCAGCAGCAGATGTTGGGGCAGGTTTGGTGCTGGATGCTGGGGAGTTATGAGTCAGTCTCCTTGTTCTCAGGCTCTGCAGACATGATGAAGAGGGCAGCACACAGAAGGTACAATGGTAGCAATGATAAACGGGATAATATGAATACACTTATCATGAACATATCAATGTCAGATGTCAGCTGACAAACTGTCATTCTCAGGTGAAGAAGAATTGTGTAAATGTAAATTATGAACGATATGAGTATGGGAATAGTGTATGTGATGAGTTTGACTGCAATGACTAGTGTATGTGATGAGTTTGACTGCAATGACTAGTGTATGTGATGAGTTTGACTGCAATGACTAGAGTATGTGATGAGTTTGACTGCATTGACTAGTGTTTGTAATGAGTTTGACTGCAATGACTAGAGTATGTGATGAGTTTGACTGCAATGACTAGAGTATGTGATGAGTTTGACTGCAATGACTAGTGTATGTGATGAGTTTGACTGCAATGACTAGTGTATGTGATGAGTTTGATTGCAATGACTAGTGTATGTGATGAGATTGACTGCAATGACTAGTGTATGTGATGAGTTTGACTGCAATGACTAGAGTATGCGATGAGTTTGACTGCAATGACTAGAGTATGCGATGAGTTTGACTGCAT
This sequence comes from Amphiduros pacificus, assembly GCA_949316495.1. NCBI lineage: Eukaryota > Metazoa > Annelida > Polychaeta > Phyllodocida > Hesionidae > Amphiduros > Amphiduros pacificus. Next base: position 4,356,452 of record OX439002.1, read on the forward strand.
TGACTAGTGTTTGTAATGAGTTTGACTGCAATGACTAGAGTATGTGATTAGTTTGACTGCAATGACTAGAGTATGTGATGAGTTTGACTGCATTGACTAGTGTTTGTAATGAGTTTGACTGCAATGACTAGTGTTTGTAATGAGTTTGACTGCAATGACTAGAGTATGCGATGAGTCTGACTGCACTGACTAGTGTTTGTAATGAGTTTGACTGCAATGACCTGTATATGCAATGTTTTCAATAGCAATGACTGATGCATGTGATATAAGTTTGATTGTAATGACCTGAATACTGTATACCGAGAAAAATTCGCGCCTAGTTATTTTCGCGCCATCGCCGACTAAGACAGGTTCGCGCCGTTTTATTTTCGCGAATTTTGGATTTCTAGTACATAATATTATCACAAATTACGCTTTGCAGGTCGAGAACAGAACAAACAAACAATTTCGAAACACTTTGTTTTGACTTTGTTCTCACTGATTCCAATTATCAGCGTTCACAGTATTGCATTTCGTCTTTGTTTCCACTGCTTTGAGTCGTGTCTTCCCTCTTTGGCAGAAATGCTTTCACACGTGGATCGATCTTAATTGCGTTTTAAATGATAAATAAAGGTATATACATAATATTATCACAAATTACGCTTTGCAGGACGAGAACAGAACAAAACCATCCATAGGCCGATTGCCGATCTCCATGTTGTTTTTTTTTCCCCATTGAAAAGTACACACCGGAACTGTACAACTTTACCGGAACCAGATCTGTACAACTCCACTATATTTATTCATTGGTCGGAGAGACTGGCAGGGGGCCTAATAAAAATTGCGCAATACATTAACTATCGTTTTCGTGCTAAAAACAAGAGCCTTTTCCCGTCACTTCCGCCTTTCAAAATTGCGACCACGTGTTGCGTTGAGTCGTGTCTTCCCTTGACAGAAATGCCTTCACACGTGGATCGATTTTAATTGCGTTTTAAATGATAAATAAAGGTATTTACCCAATATTATCACAAATTATGCTCTGCAGGTCGAGAATTTATCCATGAAGTAAAACGTAAATATCATATAACAAAACATACCGAGTCGGTCAGCTGGGTGAGCGGATTCAGTGAGTTGGTGATGGCGGACGGATACCCTGAGCCGAAGGCTCAGGGTATCCGTCCGCCATCACCAACTCACTGAATCCGCTCACACAGCTGACCGACGAGTGTATGTTTTGTTTTTATACCTCAGACAACTACTGTATTTTTAAAACATAGGCATCAGAGATGCATCAACCCTCAGCCCTGGTAACTCATTGCACAACATTCGCTCCACACAATATTTGTGAACAAAACGTCACTGCACCAAGGCAAATTGATGCAGGGGTAAAAAAAACCCATAAAATCTACTTCCTTTGATAGCTTAGGTGTGTCAAGTATCATGAAACTGTCATCATTTGCTCTCGAATTATTGAGATGGGCAGGTGACCTTGAAAAGCAGGTTAAGGTCACCGTCCATCAAACTCATGTGAAGACTTCCAAGATGCTTATGTGTGTCAATTTTCATGAAGCTGCCATTATTTGTTCTTAAGTTATTGCAATGACGTGGATTTGACATGATTGTCCCTGTGACCTTGAAAAGTAGGTAAAGGTCATGTTCCATCAAGAGAAGTCTGAGGTCTTCAACAGATGCTTATGTGTGTCAAGTCTCATAAAGCTGCCAACATTCGTTATCGAGTTATGGCAATGATAGGGATTTCACATAATTGTAACTGTGACCTTGAAAAGTAGGTGAAGGTCATGTTTCATACAAAAATGTCTGAGGTTTTCATCAGATGCTTATGTGTGTCAAGTTTCGTGAAGCTGCCATCATTTGTTCTCGAGTTATCGCGATGACAAGGATGATTTCACATAATTGTCCCTGTGACCTTGAAAAGTAGGTGAAGGTCATGGTCCACCATGAGAAGTCTGAGGTCTTCACCAGATACTTGTGTGTGTCAAATCTCATAAAGCTGCCATCATTCGTTCTTGAGTTATTGCGATTCTTGGGATTTCACATATTTGTCCCTGTGACCTTGAAAAATAGGTCAAGGTCGCCGTCCACCGAACTAGTCTGAGGTTTTCAACAGATGCTTATGCATGTAAAGTTTCATGAAGCTGCCATCATTTGTTCTTGAGTTATCACGATGACAAGGATGATTTCACTTTATTGTCCCTGTGACCTTGAAAAGTAGGTGAAGGTCATGTTCCATCAAAAGAAGTCTGAGGTCTTCACCAGATGCTTGTGTGTGTCAAATCTCATAAAGCTGCCATCATTCGTTCTTGCGATTCTTGGGATTACACATAATTGTCCCTGTGACCTTGAAAAATAGGTCAAGGTCACCGTCCATCGAACTCGTCCGAGGTTTTCACCAGATGCTTATATGTGTCAAGTTTCACGAAGCTGCCATCATTTGTTCTCGTACTATCGCGATGACAAGGATGATTTCAAATAATTGTCCATGTGACCTTGAAAAGTAGGTGAAGGTTATGTTTTATAGAAACAATTCTGAGGTCTTCACCAGATGCTTATGGGTGTCAAATCTCATAAAGCTGCCATCATTTGTTCTTGAGTTATGCGATTCTTGGGATTTCACATAATTGTCCCTGTGACCTTGAAAAATAGGTCAAGGTCACCGTCCATCGAACTCGTCCGAGGTTTTCACCAGATGCATATGTGTGTCAAGTTTCACGAAGCTGCCATCATTTGTTCTCGAGTTATCGCGATGACAAGATGATTTCACATAATTGTCCCTGTGACCTTGAAAAGTAGGTGAAGGTCATGTTTCATAGGAAAAATTCTGAGGGCTTCACCAGATGCTTATGTGTGTCAAATCTTATAAAGCTGCCATCATTCGTTCTTGAGTTATTGTGATTCTTGGGATTTCACATAATTGTCCCTGTGACCTTGAAAAATAGGTCAAGGTCGCCGTACATCGAACTCGTCCGAGGTTTTCACCAGATGCATATGTGTGTCAAGTTTCATGAAGCTGCCATCATTTGTTCTTGAGTTATCGCGATGACAAGGATGTTCGCTACAGACATACATACATACATACATACATACATACATACAGACATACATACATACATACATACATACATACATACATACCCACGCCAGGAGTACTGCAATACCCTCAGCCTGATTACATCAGGGGCTGAGGGTAAAAATGATACATGAAACAAGATATTTATCGTTACAAACATTTGTAAACAAAGCGCACCTCATTTGACCCCGTCACGTGACCCGAAAATGGCGCGTACAGCCATAGACTGGTTGCCGCCATCTGTGTATATACACGATGTTCTTGACACTCGATGGGGAACCAGTCTAAAGATGGCTAATCAATACTTTACAAATAATTGACATGCGCGTATTCATTCGAAATCGCATAAATACGCGCATCACTGAGGTATAATGTACGTGACGTCGCGTCCGCAACACGAGGAGAAGCCAGGGATCCATCATTGCGCAATATATTAATATTTCAATGCGTGTTGATAGACTCCAATTGTTTTCGCGCCAAAAATAAGAGCTTGTCCCCGTCACTCCCGCTTTTTAACATGACAACCTCATATTGCGTAATGCATCTTCAATTTCGCGTCCATTTAATTTCGCGAATGACGTCCTGGCGCGAATTAACGCGAAAATAAAAAGGTCGCGAAAATTTGTCTGTATACAGTATATATATGATATATTTGATTGTAATGAATAGTATATCTGATGTATTTCATGTATTGTTATTGCACTGACCTCCTCTATGCGGGCAGCTCTTTCCTTGGCATTTTCCAGTTCTTTGGCCACATTATTTTTGAGTTTCTCGCTCTTGTCTTTCTCCTGCTCCAGGGACTTGAGTTCCAGTCTGGCCTGCTGCACCTCGCTGGGTTCCGGCAGCTCGTCTCCACCCTCCAACTCACGCTGCTTCTCATAGTCTGCAAGCAATACCTCCATTAGGTTATCATGATAAATGTCACAACATGATATGGTATAATTCTTTTTGCATGAATTGGCAATAATTACTTGACACAGGTTTCAATTATTACTGTTGTTTAGTTTGTCCTTTGTGAGTCTAAAAGTTACTCACAAATTCATGTCTTGTCATGATACTCCTCCGTGCCGTTGTCCGTCTCTCTCCTCTTGCTACCTGTCCTACCCTTATCCTCCTCCATGCCACTGTTCGTCTCTCTCCTCTTGCTACCTGTCCTACCCTTATCCTCCTCCATGCCACTGTCCGTCTCTCTCCTCTTGCTACCTGTCCTACCTTTATCCTCCTCTACGCCGTTGTCCGTCTCTCTCCTCTTGCTACCTGTCCTACCTTTATCCTCCTCCGTGCCACTGTCCGTCTCTCTCCTCTTGCTACCTGTCCTACCCTTATCCTCCTCCATGCCACTGTCCGTCTCTCTCCTCTTGCTACCTGTCCTACCTTTATCCTCCTCTGCGCCATTGTCCGTCTCCCTCCTCTTGCTACCTGTCCTACCTTGATGCTCCTCCGTGCCACTGTCCGTCTCCTGTCCTACCTTTATCCTCCTCCGTGCCACTGTCCGTCTCTCTCCTCTTGCTACCTGTCCTACCTTTATCCTCCTCTGCGCCGTTGTCCGTCTCTCTCCTCTTGCTACCTGTCCTACCTTTATCCTCCTCCGTGCCATTGTCCGTCTCCCTCCTCTTGCTACCTGTCCTACCCTTATCCTCCTCCATGCCACTGTCCGTCTCTCTCCTCTTGCTACCTGTCCTACCTTTATCCTCCTCCATGCCGTTGTCCGTCTCTCTCCTCTTGCTACCTGTCCTACCCTTATCCTCCTCCATGCCACTGTCCGTCTCTCTCCTCTTGCTACCTGTCCTACCTTTATCCTCCTCCATGCCGTTGTCCGTCTCTCTCCTTTTGCTACCTGTCCTACCTTTATCCTCCTCCGTGCCACTGTCCGTCTCTCTCCTCTTGCTACCTGTCCTACCGTTATCCTCCTCCATGCCGTTGTCCGTCTCTCTCCTTTTGCTACCTGTCCTACCTTTATCCTCCTCCGTGCCACTGTCCGTCTCTCTCCTCTTGCTACCTGTCCTACCGTTATCCTCCTCCATGCCGCTGTCCATCTCCTGTCCTACCTTTATCCTCCTCTGTGCCGCTGTCCGTCTCTCTCCTCTTCAGACCCAGGGCCTTCTCCTGTTCATACTTCTGGATGAGGAGGTGGTTCCGAGTTGTCTCCAGAGTGATCTCCATTGTTGTGTTGTTCAACTCCATCAAGCTCCGCCTGCAATATACAATTATCAGGGTTCACTTATTATGAGTAGACTCTTTCAGGGCTCAGTGACACCTTAAAAATTAAAGTATATTGCGGTTTTATTAATCTTTAACTGATCAAGGAATGCCTGTGTATTGCGACTATCACAGCTGCTGTGTGTACCTCAGCTCCATCTGATTATTGAAGACCGTCAGCAACTGCTCCTTAAGTTTATTCAACTCTGACTGATCCTCTGTTCTTGCTGCCTGCAATACCTCAGCTGTAAAGCAAACAAAATTAAAAAATAATTATAAGTTACAAATAATACGGTTCCTTTTATCATTCTATTCTTGTGAGACAAACTTTGGATGGTGCTGCACCTTGTGATCTACTTGCACATTATACTCAACATTCAACTTGTAAAAGATGAAAAATAGGTTTAGGTATTGTAGAAGTGACGTACACTGTATCGCATGTATAGCTGAGGCATTCTTGCTGCCGTTCTGACCTTCTAACTTGACCCGAAGGCGCTTTATTTCTTCCCGTAACTCATGGATGATGTTTGTATACTGTGCGATATGGTAAGACACATCCATCACGTTCTTACGCACCTGAAATACATAAAAGATGAAATATTAAACTGAGAAGTGCAAAATAAAGAATCCGAGAAATTGAAATTATGACTTTCATTTAAATTCAATATCAATCAGAAGAAATTCTTTTATAAACTATACTGTTTTTAGTCTCTAGTCTTGCATTACGATACAAGTATATACCAATCTCTTGTAAACAAGCAAGAGATGGAGATAGCATAATATGAACAAATCAGGCAAGAAGAAGGGCTGCACCTTGGTTTTGATATGTTTGGCTCTGTCGGCATATACGAGTGTGTTGCGGGACTCCTCAAAGTGTATGCTGGCGGGGCTGACATGGGCGATCATGATGGTCTTACAGTTGCCTCCCAGTGCGTCCTTCAGCAGCCGCGTCAGCTTACTGTCCCGGTAGTTCACATACTTGGACTTGTCCTTGTCACCTGCAACACAATAACAATACTCAAATATAGTCTCTTGATTAGACATAACTATAAATATCACCATGAAACGGGCAGATCCTGGCCTTAATCATGAGTGCTGAACAGTCAGCTCGAGATGTCAATCATCTGGAATCCATAGAACCCTCCATACCACTCTGGAATAATTCCACTTGGATAATTGGGTGATCACATTTGGAGGATTAAGTCATTTGATTTAAAAAAAATAGATTTTGTTTATTTGAGGTAACAGTCAACAGTTTTGTTCATGTAAAGTTCAAAATTCATCAAATACTAGTACAAGGTTTAAAACATAGGCATCAGAGATGCATCAACCCTCAGCCCTGGTAACTTATTGCACAACATTCGCTCCACACAATATTTGTGAACAAAACGTCACCGCACCACATAATTGTTCCTGTGACCTTGAAAAGTAGGTGAAGGTCTTCACTGAGGTCTTCACCAGATGCTTATGTGTGTCAAGTCTCATAAAGCTGCCATCATTCGTTCTCGAGTTATAGCAATGATAGGGATTTCACATAATTGTCACTGTGACCTTGAAAAGTAGGTGAAGGTCATGTTCCATAGAAAAATGTCTGAGGTCTTCAACAGATGCTCATGTGTGTCAAATCTCATAAAGCTGCTATCATTTGTTCTAGAGTTATTGTGATTCTAGGGATTTCACATAACTGTCCCTGTGACCTTGAAAAATATGTCAAGGTCGCCGTCCATCGGTCTTGTCCGAGGTTTTCACCAGATGCTTATGTGTGTCAAGTTCAGTGAAGCTGCCATTATTTGTTCTTGAATTATCAAAATGACAAGGATGATTTCACATAATTGTCCATGTGACCTTGAAAAGTAGGTGAAGGTCTCCGTCCACTGAACTCGTCCGAGGTTTTCACCTGATGCTTATGTGTGTCAAGTTTCATGAAGCTGCCATCATTTGTTCTAGAGTTATTATGATTCTTGGGATTTCACATAATTGTCCCTGTGACCTTGAAAAATAGGTCAAGGTCGCCGTCCATCGAACTCATCCAAGGTTTTCAATAGATGCTTATATGTGTCAAGTTTCATGAAGCTGTCATCATTTGTTCTCTAGTTATCGCGATGACAAGGATGATTTCACATAATTGTCCCTGTGACCTTGAAAAGTAGATGAAGGTCATGTTTCATAGAAAATATTCTGAGGTCTTCAACAGATGCTTATGTGTTTCACATCTCATAAAGCTGCCATCATTCGTTCTTGAGTTATTGCGAATCTTGGGATTTCACATAATTGTCCTTGTGACCTTGAAAAATAGGTCAAGGTCGCCGTCCATCGTACTCATCCAAGGTTTTCACCTGATGCTTATGTGTGTCAAGTTTCATGAAGCTGCCAGCATTTGTTCTCAAGTTATCGCGATGACAAGGACGATTTCACATAATTGTCCCTGTGACCTTGAAAAGTAGGTGAAGGTCATGTTTCAAAGAAAAAATTCTGAGGTCTTCACCAGATGCTTATGTGTGTCAAATCTCATAAAGCTGTCATCATTTGTTCTTGAGTTATTGTGATTCTTGGGATTTCACATAATTGTCCATGTGACCTTGAAAAATAGGTCAAGGTCGCTGTTCATCGAACTCGTCTGAGCTTTTCACCGGATGCTTATGTGTGTCAAGTTTCATGAAGCTGCCATCATTTGTTCTCAAGTTATCGCGATGACAAGGATTTCACATAATTGTCCCTGTGACCTTGAAAAATAGGTGAAGGTCATGTTTCATAGAACAAATTCTTAGGTCTTCACCAGATGCTTATGTGTGTCAAATCTCATAAAGCTGCCATCATTTGTTCTTAAGTTATTGCAATTCTTGGGATTTCACATAATTGTCCCTGTGACCTTGAAAAATAAGTCAAGGTCGCTGTCCATCGAACTCGTCCGAGGTTTTCACCAGATGCTTATGTGTGTCAAGTTTCATGAAGCTGCCATCATTTGTTCTCAAGTTATCGCGATGACAAGGATGTTCGCTACAGACATACATACATACATACATACATACCCACGCCAGGAGTACTGCAATACCCTCAGCCTGATTACATCAGGGGCTGAGGGTAAAAATGAGTGAAATGATAAGAGCAATGCTCAGAGCACCAAGAATATGAATGTCTATGTTTTGTAAAATACTGCCATGTAAACAACACAAATATTTGACAGGCTGAAGCGAGATAAATGCAATGAGTTCATCTTTTTAAAAGAAATTATACTATCATGGTAGAAAATTAATGCAATGTTAAGCAGTCTTAATTTTGCCACCAGGGGGTGACACTGCACCTCCAGTCAATATATGTTTGACAGGATAGAGGAACAATGTAATATCTCAACACCAGATGGTGACACTGCATGAATCAATATGTTGCCTGTGTTGTGGGAATTGCCACATAATAAATGCAGATGTTGACAGAGCTGATTAATTGGTGTTATATCATACAATCTATTAGGAATGGAGCATTATTGCTTCAAAGCATTCAATATGCAAACAATTCTAATCCATAGGCAATAATAAAGTCTCAGTGCTCACCTGACACACTTGTACCAGTCTGGCTCAGTCCCAGTGCAACACACTTATAGCAGTAAACAGTCTCCACAAACTCACTGCACTGCACTAATTATTCACTCAACTGCACTATTTTAACTCCTCATTGCAATACACTATATTAACTCTTCTTTACACTGTACAATACTAACCCTTCCCATCCCTACATTATGTTAACTCTCAACTCCACTGTACTAAGTTAGCCCATCTTTCCACTCCACTGTACTAAGTTAGCCCATCTTTCCACTCCACTGTACTAAGTTAGCCCATCTTTCCACTCCACTGTACTAAGTTAGCCCATCTTTCCACTCCACTGTACTAAGTTAGCTCATCTTTCCACTCCACTTTATTAAGTTAGCCCATCTTTCCACTCCACTGTACTAAGTTAGCCCATCTTTCCACTCCACTGTACGAAGTTAGCCCATCTTTCCACTCCACTGTACTAAGTTAGCCCATCTTTTCACTCCACTTTACTAAGTTAGCCCATCTTTCCACTCCACTGTACTAAGTTAGCCCATCTTTCCACTCCACTGTACTAAGTTAGCTCATCTTTCCACTCCACTTTATTAATTTAGCCCATCTTTCCACTCCACTTTACTAAGTTAGCTCATCTTTCCACTCCACTGTACTAAGTTAGCTCATCTTTCCACTCCACTTTATTAAGTTAGCCCATCTTTCCACTCCACTTTACTAAGTTAGCCCATCTTTCCACTCCACTGTACTAAGTTAGCTCATCTTTCCACTCCACTTTATTAAGTTAGCTCATCTTTCCACTCCACTTTACTAAGTTAGCTCATCTTTCCACTCCACTGTACTAAGTTAGCTCATCTTTCCACTCCACTTTATTAAGTTAGCTCATCTTTCCACTCCACTTTATTAAGTTAGCCCATCTTTCCACTCCACTTTACTAAGTTAGCCCATCTTTCCACTCCACTGTACTAAGTTAGCTCATCTTTCCACTCCACTTTATTAAGTTAGCCCATCTTTCCACTCCACTTTACTAAGTTAGCTCATCTTTCCACTCCACTTTACTAAGTTAGCCCATCTTTCCACTCCACTGAACTAAGTTAGCTCATCTTTCCACTCCACTTTACTAAGTTAGCTCATCTTTCCATTCCGCTTTATTAAGTTAGCCCATCTTTCCACTCCACTGAACTAAGTTAGCCCATCTTTCCACTCCACTTTACTAAGTTAGCTCATCTTTCCACTCCACTTTACTAAGTTAGCCCATCTTTCCACTCCATTGTACTAAGTTAGCTCATCTTTCCACTCCACTTTATTAAGTTAGCCCATCTTTCCACTCCACTTTACTAAGTTAGCCCATCTTTCCACTCCACTGTACTAAGTTAGCTCATCTTTCCACTCCACTGTACTAAGTTAGCCCATCTCTCCACTCCACTGTACTAAGTTAGCCCATCTTTCCACTCCACTGTACTAAGTTAGCTCATCTTTCCACTCCACTGTACTAAGTTAGCCCATCTCTCCACTCCATTGTACTAAGTTAGCCCATCTTTCCACTCCACTGTACTAAGTTAGCTCATCTTTCCACTCCACTGTACTAAGTTAGCTCATCTTTCCACTCCACTGTACTAAGTTAGCTCATCTTTCCACTCCACTGTACTAAGATAGCTCATCTTTCCACTCCACTGTACTAAGTTAGCCCATCTCTCCACTCCACTGTACTAAGTTAGCCCATCTTCCCACTCCACTGTATTAAGTTAGCCCATCTTTCCATTCCATTGTACTAAGTTAGCTCATCTTTCCACTCCACTGTACTAAGTTAGCCCATCTTTCCACTCCACTGTACTAAGTTAGCTCATCTTTCCACTCCACTGTACTAAGTTAGCTCATCTTTCCACTCCACTGTACTAAGTTAGCTCATCTTTCCACTCCATTGTACTAAGTTAGCTCATCTTTCCACTCCACTGTACTAAGTTAGCCCATCTCTCCACTCCACTGTACTAAGTTAGCCCATCTTCCCACTCCACTGTATTAAGTTAGCCCATCTTTCCACTCCACTTTACTAAGTTAGCTCATCTTTCCACTCCACTGAACTAAGTTAGCTCATCTTTCCACTCCACTTTAATAAGTTAGCTCATCTTTCCACTCCACTGTACTAAGTTAGCTCATCTTTCCACTCCACTTTATTAAGTTAGCCCATCTTTCCACTCCACTGTACTAAGTGAGCCCATCTTTCCACTCCACTGTACGCAGTTAGCCCATCTTTCCACTCCACTGTACTAAGTTAGCCCATCTTTTCACTCCACTTTACTAAGTTAGCCCATCTTTCCACTCCACTGTACTAAGTTAGCCCATCTTCCCACTCCACTGTACTAAGTTAGCTCATCTTTCCACTCCACTTTATTAATTTAGCCCATCTTTCCACTCCACTTTACTAAGTTAGCTCATCTTTCCACTCCACTGTACTAAGTTAGCTCATCTTTCCACTCCACTTTATTAAGTTAGCCCATCTTTCCACTCCACTTTACTAAGTTAGCCCATCTTTCCACTCCACTGTACTAAGTTAGCTCATCTTTCCACTCCACTTTATTAAGTTAGCTCATCTTTCCACTCCACTTTACTAAGTTAGCTCATCTTTCCACTCCACTGTACTAAGTTAGCTCATCTTTCCACTCCACTTTATTAAGTTAGCTCATCTTTCCACTCCACTTTATTAAGTTAGCCCATCTTTCCACTCCACTTTACTAAGTTAGCCCATCTTTCCACTCCACTGTACTAAGTTAGCTCATCTTTCCACTCCACTTTATTAAGTTAGCTCATCTTTCCACTCCACTGTACTAAGTTAGCTCATCTTTCCACTCCACTTTACTAAGTTAGCTCATCTTTCCACTCCACTTTATTAAGTTAGCTCATCTTTCCACTCCACTTTACTAAGTTAGCTCATCTTTCCACTCCACTGTACTAAGTTAGCTCATCTTTCCACTCCACTTTATTAAGTTAGCTCATCTTTCCACTCCACTTTATTAAGTTAGCCCATCTTTCCACTCCACTTTACTAAGTTAGCCCATCTTTCCACTCCACTGTACTAAGTTAGCTCATCTTTCCACTCCACTTTATTAAGTTAGCCCATCTTTCCACTCCACTTTACTAAGTTAGCTCATCTTTCCACTCCACTTTACTAAGTTAGCCTATCTTTCCACTCCACTGAACTAAGTTAGCTCATCTTTCCACTCCACTTTACTAAGTTAGCTCATCTTTCCATTCCACTTTATTAAGTTAGCCCATCTTTCCACTCCACTTTACTAAGTTAGCCCATCTTTCCACTCCACTTTACTAAGTTAGCTCATCTTTCCACTCCACTTTACTAAGTTAGCCCATCTTTCCACTCCACTGTACTAAGTTAGCTCATCTTTCCACTCCACTTTATTAAGTTAGCCCATCTTTCCACTCCACTTTACTAAGTTAGCTCATCTTTCCACTCCACTTTACTAAGTTAGCCCATCTTTCCACTCCACTGAACTAAGTTAGCTCATCTTTCCACTCCACTTTACTAAGTTAGCTCATCTTTCCATTCCACTTTATTAAGTTAGCCCATCTTTCCACTCCACTTTACTAAGTTAGCCCATCTTTCCACTCCACTTTACTAAGTTAGCTCATCTTTCCACTCCACTTTACTAAGTTAGCCCATCTTTCCACTCCACTGTACTAAGTTAGCTCATCTTTCCACTCCACTGTACTAAGTTAGCTCATCTTTCCACTCCACTGTACTAAGTTAGCTCATCTTTCCACTCCACTGTACTAAGATAGCTCATCTTTCCACTCCACTGTACTAAGTTAGCCCATCTCTCCACTCCACTGTACTAAGTTAGCCCATCTTCCCACTCCACTGTATTAAGTTAGCCCATCTTTCCACTCCATTGTACTAAGTTAGCTCATCTTTCCACTCCACTGTACTAAGTTAGCCCATCTTTCCACTCCACTGTACTAAGTTAGCTCATCTTTCCACTCCACTGTACTAAGTTAGCTCATCTTTCCACTCCACTGTACTAAGTTAGCTCATCTTTCCACTCCACTGTACTAAGTTAGCTCATCTTTCCACTCCACTGTACTAAGTTAGCCCATCTCTCCACTCCACTGTACTAAGTTAGCCCATCTTCCCACTCCACTGTATTAAGTTAGCCCATCTTTCCACTCCACTTTACTAAGTTAGCTCATCTTTCCACTCCACTGAACTAAGTTAGCTCATCTTTCCACTCCACTTTAATAAGTTAGCTCATCTTTCCACTCCACTGTACTAAGTTAGCCCATCTTTCCACTCCACTTTATTAAGTTAGCCCATCTTTCCACTCCATTGTACTAAGTTAGCTCATCTTTCCACTCCACTGTACTAAGTTAGCCCATCTTTCCACTCCACTGTACTAAGTTAGCTCATCTTTCCACTCCACTGTACTAAGTTAGCCCATCTCTCCACTCCATTGTACTAAGTTAGCCCATCTTTCCACTCCACTGTACCAAGTTAACTCATCTTTCCACTAAGTTAGCTCATCTTTGCACTCCAATATACTAAGTTAGCCCATCTTTCCATTCCACTGTACTAAGTTAGCTCATCTTTCCACTAAGTTAGCTCATCTTTCCACTCCACTGTACTAAGTTAGCCCATCTTTCCACTGCACTGTGTTATTATAAACATTACTTTGCTCATGATTTACCCCATAGATTATGGATGAACATGATCAGATGCACTTTTGTCGAACTCAGACCATGAAAAATTAAGGAAACTTATAACACAAGGTTAAGTACAGTTGCTTTACTGCACTGGAAATCTGTTTATCTGCAAACATCTATTAATGATGGATCAATCTGATCAGGTTATTTTATTCGAAGATTACTTTTTAAGACCAGTCGAAAAAGATAAGTCTTGACGGAGACGCTATAAATTATGGTAGCAAGCATGTGATAATAGCTTACTGACTTAAAGGCTGAGGGTCCAGACTTCCCATGATGCTAACCTGTATGCTGCTGTCACACAGTAACGTAACGTGTGATAATAGCTTACTGACTTAAAGGCTGAGGGTCCAGACTTCCCATGATGCTAACCTGTATGCTGCTGTCACACAGTAACGTAACGTGTGATAATAGCTTACTGACTTAAAGGCTGAGGGTCCAGACTTCCCATGATGCTAACCTGTATGCTGCTGTCACACAGTAACGTAACGTGTGATAATAGCTTACTGACTTAAAGGCCGAGGGTCCAGACTTCCCATGATGCTAACCTGTATGCTGCTGTCACACAGTAACGTAACATCTGATAATAGCTTACTGACTTAAAGGCTGAGCGTCCAGACATCCCATGATGCTAACCTGTATGCTGCTGTCACACAGTAACGTAACGTGTGATAATAGCTTACTGACTTAAAGGCTGAGGGTCCAGACTTCCCATGATGCTAACCTGTATGCTGCTGTCACACAGTAACGTAACGTGTGATAATAGCTTACTGACTTAAAGGCTGAGGGTCCAGACTTCCCATGATGCTAACCTGTATGCTGCTGTCACACAGTAACGTAACGTGTGATAATAGCTTACTGACTTAAAGGCTGAGGGTCCAGACTTCCCATGATGCTAACCTGTATGCTGCTGTCACACAGTAACGTAACGTGTGATAATAGCTTACTGACTTAAAGGCTGAGGGTCCAGACTTCCCATGATGCTAACCTGTATGCTGCTGTCACACAGTAACGTAACGTGTGATAATAGCTTACTGACTTAAAGGCTGAGGGTCCAGACTTCCCATGATGCTAACCTGTATGCTGCTGTCACACAGTAACGTAACGTGTGATAATAGCTTACTGACTTAAAGGCTGAGGGTCCTGACTTCCCATGATGCTAACCTGTATGCTGCTGTCACACAGTAACGTAACGTGTGATAATAGCTTACTGACTTAAAGGCCGAGGGTCCAGACTTCCCATGATGCTAACCTGTATGCTGCTGTCACACAGTAACGTAACATGTGATAATAGCTTACTGACTTAAAGGCTGAGGGTCCTGACTTCCCATGATGCTAACCTGTATGCTGCTGTCACACAGTAACGTAACGTGTTGAGCAAGTAGCTGTTTGTGAAAATCTTGATGTTGATGTGTAAAAAATACACCAAAACATTGGAGAAAATGCCAATGGGATGGATGCTTTCTTGTTTGAGCGAGTGAGGACTTTTTCTTGACGCGTTGCTAATGTGATCAATGCTGTTGTGATGTTATATTCAAATTTGTGTTAAACTTGGTCACCAGGATCAGACAACGAGCTGACCGAGTCTATGAAATCACCACTGTATTGTACAAATAATTATAGCAAAGCTGTGACTTTATTTGCTTGTTCCTTGCCCACAGCCAAAATGTCCATCAGATAGGAATAACAAATCAAATTTTTAACGTCTTTGGAACATCATAGAAGCGAGCTGGGAATAAACTAAACGTATGAGTAAAGAGGCAAACTAATCAGTAAGCAGGCGACAGCGTGTCACCCAAATTTGAAAAGTTGGAAAATTTTTAACATCCCCAAAACTTTTTTGGCAGTCTAATGTTGCCCAACATGGCAAACTTTTTCCTAACAAGATCAGAACTTTCATTAACGATCTCAACGCTTGATCATGATTGCAAACTCATTCCCCAAACGCTGTCAAGTAAGTCACAGTGTGAGAGCCCCATTGGATTTGTAGGTCAAGAATGACTTAATAATTATCATTTGCTCTACCTTGTAAAATTGTTTAAATATAAAAAAAAACGTAGCAATTTTTTTACTTTTATTTGCTATTAATGCTATACATTTGTCTGTGGTCAGCCACATTTGTTGTTGAAGGTTTTTTCTGAATATGCTTGCCAAAAACTTTTGCATAAGGAAGACAAATTATTCTTTGAATTAATGAGATTCATAGTTTGTGGATGAGAGGTAAATTAGCAGCAGACCTGAATACCCAGCTGTAGTGGGTGAATAGATCTGCACCGGCAGGCACTCGCTCCCTGGCGAGATACCAGCTCCCCCAAACCTAATCTAAATCACAACTCAATACATCACATGATTCAAGCCACTGTGCTGAGCACAGCGTTATTTATATCATGCCTTGCCTCCATCATTTTATATTCACATCAATAGTATAACAATCTACACTGAGTTGTCCTTTCTTCTTTTGTATTCTAATCGGCCATATTAGTACAAGTGACTAACTTTTCGCACTTTGCTGACTGGAGGCCAGGAGGGGTGGAGGTGCAATATGGAGGCCAGGAGAGGTGGAGGTGCAATATGGAGGCCAGGAGGGGTGGAGGTGCAATATGGAGGCCAGGAGGGTGGAGGTGCAATATGGAGGCCAGGAGGGTGGAGGTGCAATATGGAGGCCAGGAGGGGTGGAGGTGCAATATGGAGGCCATGAGGGTGGAGGTGCAATATGGAGGCCAGGAGAGGTGGAGGTGCAATATGGAGGCCAGGAGGGTGGAGGTGCAATATGGAGCCAAACAATCCAACACGCTGATAATGCCAGTCCCCAGTCAGCTTTTTTCCATTGAAAACTGCATGGATTAAGTATACAAATACACGGAGACCAATGAGACTGACTGGTCACTGGCAATCAGCCTACTGCAGAGGAATATTTGTGGCTATATTTCACTTTGCAGAAGAAATAAAATTAATTACATTTGTTATAAAGCTTTTTTATTGTGTTCATATCTTCTGACATACATTATTATCCAAAAAAGCACCAGGTATTTTAGTCTCAGTATCTGGTCCTTACCAGAAAAGGACAACTCATGGAAGGTTTTTAACGACCCCCTCCGCATCCCGACCTCCTCCGCCTCAGGCAGGGTGGGGCACTACTAGTGGGAGGTCTGGCAGATATAGAGCAGTAGGTCCTCCATGATTGGTGCACCTATCGTCCCGACCACCTCCACCTCAGGCAGGGTGGGGCACTACTAGTTGGAGGTCTGGCAGATATAGAGCAGCAGGGCCTCCATGATTGGTGCACCTATCGTCCCGACCACCTCCGCCTCAGGCAGGGTGGGGCACTACTAGTTGGAGGTCTGGCAGATATAGAGCAGCAGGGCCTCCATGATTGGTGCACCTATCGTCCCGACCACCTCCACCTCAGGCAGGGTGGGGCACTACTAGTTGGAGGTCTGGCAGATATAGAGCAGCAGGGCCTCCATGATTGGTGCACCTATCGTCCCGACCACCTCCGGCTCCCGACCACCTCCACCTCAGGCAGGGTGGGGCACTACTAGTTGGAGGTCTGGCAGATATAGAGCAGTAGGTCCTCCATGATTGGTGCACCTATCGTCCCGACCACCTCCGCCTCAGGCAGGGTGGGGCACTACTAGTTGGAGGTCTGGCAGATATAGAGCAGCAGGGCCTCCATGATTGGTGCACCTATCGTCCCGACCACCTCCGCCTCAGGCAGGGTGGGGCACTACTAGTTGGAGGTCTGGCAGATATAGAGCAGTAGGTCCTCCATGATTGGTGCACCTATCGTCCCGACCACCTCCGCCTCAGGCAGGGTGGGGCACTACTAGTTGGAGGTCTGGCAGATATAGAGCAGCAGGGCCTCCATGATTGGTGCACCTATCGTCCCGGCCACCTCTGCCTCCCGACCACCTCCGCCTCGGGCAGGGTGGGGCACTACTAGTTGGAGGTCTAGCAGATATAGAGCAGTAGGTCCTCCATGATTGGTGCACCTATCGTCCCGACCACCTCCGCCTCAGGCAGGGTGGGGCACTACTAGTTGGAGGTCTGGCAGATATAGAGCAGCAGGGCCTCCATGATTGGTGCACCTATCGTCCCGGCCACCTCTGCCTCCCGACCACCTCCGCCTCGGGCAGGGTGGGGCACTACTAGTTGGAGGTCTAGCAGATATAGAGCAGTAGGTCCTCCATGATTGGTGCACCTATCGTCCCGGCCACCTCTGCCTCAGGCAGGGTGGGGCACTACTAGTTGGAGGTCTGGCAGATATAGAGCAGTAGGTCCTCCATGATTGGTGCACCTATCGTCCCGACCACCTCCGCCTCAGGCAGGGTGGGGCACTACTAGTTGGAGGTCTGGCAGATATAGAGCAGCAGGGCCTCCATGATTGGTGCACCTATCGTCCCGGCCACCTCTGCCTCCCGACCACCTCCGCCTCGGGCAGGGTGGGGCACTACTAGTTGGAGGTCTAGCAGATATAGAGCAGCAGGTCCTCCATGATTGGTGCACCTATCGTCCCGACCACCTCCGCCTCAGGCAGGGTGGGGCACTACTAGTTGGAGGTCTGGCAGATATAGAGCAGCAGGGCCTCCATGATTGGTGCACCTATCGTCCCGGCCACCTCTGCCTCCCGACCACCTCCGCCTCGGGCAGGGTGGGGCACTACTAGTTGGAGGTCTGGCAGATATAGAGCAGTAGGTCCTCCATGATTGGTGCACCTATCGTCCCGACCACCTCAGCCTCAGGCAGGGTGGGGCACTACTAGTTGGAGGTCTAGCAGATATAGAGCAGCAGGGCCTCCATGATTGGTGCACCTATCGTCCCGACCACCTCCGCCTCAGGCAGGGTGGGGCACTACTAGTTGGAGGTCTGGCAGATATAGAGCAGTAGGTCCTCCATGATTGGTGCACCTATCGTCCCGACCACCTCCGCCTCAGGCAGGGTGGGGCACTACTAGTTGGAGGTCTGGCAGATATAGAGCAGCAGGGCCTCCATGATTGGTGCACCTATCGTCCCGACCACCTCCGCCTCAGGCAGGGTGGGGCACTACTAGTTGGAGGTCTGGCAGATATAGAGCAGTAGGTCCTCCATGATTGGTGCACCTATCGTCCCGACCACCTCCGCCTCAGGCAGGGTGGGGCACTACTAGTTGGAGGTCTGGCAGATATAGAGCAGCAGGGCCTCCATGATTGGTGCACCTATCGTCCCGACCACCTCCGCCTCGGGCAGGGTGGGGCACTACTAGTTGGAGGTCTGGCAGATATAGAGCAGTAGGTCCTCCATGATTGGTGCACCTATCGTCCCGACCACCTCCGCCTCAGGCAGGGTGGGGCACTACTAGTTGGAGGTCTGGCAGATATAGAGCAGCAGGGCCTCCATGATTGGTGCACCTATCGTCCCGACCACCTCCGCCTCAGGCAGGGTGGGGCACTACTAGTTGGAGGTCTGGCAGATATAGAGCAGTAGGTCCTCCATGATTGGTGCACCTATCGTCCCGACCACCTCCGCCTCAGGCAGGGTGGGGCACTACTAGTTGGAGGTCTGGCAGATATAGAGCAGCAGGGCCTCCATGATTGGTGCACCTATCGTCCCGACCACCTCCGCCTCCCGACCACCTCCACCTCAGGCAGGGTGGGGCACTACTAGTTGGAGGTCTGGCAGATATAGAGCAGTAGGGCCTCCATGATTGGTGCACCTATCGTCCCGACCACCTCCGCCTCAGGCAGGATGGGGCACTACTAGTTGGAGGTCTGGCAGATATAGAGCAGCAGGGCCTCCATGATTGGTGCACCTATCGTCCCGACCACCTCCGCCTCGGGCAGGGTGGGGCACTACTAGTTGGAGGTCTGGCAGATATAGAGCAGTAGGTCCTCCATGATTGGTGCACCTATCGTCCCGACCACCTCCGCCTCAGGCAGGGTGGGGCACTACTAGTTGGAGGTCTGGCAGATATAGAGCAGCAGGGCCTCCATGATTGGTGCACCTATCGTCCCGACCACCTCCGCCTCAGGCAGGGTGGGGCACTACTAGTTGGAGGTCTGGCAGATATAGAGCAGTAGGTCCTCCATGATTGGTGCACCTATCGTCCCGACCACCTCCGCCTCAGGCAGGGTGGGGCACTACTAGTTGGAGGTCTGGCAGATATAGAGCAGCAGGGCCTCCATGATTGGTGCACCTATCGTCCCGGCCACCTCTGCCTCCCGACCACCTCCGCCTCGGGCAGGGTGGGGCACTACTAGTTTGAGGTCTGGCAGATATAGAGCAGTAGGTCCTCCATGATTGGTGCACCTATCGTCCCGACCACCTCCGGCTCCCGACCACCTCCACCTCAGGCAGGGTGGGGCACTACTAGTTGGAGGTCTGGCAGATATAGAGCAGTAGGTCCTCCATGATTGGTGCACCTATCGTCCCGACCACCTCCGCCTCAGGCAGGGTGGGGCACTACTAGTTGGAGGTCTAGCAGATATAGAGCAGCAGGGCCTCCATGATTGGTGCACCTATCGTCCAGACCACCTCCGCCTCAGGCAGGGTGGGGCACTACTAGTTGGAGGTCTGGCAGATATAGAGCAGTAGGGCCTCCATGATTGGTGCACCTATCGTCCCGACCACCTCCGCCTCAGGCAGGGTGGGGCACTACTAGTTGGAGGTCTAGCAGATATAGAGCAGCAGGGCCTCCATGATTGGTGCACCTATCGTCCCGACCACCTCCGCCTCAGGCAGGGTGGGGCACTACTAGTTGGAGGTCTGGCAGATATAGAGCAGCAGGGCCTCCATGATTGGTGCACCTATCGTCCCGACCACCTCCGGCTCCCGACCACCTCCACCTCAGGCAGGGTGGGGCACTACTAGTGGGAGGTCTGGCAGATATAGAGCAGCAAGGCCTCCATGATTGGTGCACCTATCGTCCCGACCTCCTCCGCCTCAGGCAGGGTGGGGCACTACTAGTTGGAGGTCTGGCAGATATAGAGCAGTAGGTCCTCCATGATTGGTGCACCTATCGTCCCGACCACCTCCGCCTCAGGCAGGGTGGGGCACTACTAGTTGGAGGTCTGGCAGATATAGAGCAGCAGGTCCTCCATGATTGGTGCACCTATCGTCCCGGCCACCTCTGCCTCAGGCAGGGTGGGGCACTACTAGTTGGAGGTCTGGCAGATATAGAGCAGCAGGTCCTCCATGATTGGTGCACCTATCGTCCCGACCACCTCCGCCTCAGGCAGGGTGGGGCACTACTAGTTGGAGGTCTGGCAGATATAGAGCAGCAGGGCCTCCATGATTGGTGCACCTATCGTCCCGGCCACCTCTGCCTCCCGACCACCTCCGCCTCGGGCAGGGTGGGGCACTACTAGTTTGAGGTCTGGCAGATATAGAGCAGTAGGTCCTCCATGATTGGTGCACCTATCGTCCCGACCACCTCCGCCTCAGGCAGGGTGGGGCACTACTAGTTGGAGGTCTGGCAGATATAGAGCAGCAGGGCCTCCATGATTGGTGCACCTATCGTCCCGGCCACCTCTGCCTCCCGACCACCTCCGCCTCGGGCAGGGTGGGGCACTACTAGTTTGAGGTCTGGCAGATATAGAGCAGTAGGTCCTCCATGATTGGTGCACCTATCGTCCCGACCACCTCCGGCTCCCGACCACCTCCACCTCAGGCAGGGTGGGGCACTACTAGTTGGAGGTCTGGCAGATATAGAGCAGTAGGTCCTCCATGATTGGTGCACCTATCGTCCCGACCACCTCCGCCTCAGGCAGGGTGGGGCACTACTAGTTGGAGGTCTAGCAGATATAGAGCAGCAGGGCCTCCATGATTGGTGCACCTATCGTCCAGACCACCTCCGCCTCAGGCAGGGTGGGGCACTACTAGTTGGAGGTCTGGCAGATATAGAGCAGTAGGGCCTCCATGATTGGTGCACCTATCGTCCCGACCACCTCCGCCTCAGGCAGGGTGGGGCACTACTAGTTGGAGGTCTAGCAGATATAGAGCAGCAGGGCCTCCATGATTGGTGCACCTATCGTCCCGACCACCTCCGCCTCAGGCAGGGTGGGGCACTACTAGTTGGAGGTCTGGCAGATATAGAGCAGCAGGGCCTCCATGATTGGTGCACCTATCGTCCCGACCACCTCCGGCTCCCGACCACCTCCACCTCAGGCAGGGTGGGGCACTACTAGTGGGAGGTCTGGCAGATATAGAGCAGCAAGGCCTCCATGATTGGTGCACCTATCGTCCCGACCTCCTCCGCCTCAGGCAGGGTGGGGCACTACTAGTTGGAGGTCTGGCAGATATAGAGCAGTAGGTCCTCCATGATTGGTGCACCTATCGTCCCGACCACCTCCGCCTCAGGCAGGGTGGGGCACTACTAGTTGGAGGTCTGGCAGATATAGAGCAGCAGGTCCTCCATGATTGGTGCACCTATCGTCCCGGCCACCTCTGCCTCAGGCAGGGTGGGGCACTACTAGTTGGAGGTCTGGCAGATATAGAGCAGCAGGTCCTCCATGATTGGTGCACCTATCGTCCCGACCACCTCCGCCTCAGGCAGGGTGGGGCACTACTAGTTGGAGGTCTGGCAGATATAGAGCAGCAGGGCCTCCATGATTGGCGCACCTATCGTCCCGGCCACCTCTGCCTCCCGACCACCTCCGCCTCGGGCAGGGTGGGGCACTACTAGTTGGAGGTCTGGCAGATATAGAGCAGCAGGGCCTCCATGATTGGTGCACCTATCGTCCCGACCACCTCCGCCTCAGGCAGGGTGGGGCACTACTAGTTGGAGGTCTGGCAGATATAGAGCAGCAGGGCCTCCATGATTGGTGCACCTATCGTCCCGACCACCTCCGCCTCAGGCAGGGTGGGGCACTACTAGTTGGAGGTCTGGCAGATATAGAGCAGCAGGGCCTCCATGATTGGTGCACCTATCGTCCCGACCACCTCCGCCTCCCGACCACCTCCACCTCAGGCAGGGTGGGGCACTACTAGTTGGAGGTCTGGCAGATATAGAGCAGTAGGGCCTCCATGATTGGTGCACCTATCGTCCCGACCACCTCCGCCTCAGGCAGGATGGGGCACTACTAGTTGGAGGTCTGGCAGATATAGAGCAGCAGGGCCTCCATGATTGGTGCACCTATCGTCCCGACCACCTCCGCCTCCCGACCACCTCCACCTCAGGCAGGGTGGGGCACTACTAGTTGGAGGTCTGGCAGATATAGAGCAGTAGGTCCTCCATGATTGGTGCACCTATCGTCCCGACCACCTCCGCCTCAGGCAGGGTGGGGCACTACTAGTTGGAGGTCTGGCAGATATAGAGCAGCAGGGCCTCCATGATTGGTGCACCTATCGTCCCGACCACCTCCGCCTCAGGCAGGGTGGGGCACTACTAGTTGGAGGTCTGGCAGATATAGAGCAGCAGGGCCTCCATGATTGGTGCACCTATCGTCCCGAACACCTCCGCCTCCCGACCTCCTCCACCTCAGGCAGGGTGGGGCACTACTAGTTGGAGGTCTGGCATATATAGAGCAGCAGGGCCTCCATGATTGGTGCACCTATCGTCCCGAACACCTCTGCCTCACCGCCCTTCTTACACAGGTAATGATGGGAACAGGCATTATATGAATTCAGTAACCGTGTCGCCTCAAAGCTAATATCAAACACCTCAATGTCTAAAGCCTCGAGCAGGCTTCTTACAAAGTAGTTTGCCGCAGCTATATTGAAATTGTTTCTGGTGCCCCTGAGTTCAGCATGACCTAGATGATGAGGGTAGGCCACTGTGGATGCCCAGATCCATCTTATATTTGGAGCCAATCGGATAGCAGACCTCAATGCATCTGATATTGTGTGGAAATCTTTCAAAAATCCAGTGAAGTTTCTTTTGGCCAAGTCCCAGGTCATTGCAGATATCACAATGATGTGTTTGCCTTGTGAGTTTTTCAGCAGATGAGTTTTATTTTGTATCTTATCTACCACTGTCTCAACAAAGGAGATGTCTTCAAAGTAAATATTCTCTGTGTGATGGGGGCGTCTCAGGACACGTGGCAAGGCAGGGTCTAAAATCTTCAACCGAGACAAAATATAATAATAATTAAAACGCATATGTGAATCTCCAATGAGTGTGAGTGTTTGGTAGTATTTCACACATGCTCTGAGACGTCCTTGCTCCTGAGGCCTCACCAAGCAGTTGTCAATCTGTAAGGCCGGCGTCACTTTCCTGCTTGCATTATTCATCCGCCATGTTATCTCACCTTTCGGGTTTATCTCACAAAATGGAGACAATTTGGCATGATTATCCCGATATATATCATCATTCATACACACGTCTTTCACTGCTATTAATTTCTTTATTGGATTAATGCTTTTATCTCTGAAAGCCATAAAATGTGTAAACATGAGGTATATCTGAACTCTTGCACACTTTCCAGTGATGTGGCAATATACTGTGTAACTCCCGTTAAAATGATCACGACTATTACATATGCGCCGATAATTGTTATCATTTAATATTGCATAAAAACTGGATCCTCCTTGACTTGCTTTGGAGCCTTTCCTCTCGGTAAGATGGAATTTTAGCAACACATTATCATTGCATATTTCTGTGACTTGTGGTCCCAGGGTGTAGGTATATTCATTGAAGTTCCTGTCAGTCTGAGAGGCTGGGGTATGAACTTCTGATACATAACGTTGATACTGCAACCAGGACTCCATCCCAGAAGAGTTCCCATTCCTCTGCAGCACAGATGTACTGTCATCACATATCACATTCTCAGTATGAGCTTTAGATTCGGCAAGTCTATCCTCCTTCGCCACACTTGGAACTGCTATACTAAAATCAAACATGGCATCACCACGACAATGTGAAGACCACGATATCCCTCCAGCAAAGTACAAGATGAACACTCCAGCAATCACACAGAAAATGAGAGGTCTGAAAGCAGAATCCAAGAAGGATGGGAAGCCACTTTTTGCAGCACACATGCCCACTTTACTGTTGCTGGTTTTGCCCATGGTTTATTTGCTTCAGCTATTAGGAGCTTCTCCCTGGGTTACACCAAATACCCCTGATCCACGTATAACCTGCAAAATAAACAACATGTTATAAGTTATAGTCAACAAGTCTTTTAAAATCAATTTGAATATTTAGAGCTTTTAAAGCAGAAATTGTCCAAGCTAATATCTCTGTTCATTCCAAACACAGAGAAATAAAACTTGTACTTTGTGTATGCATGGACCAAGCCAGTTGTAATACAATGGAACTAAATGGATCACATCTGTTATTCTGTATACAGTGACAAATCAGTCAGCCGTGATATTTAAAAATACAGATGTCTTCTGAGAGGTGATAAGATTTTTATGTGTCCTACTCTATTTTTAGGTTGTCCCATATTGTGAGAGATGGTTTTCTGCATTTCTGTTGTCTCCTATAGTCTGTTGTTACAGGTTTACAGTGAGACATCACAAGGAGAATACCTCCCACACACACATAACTGACAACACCAGATCAATAGGCAGAATTACTATTATCAAAAGAATGGGACGATTCAAATAAATGCAATTTAAATTGATATATGAATGGAAATGGAGGCAGTGAATTCTACTCACCTGGCCACATTGCTGGGTTACCTGGGGAAACTTCACCTGTGCAGGTGTGGTGTCTGAGTGGTGGAGATCTCGGGTGTTATGTCATCCTTCAGCCACTCATCCAGCCAGGCAAACATCATGGCTATTTATGTTGTCAACTGGGTCAATCACGGCTTTGTGTATCTTTGATACTTCCTTATAAAGTGTGCTCACGGAAGAAAGTACAATTTCTGGCACAGAAGGGTTGGACATTTCTGCCAATTAGCATTGCCCCTACTCCAAGGATGTGGCATTTTCACACAGTATAATCATCAAATGAAATGAGACGATTATACAAGTTTTGAACAAGTGACCATACCTTATCTGTTATATAAGATAAGGTATGGCCACATGATCATTACACAGTATAATCATCCAGTGAAACGAGACAATTATACAAGTAATGCACAAGTGACCATACCTTATCTCTTTCTCAAATATGGACTCACGAAGCCCTGAAACTGATTTGATGCTAGGATCTGAAGTTCAATAAAAAGTTCTCAGAGCTTAAATGTCTATTTCTTGCTTACATCATAATGGGATTACTTGCAATTTACCCAAATTTTATAATCTTTCTTGTAAGCATGACAGAAAACAGATTTAATTTCCAACTTTATTATTTTTTGTTTGTATGGAAAAGTACAAGGAGTAGTTTTGATTTCACTGATGACAACCATGTGATACTATTGGTGGTATCACAAAATTACCACCACAATAAATGCGTCAACTAATTCATCTGATAATAATTTGTTATATGATGTAATATAAGCAAGTCTCTTGTTTCCAACCAGATAAATACCCTCTATGATTACTGACTAGATAAATACCCTCTATGATTACTGACTAGATAAATACCCTCTATGATTACTGACTAGATAAATACCCTCTATGATTACTGACTTGATAAATACCCTCTATGATTACTGACTAGATAAATACCCTCTATGATTACTGACTAGATAAATACCCTCTATGATTACTGACTAGATAAATACCCTCTATGATTACTGACTAGATAAATACCCTCTATGATTACTGACTAGATAAATACCCTCTATGATTACTGACTAGACAAATACCCTCTATGATTACTGACTAGACAAATACCCTCTATGATTACTGACTAGACAAATACCCTCTATGATTACTGACTAGATAAATACCCTCTATGATTACTGACTAGACAAATACCCTCTATGATTACTGACTAGATAAATACCCTCTATGATTACTGACTAGATAAATACCCTCTATGATTACTGACTAGATAAATACCCTCTATGATTACTGACTAGATAAATACCCTCTATGATTACTGACTAGACAAATACCCTCTATGATTACTGACTAGACAAATACCCTCTATGATTACTGACTAGACAAATACCCTCTATGATTACTGACTAGATAAATACCCTCTATGATTACTGATGAGATAAATACCCTCTATGATTACTGACTAGATAAATACCCTCTATGATTACTGACTAGATAAATACCCTCAATGATTACTGACTAGACAAATACCCTCTATGATTACTGACCAGATAAATACCCTCTATGATTACTGACTAGATAAATACCCTCTATGATTACTGACCAGACAAATACCCTCTATGATTACTGACTAGATAAATACCCTCTATGATTACTGACTAGATAAATACCCTCTATGATTACTGACTAGATAAATACCCTCTATGATTACTGACTTGATAAATACCCTCTATGATTACTGACTAGATAAATACCCTCTATGATTACTGACCAGATAAATACCCTCTATGATTACTGACTAGATAAATACCCTCTATGATTACTGACTAGATAAATACCCTCTATGATTACTGACTAGATAAATACCCTCTATGATTACTGACTAGATAAATACCCTCAATGATTACTGACTAGACAAATACCCTCTATGATTACTGACCAGATAAATACCCTCTATGATTACTGACTAGATAAATACCCTCTATGATTACTGACCAGACAAATACCCTCTATGATTACTGACTAGATAAATACCCTCTATGATTACTGACCAGACAAATACCCTCTATGATTACTGACTAGATAAATACCCTCTATGATTACTGACCAGACAAATACCATCTATGATTACTGACTAGACAAATACCCTCTATAATTACTGACCAGATAAATACCCTCTATAATTACTGACTAGATAAATACCCTCTATGATTACTGACGAGATAAATACCCTCTATGATTACTGACTAGATAAATACCTTCTATGATTACTGACTAGATAAATACCTTCTATGATTACTGACTAGACAAATACCCTCTATGATTACTGACTAGACAAATACCCTCTATGATTACTGACCAGATAAATACTCTTTTTTTATCCAATATTTATTCCCCAAATTCTATCCTTTATTAAAACTCTTTATAGAAACAAATGACTACTTCCTTCTTGTTTCATGTGTGATTGAAGACCTGCATCCTCAGCTGATATCAAATCTGGCACCAGTGATATCACCTCACACTGAACGCACTGACCCTTACCCCATTCACTGCCTTGCTATATATAATTATACTCCATTATTTATACCCTTTTATGAACCCTTAAATGATATCATATCCTGTACAAGAGATATTATCTCACACTGAACTGACTGACCCTTATTCTCTCCCCCATCCCCACCCACCCACTGTTGCCTTGTTATATATGATTGTGCTGCATTCAAATCAAACTCACTGTCCAAGATAAAGAACAACTTTTAGCTTAGTGTCTAATTGTGGATAAGAGGGTCCATGAAGAATTAATGCCTTGTATTAGAAATGTTAGAGCTCGGGGGAGCCCGGAGTTACCGGGGGTTGCCCGTGGGAGCCCAGAGGAGCCCTGCTGGATCCTTGCTGACCACTATTGATTTATCTGATCTATTATTGATTGACACGCCTGATTGGCCACCGACTGTGGTTTGCCTTGCAGCAGATGTGCTTCAATAACACCACCTTCAAATAAACTCAATCCATACAGCACACAGGGCAGTGTCATCTGAAGGACAATCCCACACAAATATATTCCATTATGAACATAATATATACATGCATGTGTCAAGTATACTAATATGTACTCAGCAAGCACAGACGCAAAACAACTTAATATTTCATATACGCATGCTGATCTGCCAAATAGTTGGTCCAAGTGAAACAATGGCTGCCCATAGTGTGCAGGCCTGTTGCAATATAAAGGACATATCGAGTGAATCTCGTTTTTTTCTTTTTTTCAGTTCCATTTAAGACCTTAGAGCTACAGCAAATATCTATTTTGCTAGATCTATCTCATGCTTTATTAAAATTGTCTCATGCAATTATCTTGTGTTTATATTGGTAGTCACACATGGAAAGAGCAAAATTAAATTTCCTGCAAAATATTTACTTTGTTGTAAGTGGATCCAGCCCCCAAAGCTCCATATGTCAAACCACGATTCACAAACAACAGAATGTATGTCTCCCTCTCATCATATTCAAGTACATGTACATGCTGGAAGGAACTAAATCAATTGTCTTCTAAGAAACCAATGGCAAGGGGGAATGGTTGACAGGTAGGAAGGATCTCTGAGGATAGCACGGAGGCCATCACTGGGGAGGGGGAATGGTTGACAGGTAGGAAGGATCTCGGAGGATAGCACGGACGGCCACCACTGGGAAGGGGGAATGGTTGACAGGTAGGAAGGATCTCCGAGGATAGCACGGACGGCTACCACTGGGAAGGGGGAATGGTTGACAGGTAGGAAGGATCTCTGAGGATAGGACGGACGGCCACCACTGGGAAGGAGGAATGGTTGACAGGTAGGAAGGATCTCCGAGGATAGCACGGACGGCTACCACTGGGAAGGAGGAATGGTTGACAGGTAGGAAGGATCTCCGAGGATAGCACGGACGGCCACCACTGGGAAGGGGGAATGGTTGACAGGTAGGAAGGATCTCTGAGGATAGGACGGACGGCCACCACTGGGAAGGGGGAATGGTTGACAGGTAGGAAGGAACTCCGAGGATAGCACAGACGGCCATCACTGGGAAGGGGGAATGGTTGACAGGTAGGAAGGATCTCCGAGGATAGCACGGAGGCCATCACTGGGGAGGGGGAATGGTTGACAGGTAGGAAGGATCTCTGAGGATAGCACGGAGGCCATCACTGGGGAGGGGGAATGGTTGACAGGTAGGAAGGATCTCTGAGGATAGCACGGAGGCCATCACTGGGAAGGGGGAATGGTTGACAGGTAGGAAGGATCTCCGAGGATAGCACGGAGGCCATCACTGGGAAGGGGGAATGGTTGACAGGTAGGAAGGATCTCCGAGGATAGCACGGAGGCCATCACTGGGGAGGGGGAATGGTTGACAGGTAGGAAGGATCTCTGAGGATAGCACGGAGGCCATCACTGGGGAGGGGGAATGGTTGACAGGTAGGAAGGATCTCTGAGGATAGCACGGACGGCCACCACTGGGAAGGGGGAATGGTTGACAGGTAGGAAGGATCTCTGAGGATAGCACGGACGGCCATCACTGGGGAGGCGGAATGGTTGACAGGTAGGAAGGATCTCTGAGGATAGCACGGACGGCCACCACTGGGAAGGGGGAATGGTTGACAGGTAGGAAGGATCTCTGAGGATAGGATGGACGGCCATCACTGGGAAGGGGGAATGGTTGACAGGTAGGAAGGATCTCTGAGGATAGCACGGACGGCCATCACTGGGAAGGGGGAACGGTTGACAGGTAGGAAGGATCTCTGAGGATAACACGGACGGCCATCACTGGGAAGGGGGAATGGTTGACAGGTAGGAAGGATCTCTGAGGATAGCACGGAGGCCATCACTGGGAAGGGGGAATGGTTGACAGGTAGGAAGGATCTCCGAGGATAGCACGGAGGCCATCACTGGGAAGGGGGAATGGTTGACAGGTAGGAAGGATCTCCGAGGATAGCACGGAGGCCATCACTGGGGAGGGGGAATGGTTGACAGGTAGGAAGGATCTCTGAGGATAGCACGGAGGCCATCACTGGGGAGGGGGAATGGTTGACAGGTAGGAAGGATCTCTGAGGATAGCACGGACGGCCACCACTGGGAAGGGGGAATGGTTGACAGGTAGGAAGGATCTCTGAGGATAGCACGGACGGCCATCACTGGGGAGGCGGAATGGTTGACAGGTAGGAAGGATCTCTGAGGATAACACGGACGGCCATCACTGGGAAGGGGGAATGGTTGACAGGTAGGAAGGATCTCCGAGGATAACACGGACGGCCACCACTGGGAAGGGGGAATGGTTGACAGGTAGGCAGGATCTCCGAGGATAGCAGGGACGGCCATCACTGGGAAGGGGGAATGGTTGACAGATAGGAAGGATCTCTGAGGATAGCACGGACGGCCACCACTGGGAAGGGGGAATGGTTGACAGGTAGGAAGGATCTCTGAGGATAGCACGGACGGCCATCACTGGGGAGGGGGAATGGTTGACAGGTAGGAAGGATCTCTGAGGATAGCACGGACGGCCATCACTGGGAAGGGGGAATGGTTGACAGGTAGGAAGGATCTCTGGAGATCGCCTCATTAAATCCAAAATTGATTTGAGAGTTGCCTAACTTTGTCAGTGTTTCTTTGATCTATGATATTTGACATGTTTAGGATACAACAAATTGTCTGGTGCCATCCTTAAAAAAAACGTCACTGAGAGAAAAACTGATACCTCACTTCTTTTCCCAAAAGTCTTAATTGATCCCAAAGCTGCCATCAATCTTCGCTGAGAAAGTGATTGTTTGATAGAACTATATGGCTAATTGGCTGTTTATTTCCGGACACAAGCCATTAGCAGTGGGGTAAGCACACTAACGACCGTCACTCGCATACTAATCATCCTGTGTGGATTTCGCATACTACTCTCATATTCTTGTTTCCATATATACGGGAAGCATTTCACCCCCAATAACTTATCATAAAACAGCACAAATTGAAAACGACATGAGTTTTTCAATGGGTTAAACATGTGAATCAGGTCAAACCTTATTTACTACTCTTGTGTCTGATATATGTTGAGTTATATGCCCATGTGACATGTGGACGTTTCCTGGCATGATGTCCTCTTGATACGCTGACAGATACCATCTGATAAAATATGCATACACAATTTATGATGCTTCCTGTCAATACTGGATTAATAGTTTAAACGATAACATTTTGTTCAAAACATGTTTGCGGAAAATTTATTTGAGACACATCATTGCTCAAGTATGTGACATAGTCATAGAAAACAATAAAGGTCACAGAGAACAATATATGTTAAAGATGGCATTATATAAGTTATGAAAAAATGAATGTATGGATTCTTAACAGCACCTTCAGTGCCATCAAGGTACGAAAAAAAACTAAGTACAAAAAACACAATAAACATAGACGTTGCTCTTAAGCAAATAACCATAAAACGATGAATCACAAGTTACATGCAAACATCACACATAAAAGACCCTATCATGGTGATAAAGGTCATAGAGGACAAGAAAGGTCATAGATGACAATGATATGTCAAAGGAAGATGAGGACTACGCAGGTCATAGAGGATATCAAAGGGCACCGATGGCATCATCATAAATCTATTCTGATGCTCTGAGAAGTAGAAGAGTAGTGGATAGTTGGACTGGCCCTGATTCTAAGATTGTGAGGTTATATCCAATGCTAGATTGGACTGGCCCTGATTCTAAGATTGTGAGGTTATATCCAATGCTAGATTGGACTGGCCCTGATTCTAAGATTGTGAGGTTATATCCAATGCTAGATTGGACTGGCCCTGATTCTAAGATTGTGAGGTTATATCCAATGCTAGATTGGACTGGCCCTGATTCTAAGATTGTGAGGTTATATCCAATGCTAGATTGGACTGGCCCTGATTCTAAGATTGTGAGGTTATATCCAATGCTAGATTGGACTGGCCCTGATTTTAAGATTGTGAGGTTATATCCAATGCTAGATTGGACTGGCCCTGATTTTAAGATTGTGAGGTTATATCCAATGCTAGATTGGACTGGCCCTGATTTTAAGAATAAATCTTTTCTGATGCTATGAGAAGTAGAAGAGTAGTGGATAGTTGGACTGGCCCTGATTCTAAGATTGTGAGGTTATATCCAATGCTAGATTGGACTGGCCCTGTTTTTAAGATTGTGAGGTTATATCTAATGCTAGATTGGACTGGCCCTGATTCTAAGATTGTGAGGTTATATCCAATGCTAGATTGGACTGGCCCTGATTCTAAGATTGTGAGGTTATATCCAATGCTAGATTGGACTGGCCCTGATTTTAAGATTGTGAGGTTATATCCAATGCTAGATTGGACTGGCCCTGATTTTAAGATTGTGAGGTTATATCCAATGCTAGATTGGACTGGCCCTGATTTTAAGAATAAATCTATTCTGATGCTCTGAGAAGTAGAAGAGTAGTGGATAGTTGGACTGGCCCTGATTCTAAGATTGTGAGGTTATATCCAATGCTAGATTGGACTGGCCCTGATTTTAAGATTGTGAGGTTATATCCAATGCTAGATTGGACTGGCCCTGATTTTAAGATTGTGAGGTTATATCCAATGATAGATTGGACTGGCCCTGTTTTTAAGATTGTGAGGTTATATCCAATGCTAGATTGGACTGGCCCTGATTTTAAGATTGTGAGGTTATATCCAATGCTAGATTGGACTGGCCCTGATTCTAAGATTGTGAGGTTATATCCAATGCTAGATTGGACTGGCCCTGATTCTAAGATTGTGAGGTTATATCCAATGCTAGATTGGACTGGCCCTGATTTTAAGAATAAATCTATTCTGATGCTCTGAGAAGTAGAAGAGTAGTGGATAGTTGGACTGGCCCTGATTCTAAGATTGTGAGGTTATATCCAATGCTAGATTGGACTGGCCCTGATTTTAAGATTGTGAGGTTATATCCAATGCTAGATTGGACTGGCCCTGAGTCTAAGATTGTGAGGTTATATCCAATGCTAGATTGGACTGGCCCTGATTCTAAGATTGTGAGGTTATATCTAATGCTAGATTGGACTGGCCCTGATTCTAAGATTGTGAGGTTATATCCAATGCTAGATTGGACTGGCCCTGAGTCTAAGATTGTGAGGTTATATCCAATGCTAGATTGGACTGGCCCTGATTCTAAGATTGTGAGGTTATATCCAATGCTAGATTGGACTGGCCCTGATTCTAAGATTGTGAGGTTATATCCAATGCTAGATTGGACTGGCCCTGAGTCTAAGATTGTGAGGTTATATCTAATGCTAGATTGGACTGGCCCTGATTCTAAGATTGTGAGGTTATATCCAATGCTAGATTGGACTGGCCCTGATTTTAAGATTGTGAGGTTATATCCAATGATAGATTGGACTGGCCCTGTTTTTAAGATTGTGAGGTTATATCCAATGCTAGATTGGACTGGCCCTGATTTTAAGATTGTGAGGTTATATCCAATGCTAGATTGGACTGGCCCTGATTCTAAGATTGTGAGGTTATATCCAATGCTAGATTGGACTGGCCCTGATTTTAAGAATAAATCTATTCTGATGCTCTGAGAAGTAGAAGAGTAGTGGATAGTTGGACTGGCCCTGATTCTAAGATTGTGAGGTTATATCCAATGCTAGATTGGACTGGCCCTGAGTCTAAGATTGTGAGGTTATATCCAATGCTAGATTGGACTGGCCCTGATTCTAAGATTGTGAGGTTATATCCAATGCTAGATTGGACTGGCCCTGATTCTAAGATTGTGAGGTTATATCCAATGCTAGATTGGACTGGCCCTGATTTTAAGATTGTGAGGTTATATCCAATGCTAGATTGGACTGGCCCTGAGTCTAAGATTGTGAGGTTATATCCAATGCTAGATTGGACTGGCCCTGATTCTAAGATTGTGAGGTTATATCTAATGCTAGATTGGACTGGCCCTGATTCTAAGATTGTGAGGTTATATCCAATGCTAGATTGGACTGGCCCTGAGTCTAAGATTGTGAGGTTATATCTAATGCTAGATTGGACTGGCCCTGATTCTAAGATTGTGAGGTTATATCCAATGCTAGATTGGACTGGCCCTGATTTTAAGATTGTGAGGTTATATCCAATGCTAGATTGGACTGGCCCTGATTCTAAGATTGTGAGGTTATATCCAATGCTAGATTGGACTGGCCCTGATTCTAAGATTGTGAGGTTATATCTAATGCTAGATTGGACTGGCCCTGATTCTAAGATTGTGAGGTTATATCTAATGCTAGATTGGACTGGCCCTGATTCTAAGATTGTGAGGTTATATCCAATGCTAGATTGGACTGGCCCTGATTTTAAGATTGTGAGGTTATATCCAATGCTAGATTGGACTGGCCCTGATTCTAAGATTGTGAGGTTATATCCAATGCTAGATTGGACTGGCCCTGATTTTAAGATTGTGAGGTTATATCCAATGCTAGATTGGACTGGCCCTGAGTCTAAGGTTGTGAGGTTATATCTAATGCTAGATTGGACTGGCCCTGATTCTAAGATTGTGAGGTTATATCCAATGCTAGATTGGACTGGCCCTGATTTTAAGATTGTGAGGTTATATCCAATGCTAAATTGGACTGGCCCTGATTCTAAGATTGTGAGGTTATATCCAATGCTAGATTGGACTGGCCCTGATTCTAAGATTGTGAGGTTATATCCAATGCTAGATTGGACTGGCCCTGATTTTAAGATTGTGAGGTTATATCCAATGCTAGATTGGACTGGCCCTGAGTCTAAGATTGTGAGGTTATATCTAATGCTAGATTGGACTGGCCCTGATTTTAAGATTGTGAGGTTATATCCAATGCTAGATTGGACTGGCCCTGATTCTAAGATTGTGAGGTTATATCCAATGCTAGATTGGACTGGCCCTGATTCTAAGATTGTGAGGATATCCAATGCTAGATTGGACTGGCCCTGATTTTAAGATTGTGAGGTTATATCCAATGCTAGATTGGACTGGCCCTGATTCTAAGATTGTGAGGTTATATCCAATGCTAGATTGGGCTGGCCCTGATTCTAAGATTGTGAGGTTATATCTAATGCTAGATTGGACTGGCCCTGATTCTAAGATTGTGAGGTTATATCCAATGCTAGATTGGACTGGCCCTGATTCTAAGATTGTGAGGATATCCAATGCTAGATTGGACTGGCCCTGATGTTAAGATTGTGAGGTTATATCCAATGCTAGATTGGACTGGCCCTGATTCTAAGATTGTGAGGTTATACCCAATGCTAGATTGGACTGGCCCTGATTCTAAGATTGTGAGGATATCCAATGCTAGATTGGACTGGCCCTGATTCTAAGATTGTGAGGATATCCAATGCTATTATCTAACATTTTTATGAGCTGACTGCTCATCTCCTCCACATCAGATTCTGGTCTTAGTGATGGATAATTGCTAGACTTACTGAGAGCGTTGATGCAGTTGCCGAGAGCCAGCAGTGAGCGGTTGATGTGAGCGCCCTCTACCATGCGTTTGCCCTTGTTGTGAGTGTTGGCAGCGCGCTCTGACCCGGCCAGGTCGATGAGGAAGAGTTTGCCCATGCGGACCTCCTGCATAACGTTGACGACGCGACTGCGCTGCCTGATGGAGACCTGCAGGATGGCGTGGGACCTGGATGACGTCTTGTTGGCCGCAGTCGGCTCCTGCGTTCTCTCCTTGTTACCTTTCTGCAGCATGTCCATCACCTGCATCAACAACCATTTACCTCTTTAACTCATTTTTAAGAATTAAGGGCTGAACACCAGTTTCCATACTATTTTATATTATGACTAGATTTTAGACCGTCGCACAGATCTGGTTCTGATTTCTTTAACAATTACTTTCAATAGGTAGGCAACAGCCATCAGCCTATGGCTTGCTCAACTTGCATAAAATTTATATAATATTTTTTTCTTCTTGATTGTCAGCAATTCATATTTTAAATTTGTGATTTTTAATAGAAGAGTAGACACGACAAGGTGCGACTCTACGCTCGTTATGACCTCATGATTCTATGAGGAGATTCCCACAGCGACTGTGTCTGTGACCTTCATGATTCTATGAGGAGATTCCCACAGCGACTGTGTCTGTGACCTTCATCATTCTATGAGGAGATTCCCACAGCGACTGTCTGTGAGCGAGGGTAATTCCCACCACTCATGTCCACACTGTAATTAGCAACTCAAGTAATAACTGGATTACGACAGACACCATAGGAGCATCATGATGACGTCAAGCCTAATCCCACTGTCTCCAGAGATCTACTAATCCCTACCAGCCCCAAGTATAACACACTCCACACAGTAAATCCCTGAGCGTTACCTCTGTGGTGGTGCGTGCGGTGAACTCTGACAAGCCAGCAATCTGTACCCCCTTGGCGTCCTCC
Source organism: Amphiduros pacificus (assembly GCA_949316495.1). NCBI lineage: Eukaryota > Metazoa > Annelida > Polychaeta > Phyllodocida > Hesionidae > Amphiduros > Amphiduros pacificus. Next base: position 4,392,983 of record OX439002.1, read on the forward strand.
CGGAGCTCAAGGTATCCGGCCAGTGGATTCAGCAGATCGCGGATCATCTCATTGTAGATCTGCAAGCAATCACAAGCATCAACCTATGCACCATACTCTCCAGTGTGAATTATGTCCAATAATATTTAATATGGTAAGATTTGATAAGATGCCAACAAAATATGAAGAAAAGTGTTTTAACAGAGCCAAATAAAAATGTCAACACAATGGGGCATTGGGAGAGAATTATCCTCTTTCACAAAAAAACATTTTCCCCCCAAAAGTTGTCCAATCAGATCTAACTGTACTGCTTGGATGATTCTCTACAGCACTGGGTTTTGACATGAGAATGAATATATGCCTTTGATCATACTCTATACAAATATTACATTAACTGAGTAATTGCTATCTGTGGGGCTGTTAAGTAAATTGGGTGAGACACCTGACTTATAAGCACACGCCCAATATAAGTGTACTAATCTCACCTCCAGGTAGGACATAGTGACTTCATACTTCATGTCCTCACTGGTACGGTCCATCTCCAGGAAGAGGTCATTAAGGGTACGTGCCATGATGCCCGGCTCTGCCTCCGTACCCAGCATTGTATAAGTCTTACCAGCACCTGTCAACACACACACAGCATCTCCATCATTCCTCCTCCAATATCATGCAAGTTGGACAAGCTTCAAGCGTGGTATGTTTATAAAGAGGATTGTATCAGACCGTAATATGTATCAAGCGTGGTATGTTTATAAAGAGGATTGTAGCAGACCGTAATATGTGTCAAGCAGGCATGTTTATAGAGAGGATTGCAGCATACCATAATATGTATCAAGCGTGGTATGTTCATAAAGAGGATTGTAGCAGTCCATAATATGTATCAAGCGTGGTATGTTTAGAAAGAGGATTGTATCAGATCGTAATATGTATCAAGCGTGGCATGTTCACAAAGAGGATTGTATCAGACCGTAATATGTATCAAGCGTGGCATGTTTATAAAGAGGATTGTAGCAGATCAAAATATGTATCAAGTGTGGTATGTTTATAGAGAGGATTGCAGCAGACCATAATATGTATCAAGCGTGGTATGTTTATAGAGAGGATTGTAGCAGGCCATAATATGTATCAAGCGTGGTATGTTTAGAAAGAGGATTGTATCAGACCGTAATATGTATCTAGCGTGGCAAGTTTAGAAAGAGGATTGTAGCAGGCCATAATATGTATCAAGTGTGGTATGTTTATAGAGAGGATTGCAGCAGACCATAATATGTATCAAGTGTGGCATGTTTATAAGAGGATTGCAGCAGAACATAATATGTATCAAGCGTGGCATGTTTATAGAGAGGATTGTATCAGACCGTAATATGTATCTAGCGTGGCAAGTTTAGAAAGAGGATTGTAGCAGGCCATAATATGTATCAAGTGTGGTATGTTTATAGAGAGGATTGTAGCAGTCCATAATATGTATCAAGCGTGGTATGTTTATAGAGAGGATTGTGGCAGGCCATAATATGTATCAAGCGTGGTATGTTTATAAAGAGGATTGTAGCACACCATAATATGTATCAAGCGTGGTATGTTTAGAAAGAGGATTGTATCAGACCGTAATATGTATCAAGCGTGGTATGTTTATAGAGAGGATTGTATCAGACCGTAATATGTATCAAGCGTGGTATGTTTATAGAGAGGATTGTGGCAGGCCATAATATGTATAAAGCGTGGTATGTTTATAGAGAGGATTGGAGCAGACCATAATATGTATCAAGCGTGGTATGTTTATAGAGAGGATTGGAGCATACCTGTGGCACCATAGGCAAACACGGTGGCATTGTAGCCGTTGACCACACTCGGGATGATGAGCTTGGCTGTCTGCTCGTATACATCCTCCTGAAAGTACAAAGCATACCATGTATCATCTGTAAAAACCTCAGAAAACATCACTGAGTAATCAAAGAGAAGAAGTGTTTTAATACATATAGGGCTTCATAGAATGTAGGATACAAACAGTGTATTTTGATTCGTGCAGTTAACAACATTTGAATTGTTTTCCACCTGGAAATATTCTACTAAATATCCTTGTCGCAAGGCATTGCCATATTATATCAGATACTGACAGGGTCAAGGCCTTAATTACCTAGCACTGCCATATTATATCAGATACTGACGGGGTCAAGGCATTCATTGCCCTGCACTGCCATACTATATCAGATTCTGCCAGGGTCAAGGCCTTCATTGCCCGCCACTGCCATACTATATCAGATACTGACAGGGTCAAGGCCTTAATTACCCAGCACTGCCATACTATATCAGATTCTGCCAGGGTCAAGGCCTTAATTACCCACCACTGCCATACTATATCAGATACTGACGGGGTCGAGGCCTTCATTGCCCAGCACTGCTATACTATATCAGATACTGACGGGGTCGAGGCCTTCATTGCCCAGCACTGCTATACTATATCAGATACTGACGGGGTCAAGGCCTTCATTGCCCACCACTGCCATACTATATCAGATACTGACAGGGTCAAGACCTTCATTGCCCACCACTGCCATACTATATCAGATACTGACGGGGTCAAGGCCTTCATTGCCCACCACTGCCATACTATATCAGATACTGACGGGGTCAAGGCCTTCATTGCCCACCACTGCCATACTATATCAGATACTGACGGGGTCAAGGCCTTCATTGCCCACCACTGCCATACTATATCAGATACTGACGGAGTCGAGGCCTTCATTACCCGCCACTGCTATATAAGATCAAAGCAGTCTTGCAGATAACTGCCGAACCGGCTGGTTCTGACTGATATTTTTGCCAAAGTTCTGTATATTTTCCACCATAATTGGACCTCATGTCCAACATGCATTTCTGTGAATATCCTAAACTTATGCCTCAAGAAGTTTGGCAGTCATTTTAAACACAAAACGTAAATACAAAGTGTCAGGGATCCATCATTGCACAATAAATAAATATTTTAATGTGAATGAATATACTGTGGTGTCACTCCAATCGTTTTCACGCCATTTTCACAGATCATCAAATGAGATATGAATCTTTTGTATTTATGAATAAAGCTTGGAGGCATTTTCCATGCATAAGTTGCAGAAATTGATCAACTTTAAAGTGTAATCTACATCCACATGAGTTCATATTTCTTTAACTTGACATGCATGGTAACTCTTGCATGGGAGCCTGCCGTGTACTCTAAAATGATGTTTGTTGATAAAACATCATGGAAACATCATAGTAACGCTAGCAACTATTATGTTTGCTGCTAAAATTTCCCGATGACCCGTATGACATCTTAAAATTTCCCAATTGTGCCCCATGATCTCCCGGTATCCTGATAGCTCCCTGGCTTGCCGGCCAATTTTGTAAATAAAATCATATTGGCCTAGCATCTTTACTGAAATTTGAAATCTTCGATAATCATTGATCTATTTGACTGGTCCTACAGCTAATATGTCATGTCACATATATCCCTCAATGGTACACGTCTATTTGACTGGTCCTACAGGTCTTTGTCATGTAATATAAATAGATCCCTCAACATGTACATTCCACATTGGCAGAAAACTACAACTCAAACAAACTGTTAACTGGTCTTTATTGGTAAATGGCATGTTTGTGTGTATGTGGTGTTTCTCCCTCCCACATGGCAGCAATTCTTGCTAAACTGGATCTTAGCAATTCTTGTTAAACTGGATCTTAGCAATTCTTGTTAAACTGGACCTTTGCATTTCTCGGACATGAAAATTCAGAGAGGCAGCATTTTATGAAACAAGTTGGCCTCTACATAAAAAAATTAAAATGATGTTTACCAGACACTGTGTGCGGCCTAGTCTATCACTGCCTTGCTACAGACCTGACACTCTCTGTGCGGCCTATTCTATCACTGCCTTGCTACAGACCTGACACTCTCTGTGCGGCCTATTCTATCACTGCCTTGTTACAGACCTGACACTCTCTGTGCGGCCTATTCTATCACTGCCTTGCTACAGACCTGACACTCTCTGTGCGGCCTATTCTATCACTGCCTTGCTACAGACCTGACACTCTCTGTGCGGCCTATTCTATCACTGCCTTGCTACAGACCTGACACTCTCTGTGCGGCCTATTCTATCACTGCCTTGCTACAGACCTGACACTCTCTGTGCGGCCTATTCTATCACTGCCTTGTTACAGACCTGACACTCTGTGCGGCCTATTCTATCACTGCCTTGTTACAGACCTGACACTCTCTGTGCGGCCTATTCTATCACTGCCTTGTTACAGACCTGACACTCTCTGTGTGGCCTATTCTATCACTGCCTTGTTACAGACCTGACACTCTCTGGGTGGCCTATTCTATCACTGCCTTGTTACAGACCTGACACTCTCTGCGTGGCCTATTCTATCACTGCCTTGTTACAGACCTGACACTCTCTGTGCGGCCTATTCTATCACTGCCTTCTTACAGACCTGACACTCTCTGTGCTGCCTATTCTATCACTGCCTTCTTACAGACCTGACACTCTCTGTGTGGCCTATTCTATCACTGCCTTCTTACAGACCTGACACTCTCTGTGTGGCCTATTCTATCACTGCCTTCTTACAGACCTGACACTCTCTGCGCGGCCTATTCTATCACTGCCTTGTTACAGACCTGACACTCTCTGTGCGGCCTATTCTATCACTGCCTTCTTACAGACCTGACACTCTCTGTGCGGCCTATTCTATCACTGCCTTGTTACAGACCTGACACTCTCTGTGTAGCCTATTCTATCACTGCCTTGTTACAGACTTTACATTTTCTTTGAAAGTCTTATATAAATTACTCCTGGCAGTAAAGGAAACCATTCTCAGGATGCACCCATTTTCGAAGTCTTGTTACTCGTGTTCTTGGCAACTACTATTCCCATTAGCAAATTAACTAATCAGGCTTAACTGGAGCGAAATAGTGTCAGTACACAACCAACTGAACAATTAAAGTGTCTGCTCTTTGGTTACCACACTATCTCCACTTTCATTGCAATCAAATCTTTCAAACAATAAGTCATTCTCTGAGATACATTATTCATCTTTTTTATAAGTGGAACTACTTTGCAGGTATTGATTGATCCTGGGATCGATCCATCACGACTGTCACCTCTGCCACATAGTTGCGTGCTTTCTTCTAGGTGACCACGGATCTTGTCCACGCTTCACTTCTCTTTACTGCTTGAAAATTGAGCAAATAAATGTGCAACTGCAAATGGAATAAAGTGCCCCCAGCCTGACATGGTTGGGCAAGCTCAGAGTCAAGTATCCTGCCTGATTCTCACAGACACCCAGCTCTGCTTGCCAAGGAAAGTATACATCTTTTGTACATTGACCTTTTCACCAAATACAATACAAACAAATACACAAATGACACAAATGCTGATCCGATTAAGTGATTGATCCTACAGAAATGTAATATATAATATATAATAGGATTGGATGCAACATAATATCCACAGCAAATGGTGTGTTTAATGATATTGAGAGTTTATGATATTTTGGACAAAATATTGAAACATGTCCAACATATATTTAAGGGTTTTACATAAAACTAGGTTAAACAATTTACGCCTATCATTCAATTAAATTGAGTTTTCTTAACATTTTCTTGCATTTGTCCAAGCTATATTAACTATTAGACCCTATAATGGATGTCACTAAGGCTTATAGCTGACATATACTTCACTGGCAATGAATTCTAGAGCAAAGTGTGTCAGCCATATTTGATAGAGGTTTAGTATTCAATGAACGGAATCCAGCAGAGACCCAGTTTCCTAAATGTTTTTATTTAATTGTTTAATGCAAACTGCCGACTGAGTCTTGGCAATTATGTATGCGCTGGCTATTGTGAATGTTGATCTCCAGAGCCGTCAGCTGGAGCATGCCAAGAACCCTTGCTACCAAGGATCGCCAAGCTATTCCCAAATATCTTTGTCTCCTGAATCAACCTGATCCAAGATTTCCTTTAACTTTCTGAATATAACTGAATCTGGAAACCTCATATTAAGGGTCTGATCATCAGCAGAAATACTTGACTGGTTGACTGGATGCCTCTGGGGCTTGGCATGTCATGTCTATAATAATAACATTACATAAACTAAAGCTTCACTTCACAGCCAAATGTATCAGCCTCTTGGGTTAAAAAAGAATCAACTGCAAAAGAGTTGACTATAATCAATCAGCAAGTATTGTGTAAGCCTTTGAAAGTTTGCTATAAGAGTGCACTCAAGATATTTGATGTGTCAAGCATCACCATGGGACATGTTACTACTTATCTGGTAATTAGTAGTTCTACAGCCTTCACATTGGGCCTATTACAGCACCAACTGCTTCACTTAACTCAATGCTCCCTTTCATATTTGTGGTGGAAGAGTCTTTAAAGTCTTTAAATTATCAAAATCATATCTAAAAAACAAAGTAATGGTTCTAAAAGTTCAAGCCTTTGATCTTTTTACAATTCTTAAATCGAAAATTTCACATGATACTCTACCATGAGTCCTGAGATGAGAATTGGGTAATTTAATAATTATAATAATAAAACGTATATAGCGCTAATACCAAGTGGGGCCTGCTCATTGCACTCAGCTCCATTTGTTATTAGGCAATTGTAAGCTGTGGGCATATGGTCAACTCATTCCATATATATTAATAATAAATATGAGAACACAATTCTGATTCACTGAGTTATCAACTTGTATATTATAAATGATATCATGAACTGATCACGTATATGACAGATAACGAATAATTAAATGCTGAACACAGGGTCCAACTTCCTGATCTCACTTCCTGATCACACTGCCTGTGATTTGAGAACCAAACCTTCCAGCTGATGGCTTTGCATTGTAAAGAGTATGTAATTTTTAAAGAAGTGTGAACCAGTGTAGTCAAATTGTCCAAAATTGATATTCTGTTGAACTTTCCATTGTCTCTGAGTGACCAATCTGAGAGGACCTCACGCCAAGGGAAGCTGAGGTGACATCAGTGTCTGTCTCCTAGGTGACACGGCTTTGTTGATGTCCTCAAGAGGAACTTAAGGACATGTACCCCATCTGAGGTCATCGCTCATTTTACATGCTTCCAAACTGCTCTCTGTCTTTCACTTCCATGTCATGTGATAGGTTATCGTGCATCATGTGACTGTCCACCATTGCTTTTTCTCTGATGTCATGTGATACACGTCTGAGTATCTTGTGACTGTCACCTCAGTCTCAGGTCTGTCCTTGATAATAATGACCTCACACCTTTTTCATCTGACATCCAAATCAGTCACATCCCAGATTTACACTCTTAACTGATCAACACTCCCTCCAGGACAACAGGTTTGCTTTCACATTCATACATACTTGAACTTTGTGGATAATAATGTTTTTCATTGTTAATTTTGATAAAATGTGTGTAGACATGATAATGTTTATACCAAGTATGCTCTCTTTCTCTTTCAGTTTGGAAAAAGAAGTATTGATGCAAAATAATGCATCTAGTTTTATGATTTCTTACATATGCTTTAGCAGCATTCAAGACAGTCAAGACAAAATACTCTTCTGTGTCAGGTAAAAAAAAAAAAGATTAACTGTAAAATTCAAATTAGAATTCAAATTAGGGATTGACCCCTTCTCAGGAATAGATTGACCCCCCTCTCAGGAATAGGTTGATCCCCTCTCAGGAATAGATTGACCCCTTCTCATGAATAGATTGACTCCCCTCTCAGGAATAGAATGACCCCTCTCTCAGGAATAGGTTAATCCCCTCTCAGGAATAGATTGACCCCCTCTCAGGAATAGGTTGATCCCCTCTCAGGAATAGATTGACCCCCTCTCAGGAATAGATTGACCCCTCTCTCAGGAATAGGTTAATCCCCTCTCAGGAATAGATTGACCCCCTCTCAGGAATAGGTTGATCCCCTCTCAGGAATAGATTGACCCCCTCTCAGGAATAGATTGCCCCCCTCTCATGAATAGATTGACTCCCCTCTCAGGAATAGATTGACCCCTCTCTCAGGAATAGGTTAATCCCCTCTCAGGAATAGATTGACCCCCTCTCAGGAATAGGTTGATCCCCTCTCAGGAATAGATTGACCCCCTCTCAGGAATAGATTGACCCCTCTCTCAGGAATAGATTGACCCCCCTCTCAGGAATAGATTGACCCCCTCTCAGGAATAGATTGACCCCTCTCTGGAATAGATTGACCCCCTATCAGGAATAGATTGATTCCCTCTCGGTAACAGACTGACCCCCCTCTCAGGAATAGATTGACCCCCTCCCAGGAATAGATTGATCCCCTCTCGGTAACAGACTGACCCCCTCTCAGTAATAGATTGACCCACTCTCAGGAATAGATTGACCCCCCTCTCAGTAATAGTTGTGATTATGGAATGTTATTTTCTCACCTGGGTGCCTCCCCCATCAAACACGACATCATACACATAGTGCTTCTCCCGGGATCGGTTTGCACGGAGGATATCATCCCGGTCCTCAAAAGGATCTGTGAGGACTGTGATCTGAAACAATAAAAATAACACAAATCACATGTTTTTATTCTATTTTAGTCTTGTCACTTTTATAAGTGGTCAATATGGAGTGATATATTGATTACCATACTTTTATTTGCCACATTTCTAAATAATAGATGTTTATTATGTTTATCCCCATATGAGGTCCTATATACAGCTATCAATAGTATAATGAGCAGATTAAACTCTGCACAAAAAGATAGAGTCGGCAAGACGACCTGGCAAACATTAATAAACATATCTAGCCAACTGGCATTTTCCTGGAAAACAGCAATGATAAGATGGGCTCGATGAAAGGAAATCAAATAAAAATCTAATTATATGCTAAAATGACAAAATACAATGGGCTGATATTCGTGGTCATAAGCACTGAACTGAGTCCTGATCAAGATGCACCCTGTATGCAGCAAATATCAGCATTTTTCATCATTTTTTTTATGACAAGTAAAATCAAATCAAATCATGAAAATCAAGTACTTTGCAAGGTCTCATCTCCATTAAAAAACTAAAAATGTATAACTAGCTGTACTTAGACTTGATTATACAAAATTATGATGGTTTAAACCATATCAGACAAAGGGTTAACCCTTCAGGCAAGGGCCTCAGTTCATGAGAAATTAATGCAATCCTGGCATGGCCAGGAATAGAACCCGCAACCTTAGGATCATCACAGACAAACTGGAGCTGATGAGCTTGAACTTTAACAAGATGTACAATCAGATGTTTTTTTTTCAGCAATACTGCCTCAAGAACAAACAGCAAATAATGTTAAGTACTGCAAAATGGTGAAACTGAGTGCTTCCAACTCATGTTGATCAATAACCAATGGATGTTCAATATGTGGTGACCATTAATATTTGAAATATACACTATGGGTAATGTCTATTGATTGCGTAGTCTTTTGTTCAACATTCACTGAATATTGAGGTTCTAACTTTCCAGGCCATCTTTTTTCCGGACCTTATTTCATTTCCACAATGTTTATTATTAGTATTATTGAGCCAATCAGTAGCAGCCTCAAATTACCCTGTTCTTGGTTTATTTGATTTTTCTACAATTAAAAAAAAAATAATTATCATTATTATTCATATGAACATTTTTCAGCTGGTATCTACGTAGATGTATCTCTACTTATATTTTATATGATGAAAGCTTTCATTCAATCTTCCCTGGATCAATTATATGGTCGGCAACTGTATCATAAGCTGGGATCCATTGGGAGCTGAACATTCAACATGAACATGAAGGGGGAAATAACTCTGTAATGGCTAAACTCATGACATTTCCAGTGAGAGGAATAAGCCTGGAATATCACAAGCCTGGATTATCACAAGCCTGAAATATGATGAATCTGGAATGTTATAAGGCTGAGATGAAAGAAGCTTTGAATGTGATAAGCCTGGAATGAGCTATGCTCAGAATGAGCTATGCTCGGAATGAGTTATGATTGGGATGAGTTATGCTCGGAATGAGTTATGATTGGGATGAGTTATGCTCGGAATGAGCTATGCTTGGGATGAGTTATGCTCGGAATGAGTTATGCTCGGAATGAGTTATGCTTGGGATGAGTTATGCTCGGAATGAGCTATGCTTGGGATGAACTATTCTTGGGGTGAACTTTTCTTGGGATGAACTATTCTTGGGATGAGTTATGCTTGTGATAAGCTATTCCTGGGCTAAACTAAGCCTGGGATGAGCTGAGCCTGGGATGAGCTGAGCCTGGGAGGAGCCAAGCCTGGGATGAGCTGAGCCTGGGATGAGCTGAGCCTGGGATGAGCTGAGCCTGGGAGGAGCCAAGCCTGGGATGAGCTGAGCCTGGGATGAGCTGAGCCTGGGATGAGCTGAGCCTGGGAGGAGCCAAGCCTGGGATGAGTTAAGCCTGGGATGAGCTGAGCCTGGGATGAGCTGAGCCTGGGATGAGCTGAGCCTGGGATGAGCCAAGCCTGGGATGAGCTAAGCCTGGGATGAGCTGAGCCTGGGATGAGCTGAGCCTGGGAGGAGCCAAGCCTGGGATGAGCTAAGCCTGGGAGGAGCCAAGCCTGGGATGAGCTAAGCCTGGGATGAGCTGAGCCTGGGATGAGCTAAGCCTGGGATGAGCTGAGCCTGGGATGAGCTGAGCCTGGGATGAGCTGAGCCTGAGATGAGCTGAGCCTGGGATGAGTTGAGCCTGGGATGAGCTGAGCCTGGGATGAGCTGAGCCTGGGATGAGCTGAGCCTGGGATGAGCTGAGCCTGGGATGAGCTGAGCCTGGGAGGAGCCAAGCCTGGGATGAGCTGAGCCTGGGAGGAGCCAAGCCTGGGATGAGTTAAGCCTGGGATGAGCTGAGCCTGGGATGAGCTGAGCCTGGGATGAGCTGAGCCTGGGAGGAGCCAAGCCTGGGATGAGTTAAGCCTGGGATGAGCTGAGCCTGGGAGGAGCCAAGCCTGGGATGAGCTGAGCCTGGGATGAGCTGAGCCTGGGAGGAGCCAAGCCTGGGATGAGCCAAGCCTGGGATGAGCTAAGCCTGGGATGAGCTGAGCCTGGGATGAGCTGAGCCTGGGAGGAGCCAAGCCTGGGATGAGCTGAGCCTGGGATGAGCTGAGCCTGGGATGAGCTGAGCCTGGGATGAGCTGAGCCTGGGAGGAGCCAAGCCTGGGATGAGTTAAGCCTGGGATGAGCTGAGCCTGGGATGAGCTGAGCCTGGGATGAGCTGAGCCTGGGAGGAGCCAAGCCTGGGATGAGCTAAGCCTGGGATGAGCTGAGCCTGGGATGAGCTGAGCCTGGGAGGAGCCAAGCCTGGGATGAGCTAAGCCTGGGAGGAGCCAAGCCTGGGATGAGCTAAGCCTGGGATGAGCTAAGCCTGGGATGAGCTAAGCCTGGGATGAGCTGAGCCTGGGATGAGATAGGCCTGGGATTAGATAGGCCTGGTAGGAGTTATGCCTGGAGTGCATTCAACAGATCAGTATGATCAGACATTATCATTGTATGATTAATAGACTGGGGTGTTTCTATGCAGTGTGCCTAATCTGATGGCACGCCTCATTTGTTTTACGTCCAACCTGTTCAAATGTAATGGTTGGTGTGATTTATGGCTTTCAGCATTCTATAAAGCTGTTTGGCAATCTTGATATTTATAGCCATTGTATCCCAAGCATGAAAATCTCAAGTTAAATTCAGGTCAGTTCTTTGTCAAAACATTTTCTTGTCTCTCACAAAATCATGATACAGCATTATTTTTCGCCATAAAGCAAAGTGTATTTTCCAACATTTTCCTACTGTTCTGTTGAGAATAAGGGCCTCTCCTGGGAGATGGGAGATAATGGCATTCCTGGCATTCCTGGCAACCTCCCCAGCTTGCTTTTAAGAATGATATTATGGAGGTATTTATGTGGAGTTGTGAAAATATAAATTTGAATTGGAAAATTATCTAAAAGAGACACCAATGGCCTTAAAGCTATGCTGATCCTTGCTTTCCTGTAATGTTTCTGAATACTTTCTGGAAATTACTTCATAAATAATCATTTTAATCCAGGAATGAATTTGGTTTCAACCATTCTTGCAGTAAAACTCTGACAAATATCAGGCAAACCTCTGGTTTAATCCGTCAATTTGGCTCTCGCTAATGGTGCAAAGGTTGCTGTGATATAGATTTAAAAGCAAACATTTCGGCAAGTAATACATGTAATATTTTCAGAAATCACAGAACTTGGTGAGCAGCAAGTGGATTGCTCTCTGATGCCTTGTAGTTGCCTGCTTATAATGAGGTCAGCACATGGAGTACCAGACAATTATCAAACATTCCTTAATTATTTTGAGAGATGAAGTAGGTATGTCAATGCAATAGGCACATGGCATTCATGTCCAACCCTATGTTGAAAATGACACCGTCCTCAAGGACAACTATTTGTAGTAATATAAACAATTGTGCATTTTATTATTCTTCCACAAAAAAGAAATAGGAACTTGCTGAAAATAAATGTGCAGGAATTTTGAAATATGGTATTTTTTAACATGTAACATTTTGTTATTTAATAATTTACTAAACAAAGCTTTGGACTGCATAGAATATAAGGAAAGTGTGAATGATATTAAATTGTTTATGGAATGATATGATGTGTGCCAACAAAGTATGAAAAAAAGTGTGAAAAAAAACATAGTTCCAAATAAAACTGCACAATTTTGGGCAGGTTGAAAATAATATGTGCTACCGGAACACAAATGTAAATGTCATTTGTATCATATACTAATTTTCTATTAGCATTACATAAGATCATTTATTATGCCTTGCAAAAAATACATCTTATGAACAAAACAATCATTGATTGTGAATGACACTGATAAATAAAAGGAACAAAGTGCGTCATCCATAACAGAGTCTTTTATTGTCTAATAAGGTGTGCATGTTTATCATTGTGGAATATATTGTATTTTAACTGCATTCATCATGTGCGGCCTATCAATAATATATCTGTCACAAATGCCAAATGCATTTAGCAGCATTGTTATGCATGTCTCCGTTGCCAACCACCATGATGCAACAACATTGTGACTGGCGAATAAGCAGACATTGCTCAATCAATACCACATTGTTGTTTGGGATAGATGAAAACGTGTCTGTATCTTTTATAATTTAGTAATCAATGATGATTGGATAAGTAGCACACTTCCATTTTAATGCCTTTGTTGGCAGTTAAACTGATACTTTTCTCAAGGCCATTGCATGTTTTTTACGGAAGCAATATTGCAGCCAATAATTAAATGTAATTCTCGTGTAAAAATATATATATATAATCACATTTGTGAACACTGAAAAAAAATAGCCCAGTAAAGGTTAATTTTCTCTTTGCTCCTTGGTGAGATGTTCACTGCTGCTGAGCTGATGCCGGCTTCACAATAGTGGATGTTGTAACCATGGAGATAAATAAACAAAGAGTAAGTAACTTCCTCCTCAGGGGCTGCGGCCATTCAATATAGTTACCTCTCTGCACTCCAACGTTTTTTGCTCAAAACATGCGGTGTTATGCCTCACAAACATTTGGTATTGTCAGCGGCCTATTTATGATTCCCAAACTCCTACATCTTTATGAGATCTATGAAAAATGACACGAACCTCTCCATCTTGGGGACTGCGAAGAGGGAGAGTACAAACTCATTGTTCAAGCTCGATTGTTTGCTTATCCCAATAAAGCATAAAAATCAACCAAAAACATCCAGAAAATTACAAATAACTTGGAGACATAATTCTAAATTATAAATAAACATCCTGATAATTTTTGCAAAATAAGCCTGCAAGTCTTGCCGCTCCCTGAATAGCAGTTTCAAAGACTGTTACAGTAATATTAATCTGAATCAAAGGTTGCGTGTGGTACATAATCTCAGACCAGGTAAAAAAACAACTGTGCCCTCCTCCCTCCACCCACTCATGTCACAGTCTACAGTTTATATAATATTCAAAAAGATATTATTTTGGCAGAATTCTTCTTGTTTTAACAAGAAATATTATTTTATCTTTCAACTGGATGAATATTTTCTTATTTTTGTCTGAAAAAAATATTTTCTTTGGTAATTTCAACCTATTCTTAACTCGACCATTACTAGTTGGCCTCAAATGACCTTGTTGCCAGTAAATTTGAACATTTCTCATTGTTTTGCTTCTATTATCTTATCCTGAGAAAGCCATCTATGCAATGTTAAAATGTAGACATGAGGTGTGTGCCGTTTTCCACCATTATTACTATGGACACCTCTTTAATTGTTTCTTAGCTGGTCTCTGATTAGTCTAAATAATTGCCATTGTCTCCCACCATCGTCTAGACTGATGTGATTGGTCAGCAAACGTGTGGATGTGTGTGCAGCGCTCATAGGATTATTATTAAGATAAGGTTTATATGCAACTGAAATTATATATGCATCATCTCCATAAATCACGGCAATATCTAACTATCATGTGACACCCCATAAACATAACTTATTCATATCTTTTATAACAGTTAGATAATCACACCTTGTTGCACTCACTAAAATTGCTTGCAATGACATACAAAAATGGGAGCCACTACTCTGTTCATAGGATGCATATTGCTTAAACCATCGCATAAACTTGCAAAATAAAACTGAAGTGGAGGGCAACGCGGTGACGCAACAGTGAGATTGCAATTTTCATGCAGTCCATACCTCACACAGCAACTTTTTTTTTTTTAATCTCCTCACACTTCCTCTTTGGTCATTCTCATGCTTTTTTATATAGTATGTAAAGATGACCCCATTATTATATCATAAAGGGCCTTAAACAACTTATAACTCATCAAATCAGGGGAATAAATGTGAATCCAGGTTCCCGGATCCAGGGTTGAGGCATTGATGGCAAGTAGGTGTTCAATGAGGCGTGACTACTCGCTGAAGCAGAGAGTTTAATACAGATGCCAATAGCACTCAGCAAGATGTATCATGCCATCATGAATGACAGCTCTCTGCCTCATTATCGCTGAATAATGTCGTCTACTATATTTTCTTGAAAGTGTTGCCTGAGGTCCGACTGTAAACTCAGTCCCTCTTTGATGCACCTTTCAACCAAGATACATTTTATTGACGGACAGGATTTTTCATAACTAAACACTGTTCTCATCATCTTCATTGCAATTGGCATTACAGTATGATTAATGATAGTGGCTCAAAACGACTTCTAGATAGAATCCAAACACTTGTACTCCTGAGGAGGCGAAATACAAAGAACACATCATTCATCAATGTCACATCACTTGTGTACATAAAAAATACTCCACTCAAAAAAAACATGTTCACTGTTCAAACTGGCCAAATATATGCACAGAAATCTCAACAATGGAACTCTGATTGAAGAATCATAAAGTTCTGTCTTCCTATATATCATCTGTAGTATTTGTTTTTTTCTATTGTTTTTTTTTACCAGTGGCACATACAAATTTTGAGTTATGAGGTGGAAATATAAATAGCATTATGTGTATTTGTGTAGGTTGTTAAGGGATAGGGCCAATATCTGCAAGCCGGGAGAGGAAAATAATCTAATTCTGAGCTATTGATGCAAGTGTGATAAGTGTATGTCAAACATTGGTCATGTCAATATTGTAAGGCCAAACAAATCCATACTATTACAGATAATATCTAAACCTCATAACTACTATCATCTAGGGCATCACATTGTTGGATTTCATTGATACGATATGTATCAATGATTTATCAATATTCGATACATATAGACATTACTGGAAAGAAATAAAAGAATAAATTGACGATATAAGCGTAAAAATAAATAAACGCTCATATTGTCCAGGTACAAGCTTCCCTAATGGTGATATAATTAAAATCTCTGTATTAGTCTGCCTTCATTTAAGAAGTGTGAATTATGCACAAGTTGGTTTGTTTGTTTGTTTGGGGTTTTACATCACTTTCCACATTATTTCAGTCATTTCGTGATGAGACCTACATATAGCAGACATAGTGCTGCCTCACTGAATTGTCATGTCGCAGGTCCTTGACATGACAACCCACCTGGTCACAGATTATTTACAAGGACAACAGGTTAATCCTTTAGGCACTGGCCTCAGCTCATATGGGAAATTGTATCATGAGTTCAATCCCAGCACGGCCGGGGTTCGAACCCACGATCTTTGGATCACCACAGAGGAACTGGTTATGCACAAGTTGGAGAAAATGTGAGTTTAACAATGCTTAATACGCATATGCAAAATGAGGTCGCCATTATGAAAAGTAGAAGTGCGGGGAGAAGCTCTTATTTTTGGCGCAAAAACAAATGGAGTGCTGCCACTGTGTATTCATTCCCATTGAAATATTACTATATTGCACAATGATGGATCCCTGGTGCTTCATATTTACATTTTTAAGATTTTCAAACATTTCGAAGCAAAAAATTTCGAGACAAAAATGTGTTATTATAATGATATGAGGGCCCATTTCGATACAACTAATATATCAAAGCCCCAGATGAAAATACTGGTTATCATAGCAATGTCTGTATACCGGTATGTCGATGATATCTCGTACCGGTGTGTGGCCCTACTATCATCTACAGTTCTCTGTACAAGGTACCTATCATAACAATCCAAACAAATATCCCTAAATAAAATATCTAGCTATCTTTTATTTTAATATGTGTTCACGCTTACATGATCAATTATGATGCAAGCCCTAACCACCCACCCACCCACACCCACACACACACACACAGAGGCTATCTTATGGATCATTGACTGCTGGCTTGAACAAACATAACTTCTGTGGTAACAAAGCCCCACCTTGCCTCACACTAGACCTTGGGTCAATATCTGCCTCAGGTTAAATGGACAGCTTCAGCAGAAGCCAAATCCTGGTCCATGCCATGCTATTATATAGGTCAAATCGACAGGCCTTGACATAACGAAAAAAATGTTACTTGCCCAGTTGGACCACCAGAGCATGAAAAGTGGTGGCCCAAAGTTTCTAAGGATAATAGAATGTGTGATACATTATACATAAGGCTGTATAATGACAAGTGTCTGACTGGGGATTACTTGTCCTAATCAAAACTCCATTGATCATGATATGAGACAAATATCTGCAAGGATTAGAATAATGAAATCAAGATAGTTTGGGCCACCATAAGACCAAAAATATGTTTGCTCAACTGGGCCACTACAAAAGAACATTCACTGGCCTGAACAAAGGATCTGGTTGCCCCGGGCCACCGGGACAATGTGAATGTCAAGGCCTGATCGGACAGATAAAACATATTATATATACAAGAATGTGGATTATATCGAGAGAAAATGAGACACTAACAAATATTTCCACCATAAAATATTTTTACTGATGGTTCACTTTATTTTATCACCACTATCTTCCAGCCACAAATCAACCCACTGACATTGTAGAATATGGTTATAAAGATATAAGCAATCTGCTAATTGATGATAACACTGTCAACACTCACACCGCGACCTCCTTTCTTCTCAGACCAGGATCCTTAATAATTTCAGATATTTGTCATAAGATTCTGAATTTCCAACTCTTGGTCTGTCTTTTATATTTGGCTGGCGTGATGTATGACTCTAGGTGTTAGTCTCTGCCTCATGCCGGAGTTGGGAAGGGAGAGAGTGATGTGTGGCTCTGGGTGTTAGTCTCTGTCTCATGCCAGAGTTGGGAAGGGAGAGAGTGATGTGTGGCTCTGGGTGTTAGTCTCTGTCTCATGCCAGAGTTGGGAAGGGAGAGAGTGATGTGTGGCTCTGGGTGTTAGTCTCTGCCTCATGCCAGAGTTGGGAAGGGAGAGAGTGATGTATGACTCTAGGTGTTAGTCTCTGCCTCATACCGGAGTTGGGAAGGGGGAGTGATGTGTGACTCTGGGTGTTAGTCCCTGCCTCATACCGGAGTTGGGAAGGGAGAGTGATGTGTGACTCTGGGTGTTAGTCCCTGCCTCATGCCGGAGTTGGGAAGGGGGAGTGATGTGTGACTCTGGGTGTTAGTCCCTGCCTCATACCGGAGTTGGGAAGGGAGAGTGATGTGTGACTCTGGGTGTTAGTCCCTGCCTCATACCGGAGTTGGGAAGGGGGAGTGATGTGTGACTCTGGGTGTTAGTCCCTGCCTCATACCGGAGTTGGGAAGGGAGAGTGATGTGTGACTCTGGGTGTTAGTCCCTGCCTCATACCGGAGTTGGGAAGGGAGAGAGTGATGTGTGACTCTGGGTGTTAGTCTCTGCCTCATACCGGAGTTGGGAAGGGGGAGTGATGTGTGACTCTGGGTGTTAGTCCCTGCCTCATGCCGGAGTTGGGAAGGGGGAGTGATGTGTGGCTCTGGGTGTTAGTCCCTGCCTCATGCCGGAGTTGGGAAGGGAGAGAGTTCTGTGTGGCTCTGGGTGTTAGTCCCTGCCTCATGCCGGAGTTGGGAAGGGAGAGAGTGATGTGTGACTCTGGGTGTTAGTCCCTGCCTCATGCCGGAGTTGGGAAGGGAGAGAGTGATGTGTGGCTCTGGGTGTTAGTCTCTGCCTCATGCCGGAGTTGGGAAGGGAGAGAGTGATGTGTGGCTCTGGGTGTTAGTCTCTGCCTCATGCCGGAGTTGGGAAGGGAGAGTGATGTGTAACTCTGGGTGTTAGTCCCTGCCTCATGCCGGAGTTGGGAACGGAGAGAGTGATGTGTGACTCTGGGTGTTAGTCTCTGCCTCATGCCGGAGTTGGGAAGGGAGAGTGATGTGTGGCTCTGGGTGTTAGTGTCTGCCTCATACCGGAGTTGGGAAGGGAGAGAGTGATGTGTGGCTCTGGGTGTTAGTCCCTGCCTCATGCCGGAGTTGGGAAGGGAGAGAGTGATGTGTCATCTCACCAAGGCTTATCTCATCTCTCAAGTGCCGTCGAAATCATATCTCCACTCAAACCCAACCTCAACAAAATACATACAAAACACTTTAAAGGCAGTTCTAATTGATCAGACACTCAGTGGTTAGTATCAGTGTAGACAAAAAATATACAAACAAAACAACACGTAAGAGTCCTTAACAACTGTTCCCAAGTGGCCGACCTCCACAAAGGCCAACAAAAAAATTCCCAACATTGTGAACACTAGAAGCATTTTTTGTTTGAAGTATGTAGACTGAGTTATCAGACAAGTGTTGAGGAGCATAACATGGTGAGAACCACACAGGACTCATATATGAATATGCTTTCTTTGAATCAACTAAACATTTCCTTTGTCAGTATATTGGTATACTGTAAATTGGTTCAATTTCATAGTGACGGATTCTTGTTCACATATCTACAATCGGTATTCACTTTGCCAAGTGCTCTTTTTTTCGCTCGCGTTTGTTTTGACTTTAGGTCTGAATGTTCGAGGTTTTGACATGATAAGCTGGAAGTCTATGGAGCATACCCCGATTATCGGTCCATGGCGGCCATGTTTTGGCACATTTATTCTGCTTACACCGTCAGATGGCACTTTTGTTTCAGAAGTGATTTGTGAGTGTGTAGTAGAGTAAGAAGATTTTCTCGGGTTTTATCAAGGATTTGGGATTTTGCATTGGGATTTTGCAAACTTACGCGAGCTTGATTTTTAAAAATCAACACTTGTTTTTCTTCTTCACATATGCATGATTCTTATTTTCAGAAATAAATGCATATGGGCTCAATAGCAATTGACATAATGCAAACAAGGGCAAGACGTACTCAAAATTATCACAATACAGTGACTGAGTACATAAACTAATCCTAAACCCATCCTAACTCTCAAATATATATCATTAAAACAGACAAGTACTGATTTCTCTTTTGCCGTAATAGGTCTTAGTCACACCTTTCATCATTCTGTGACTTGTGCGGCTGTCTCTCACTTGCAAAGCTGTCTCACACTTGAGTAGCTGTCTCACACTTGCAAAGCTGTCTCGCACTTGAGTAGCTGTCTCACACTTGAGTAGCTGTCTCACGCTTACAAATATCTGCACACTTCCTCTCTGATCACATTCAGGTTTTTATGTAACAATATGATTATTTGCACATGCCATGGTCAAATATCTTTTCCAAGTGCATGTGCTTTTATTGTAGTAGTCACATTCCCCTCAAGATGTTATCATTACCTGTCACAAATCCAAACATTCCACAGAATAATCTCTCACTTAACCTTCAGATGAACTAAACATCTCCAAAACAAAAATAAAAACAAACAAAAAACTGAAAATTGGAATCATTGTAAATGTCTCTCTCTCCTCTTGATTGCAGCGGATCTGTTAATGAGTTATTTCTGTCTGCCAGAAAATATATGAAAGAATGATTGGTATACTGTGTGTTGCTGAAGATATTTACAAAATCAAAGTATGTCAGCCCTATATGGCTCGGTGGGGTTTCCATTTCTCATTATCATGTTACATCATACGGAAACAAATTATATGCCTCCATAAGAAAAATATGTCAAATGAATTCTTGTTATTTTCAGTCTGCAAACCAAATCAGTCAAATTTCAATTCTGTAAGGAGAAAAAATAGAGACGTTTATAAAGTGGCCTTACTTATTACAAGGAACAATACCTGGATCAAGTAACAGATTGCATAAATCTTCACATAAGCTCAGAGTTTGAAAAGAGTTCAGGTCAGAACTGTTACAATCCTTTGTCTGGGACTTTGTACAAGTCTCATACATGTTACTCAATAATGGGGACAATTTTATTTATATGAACCAAACAAGATTATTTTCAAAGCAATCCGAGGTAATACTTTCAATCCTTTATAGTTAAAATGTAAATCAGGTTTTCAGCATCATAATACTCAAAATATTATGCCAATATGATTAATATGTGTTTAGATTCTCCATTCAATATATATTTATATATATATATGTATATGTATATGTATATGTATGTATGTATGTATATATGTATATATATATATATATATATATATATATATATATATATATATATATATATATATATATATATATATACATATATACATATATATATATATATATATATATATATATATATATATATATATATATATATATATATATATACATACATACATATACATATACATATACATATACATATACATATACATATACATATACATATACATATACATATACATATACATATACATATACATATATATATATATATATGGTGTTTTTTAATATTGGAGGCCAACCCAACCTTACCACATTATAGTTCATAAAATTTGTTTAATTTTGTTTAATTATTTCAGCATATTTGCTGGAAACAGAATAATTCTAATAAAAGTTACAAGTTTGTTTGCATTGTGAATTATTTGAAGATGAGTTTCAAAAATTATCAAAATTCAGTAAAAATTATCCAAATAAACTCAGTGCTGAGATTATTGTCAATTTGTCCTATTGGTTATGACAATATCATGTTTGCAGCAAACTCATTCATGCAGGACTCTAGAAATGACAGGTAGGTTAATACACTGATTGAGGCCTTTATGCTCATGTCCAGAACAGGTCTTGTCAAGATGAATTATTGATTACAGAATACAAAAAGAATCTACTGAATATATACAGCAATAGGGATTGCACGATCAATCTGTATCAACCAATATTGATCATTTGGCTAGGAATTCTGTACTTAAACATTCTTACATTTTTGCCAATCAATATATATTTTTCTCACCTCTACTGAAATTGACTAAGAAATATGAGGCAATATATCTCCAATCTCAAATCCAATCTTAATTTCCTTTCTGCAGGGGTATTAATTATGTAGCTATATTGCTGCTAATGTTACAAGAAAAACGCGATGTCATAAGGGGAGAGTTTTTACTCACAGTTTTCTCAACCACATGAGCAACGGGCGTGGCTCCTTGGATGATTTCATCTTCGTTCATAGGACGAATCCTTAATGCAACCTGAAAAATGCACAGCTATGTTACATCTTCATTTTCACAAAAAACACAAAAGCAAATCATGGAGAATGGATGATCACCACTCCCCCTGGTGCTCATATTAAATATAACCAAAAATAAAAACTAAATACCTATAATATCCAACCTGAGATATGGAAAAACAAATTTGTATACATTGATAGATTTTTTGCAGAATTATGCACTGAACCTGTGTATGTTGTGCTAGTATGGACAAGTAGTATGAAAATTCTAGTGGCCAAGATTTAGGTAAATTTATATATCATGCATTTTCTATGTTTTATGTTATGGGCCAGTAGATTTGACAAAAAAGTCAAGTGGATCTGAGGCCATCTTAGCAATTCCCTTTGGCATGTGACCAAAATCTTCAATGACAAAGTCTGTTATATATATGCATATTGAAAGTGCTCAATCAAGCGTAAACATGATACAGAAGGTAAACAGGATACAGATGATTGATGGATAAATAAATAGGTGGCAAAAATATTCCCTTCTGTGAGATCCCAAAAGGCATCACATAACAAACAACGACGATGCTCTGACCTGGAGATTATGACACCTTAAACTGATAAAATCATGATCAGTAACTCTTCTATAGGATAGCTGTTACAGATAAATGGCAAAGGATATTGAATTATTATTTTTTTCAACAAAATGTTAAATCCAATATCTCTTTGGGTGATCCTAAACTGTGAGGATTCCATAATAGGGTTCCAGGGCACGCGGACAAGGCTTTTAGCTTTGTCAAAAAGGATCAAGTTGCAAACAATATAATCTGAGATCTCCACACTTCTTAATGGCTTTCGTTCAGGTACTTAAGTTACAGCCAATCGAATATGTCAAAGCATAAAGTGGACAAAAAAAAATGTTGTTTGCACCACATAAATCTTCAAATGCTCCACATGATCCATGCCAGGTACTAAACATGTTAAAGAAAATGTTTGCCAAAACTAATATGTCAAAGTTTAGTTAACATGGTTAATGAAAAAGAATAAAAAACTTACAGAATAGAGAAATTCTGTGAAGGACGTTTACATTCTGACTGCAAACATTGTCTAATGTCTGTTGTTTCACTGTTAAAGAACACTGTCATTGATCATGTAAAGTGTGATATTCTCGGAACAAACAGGATAATTTCTGAATGGTTGGTAATTATGATGACAAGAGTTGTGATGTCATGGTGACGCCATAGTTGAAGTAATATCAGGGCATAAGCACAAGGAAAGGGAGGGTGAAAAATCTACCCTCTCTAAGTATTAGTAACATATTTTAATGTCATATTTGCAGTGTATTTCTTTATGAGTATTCCACCATTATTCCACTTTCAAGCTGGTGTATGGACATCTGACAACAACGGACGTTAGGAATGGATCTCCATTGTGAACGGACAATCTGCTACTAACGGATTTGTCCAATCTCCGATATTCTCAGTTGTTTTATTGTTAGAAATTTCTAAATATAGTTAAAAACTATCTGTGAAACTGTAGAACAGAAGTTTCCTGTCTTGTTGATATGCCACCATTTGACTAATGCGCATGCGCAACCCCAAACCGATTCTGCATCGCCCTTCGCTTTCTACACGTTGAAAAGCAATATCACGTCATTTGAAAAAATAGTGACACTGGTTGTTCCAGACTTTTTCCCCTGAATTTTCATTTTTTTAATCTGTTAATTTTATGGAATAGTTATCATTTCACGTACATCTGTTAGTCCGTCAACAAAACTGATTCAATATCCTAAGTCCAATATGTCCGATAATGCACATTTCCTTCTTCACGTGACTTTCTTCTTCACGTGACCTGTGTGACATCATGTAATGTGAAGTCACCTGGCAGACAAGAGGGTCTTTTGGTTTTACCGGTCATACAAACAAAGTGGGTAAGTCAATTCCATATTTCTGCATAATTTCATATTTCTTAATAATTACCACTTAAATTACACTTAAATGCATTAAGCATCAATTCTACAATTTGGTGTATTGAAAGTTTAGCCACATATGAACATCATGACAGATTGAAATTATAATAGAGTAATAAGATAAGTTGCTAGAAGACATAAAAGTTGCACCCTTAATCCCTTGAAATTTCATATTCTTGAATTTCTCTCTCTTTTGGCCACCTCAATTTTATGTTTCTGAATTTCCAATTTCATATTTCTGAATAATTACTGAATAAATTCTCAAATAACACAAACAGCTGACAATATTTGTGTTATGGTAGGGAATATAAAAACCATTGATAAAAATCAAAACAAAATGGAAAAGATTCTGAGCCAAATAGGAAATAGATAGAATTGGTCCCCTGAAAATATGACATCTTCCCTGTTTATAGCAAAGAACTCCGACCAGTAGTTTCAGAGAAGATCAAAGTTGACAGACAGAATGACAGAAAACTCCATGAGCAGACCTCATCTAATAAATAAAGCACTGTACAAATATCTTATTATTAATTTTATTATAATAATAAAATTAATAATAAGATAAAATAATTGGAGGGAGTACTGCCAACTCAGAAGCCTGGAAAATCTGACACTAAGAGAGTTTAAAACCTTAATCCCAGTTAATCCTCGATTAAACATAGATTAAAGAATGCCACAGCTGTAAAACTTGATAAATAAAGTTTCATTAACTTTTGTGTGTCCAACTTGGCACAACATGCACAAGTAAATACTGGATTAAACATTTTGCACTGTACCTTATTTTTAGGATAAATATGTGTATATTATTACTCACAATGAGGTTCTGGTCATCAGGCTTTGTGTTTTGCACTGACACGGCCTCCATGGCTTTGTTTGTGTCACTTCTCTCCATTGTTTATCGTTGTATATGGTATAAATCTACTGACAAGTTGATGATTTCAGTCTGTTCAGCTGGCTGGCTGTGGAAGCCATATTGCACCACGGGTCGATGCCCGTGGCTCAATCTGTCAATGGGTCTGTGCCCATTTCAAGCGATGACAAGCAAAAATTAAGTAATTCCCATGTTTATTAGGTTCCTTATATGATCGTTTCTACATCTTTCTCTTCCTACATTGTATATTTGAGTGTCATGCGCTTCAGATCTTACAGTTTCACGCTGATGTCCTCGCGGTTGCCTATGTAAACTATCCAGTGAAAGTAGTCCCAATGTCCCGCCTTGTGATTATTATTCATGCGCAATGGTCTCTGTGCTCAGTCCATAGCAAATGATTATCTCAAACGAATGTACGTTTGAATGTATCAAATATAACAGTTTCTATTCAAATATACTTCAATCGAATGAATACAAACATTTTCGTCGATTTTGTATCTTTGTAATAGCTCAATTTGCCTTGCGAAATATAGCGAATGAGTTCCGAGGCCGTGAAAAGGCCGATTGTTACATCTCAGTCACGTGGTAGCAACACACTCCCGTCAAGCCAAGTTATTTACATTTATTTCTTTTCGAGAACAAGGGGAACAGAAACAAGTGAGTTATGGTTAAAATTAGCTATTGATTATCATTTAAATCTCTAAGAATACAACAACAATAACAATGATGTACTGGTTAAATTCTGTTTCCAGGATATCTGATTGACTACAATTATTTATTTATTAAATTTTATTGACAATAGAAGGTCACATAAAACCTATATGTCATGCTAATTAAAATTATACTAATACTACTTAGGAGTATCTTCTAAATATATACATTTGATACTCGCAGATGATTTCTAATTCAATTAACACGAACAAATATGAATACAAAAAAAGAAAATAGACAATAGAGCACCACTTGGTGGCACTCAATTCAATATACATACATTTTTTAAAGTGCTTTGGCAGAATCATATACAAATCAGACGAGATTGTTTATTCATAATTTTGTGATTCAAGAAATGGATGGGTGTTAATTTTTATAGCTTTCAGAATGATGGAAATTTAGATCAGTCTTAACTGAAAGATTAGTTCTGGATTGTGATTAATGAATCATCTCGTATGAGTGGTCTATGTTTGTCAAAGTTGGCATTATTATCATTAATCATGTTATTTTAATCAACATAATGTAATACTTGGTCTATAGCACCAGAGAATTATTATAAATCTAAGCATACTACATATTTTGATTTTAAGCATTACAATTACCTATACTGGACTAGAATCCTAATTGGACGTATTGTTTAGCACTGTTTCAGATCTCTTTTTTAGACATAAATATACATATTTTGCTAGAGATCTAATCACTCTCTTATTTTCACATTTCATAATGACAGTGAACTTTTCCAAATTATTTACATTTACTTGGTGATCCCATGGTAATTCATCTATAACTACAGACATACGTTCTCTGCATTCTTTTTGATATAAAGTATATGTCATGATAAAGTGATATTCATCTTCAACACCACCACAACAATCTGAGAACACCTATAAGACAATGTCAGGGGCTCACCACCAATATTTTTGGGGGATTTTCAAATTTCATATTTGTAATTAGCCTCTTGTGAAAAGGAGACCTTTTTAAATGATTTTAAAAATTAACTGGCAAAGATAATCTGATATTCAATTTTGTTGTCTTTCACCAGGTACCGGGAAATTATTTTGCCAGCCAGCTAGCTTATGTCATAAAATCTGCCAGCTGTTTAATCATAGTTAGATGAGAATTGTGACAATTTATCTTTTTTACCAGCTAGCAGATACTAACCAGTTTGTCATGGCATTTTGCAAAGTCCAATGCCTGGTGATCCCATGGTTTTTTGGTTTATATTATTTTTGAGACATAATGCTGAGATCAAGAAAAATATATTTTTCTTACAAGCCATATGTTTGATGATGAAATGAAAGGAATGAGTCGTCACTGAAATATGATGGACAGTGCTTGGTGTTCTTGGAAACAGTGGATTTAAGTATTTTCATGATGAATATGGGGATAGTGTTCAACTAGCCTTTATTTTACATTGTGGGGCCTTCATTTATCCGTTTTCAGGCACATTTTGTACTAGACATTTAACAGGCAAACTACCAGCTTGTGATGATCTATAAATAAAAATGAAGCCATTTACCAGCAACAATTTTATGCAAGTGCTTCAGTGGAGCATTATATAATATTATGTACAGATTTTCTGTGAACAAAATTGAATCAGCAATATGTAATGATATTCAGGAGTATTACATCTGTTACATTGATCTATTATCTACAAATGAGATATTACCAGCTCGATATGTCATCAATTTATTGCCATGAACATATTTTACCAGGAAGATAAAGGAAAGATTTAAACTGCCAGCTGGCAAAATTTCCCAGCTAGCTGCTGAGCGGCAACTTTACTTGCCAGATAGGGCACATATGGGTGAATATCAGATATTTTGCATATCAGATAGATGGTGGGCCCCTGCAATGTAGAAAAGAAAGAAAGTGGTGCTCCAAATGAGACACAGATGGCTAGAAAAAAGAAAGGAACAAATGTAACAACATAAGAATAATCAAATAAAAATATAAACAATATCATACAAAAATTAAATAAAAACAAAGAATGAAACAAAATATAAACAGGGGCATATACCAATTTCTGCAAAGCCTTTTCCCACACTTTTACTCAAAACTCAAAATATGTTTATTCGATCGTTATGATTTTACCTCAAAAGAAAAGTATCTATTATCATAATATGTGTGGTTGTTGGCGTTGTTAGTGTTCTCCAATCACCAATCGGCAAGCCCAGATATGTGTTCTGGAGATTTCTGACTTTTTAGCTTTTTTATGCTAAATCTCATTTACATATTTCTTTAAATACCCAACTCTTTCAGTGATAATCATATTTTATGTTTGATTTTATCTGAAGTCTCCCAAAAAAGCTTGATTATTCTTTAGATGACTTTAAATAATGAAAACATATAGATTTGGCATTAAACCTGTTTAGCTGACTGAGTTGAACCTATCAACCCCACAAACCTTTCTTTGGTTGAAATAGAAGTGACCCTGATTTCCACACACCCCTCCAGACCACCTATCTGGGCTTGCTGATTGATGATTCATATCACCACATACTATCAACCCCTCATATTATCAACCCCTTCCCTAATGCTGATGATGAATGTAGTCAAACTGAAATGATTCATCATTCTCCATACTTTGACACTGATACAGCCATTTCAACATTAAAAGTTAGAGAAAACTCCTTCAGTATTTTCAGTACAAACATTCAATCGATTAATGCTAAATTTTCTCAACTTAGAATATTTATTGAAGAATTGAAGGGACAAAACTATTCATTTAGTATTCATAAAGATAGTAGCTATTCACGTTTGAATATTAGAGTATTATGAATTTATCCCACAAGGTAAGGTTATTAGTTACAGGTCCGGTTTATTAATATACCTGCATAAAAAATTCACTCACACCAATCTAGTGAATATCAGACATTTTAATATATGGGAAGGACAGTTTATCAGAATTTTTGATAAGGGTGAATGCTTACATAAACCTATTATGTTAGCTAGGTTTTGTAACCTACGCCGTAATCTGGTCTATGGGGACATGAATGGGAATATGGAACTATACTCGCTGGCGACTGAGCTGGGGCCTTAACCTAGCTACCTACTCTACCTATGTGATTTGGGAGGTAAGAAGGACTGCAGACTCAGCGTATACAATGCACAATAGTCGTCTTTATTTGGTGCTCGTATACACTACAGTCTGGCTAGGAAGGCATGGCAAGAGCGTGATATATGAAATATCCAAATGCTAATACTGGTTAAAACACCCTAAGTCTATACAAGTGGCAGTCACGAGACAGAGTGCCGTGGATCTTTTAGGCAAGTGGTTTCTGCTCCTTGAGTAGCGATTTTGGGGCCTTCTTAACTGGATCTGAGTGCATACTAATGAGCGATGGCCTGCGTGGCTTCTCTGCAGCGGCTGGCGCAGTTCCGGCTTGGACCATCACGTCATCTTCCTGCCGGGTGAGTAATGCATCTCATCAGCCTGCACTTGTTGGCCTTCACGTTTGCACTCTGTAACATCTGTGATCTCTGCCAGATATCATGATTGTTTATACTTGTATATAAGAGTCTATGGATCGGTATTGTGACTTACAGAGCCCCCTGACAGTTCAAAGGTCAAGGTCACACAACACACTTCCTGTTTTGTACTGGCAGTACTTGGTGGTCACAAAAATCATAATTCTCAGGGCAGATGTTCTTTTGTGGATTTCAGACAGATAGCCTCTATGTATGTCAATTTTAAGATCATATATTGTTTTCAGATACCTTAAACCACTGTAAAATCGCCTGGAACGTTCCAGGTTTCATGAATGCTTTAAACAAAAATTGGACAACCCAAATATATATATAGAGAGAGAAAATATTGAGACATGAATTAGAATTTTGTCAGTTCCAATAATGCCTCCAGCAAATATTATGACAACAAAGTAACTTCAAATGAAATCCTAATTCATAGTGCTTCTTATTGTTCTGAAAATGTTGATGATTTATCTGGGGTACATACTTTATGCATTAACGAACACAACAGACACAACACTGATTTTCACATAAAAAATGAAAATAAAAGGTTTAGAAAACAGACTTTCTTTTCTAATTTTTTTTACAATTGACATCCCATAAATATGAAGAACTACTTCCAACAATACTCATTTTAAGCTTGATATAGCTACATATGGTAATTATATGGTATCACCAATATACATGACTAGTGTCTATGCAAATTCAGACACACAACAAGCATATGACATATTCTCTTCAGAAATAAACAAATTGTATAATGACATCTTTCCAGTAAGAACATTTAGAATTGGTCATAATAACAGGAAACCTTGGCTAACCCAAGGTATGAAAAATTCTATCAAATACAAAAATAAGCTTTATGGCATGTTCCAAAAACACCCAACCACAGAAAATGAGAATAAATACAAAAAATACAGGAACAAGCTTAACCATCTTCTCAGAATTGAGGAAAAACGTCATTATCAAGACTTGCTTAGGCAAAATAAAGGCAACATAAAAAAAACCTGGTCAATTCTAAAAGACATCATAGGCAAAAAAAGATGTGAGATGACACAAAGCATTTTCAAAAATGGAAATCGTCAAATTTCAGACAAAAAGGAAATTGCTAATGCTTTCAACCAATATTTTGTCAATGTTGGCTCATCTATAGATGCAAAAATACCTAAACAGGATATAAATCCTCTTAGTTACATGTCTGGTAATTACAGAGAATCTCTGTATCTTAGCCCATGCCTTCCTGATGAAATTGTAACTATAACCAAAAAATTGAAAAATTGTTCTCCAGGCAATGATGGTATCAGAACTGATATTGTAAAATCTGTCATTGAATATATTGCATCCCCATTGGCTCATATATTTAACCTTTCTTTGTCACAAGGTATTTTCCCTAAGCAAATGAAACTAGCTAAAGTAATAGCTTTGTACAAAAAAGATGATCCACAAGTTTTTTCAAATTATAGGCCAATATCATTACTATCTTGCTTCTCAAAAATTCTTGAGAAAATCATGTATTCTCGATTGATCAAGTATGTAAATGAAAACAAAATCTTGTACAATCACCAGTTTGGTTTTAGACAAGGCTTCTCAACTTACATGGCAATGCTAATCATGCAAGACAAGATATCACAAGCTTTTGACATTGGTGACTATGCGATAGGTGTCTTCTTAGACTTCTCAAAAGCATTTGATACCATAAATCACAAAATACTACTCCAAAAATTGAATTTCTATGGCATCAGAGGAAATGCATTAAAGTGGTTTGATGACTATTTATCGGACAGATACCAAATTGTCAGTTTCAAAAATTCAACTTCTTCCCAACTAAAGATTACCTGTGGTGTCCCTCAAGGTTCAATATTAGGACCCCTGTTATTCCTACTGTACATTAATGATTTATCTCAAACAACTCCAGAACTATTATCAATTCTTTTTGCAGATGACACCAACACCTTCATAATTGGTAAAAACTTACAAACCCTGGCACGCAAAATGAATGAGGAGCTCCAAAAAATTGTCATTTGGCTTCAAGTCAACAGACTATCACTAAACATTCCAAAAACAAAATATATGGTATTCTCTGGAAAGAGAAAAAAACGTGAACGTGTTCAAATAAAAATTCAAAACACAATACTAGAAGAAACTGATTCCACCAAATTTTTAGGCATGATAATAGACCCACATCAGTCACATAGACCCACATCAGTCACATTTGTAAAAAGATATCCAAGGGTCTTGGCATTTTGTATAAGTCGAAAAGTGTACTAAACTTGGAAAGTTTAAAAACACTTTACTACTCTTTCGTAAATCCGTATATCATGTACTGTATTCAAGTATGGGGAAGTGCTCAATCCTCACATCTTGACAAAGTGATCAAAATTCAAAAACGAGCCATTAGGGTAATTACAAAATCAGATTTCTTAGAACACACTGCACCTATTTTCAAAGAATTGAAAATCCTTACTGTCAACCAACTGAGACATTTACACACTGCTTTATTCATGTACAAATTCAATAATGCAGACCTACCACATTGTTTTGATTATCTGTTTGCAACAAACAATTCTTTTCACAGTTATAATACCCGATATGGTAGCAGCTACAGAGTGCCTGTGCAGCAAACCAACTACATAAAAAATATCATACGAAATTATGGACCTCATATATGGAATAATATCCCTTCAAACATCAAACTGTCACCTAACATTAACATCTTCAAAAGTAAAGTTGTTCAACATATTATGTAACAAACCAATATGTAATATCTAGTCTACAATGACTTTACTGTAAATACTATTATTGTAATAATATGATATTGTAAGGAGAAAACAAGCCCAGCTGGGTTTCTCTCCTAATTCTATTTTTAATTATTCTATGTTTCTATGCAATAAACACTTTTGTCATTGTCATTGTCATTGTCATACAATTATTATCTAAAACCAATACGATGAAAAAATCAAGACGAATAATGTGACAAAATATAACTTGTTTGTGCAATGTATCCTTTATATAAGCTGTGAAATTTGACAAAAAGGTACAGCACACTATGCACATTCGAAACATTTGATTTTTAATAAGTTTAAGACATTAAAATATTCATTGTCTTGGAAGTAGAACACCAATTCGTGAATTTTATTTTTTATTTAAAAGGTATTATTCAGCCTGTTATCACGATTGACATCTTGACATGAAAAAATATTTCATTACATCATAAAACTGTCAAGTGTACATTCACACCTTGTGTCCAACCTGCCAGCATATCAAAAATTTCCTCTAATTTCCCTTGCAGATTGGTCCAAAATTACAAATTGCTCTAATATTAATAATTTTGATCAGATTTTGATTAATAAAGACTCTGAGCTCATTTTTGAATGATGCAGAGACTGAATATTGAAATTTTTAAGTCCACGGAAAAAGGAGTTCAAAGGTCACTGGCAATATTTAAAAAAGAAAATAGCCTGTAAAGGTCCACATTCAGTAATGTATTATTTGTATATGTGTCCCACACAGTAAAAAAGTCATGTGTCTATGTCTGTCATTTCTACTGATGATTTTCGACGATTTTCCATTTCTACAGTGGTGTGTTCAAATCTGTTGAATAGGGAAACGGTTGTAATAGCCAGTTTTTGACCATTCTGCTGTTCAACCGTAGCATGTTCGAGAAAGAATTCTGTTCCCCAGTTCGATCATGGCTAGAAAAGCAGACATCAAAAGCAGTGGGCCCCAGTCACTCTGTAACAGCTCAAAACTTAATAATCCTCAAGAATGTTAATTCATCAGAACTTTGTTGATAAGAAAAGTTCAAAGCAGTAAATTAATTGATATCATATGGTTGAAAAGGCATGGTCAAATGTTAAACTTTAACTTGTTATTCATGTTCTGATTGATTGATTTACCCCAAATTTGAACTAAACCTACTCACCCCTCCACCACTGAGTATGGTAGAGTATGGCAAAAGTGAGTTACCATCTCCAAGCGGCAGCCATTTTACACTGTTAGGTCTAATATGTACCAATTGGTTATCTCTTTGAGCTTGCAAAGTTTGTGAAATCTTTGCTCAAAAGTGAGAGACAGTAACTCTCAGACGGTAACTTTTTCCAACAAAAATCAGCAAGACTCGGAACAGTAACTTTCAGTTCTTATGAATATTTCTAAGACTCTTTGTCATTCATTCATTGGTGTACACACTAGTATATACCTATGCTGCCTCTGCTTCCAGTCACTGGGGGCTTCATCTCATCACTCATCTAATCCCATCACTCATCTCATCACTCATCTCATCCCTCATTTCATGTCATCACCTCATTTCATTTCATCTCACATTGACTTGCATCTTATTTCATCAAATAGTCTCAATCTTGTCATTCATTGTTTACAAGTGTATGTCAGAGGTTGGTAGCCTTTGTTTTGCGTGTGGACGCATTGCAGAATCAACCACAACTTCAAGAAGCACAACCGCAACCTCAGAGTTCCCAATATTGGGCGAAGAGTGTGAGTCTTGTTTTCCAAATGTTGGTGTTTGTCTTATTTGTGGAAAATACAACCCAAAGTGGAAAATAGCAGACTCTCCAGTGAAATCACCAGTTAGATATAGATGTGTTCACTGTGATGAATATTGATTGATTGATTGAATTTTATTGACAATAGAAGGTCACATAAAACCTATATGTCATGCTAATTAAAATTATACCAATACAACTCAGGAGTATCTTCTAAATATATACATTTGATACTCACAGATTATTTCTAATTCAATTAACACGAACAAATGTAAATACAAAAAAGAAAATAGACAATAGAACACCACTTGATGGCATTCAATTCAATATACGTACATTTTTTAAAGTGCTTTGGCAGAATCATATACAAATCAGACGAGATTGTTTATTCATAATTTTGTGATTCAAGAAATGGATGGGTGTTAATTTTGATAGCTTTCAGAGTGATGGGAATTTAGATCAGTCTTAACTGAAAGAATGGTACTGGATTGTGATTTATGATTAATGAATAAACTCGTATGACTGGTCTATGTTTGTCAAAGTTGACATTGTTATCAATAATCATGCTATTTGTAATAAACATAATGAAATGCTTGGTCTATAGCACCAGAGAATTATTATAAATCTAAGCATCCTACATATTTTGATTTTAAGCATTACAATTACCTATACTGGACTAGAATCTTAATTGGACGTATTGTTTAGCACTGTTTCAGATCTCTTTTTTAGACATAAATATATATATTTTGCTAGAGATCTAATCACTCTCTTATTTTCACATTTCATAATGACAGTGAAATATTCCAAATTATTTACATTTGCCAAGTGATCCCATGGTAATTCATCTATGACTACAGACATGAGTTCTCTACGTTCTTTTTGATATAAAGTGCATGTCATGATAAAGTGATTTTCATCTTCAACACCACCAGAGGAGCAATATAAACAAGTTCTAAATTCTGGCGGTGTTTTATTTCGTCTGTCATATCTGCCGGTTTCTATTCTTAAGTTATGGGAACTTATTCTGAATCTAAATAAGGATAATGCATGATTCAGATTTTTTACACATGACAAGTATTTTTCCATCATGAATTCAGACTTGAAAAGACAGTATGTCCTCAGTTTTGGATATAATAAGTTATTTCCAATCTTTTCTATGCATTCAGTTCTAAATTTGTTATAAAGTTCTGTTTCTATTATCGTTAAATCTGTGCTGGTATTTAGACATTGCTCCTCCCAGTGGTGTTGTTGATTTACATCATACAGAATATTTTTTATGTGGCTGCACCAGTTTATTTGTCCTAGTTCATGCAATTCAAGAAGTGAGTTATATGCTTTTTTCACTATATGGTTATTTTTTAGTAAGAGTATTCTTTTCCAGTATTTAATTGCCTGAAATTTTTGTTTGAGGATAAGGGGAAATCTTCCAGATTCGGCATATATTGCATAATTACTGGAAGATATTTTAACACGGAGATTGCTTTTTAGACATGATAAATGTATTTTTTCTAGAGATTTGACTTCTTTTCCTGTAAACCAAACATCAGCAGCATATTCCATGATTGGGCTTATTTGAGTATCAAATGTTTTGAAGGCTAATATTGGTGAAAGTTGTCCTATACTATTTTTAACATGTGAGTTAAGTGCGTAAATAGCATTTTGTGATTTTTCAGTGAGGTGATCGTGTGTTTTTCTGAGTGGATCTATGGTCTTAGATGAGAAAATAGCACCCAAATATTTATATTCATCTACAATTTTGATTGTTTGGTTATTGTATTTAAAGACAAAATCATTTTTCTTTTTTCCAAAGATGATGACATTGGTTTTCGTTAGACTTACTATCAGGTGCCACTTTTTACAAAAATTAAATAATCCATCTAACAATTTTTGTAGTCCCTCTGGGGTCTCTGAGCACAATATCAAATCATCTGCATACAATATATACAATAATATACCTTCATCTAATAATACACCATATTCTATTTCAAAATAACATTGAAGATCATACAGAAATTCTGTGAACAATTTAGGACTTAGCATGCCTCCCTGTAAAACACCAAATTTGCTATCTATTTCTTGTCCGAGGCGGCCTTTCCATTTTACACGACATTTAGCTTTATCATACATACTGATAATCAGTTTTAGAAGTTTACCTTTTAGACCTCTTTGTATAAGTTTATAATATAGGGCAGCTCTGTTTACATAATCAAAAGCCTTAGTAAAATCTACAAAACATACATATAATGGTTTCTTCTTAAATTTTTGTCTTTGTATTAAAGAATTTAATGCAGATATATTATCTGTAGTCCTAGCGTCCTTTTTAAAGCCAGATTGACATGGGTCTTCTAAATCGAGAGCAATATTTCTGTCAACTAATCTTGAATTTAGGATAGATTCTAAAATTTTTCCTGATGCAGGCATTACTGTTACTTTTCTGTAATTATCGGGGACATTTATACTTGATTTTTTGTGGACAGGACTGATAATTCCTTCAGACCAGGCAGTCGGCCAGTCAGATTTATCAAAAATAGAATTATACAAGCCATCTAAAACTGGTACAATTTGGTCAGTTGCATATTTGAGGAACTCTCCACTTATTCCATCACTACCAGGTGCCTTTCTATTTTTAAGTTTTTCTAGGTGTGATGATATTTCTTCTCGTGTAATTGGGCTATTGCATATTTCTTCTGAAAAATCATATTCATCAATTTCTTCTGTTGTGCTGAGATATTTTTTAACAAAATTGGAGATTCCATGCATATGGACATGGTCAAAATATTCAATGTCAGGGGGTTCAGTTTGTTCTTGAAAATATCTGTCAAAGTCTGTCAGTTTTAATTTACTGTTATTGTTTTGATGGGGTTTAAATGATTTCCACAGTTTCCAATAAGTACTAGGATTTTTTGTTTGGAGATTTACAAGTTTAGTGCGCATATATGTTCCATATATTGTCTCTTATTGAGTTGTTTGATAGGGTTGTACTCTTTTTCAAGTTCCCTGTATTGTTCTTTATGTGGTGCAATAGTAATATCATGATTCTTTGCAAAATTATTTACTGTTCTTTTCATATTTTTACATTCATCATTGAACCATTTATTCTGTGGGAATATTGAGGTATTAATAGACTTCTTTTTTGCAAATGTTTGTTCTAATGCAGTTTCTATATATTTATAATAAATGCTGCAGATGTCATCACTTGTTTTGTTATCATCAATAATATCTATTAGTAACTGATCATATAGAAGTTGGCATTCAGTTGAGTATAAATTTTCTTTATATATTTCTAATCTTGTGGGTTCCCATTTAAATGATGTTAGTATATCACCATCAGAGTCCGGCTCTGTTGGACAATCACTGTTTCTGCTTATTTTTAATTCAAACTGTATTGGTGTGTGGTCAGATATAGCTCGTTTGGAACATATTTCAAAATTAGTAATTTGTGTCATACTTTGGGGTTTACATATTAGATAGTCAACAACACTACACCCATTTTCTTTTATACACGTAAAATTCTTGGTGTTGTTCACATCCCCGAGCCGGCCATTCATTATTCGGTACCCTAACGTTTTACAAAAATCAATTAAGCTTCGTCCATAATTGTTCACAGCTTTATCATTAGAAGACCTCTTTTCAACATGCTCTGTGGGGCTATTTATTACAGTGTGAAATGTGATATTTTCCAGGTCACCCTCATTACCAGGGTAGGAAACCGGGCAGTCTGATAACTGTCCAGTTCTAGCATTTAGGTCTCCACAGAGTAAAATATCATTTGCATTTTCATACTTTGCTAACTCTTCATTTAAAATATCAAAATAATCAGTCCTGCAGTTTGTGCTATGAATATAAGAAGAATCAGCAGGTGTAAAATACATTCCTGCGATCATTTTGTCTTTGTCCCAGCTAAAGAAGGAAGCCTTAAGTTTAACCCATACAATACATTCATTGCAACAAATTAGGTCTATTCCATCTAAAATACTTGTTCTGATATATATACCGATTCCACCAGAGGGACCAGGTGCTCGTGGATGTATGAATTTTCTTGGAAAATCTTTGTATTTAAAACCTGGAATGTTATCATATTCTTTTTCTGATCTAGAATGTGTGTGTGTTTCTGTTATTATGATAATGTCATTTTTAAACATGAAGTTTTGTATATCTTTTTCAAATATTTTATCATAGATTCCTCTTATATTCCATAATTGTATTTTCAGTGATGAGTTGGCATGGTTTGGGTCTGTCACCTGGTCACTCTGGGGGATACAAGGAGAGTTATTATTTTGTGTCAACATAGTTTCATGGGTACATAAATTATTACCATGGTCATTATCATTTTCAAACCTCCTATGTACATTTATCATGTTAGCATATCTATCAACACTATATTTATCATGGCTTATATTTCTAACATCTGGCAGTTTGTTATCATTTATGAAAGACGGTTCTATTATTGAGTGTTCTGACAAAGCACTATCCATGCTAAATATAATTCACAGCATTCAGTATCCTTCGTGCTACCTGTCTTTTACTATCAAGTGAAAAGTGTATTCTGTCTTCAAGTTGAAGATCTGTGCAATCAATGACTGAGAGGAAGGGTTTTGCAGCACATATCTGAATAATTGCATTGTTCAGTTCATTTGTACGGTTATTGATGGCTGTGTTTACATGAGGTGGATCTTTACTTAAGGCATGTTTCGACATTCTTGTTGATAGGGTGTTTATCAGAATTCTAGTGTCCGGGAATTGTCTTTCTGCTTCTTCTATCAGCTCCATCATATCCTTTTTGACAGTTTGCATGTTTTTATTTTTGTTCCTGATGTCAATATCTCCGCTGTGCAAGACAACATGTGAAAGTGGGCTTGCTGGTTTTGTGTGAATGAGTCTCTTCTTAATATGCCAGGTGGGGGAGCCACTGTACACAGTTCCACTAGATTCTGCTCCAAGTGAGCAGAGCTGCGGTGCCAAACCACGGGCATTGGAATTTCCAATCACCAGAATGTTTTGTTTTGTTGATTTTGTTGATTTTGTTGATTTTGCTGGTGAGTCTCTCACAACCCTTGCATAACTTTTCTTTGGTGGGGCAGAGGGGCTGGTGTTTGTCTTTGCTAGCAAGGTAGTCCTTGGGTGTCTATCTGAGCTAGACTGAGAGTTTAACATGGAGCGTACATTCATTAGGATGTTTCCCATCATGTTTCTGCCTTCACCATCTTCACCGAATCCCCATTCACTATCATTTTCCATGTTGTGTACTAATTTTTGGTCTTTTGTCTCAAGTAGGGCCGTTTTAAATTTGGGGCACTGTTGAGCCCTGGCCATAGTTATATCTTCCATAATCTTATATTTAATATCACTCCAGCCAGGATTGTCCTTTGGTGTTAGTTGTCTGGCTAATCTTTTCGCTTCTCCTGATGTCTCAGCTTTACATATCTTTTCTGCAGCTTGTATATCTCTATGGAAGATTGCCCTTTCTGCCTGATAACAGTGCTCAGGTGTTTTATATATTTTACCGTGGAACCTGATGTGGTCCTCATAAAAGTTAGATAGTTTGTTTCGCCAACTTCTAAAGTATTTGATTCTTTCTTTCTTCTCTCCTTTGTCCATCTCACTATCCTTATTCTCTCCTTTCTTTGGTTCCAGATTCTGTGTTTTAGCACTCCCTAGTATTTGAGTATTGTTGTCTAATTCTTGTTTTGATTTCAAATCATTGTTCTCCTTTCTTAACTTCGCCATCTCCCCCTCATATATTTTAATTTGCTTTCGGCACTCATCCAGATTTTTCACCAGGTCTTTATTTTCTTTTCCGTTTCTATTTCCTTGCTTCAAGTTGTGGAGTTCTTCTTCTTTTATTGACAATTGGATATTGATTGATGTTAGTTCATTTTTCAGGATCATTGTTTCTTGCTCTTTATTGAGCAGCTTGTTATTGGCTTTAATCAGAAGCCTTTCTACCTTTGAGAGTTGTAGTTGTGTTGGAGTGGAGGTGATACTTGGCATCATGTCACTTGTTACCAGAGTATGAATTCCGCTGTAAGGTGTATGGGTGGGGGTTTGACTTAGCATACTTTCCAGGTTGTGATGGTACTGAGACTTAGGGGGTGATGGTCTGATATCAATGATAGGTGGTGTGCCTGGCATGCTATCAGCACCACTGTCAGCATCTTCAGAGTCTGATCCCTCATCACAAGTTGCATATGGGGTTACATCATAAACATTTTTGGCACTTATATGAGGTTGTGTCTCAGGGATCATAAGGCTGGTGTCTAGGCTGGGAGACTGACTAGGATTCTGTGATTGTGTATCAGGTACAAACATATTGTCATTATGTGGTTCATCTGATTGTGTTTCAGGTACAAACATATTGTCATTAAGTGGTTCATCACATTCCAGGAGATTAAGCCTCTTTGTCAAGCTATCACTTTTCCTAGCTCTCTTTTTAAGCCTCCTTTTCTTTGATTTATTTATAGTGGAAGGGGCCTTTTTCATAGTCAGTTCAGCATCAGAGAGGCTAGCATTGTTAATGTGTGGTGTGTTGTATATAAAGGCTGGATCAGGCAGTTTGACTGCATGCCTGGCAGGGTTAGATCTCTGACTGGCCATAATGTAAACGCAACCAAGTGCAGCTTCACATGCGTTGCTCAAGTCACTGATAGGCGATAATGAGCGATAATGTGGAGTTTCACCACGCTAATGTTTTGTCTTGATAAAGTCTAACAAATGCAGTATTGCTGTGTAGATTCTCACCAATTTGCGCTGCTTTATGATCTTATCTTCAATATTCCATATCCCAGTTATTGGGTAAGTGTCTCTTATTGAAGTATTTGATGAAATTATCTCCCTCGTGGAACATGTGCTGAGCCTCTGTGTTGACCTTGACCTCTATTTCTTCACCAAATCAAAACTAAGAAAGCATTTGTCTATTCACAAAAACATCACAGATTGTTTTGATGACAGATATGGAAATATTTCCAATGATAGCGACTCCAATGATATGGTCTCTGTAAGTCACTTAAACTCACAAATAGGGTTGCCTAAAACACACAGTTGCTCCTATTGTGACCAGTACTTTCCAACAAGACACAGACTGCGAAAGCATATGAAAAGCCACAAACAAGAATGGAGACCAATGAACATGGATACAAAACAAAGCACATCAGAAGATAATCAGACAGATTCCATCAAAGAGGAGAGTGATAAAGAAATGTGGAAAACCGTAGCAACCACACATAGTTCTTCAGAATCTGATGATGTTCAGATTATTGAGACATACTGCAGTCATTGTAGTACTGATTTTTACGATCCCAAAATACTTGATATGCACCAGAAGGCGGTGCATATGGCTAAGGAGTTGAAATCAAATTCATTTGGAACAGACAAAACAGGTAGTTCTTATG
This sequence comes from Amphiduros pacificus, assembly GCA_949316495.1. NCBI lineage: Eukaryota > Metazoa > Annelida > Polychaeta > Phyllodocida > Hesionidae > Amphiduros > Amphiduros pacificus. The sequence goes on from OX439002.1 coordinate 4,433,727, forward strand.
TTCCAGTTTCTTGGTCAAAACTCCCCATAAAGAGGCGGAATATTTTGAGATCACAAGTAGTGATTCATCTGATTCCCATTCCTCAAAAAGAAAGACAAAAAAAGGCTAAACAAACCAAAAGACCATATATTCCTCTGCAACCTAGTGACTGGGATGTATTGGATGATCTGCCAGATCTAGTGAATTTGCAGGAGAAGAAAATGGAGGAAGAAGAAAGGAAATATTTCAGGAAGTGGCCAATATTTCATTCTACTGAACAGTGGCCAACAAATGCTGTTATGATTGGAAAGATCCTTCTTACACGAAGTAACAATCTGTGTACATCTGTACCACAAAATTGTGATTAAAATGCTGTATTTTTGATAAGCACAAAAAATCTAGCTTCAAGAGAAGATGTCACATGTGATGGAAATAGGTATAACAGACCATCAACCCTGTCCACTACAGTTAGGATATCTCGCAATGGAACAAATATTGAGTGCTGTAACCGGCGAAACCGGAAATGCAGTAATTTACAGGAAATACTACACCCACAAATTAACACAGTTTTCAAAGAATTATTTATGAGATCAAATACCACAATTCCATATATCATGATATTGTTGCTGTACAATATGCCTGGAAAGGACCAAAAGAAAAATTAAACAACAGTCAACCACATGGAAATGCCAAAAAGTGTGATGAGCCATTTATTCGCACAAATCCTAGTGTTATAAAGCATTTAAGACTTGAACCTAGCAACCCATGTTGTCAATGACATTTTTGACGATGCTGTTGGTTCTGAGAATGTTACTTCATTCACAGCAGTTTCAAGAAACACAAGTAAATCTTCCAGAAGATCTTTTTCCAAGGCCAAGGTCGGAAGAGTCTCCAGAAGTCCATGAGTATGTTGCTGAGGTGCGAGACCAGTGTTGAGGACTTCCTTAAGGACCTTCAAAGTCTAATTGATTTGGAAGACCGTTTGATTGAATACAACAAACACCATCCCCTTCCTCCGCCGGAAGGTGCCCCGGTGGAGGGGCAGTTCGAGGATGCCATAGAGGAGATGGCAGAGGAGGTGGAAAAGCTGAAGATACCAGAGAAGAAGACAGATTTGCAATGAACATTTCATCCTACCTGCACATAGTTAAAAAAAAACTTGTGATGGTTTTCTGAGTTGTTCTAGTCGGGACCCTAAGAAAGATGTTAAAGAGGAATTGGAAGGTCTTGCTTGTTCTTTCGTTTTAGGTATTTCAGTGGTTTCCTCCAGAACGTCATGAAGTAATGGGGTACCTATCTTTGGAGTGCTCCGGCTCCTAGGTGTAGGAATACTAAGAACCTACAATAAGTAATCAAAAGGTATTATTAACCTATTTTCAGATGGGGGAAAAGCTTATGAGTGGACAAAATGTACCTTTGTGGACGAGAAGAGCCGCGCCATATGGCATGTTCTAAAGAACATGTTCACTATGCCATGTGTCCGTGGTTCTGCCAGTTATGTAAGGCCAAGTTCTCCTCCAAAAAGAAAGCAGAGATCCATAGGGGAAGCGGAATCCACAAGAGGAACACCGGACTATGCGGAATGGATGCGGAGTCAGCTGATCAATACATCAAGCAGACGGAGAACCCCTTCTGCTTCAGGATTCTGCCGAACCCTCTTCAGGAGGGTGATCTGATGGAGTGGGACAGTGAGTCCTCACAGGTTCACTGGAAGACCATAGCAGCGGCTCACCAGATCCCGACCGGAGTCCGGCGTCCAGTCAAGGACTGAGGAGCTGAAGCCCCACTTGCGAGTGTTGACCTTCCTGCTGTGGCCCCGGGCACGATTCCTACTGTAGACCCAGACCCAGCCCCGGAAGAAACAGCGGTCCTGACACTTACGATGCCCAAGTTTGATATGGTACCGGTCCCTGGCAGTCTGCTAAACTGGGGTCTATCGTTGATCCAGGCTCCCATCTCACGACCCTCACCTGAATTGCCCCACCTGAAGTGTGGACCTCGTGGCATTGCCGGAAAACTCTGACCAGACGGCCTTCGAGTCACTCCTCAGTTTAGCCGAGGAGCTGCAGCAGAGTTGTCCAGTGGTTTCCTCGACCTTACAGGAGAGTGCTTCTGCCGCCATCTCCTCACACCCAGGAGACGTTCCAGTACCTAGTACCACATTACAGGAGAGTGGTCTGGTTCCACAGTGCAGGAGAATGCTCTCATTTTTGTCACCGCTCTGCCAGATAAGGTGCCTGTGGTTGCTCTTTCACGGGAGGAGCACGAGCCAGTTGCAATACCTCCATGTTCAGAGAGTCGCCCTGTTCTCTCTCCACCACCCCCACCTACCACATTATTGGGTGAAATAATCAGTGGTGAAACGGAGGCCAACTTCACTCCTCAGTATGAGGGTGACGTCTTGGATGAGCCCTCAACTGCGCCCAAGTTATTAGAGCAGACCGAGATCGTTACTGTCACGGAAGGTCCCTCGCCAACCTTAGAGTCCAACATAACGACGCCGACCAAAGTTCTCCTAGAAGTTTCCCTGCCTGACTCGACGCCATCCATTCAGGTAAAGATCGTTGAGAAAATCCTGCTGCCAGCTTTGAGCTCAGTAGTGCGAGGGGCCATTGACACCATCGCTGACTCCATGAAGTCAAATGGTTCCAGGGCCGATCCTCATCCTTCAGCCCAGAGAAAGACTGTGGCCGCCCTTCAATATATAAACATTAAATTACAGCAAGCTATTAATTTACAATCCAAGACCGTGCGGTGGATTGAGAAACTCCACTGTGAGATGGTCAAACTGAACGCTCCGTCCACTGCCAGTAATACGGTTCCTTCAAAGGATCCTCTCGGAACGAAGGCTCGCCCAGAAGATCAAGTTCCGTCTTCCATGAGTCACACCGGTCGATGGAGACCGAGAGGACCTTCTCATGGTTCCGGCACAAGAACTCCCGTTGGAGTCCTCATCGACGATATTAGGAAGATAATAATTTTGGATCTTGGAAGACTATTATAACTTTAATATGAATCCATTAAATGGACTCTGGACCGTAAACTTGCAAATAATAACATTTTAGTATAAATGGTATTATAGGAACTTTTCTCTATTTTTCAGGCCTGTTCGTCTAAGAATAATTGAACTCTGGACATTTTTGTTATGGCCTCCGCTTTTGCTGACATTAGGCAGCCGTAACTGTTCCAATAAGGTAATTATTCTACTGTTGGCATGTTTAAATTTCAGGGATGAAATCTAGTTTTAATAAAGGGGGCAGTGTTGTGAAATTGCGTCACGCTCTCGGGAACGCGTCAGGAAATTTACAAGTTCTTTCAGTTCTCGGCTCCGCAAAGCTTCTCCTCTTTCCTATAAAATGTCTGCTGACTGGAATTGATATTTATCGGGTTCTCGAAGTAAATGAGCGGGGAAAACACACTGTTTGGGTTCAATTTTGTTGTGCGCATCTTCTGGTTGATTTTCACGACCGCCATCTTTGTTTTGTTCTCGTCCTGTCTCGCGGGAAACAGGACTTCGGCGCTTTGAACGAGATTTTGGCAGTGAAGTCGAATTCAACCTCCTTGAGCGATCCATTGTTCTTTGGTTGAATTTGTAATTATTTTTCGACAAAATACCCACTGTGGGGGTCAAGATTTTGTTACTTTTTGCGCATATATATATATATATATATATATATATATATACTGACGATTTTGGGGGGGGGGGCTCGAGTTTTGACATGGCGAATTCTCGTCTGCTGTGCATTGATACCATCGCATCGCTCCAGCCTTCAAGCTTCGATCTTTGATCCGCCTGACCGTACTCACTGCAACCGTGACAACATCACTGCCTTCGGGGTAAATAGTTATATATAGGGAATTCACTGAATTAAATAAATACAACTTGTCATTTTAGGAATGACTTTAATGTTGAAAGATAACAGCTGTTATTATCCTGACATTTGTGGGAACTGAATTACTAATAACATATGACTTTCCCCACACTAGTCATCCTCTTTTGAGTATATGACTTACTTGAGGGGTTGTATCTGCAGTTTATTTGTTGTTTTTAAATAAACCAACTGATGTACTAAAATGGGAACATGAGTGTCTGTCTGTAACCCAGCTGATTAATTCAGAAAACTATGATTTCCCAGGGGGTCAAGAAATGATTTCCTCCTTCACTGAAACAAAATATTCATAACACTGAGTAGTATAATTTAGGAAAATTATTCATCCTATGACAATCCCTTGGTACAGTCTGTGCTGTTCCCCTACAAAATAAATAAAACAAAAGGTCATTACTACATTTCAGGGAAATAAGTAACCTGAGGAATCAAGGTAACTTCACGACAAATCAAAGGTCATTACTGTCCTCCATCTCAGTGAAATTAATCACCAGGTGAATCAAGGTAAAATCTCCAACACATGATTTGGGGTCCATTGTGATGTAGAGCTGTGTCATCCGCATACATGTGACGTCTTAACTGCACACTTGAAAACTCACTGACAGCTTTTGATTTTGAGAATAGCCATGAATAATAATAATAATAATAATAATAATAATAATAATAATAATAATAATAATAATAATAATAATAATAATAATAATAATAATAAATGATTTATATAGCGCTATACCAGACCAGGTCTGCTCAAAGCGCTTTTTTCGAGATAATGCTTTCTATATAGATACGTCTTAAGTTTTTTCTTGAAAGTGTCCACTGTCTTGCAGTTTTTCACTTCAAGGGGCAGGGCATTCCAATTTTTTGGCGCATATACCATGAAAGCCCTATCACCATATGATTTCAGATTAGTCCTAGGTACCACGTATTCATTTTTATCATAAGACCGCAGTCCCATACCTAACTTTTTATAATTTAATAACTGAGATAGGTATTGTGGGGCAAAGCCATTCTGCGCCTTCCATGTCAATAAAGATATTTTAAAGTCAATTCTTGCCTCCACAGGCAACCAATGTAGATCCATGAGTTTTTGTGTAATATGATCCCTTTTCTTAAGTTTACCCACTACTCTTACTGCAGCATTTTGTAATTTCTGTAGTTTGTTTATTTCACACCCTGGTAAACCAACAAGAAGTGCATTTCCATAGTCCAGGGTGGAAGTAACAAAAGCATAAGCCAGGGTATTTGCAGTCTTTTCATCTAAACAGTTTCTGATCTATGCTAAATTTTTAACATGAAAAAAACATTTTTACACATTTTTTAAATTTGAGATTTCATAGATAATTCTTGATCTAGGATTACCCCAAGATCCTTGACAGTATTAGATCTAGGGATTTTAGTTTCCCCTACTAAGATTTCATTTGGTACATTATCTTTTCTAAATTCACAGCTTTACCACATAAAAGCATTTCTGTTTTTCCATCATTTATCTTCATTTTATTTTCTATTAGGAATTTTTTAACCTTAATAATACAATTTTCCATCTCTTTACAAGACTTATTTCTAGTTTCTTCAGACTTTGGATCAATGGTGATGTATAACTGTGTGTCGTCAGCATAGATATGATGCCTGAGACCATAGTTACCAATAATATCTGAAAAAAGGCTCCATGTATGCTGTAAATAATAAAGGTCCCAAAACAGAGCCCTGAGGGACACCATATTCAATATTCATATTTTCAGATCTTTTATCATCAATTATAACACATCGTTTTCTGCTTGATAAATAAGACCTGAACCATTTCAAGGCAGTGCCTTTAATGCCACATCTTTTTTCCAATCTATTTAATAGTATATCATGATCAATAGTTTCAAACGCCGCTGATAAGTCAAGTAGTACCAGCATTACTGTTTTACCATCATCAATATCAATTAAGATGTCATTTTGAACCCTAAGCAATGCTGTCTCAGTGCTATGAAACTCCTTATATGCTGATTGAAATAGACCTTGTGTATCATTTCTTACCAGATGACCTAAAAATTGTGTAGCCACAGCTCTATGATAGATTAGCAAGATTCGAGACTGGCCTATAATTTTTCTTTACCAATTCTAGGCCTAATTTCTTAATTAAAGGTCTAATAATGGCCATCTTCAGATCATCAGGCATGTTGCCTAATGAGACTGATTTATTTATAATAGCAGCAATATTAGTGGCAATAAATTACCCATGCATTCATTAAGAAGCCAGGTTGGGATGGGATCTAACTCACATGCCTTCTTTGCAGATTCTTTAAGGTCTATAATCCACAATGAAAAACTGGGACAGACTTTTGTTTTTTTGGCTTAAGTGTGTTCAAAGTAATGTTATTTGTTTATTTAGCACAGAAAAAGTAAACTTTACCAGCTGGTCTTAATTTGTTATTATTAGTCTCGACTCAGTTTTTGCAGGTGGCGACTTATATCACCTATCTGGGCTTTGCCGATGGGTGATTGGAGAACACTACTTATCAATTGAAGAAAGTTGCATAATATCCAGTCTGAATTCAGTTAGAGTTAGAGTTTATATACTGTGCTAGCAGGATATTGCATAATTATGACATTATATTAACATTTTAACAACATATGACAGAGAAGACCACCTGCCTCTGTTATCGTTTGGTTTGTCCGCCATGTGTGCTGAATGGTACAACCAGTAAACCATAACACAAACACTTGGTCCACGAACCATCATCAACAAGAACCACAGCCAACTCCAGGTCAACAGACTGACCAACATGGTCGGGGGAGTGCACATCACTGGACAGCCAGTAACCATCACACTCCACTTCACCAAACCAATACAAACAGAGTAGAGCAATATCCACAACCGGTATACCATGACACAAACCTGGGAAATAGTGGCACTTGGTCCACGAACCATCATCAACAAGAACCACAGGCATCCATCACAAACTCCCCCACTGGGTGGTGGAATACCAACATTCCGGTGTCCGGAACACCAACCCCAGTAATCTCCTCCATCCCACAGAGGGCGCTGCACCCAAGCGATGTGGTATACCCTATGTGGTCGCCATGGACAAACAGATGGTGGGAAACACGTCCATGGGGAGCTTGAAAACTGTGCCAGTCATAAAGCAGGCACAGCCCTATGGACAGAAAGACGTCACAGGAAGTATGGCAAAAAATGCTAAAATTCATTGTCACGCAGAAACTAGAAATGATAGCGTAAAAACCAATGGCCATAACCACTCTGGCAGAATGGCCAATAACAAAAGAAAACAGGTTTTTGATAATAGTATTAGTATTAAGGCTAATAAAATAAAGAATATTGACCAAGATGTTAATAATAATATTAACAATAATAAGGACAAGAACGTAAGAAAAGCTGACCAAAAGGGTAGTAAGATTAAAAATGACCAAGAACAACGAATAAGTAACTATCCCACCAATAATGTCAAATCAAATGTAAATAACACAAATGTAAATAGCACAATTTGTAATAATAGTTTAAGGAGGTTAAGAATACTTGGCCTAAATGTATGTAATCTTGCGACCAAAATCAAATATGGAGTCCTTGAGCAATATGTAAATCAGTATGATGTGCTGTGTTTCAGTGAAACACACCTAGATTCTGTCGATGAAGGCATTCTAAAGATAAATGGTTTCACCCCCTTTTATCACAGCAGAAAATCTTTCATAAAGAAATCAGGCGGAATTGCCACTTTTGTAAAAAAAAACATTGCTGACCACACTTCACCGGTCAACATAAGAAAGTCCCCATGTGTACAATGGACCAAACTTGAAAAAGAAATACTAGGTTACAGCTGTATAATTGGTGCTATATATATCCCCCCAAGAGGCACAGCATATCACACTGGTGAAGAATATGATACAATACTGGAAGACATTGTTTTACTAAACTCAGAATATGATTGTCACATTTGTTTGATTGGTGATACAAATGCAAGAACAGGCGTATCAAAAGACTTTATTGAACTTGATGAGATAACCGCTAATGCGACAGGTCTCGACGACAATAGAAAAAATATCTTTATTGACAACGACTTACTATCAGAACAAGGTATCAATCCAATACGTAATAATCTTGACAAGAAAGTAGATAAAGACGGTAGAGTGTTATTAGAGTTATGCCAAAGCACAGGTATGCTAATTGTCAATGGCCGTCTTGGGGATGACGCTAATTCAGGTTCGCCCACATGCAAGGGAAAAAGCACAATAGACTATGCCGTGGCTGATGTCAGTCTTTTTAAGCATATAAATAACTTTTATGTTGATGATTTTGATAAATTTCTTTCCGACATACACAGTCCTATAATACTTGAACTAAATAAACTCCCGAAAAAAACTGCCCCTGAAACAAACCCCAATGGAACATGTGAACACATATCAGCTGATCACCCCCGGGGCGGCCACGCACAGCTACACCTAGGTTCAGACACAATCCAGAAAAATTGCTGGGATGATGCCAAACGGACCTCTTTCAAAGAGTCATTTGATACCGAAAATATTCTCCATTTAGGTAATATCATAGACAGCATGGATAGTGAAACTATTAGAAAAGAAGATATAGACTCCATAACTAACTCCTTAGGAAAAGTTTATAAAGAATCGGGCAAAGAAGCTGGTGTCATAAAATTTCTTAATTGTAACCCTAAAAATAAAAAGTTCAAGGGTCTGAAAAGAAAACAACCCAAAAAACCATGGTTTGATAAAGAATGTGAAGAAAAACGATCAGAATTCTTTAATGCCAAAAATAAAACACAAAAATCACAGACACCCGAAAGTAAGAAGTTTTACAAGGAAAAAAGTAAGGAATATAAACAAACTATGAACCAAGCATATAAAAAGTTTCATAAAGAATTGCACCAAAAACTAAGAAATCTAAAAAGTAGCAAACCAAAAGATTATTGGGAAATCATAAACAAATCCACTAGTCATAAAGAAAAATTAGGAAACATCGCTTTAGAAACCTTTATGGAACACTTCAAGAAGCTAAACCAAACTGAAGAAGAAATTGACAAGGAGACACATCAACCAGAAATTAGTACCAATGACCCAGTTTTTAATTCACATTTTGAAGAATCAGAAGTAGAAAAACAGTCAAAAAAACTTAAAAACGGCAAAGCATGTGGAATTGACAAAATCATAAATGAATTCATAAAATACAGCCCCTTTGAAATGATCCGACTCTTAACTAAATATTTTAATCTTATATTAGATTCAGGCATCATCCCATCAGACTGGTGTCTGGGCACTATTGTACCAATTTTTAAGAAAAAAGGCAGTATAAATGAAGCAGACAACTATAGGGGTATCACCCTACTCAGTTGTATTGGAAAATTGTTCACAATGTTAATTAATGAACGCCTAACTAATTATCTAGAAAATAACAACATTCTGAATGAAGCACAAGCAGGCTTTCGAGAGGGATACTCAACCCTCGATCATATTTTCTCCCTGCATTGCCTCATTGATATACTAGTTTCAAAAAAGAAGAGACTTTACTGTGCTTTCGTAGACTACAAAAAGGCTTTCGATTCAGTAGACAGAACCTCACTGTGGACAAAATTGCTTAATTTAGGAATTAAAGGGAAAATCTTTACAGTTGTCAAAAACATTTATGACAATGCCAAATCTTGTGTAAAAATCGATAATCAACTGTCATCATATTTCAACTGCAACATTGGAGTAAGGCAGGGTGAGAATTTATCTCCGCTATTATTCTCTATTTTTCTTAATGACTTGGAGGATCATATTAAATCCTCTAGTACTGGTATAAAAATTGGTTCAGTCGAGAACACCTCACTTTTTATTAATTTATTTGTACTTTTATATGCAGATGACACTATTCTTGTCAGTGAATCCCCAGAAGACCTACAGAAAGCACTCAATTCATTACATGAATACTGCTCTAAGTGGAAACTCACTGTAAATGCAAGTAAAACTAAAATTGTTGTGTTCTCACGAGGCAAAGTAACAAAATTACCCACATGGAAACTAGGACAAGAAACATTAGAAGTACAAGATGACTACACATATTTAGGAACGGTCTTTAATTTTAATGGAAATTACAGGAAAGCAAAAGAGAAGCAAATAACACAAGCCAAAAAAGCACTACACACACTTTTAGCTAAATCGAGAAAACTAAATCTACCTTTAGATATTCAATGCCACCTTTTTGATATGTGTATCATGCCCATATTACTCTATGGTTCAGAAATCTGGGGTTTCACTGACATAACCCACATAGAGCGTGTGCAAACCTTCTTCTGTAAGTTCTTACTAAGACTACATAGAGGTACAGCAAACTGCATTGTATTAGGAGAATTAGGTAGATATAAAATAGAGCTCTATATAAAACAGAGAATGTTAAATTTCTGGACAAGACTCGTTACTGGTAAAAGTACTAAAATTGCATATATCATATATCATATTATTAAAAAAGAAAATGACGATGGTTCATACAAATCCAAATGGCTCAATTACATCAAAGATACTCTAGACCAAATTGGATGTGGAAATATCTGGCTCCAAGCAAATAATATTGACGTAACTAAATTCAAACATGCAACTCATCTTAGACTAACAGACATACACTTACAAAACTGGTTTCAAGACATAAATGATTCCAGCCATTGCATAAACTATAAAATCTTTAAAACCAACCACACACTAGAGAAATATTTGACCATTACAGAACCACATCTTGCAATATCACTATGTAAATTCAGATGTGGTAACCACCGACTGCCCATAGTAGATGGCAGATACAAAGGAATCGAACGACACAATAGAAAATGTAACTTATGTAAAAGTGGGGATATTGGAGATGAATACCACTATATTATGATATGTGACAAGTTCAAAAATGAAAGAAAAGCTTATATTGATAAGACATTAACAGAAAGACCCAACACAAACAATTTCAGAAAACTTTTTGGCACAACTGATATTCAGACCCTAGAAAATATAGCCAAATTTTCGAAACTGATCATGAAACATTTTTCTTCTGAACACAAAAAATCCAACGAGAAAAAACTAAAAAAACCCAACAACAAAAATCCCAAAAAGAAACAAAGACAGAAAGATGCAAAAGAGAAAAAGACCAAACAAAATACATAGTGGTGCTCGTCTTCAACCGTTATTTACCATAGTAAATATCGAAAGGTCACTCCAACTTAATTGTATTTGAGAAAACTGTTTTATATATGAGATAACTAACTAATCATAGAAGTAAGAATGATACATTTCTCCCATTATTTATTTTATATGTAGGCCTATATTTACACGTATAAGTCACTACTACAATCACCATATGAATTAATTTCCATCACGAACAGAAACTATTGCTGGACAAAGTTTATAATTAAAATGTGCATAAATAGGAACTTTCTACATAAATAGGAACATTTTGTACAAAATGTAAGGTGGAGCCACTGTAACTATCAAAGGCCAAACACATCCTTCCTTTTTCTCCCATACCTCATTGGTGGTTTTCATAGTCACCAATAGAGGTCTCTCTGAGATAATAAAATTGAATTGAATTGAATTGAATTGGAAATACCCCCCACTGATGTCATAGCCTCACTCTCATCCTGGAATCCCCCAGAGCCGAAGGCAGTTACGTAAATATACGAGACCACCCGAAGTTCTCTCCAGATGCTTCAAACTGATTGTGGATTATAGACCTTAATTAACTTCTTAACTTCTGAATTATTTAGTGAAATTTTGTAGATGTGTATTGAATCCGACTTCCTCAGCTAGCGGTTCCGTATTTTTATCAACTTTGTCCATATTTTCTCGAAAAAAATTAAATTCTGAGGCCAACTCTCTTCAGTCATTATGTTTGGGAAAGGGAGTGTCCTCTTTTGTGTGCAGTAATTTATTTAATATTTGAAATAGTTTTTTTGGATCAGATTTATTTGAATTTATTATTTCTGAGTTTCTCGAAGACTTAATAATATTATTGTACTTGCGTCTCTGTACTTGAAATTGTATTTTGTCTGAAGAAAGACCAGTTTTATTGTATTTTCTTTCGAGTTTTCTTTTGTTTCTCTTTTCTCTCTTTATATCATCAGATAACCAAGGAGCGGGTTTCCTGTTGCTTATGGTTTTCTCTACAATAGGTGCATGTTTATAAAGTATACTCGTCAATTTGTTATATTTATCTCATAAGTCATTAAGATCTGCATCATTATAGGATTGATTTTCACTAAACATTTCCTCAATATCTCTTTTAAAATTATTTATATTCATTTTTTTTGTAATTTCTATATGATACCCTTTTTTTGTTGTTTATTATAGTCTGAAAATTCAAATGAGTTTATCATACTGTGATCAGATATCTTTTCATCAACTATATGTTCCTTTACTATATTACTGTGTATGCTTGTGATTAATAAATCTAGCATATTTCCCATAATGTGTTGGTTCTTTTATATGATTATGTAAATTGTATAAATCCAAGACATTATTAAATTTAATTACATTAGGCCTGTCTGGTTTATTCATATGAAAGTTATAGTCACCTACAAACAGTACCTCATGAGTATATGTACTGTAGTAAGATAGTACATCACTGAATTCTTCAAAGAACTCTGTGTAAGTGCATTTATTCCTGTCAGAAGGCTCAGGTCTGTATACAGTAACAATAGTGCATATTTTATTTTTGGTTTTAATATTTGTTTCCATCATTTCCATTGTTAATAATTTATGACTGTGATTAATTTTCTTTATGTTTATTTCAGGTCTATAGGTGACAGCCAGACCTCCGCCAGACCTTAGAGCATGTGGTATATGTTCCATATCGTAGTTATTTTCTTTAATTTTGCCTCTTATAATTTGTTCATTCATTTCAATTATTCAAGTTTCAGTTATAAAAAATAAATCAATATTATTTTTTGTTAATGTATAAATTTATCAGTTCCCTCTTATTTCCAATACTTTGTACTTTGAATAACTTATAACTGCAACTTGTAATTTCAGAGATTGACAAAGTTGGAGAGACAGATTGACAGAAACATACCAAGATTCGTTCAGATTAGTTTGGAGTAATGGTATGACGTCATACCACTCCACTCTGCCGTGATTACAGTCCAGCCCATTCAGAGCTCTCCCACCCCTGATAAGGTTGTTTGGTTATGTTGGGATTCAAATAAAAATTGTATGGAATCACTTTATTTTTTCTATTTGCAGAATACTTGTCACCAGGGGGCACTCATCAGTAACTGTTGATTGTATTAATAATTCACATATCAATTGTAGCCATATGGCTTGTTGATAATTTCATACTGATGGCAGCCAAAAATATTTTACCTTAAAAAAAATAGTATGAGTGCTGCATGAACATCCGGTTTATGGATTTTTTGTTTTGTTTAGGGTTTTACATCACTTTCAACATTATTTCAGTCATTTCGTGAGGAGACCAACAATGGCAGCTGCTCATGGCAATAATAACTTAATGTGAATGATGGAAAGTTCAAATCATCAGACAACATTAGTTTTAGAGAAACAATTTGCTGACCAATCATGGTAGTTGAGACAATGGCAACTAGTTATTTTGACCAATCAGAGAGCAGCTAACAGAAGATGTGTCCACTGTAACAATAGTGGGAAGCGGCAATCACCATGTGTCCACATTGCAGCATCGTGCACATAGCTGGCCTTCTCGGAATAAATAATAACTGAGAAAAATATGTTCAAATTAACTGGCAACAGGGTCATTTGGGGCAGCCTACTGATAGTCTAGTGCTTAGTATTTTAGAAGTACACATCTATTGGGAATTATTTGAATAATTCCAAAATAATTGCAACTGGTTCTCAATACATTTCTGGCTTAAAATTAGTCAGCTTGTACCTAATTAATTTTGACAAATTCCACAAATTTTATTAATTAGTGTGTTTCTTATTAAACATGAATACAAACCCAGGTGGACATTAGGACTATGCGATAGCCAGTTCCATATAACGTCAATAAAAAATAAACATTTTGGACTCGCCCTCCTACCACCAACGGTGGCGCCACCATCGCCTGCTCAGTTTCCCGCTCAACCTCGCTTGAGAACCACTTTGATCAAAAATAAATTTGACGCCTAAGCGGGGAGGTCGGGTGGGAAAGCACAGTCCACCTGGGTTTGTATTCATGTTTAATAAGAAACACACTAATTAATAAAATTTGTGGAGTTTCTATTAAAATGAGAATACAAACCCAGGTGGACATTAGGACAGAATCACTGATAAGGAGGAGGGTCCCAACCAACAATTTCAACTGAAACTCAGGGCGATCGGTGGCGATAGCAGTCCAAAACCTCTTCATAGTTGATACCATGTTAGGTCTGACCACTTGTATGTCTGATACTAGAGACTGAGGACTATTGCTGAGATTCCCTTCTCTTATATCCAGACAATACTTTATAGAGCCATGCATCATTGGAGGGCTAATTTCTATAGTGTAGCAACTAGGTTTCCTCTGGTAGGTACTACTAGCTCACACTAAGCACCAATCTTTAACGAGTCCACTCTTTTCACTTACCATCTAGTATAGCAAACTTATCCCGTGGGAGGTATTGTTTGCTTTACTAGTGCACCCTCAGAGGTCTTTGTTATGTGTGCATTTTCTGAGTATACTCTGCCAACCTGTTGATGGATTCCCAGAGTTGATACTACTGCACTACAAGATTTGGTTTCTATTAGTAGCGCTACTAAGTCCAATTGCCTAGTAACTTCACTGCTAGGGTGCAAGGTGCTATGATGCATACTAATCAGTCTAGTCCTACTCTCATGGGCTTGAGGAGTTTCACTGACTAATTAAGGCTCTTGTAACTGACTCTGACCTCTAATTTATGCACAAACTCACAAAGACCATCCTGTTGAGATCCTCTTCTAAGACTCTCAAACCCCTTGAAATCAATCCATTGTTACTACAGAAGAACCAACATTTCATCCAAATTCCATTAGTTCATCCCTGCTACATCCTTGGAGACATCCTCCTCTTCTTCCAGCACTTGTGAGTTATGTGTACATTTTAGTCAGTTACCTTCTGTTGTGACTGGGCAACTGACTGAATGGCACCCATCAGAACTTGAGAGTTATGACCCGTACCACCAGTCAGCCAGCTACCTTCCATCATGTCATACCACAACAGGACCGAGTCTTTTCCAACTGTCCAGACCTTGACTGCCAACTCTGATGAATAACTTGAAGGTGGACAGTTAGGCCCATCAGCATATGAGTAGCTACCTGGGTCAGTACTCGGAATTCCATACATCCTCATGACCATTCTTCCAGATCTGACTATGAGTAACAGCCATGAAGATATCTTCTTCCACCCAGCTTTCTGTTTCTATTGTATATATATAACATCCAGCTGTGCGAGGTTTCCTCTGATACCGTTGTTTGTCTAGATATCTGAGGATCTGCCCAATTAGGTCCTAGCCTTTACTTCCGTCCCAACCTCAACTATATATCTGGGATATTACTTGAAGGTGGACTGTTTAGACCCATCTTACATCCAGCTGTGTGAGGTCTCCCTGATACCGCTGTTTGTCAAGATATCTGAGGGTCTACCAATTAAGTTCTAGGCTTTACTTTTGTCCCAACCTTACCTTGTAATCTGAGATATTACTTGAAGGAGGACTGTTATGACCCATATTGCAGTTAACCATACACCATCCATGTCCCCTTTAGCCAAATTAGCCTTATGGACCATTGTATGGACTTCTTGGTATTCAGTGGAATTGACTTCCTTCAGCTTAAATGGGTTGACTGAATCTTTGAGCCCTGATGGAAACCCACAGCTTTCCTTACTGTTCGGAGTCGGACAGAAATCTGTGTAGTTTCTTTAACGAGATCTATATCTGGACCAGTGCATAGACTTTAAGGCATTTCCCCTGATGAGATTCCCCATCTTCTTATCAAGCATCATGGTCTTCTTACTGAGAGCTTTATTAAGCCATACTGATGTTGTGCTCTGCCACACATCTTTTTGTTTCTTGTTTGGAACTAAAGAATCTGTGTTATCCCTACTGAAATCTTTGTTCCTTCCAATTAGTATTTAAGCTCTACACAGTATATATACATATATCTGTATATAGCAGCTTGGCCTCTTTATTTATGTCTGGCCCAAACTGGAGCTTTGGTGCTTCAACTTTGAGTCCCATATATTTCCAATATTCTCTCCTTTAGATTAAGAACTTAGCCAAGAATTTGGATTTTGAGGCCAGTATAAAGAAATTTTCCAGTCCGTGAGCATGTTGGGAAATTTTCAGTCCCAAAGGCATATACTGGGAGACACTGATATAATAACACAGGATATTTACATTTCCTTAAGTTATCATTAGATGCGCCAACTAATGATTGCATATTGTTTGCCATACAACTTCTCTCCAGACCTTCAAATCCAACAAGATTCCACCGTTCACTGCTAGCAACGTGGTGCTTTACAGTAACAGTGTCCCTATCTCAGGTACCAATGACCATATCCTTTTGAAGCATGATTTGTACTCTTGGTCTGGAATGTTCCAACCGTTTCAAATCCTAACACACTGTAACTGAAGATAAAAATACGCAGTAAATTTCTTTCTTTTGCTTCTCAAACCCACCAAAATACATGGCGGGCTGTCCCTGAAGCCATTTAATGAATAAAATTCTTATTTATCTACAAAAACCAGAAAACTTTCGTTATTCTCGTCCCACCGAGAGCCGGCCACGAGATTTCAACTCGCGCTGCTCCGTGAGTGACAATGCAAGTATTTTACTTCTGCGTATTTAATTTCTTCTCTTTTGGAGTAAATACGAGCCAAATATTATGGCGGAGTGCTCTCTGACGTCTATAAGGTAGAAATAATAATAATTTACCTTCTTCACGGACCAATTTGTCAACAAACCCAACTACTACGTCTTTTCCGGTTTATGACAGCAACTTTTGGTCGGAAGAGCTCCCCTTTCCTCACGTAAGCGTCCTTCTTACTCTGAAAAGACATATTGCTTAAACTTTTCATTAAAAACCAGCTTATTCTGAAATATCTCGCATAAAAATCGCCAACCGTCCTTGTTGGTTGGCGTCAAATTTTAAAAGTGGTTCTCAAGCGAGGTTGAGCGGGAAACTGAGCAGGCGATGGTGGCGCCACCGTTGGTGGTAGGAGGGCGAGTCCAAAATGTTTATTTTTTATTGACGTTATATGGAACTGGCTATCGCATAGTCCTAATGTCCACCTGGGTTTGTATTCTCATTTTAATAGAAACACTACCTACTGTGCAAGTTTGAGATAAGATTTAATTTAAATAGTTACCTTGCAAACAGATTCAATGAGTGTCTACTAACTAAAGTTAGCTAGATATTCAATGTAATTAAACAAATTTACTCTTTTCATATAAATAAATGATTTATTATTGCATAGTTTCATATCAATATATAATCAAACAATATACAAACTATTTACATGCCATTAACAACAATTAATGATTGCAAGTTGTGTAAAAAACCAACAAGTGTGTTTAGATACAATAGAGCTTATTCAGGTAACAGAACTATGTGTGTGGGAGGGGAATGGGTTTAAAGATTTCATTATATTAAGTAGTACAATTGATACAATTTAGAAGAGATGTATCATATAAACCAATGTATGTGCTTTCTATAAATCCAACCTGTCCATGTACATTTTAAATGCAATGCTCTGGCATTGTATGTATGTGAATTATGTCTAAAATAAACATTTCACAATATGTCAGTACATATAATGAGAAATAATAATTTCAATCCTATAATGATATAACAGATCCCAAAATTCAAATCAACATAAATCTAGACATAACAACCCAGAAGGTTTTAATAGATTTTTAAGAACCCTATAATTTTGTTTTTTTATTGTTTTTTTAAAGGAGAGCTAAGGACAAACATGAAAATGATTAACATATATTAATTACAATGAAAAATGGGATGACTTTAGGATGTTGTCCATGTCCACACTTCCATCATGGTAACATTATTGTCTATATACAATTAGGGGTGTGACGATTATCACATGACAGCTATTACATAGTGTTCTCCCACTGCAGGTTGATGTCCTCATTTTTTCAGCAGTTAAACAATAATACACAAGATATCAACAAACAAAAATATACATATTGCCATATTTGACTTTTGCACAGATCTTTCAATTTTCTTAACAGTTCTCTATTCATACAGCAGTACACTAACAAGCAGAAGCATTCACACAAAGATATCTTCAATTTGACCAGATATGTTTTGATCACAGTAAAATACTATTATAACAATTATCACAATTGTCTTTATAATGAGTCACATGTTAGACAGACAGTAGGAGGGCAACACCTCCAAGGACCCATTTTGCAGGTTTCTCTTTGGTGCGCAGGTTGAAGGTCCACACAAATGTAGGACCACGTTGCT
Organism: Amphiduros pacificus; assembly: GCA_949316495.1. Taxonomy (NCBI): domain Eukaryota; kingdom Metazoa; phylum Annelida; class Polychaeta; order Phyllodocida; family Hesionidae; genus Amphiduros; species Amphiduros pacificus. The sequence continues at coordinate 4,452,018 of OX439002.1, forward strand.
TGGTCTTGTAGACTGGACATTCGTACACGTTCCTTGCATCCATGCGGTCCACTGGGATGGCCTTGATGAACATGACAGGCATAGGTGGCGCCAGCTCCTTCAAGCGAGCCTCACCAATCAAGCCGGTCTGCAGGTCCCAGCGGGCACCCTCCATGAACAGACCGTGGACATAGGCACCTTCACGCGGCGGGCCCGCCATGTCCTCCTTGTTCTTCTTGGTGACGTCACACTGCAGACACATGCGGTCCAGCGGCCACTCGTTCTTCCTTGCCATCTGTTGCATAATGGCAGTGAGGAAGGACTGCGGGTTGAAGAATCCTGCCAACCACACTGCAGGAGGAAGCTGGAAGTCTGACACCCAGTTCTCCAGTTCCTTGATACGTAGTAGCAGGTCCACGTACCAAGCTGTCAGACCCAAGAGGGATGGGTACGCACGCTTCATCCAGTTTTCTGGGATGGAGTCCAAGAAGAGAGCATTGCTCAATTCCTCCATGTCAGATGTTATCGTCAGTTCACCCTATAAGACAACAAAATATCACCCTTAGTATAATCATCTATCTACATCATCTAACTATTCAAATAATATCATTATTCTTAAAGGTATTATGAGGCAAATAATCCGCAGTTAGTCTTGCTGATGTTTGCTTACCTTGAGACCGAGGTCGAGCTCCTTGAGAGATCTCCGTATCTCGTTGGTGAGGCCGTTCATACGCTCACACTCCTGGAAGGCCACCACCACGTATGGAGTGCGCTCCTCCAGAGGCACCTTCTGCATGATCTCAAACATGTTGAACTCCTCCGGTAACTTCTCCATTATGTCATCCAGGAATGCTTTGATCTACAACACAGAAAATCCAGGTAAGAACACCGAGACCTCACAATCGTCACAACACCTTGTGTAATGTTCCAACTCGTGAACCACATAACAGGAAAGAAACATATGTCTCCATGCTTTTCCATTCAGATTGTATTAAAGTCATTTCACAATGCAACCAATTCTAAAGAGAAGAAAATTTAATTGTTGACTCAAAGATGATCATTAAATGTCAATGAAAAATATGAACCTGAAAATAAAGCAAATCATTTGACTAATTGCTGGGAATGAGCATCTTTGTTTCTGATCCAACCTCACAGTCAAACCTTATGCTGTCAAGTTACAGGGATGATATCACTCCCAGCAATTAATTACTGGAGACAGTCAAATAGACAGTGAAGTGGCCGTGATATTCAGAAGAAGGTGTTTTCCTTGACAGAAGAAACTCTTGTACATGTATTGTGTATATGGCTCCAACACCAACCATTTGTGAAGGAAAAAAAACAACATTTTGTCAGTATTTTGCAGAAACCTGTGGAAGTTAAACCAGTGCTGTTGTGAATTAGAATGAACATGTAAAAGGTAAAGTCAATGAATATCACATCATACATTTGATGCATGTGGGGTACCTGGAGAGAACTTTACAATCAAAGGAATTTATCTCAATTATCTATTGATAGCTCATGAGATTTGTATTTACTTCAGATTTGGTTACCACTTCATCATGAAATGTATGATTATTTGAAGTCATTTAAATCCAAGGAATGATATAACAATGTTGGCATTCACGTACTAAACATTTTCCTACACAAAACATCCAAATTACAGACATGCAGATAAATATATATTTTATATATATATATATATATATATATATTTGTGTGTCAATCAAAATTTCATTGCATATAATTATACATAAATGCTGTGATAATATGCAATAGAATAGGTCATAAAGTGATCAATACTATATTGTACCAAGACAGGACATGGTGACGACTGAAAATAAATATGTGAAGGAGGTAAAAGGAGGCATAGACCCTGGCCTGAAGTGAGCATTGTCCACTGGGGACAGCGGAGTCAGGCTAAAGTCTACTGCCTGGGTAAACGTACTACTACTACCTGACAAGAGACACCGGACAATGCTGGCCCAAAACACAAGCTGGATACACCAAATACAAGTGAATTATTACAAATTACACACGGTGACACGTACGCGGACACGTCACGTGGACACGTCACGCGGCACCAATCACAACAACATGCTAAATACCCTTATGCTCTCGCTTACAGTCTCTAGTTTACTGGTAATTTCTTCCCCTTCCTCCTGAAAAAAACAGGTATACAAAACTGTCTGTCATGTAAATTTTATTAAGGGAAGGACATGAACACCAAACACTGGCAATAACCTTCTCATATTTGCTGGCGTAGGGGATGTAGTGGATCACTCCCGCTCCAAGACAGTAGTCAATGCTTGGCTACATAAGAGAACAGATCAGTCATTAATACACAACCAGAGGCAAACAATTACTGGTACATTTCACACCTCGTCTTTATTCAGCCAACTGATGTAAAAGTTCTACGCATTCCGCAAACCATTACTTGCATCATAGCCACTACTCATACAACAATATTTCTACGGCAATGCACTTTTTCTATGCAATCATACTGCTAATACCTTAAACAAATATCCATACTTCTAGGGAATAGCATTTTACACAGTTGGCTGAATTCTTCATTTGCCTACAAAGATTTGTCATTATTTTATCAAAAATGGTCAAAATCTTTGTACCAAATGTGAATTTTGAGTTGGTGTATTCTGCATTGAGAGTGCGATGATATGTTACCTTTTCATCTCTGCTGGTGCCACCACCTCCACTGCCGCCGGCGTCGCGGGGCTGCATCTCCAGCACCGTGCGGAACAGGGTCTCCGACTGCGTGGTGAGGAACTCAATCTCAGCATTGGGGTGCAGCCCGTACAGGTAGGGACTCTCCGGGGGCAGGCACTCGTCAATGAAGGAGTGGTAGCCCACGTAGTCCGTGTTGGAAGGCACTGGGAAACCTGGCGCCAGGTACAACTCACCATCCAACTGTTAAAACAACAAAACTCATTTCACATACATTCTCAATGGTGTTCTATTGCGGGATGTGCAAGGAAGATACAAACTGCAGACGATATTATAAGCAATTTAAATGTACCATTTCAGGGTGCATGTATTCCTCTAGGTACGTCTTGCAGAGTCTTCTATCCCAGTCGTCAGTGATGTGTCCGCCATACATGATCTCGCCAAACAAGTATCGCAGGTCCTCCCACGGCACCTTGGCATTGGCCTCCAGGTAGTTGTAGAGCACATAGACACTAATGGTGAGATCTCCAGTGTTGTATGGGTACACACGATTCCAGCCCTGGGGGCCGAACTTACGCCTCTCACATACCACAGCGTGGAAGTAACACAGTGCAAACAGAATGCTCTTAAACTCATTTTCTCTGGCACACATCTCCATGGTATCCTGAATTAAACAACACAATCCACCGATTACAAATCAAATTGTGTCATCATATCAGAATTGCAGATTTGTGAAATCAAATTTTCATAAATTCTGAAAACCGTAAGAAGTGTACCTGGTTGAAGTTGTCGAGGGCTTTGTGCAGATTGGCAAACATTCCGGTGGGAGGTTCGTTGGTGATCTTGATGGAGGATTCGAGGATGCCCTGTGGGATGATGTGACCATCCCGGGTTCCGGCAGGCTCGGCAGAGATGTAGATCCTGTAGCTCTCATGGCTGTCAGTGGCATACTTCTCCAGCTTCTTCTCCAGGGCTCCGAGCCATTTGGCCACCAGGTGGACGTTCTGGAGGATGACCCAGTGCCCTTCCTTGGCAGCCAGGTCCATGGCCTCCTCTGCTACCACCTCCTGACCTTGTCCTAGGGAAATGTTGTGGAAGTTGCGGGCGTCGGATGTGAAGCCCATCTTCTTACCGAGAGCCTCCACGTCCTTCAGGGGATCCACACCAGGAGATAGAATGAAGAAGATGGGAGTACCGGGACCAGACTCCTCGTACGACTTGGCAAACTCTACCGCCCGGCCCTCTACATACTTAGTTCCCATCTTGTCCTCCACAAAGTATCTATAAATATAACAGTCATGATATAAAACGTATTCCAAAAAGCACAAACACAAATACAAACTCATCACAAAGAGCCCTAAAAATCTCTTTGTGTTTTTCATAGTCTATATTAATTATTTCAGAGAGTATATCAGATAAGATCCAGTGACATTAAAGTGCAGGAGTCTACAGTTCACCCTGCTAGAGTCTACAGTTCGCCCTGCTAGAGTCTACAGTTCACCCTGCTAGAGTCTACAGTTCACCCTGCTAGAGTCTACAGTTCACCCTGCTAGAGTCTACAGTTCACCCTGCTAGAGTCTACAGTTCACCCTGCTAGAGTCTACAGTTCACCCTGCTAGGGTCTACAGTTCACCCTGCTAGAGTCTAAAGTTCACCCTGCTAGAGTCTACAGTTCACCCTGCTAGAGTCTACAGTTCACCCTGCTAGAGTCTACAGTTCACCCTGCTAGGGTCTACAGTTCACCCTGCTAGAGTCTACAGTTCACCCTGCTAGAGTCTACAGTTCACCCTGCTAGAGTCTACAGTTCACCCTGCTAGAGTCTACAGTTCACCCTGCTAGGGTCTACAGTTCACCCTGCTAGAGTCTACAGTTCACCCTGCTAGAGTCTACAGTTCACCCTGCTAGAGTCTACAGTTCACCCTGCTAGAGTCTACAGTTCACCCTGCTATATTCACCCTGCTAGAGTCTACAGTTCACCCTGCTAGAGTCTACAGTTCACCCTGCTAGAGTCTACAGTTCACCCTGCTATATTCACCCTGCTAGAGTCTACAGTTCACCCTGCTATATTCACCCTGCTAGAGTCTACAGTTCACCCTGCTATATTCACCCTGCTAGAGTCTACAGTTCACCCTGTTAGAGTCTACAGTTCACCCTGTTAGAGTCTACAGTTCACCCTGCTATATTCACCCTGCTAGAGTCTACAGTTCACCCTGCTATATTCACCCTGCTAGAGTCTACAGTTCACCCTGCTATATTCACCCTGCTAGAGTCTACAGTTCACCCTGCTAGAGTCTACAGTTCACCCTGCCTATTATCAAACAGTGCGCAGTGTACTGAGTGTACGTACTTTACAGCATAGCTCATTCTGTCAGGTCTGAGTGCCCTCATCATGCAGAGCTTCTGTAAAGACGTCTTGTTCTTCCACTCCTGGGGGAACTTTTCCTTCTCTGGACACTCGCTTTCCACAAACTTCTTCCATCTCTTTGCGGACCCTTCAATATCCCTATCCAAGTTACGGAAATCATCCATCTGGGTCATTGCCTGTGAAATAATGAAGCAATAATGAGTATTCATCTATCTACCATTATTTTTACAACACTTACAGCTTACAGTGACGATGTTGTCTGACATGCAAGGCGAACAACCCAATGACATGTAATAATTGCTTGATCACTTGATAAGTCTGTTACCTTGATGCCTCCCCATGAGTTATGGCTCATGAAATCCACTGGTGATGTCACATTAGGCTGTGCAGGGAAACGCAGCAGGAAGTCCAGTTCTTGGGGATTGATATCCTTTGATGTCAGTAATATCTGGAAGAAAATACAACTTAGTTATCTCCTACTTGCAAGCATCTTATCCAAATAAATAGATAATGTAAATATCCTGTGAATGCTTAACATTTTCTAGCATTTTGTTTAATAATGTTTGGCATATTTAACTTACCTGGAAGGTCATCTGGGATGTGAAGATGAGCTTGTCTTTCTCAAACAGACCTCTTGTGGTGTAGACATAGACGGAGTATGTGATGCAGTCAATCAGATTGTTGACACGTTGCTTGACCTCCTCAGCGGCCTCCGCCCTGTCAATGGCTCCCTCAAACACCACACTGAAAGCCTGCACAACGCCACAGAAAGAACAATTGATCATTATATCATCTCACATTGACTAATAAAGCACAGTAATGCACCAAGCTGGAGTATGAGGAGAGCAAGCTGGCTTACCTTGAGTGAGAACTGGTACATGGGGTGGATCTTGTTGAGGTCGTTGAGGATGAAGTAGAGGAGAGAGGCCCTGGCGGCGGCCGGGCGGTACAGTTCTCTCGCCTCGTTGATTTTCACCTCAGTTATCTTGGCCTCCTTTACTTTCTCTTCAATCTCAATGGCCGTTCTCTTGGTTGTCTCCAGGTTCTCCACCAGAGCATAGTCTCCAAGGAAGTTGCCTTCGGCTGCCGACAGCCTGGCCAGCAGCGAGTCCTCGAGCTCCTTGAGGGTGATCTTGAACTCATTCTGTTGGCGCGTCAAGTCTGCCTTCAGCTTCTCCAGGTCGGGGCGTTCCTTGCTCACCACTGCAGCCAGAAGCTGATCTTCCAGGCCGTCTCTGGTCACGGTGAAGTTGATCAGAGTGGTCTGAGCTTGCATCTCTGGCTTGTAATGAGGATTGGCCAGCTTAGTCTGCAGGATGAGACGGAATTCTGGATTGTATTCAACTTCCTTGTCTCCTAGCTTGATGGCGCGACCCTTCTTGATGGTGTTACGGCCGATGATTGGATCTAAGACGGGGTCTATGTCTTCCTCGATGTTTTCCAGCAGCACCACGTCTCCGTTGCTGACGGCGCGCTCTATGGTGTCGAGGTAGCCTCTCTGTCCCAGGCGGATCACCACCATCTTCTCGCCATATCTCGTCTTGATCCACTTGATGCCTTGCAGCTGAGGATCAATCATGAGTGGCCAGCGCTCAGCACACGTCAGCACGGTGGCGTTCTCTGTAGACATCCTGTCACTGGGGAGACCCTCGTTATTCCAGGTGGCGATATTAGCATCGTCTACCATCAGAGTAAGAGGATCCAGTCCTTCAGTAATAGGGATGGGGGATTTGAGGGTATGTAGGAATGGCAGCCAACATTTATCCATGAGGTCCAGACGGTACTGCTTTGTGAAGCATCCCACGTAGGATATGAAAGCAGTGACAAGTAGCACATCTCCGGGCAAGGTTTTCTCTTGTTCCTTGAACGCCTGCACTGATTCAGCCCAGCGGACGTTCTCCGAGGCCAGACCACCAACAAGTCTGTTGGCTAACTCGATTGTCTTTCCTGTCAATTCAGCCTCCTGTTGGCATCGTACTTTTTCAGCAGTGGCACGTTCGAACTCAGCGGTTAACTTAGCCAAAGCCTCTTCAAGACTGGAAATCTTAGATTGGATCTGGCGCAGCTTCTCCTGAGCGGATGCCAGCTGCTGATTAGCGGCCTCCAGGGCCAGACGCTTAGGCTCCACGTCGCAGTACACGTAGTAGAACGACATGATGTTACGAACCCACGAGCACAGTCCACCAGCTGCAGAGGACTTGTTGCGGATAAACTCGGGGTCAAACTCTGGATTGTCCAAGTAAGGCTGGACAGCTTTCTGGACAGTCTCAGGAATGTTCTCCTTGTCATAAGTGATCAGTGAGTTCAAGAAGTCATCTACCTGTTGGAGGAAAGCCAATTCATACATTTAGTTTGCATGATGATAAATCACAAATCAAGACATCCATTCTGGAGAGTCAAAATGATACGTGTTAGTTCAAGCCTTATTTTTCAATAATTCAGGTATAAAATATATTCTATCCATGGAGTTTCCTTTGTTTGCTTAAATAGAGAATAGAATAGTATTTAATATATATCCATACTTCACGGTCAAAACAGTTCAGACATGCTGTGAGTGATGTCATAGGTTGCCATGTTTATTTGAAGTACATAAATGCAGATTGTGACCTGCGTCATTTTTTTCTGAGTATATTATCAAAAAAAATTCATGTGAATTACTGCTATACAATTTTCATGTGCACCTTCAATACAGTGAATTTAGGAAATAAAAAATGTACATAACATTGTGATATTACTTCTAATCTTTGAGTAAAGACTTTCACTTTAATAAGAAATACATTATACGCAGTGGAAACAATACTCTCACAATGTCTATCATGCCTGACAATAATTACCAACCAAATATCCAATAGCTCAGGATGCATTAATGTCATATAACATGCCCTGACAGAGTCTATCAGCAAATACACAGCAACATTAAGAATTGAGATTATTTCAGGCGGGATCAAATATTATACATCCATACAGGGGATCAAATATTATACATCCATACAGAATAAAACCATTAATCCACTAGCACATTATTCTAAAATATTCTATTGGTGTCTCAGACCAAAATCTATATCCAACTATGGGAGAACTATTTCACACACCTTTAGGTTATAATTTCCTACTGAGTTAACATCTCAGTAAGATTTACCCGTGATATTTGTTATATCCTACACCTTCCTAGCCTTACAATTATTACAACCTAAAGATGTGTGCCAAAGATCATTCTCCTCTTAAGGGCATTTTTCTCTGTATTGTTTATAATTGTGGCAGATGCACAGTCTGCAGTCTGGCATGCCCTGCTGGGGGGGGGGGGGGGATACTGACCTTGCCCATCATGACCTTGGCTGCTTTCCAGCTACGATCTTTGGGGATCTTTCCTGACTTGTTTGACAGCACCACCATAACAGCAGCTGCCACATTCACCACAGCCGTAGGCGGAGAACCAAACGACTTCAACTCAGTCAAATTGTTCTGTTTATAAACAAATCATTATTAATTTTATATGTTTTTACATTATCAACAAAACAAAAATAATGCAAAGGAGGATAAATGTGTGTGAGTTGTGACCTCTGACCTTGTTGAGGGTGTTGAGGGCTTCCTGGGCAGCGAGAAGGGCAGGCTCAGCTTTGGCAAGGTCACGGGCACAATCTGTGGCCTTCTTTGTCACCTCCTCATTGATGACCTGAACCTTTTTCTCCTCATCATCAGCGATGGCCTTCTCTTTGGACACCTTCTCCGTCTCCGCTCCTACGACTGCGATGAGTTTATTGGCTTCCTCGTTCTTCTGAGCTAACTCCACCTCCTGCGAGGCCAGCTTGCTCTTCAGGTCGTCCACCTGTAGAGTCATAAGTAAAATGTGGAATAACCCTCATCTATTTCTCAACCAGAGAAGGTATCTCATAAATTGCTTATCAATACTACTGGTCTGAGATATTCAGGTCAAACCACCTCATGTCCCATCCATTAACCTTTATTAGCTAACTCACGAAAGGCATAAACTGGTCAAGTATGATCCTTATATTGAAAGACATATATCTCAATATGATTGTTAGAGAATAGTTTTTAATAATGTACTTCATAGGCAGTACATTTTAAGTACAGAATAAAGAACTCATTTGAGCATTTAATACTTATGCATGCAAGAAAAGTACAAAAAAAAGATTATATTTTTCTTAATTCTTTGGAACCCTCAAAATTTCTAGTGGTATCACAAAAAGTTAATGTCTTTGTTTTGTGATCAAATGCAGAAATAACTGTGATAATATCTGACAGTTTCAGTATGTTGACAAGATTTACACAAAAAAAATATATCTTGATCTATATTTTGCCAGATAATTTACAAAATCATTTATTACATTTGATATAATGTGATAATTTGAATGTGGCGATGAACCTGCAAGTTAAATTGTGAACCATTTTGGTTTAATATTGACTTGATGATAACTTAAATGGTATACAAGACTTTTAGATTCCATGTGACACAGATGTGACAAAATAGATCTCATGAAATGAAATTAACTGATATTTAAACATTTCAGCTCAAATACTTACATAATCCTGATTTGCCAACACAGATTTAAATAAAGATTTACATTCTATAAAGTAAAGCCCAAGACTCTACAAAGAGCCTTATATAGCATTGCTAATTCAGTCGTCATACAATAGTGATTGAGTTTATCAAGGCTACTATTTCTACTCATGACACGCCAGGCAGATCTCAACACACATTTCACATTCAGTCCACTACAGAACCAAGCCAACTTCACATCATCCTAGAATACAGCTGCCAAAGTCTACCATATGTATTTATATAGTCATGCACAAACCTAAACAATATGCTATAATGACTTGATCAACCAGGCACAGGGCAACCTCCATCTACGGTACACCTCATATATAGATATAGATATATATAGTAAGCAATTAAGCTGCAGACTGACCTGGGAAGCGGTACTCTTCAGTTTCTCCAGACCGTTCTCAAGACGCATCATCTTGGCAAGCAGCTCCCTGTGGTTGTTACCCAACAGTTTTCTGTAGAGAGCAATCTGCTCGAGGAAACTCTTGGGAGTGGTGTAGTTATATCTGCGTTCGTTCTGCAGGTATTGTACGCTCATCTCGTTCACACTCTGGTGAGTGTTAGCCATGAACTGTGACACAGAATCCTTCATGTCTCCCTGAAAATACAAACAAAATAGTTCTATCAATGAATTCTCTGCATTCAATGTATCAGTCTGAATACCATATGAATTTCTAAATAGATTATAATATGTTTTATGTATAACATACATCAAGTAACTCGATCTCCTCGAGGAATCTTCTGCTGACAGAGATGAGGGCATCCTGGGGCCATTCGTGGAACCAATCAATGCTGGTACAGTTGACGACTGCTGGGAACTTCCTGCTCCTGACGCGCAGAGTGCTGCCCACTGGTGAGAAACACAGCACAACCTACAAACAAAGCACAGCCACGTCATTTCCCTCCGATAACTCACATGGGAACAGCAGATCTTTAATCGTTTATAACACCTCATATTTGTGGGGGCAAACAATATTAATACTATTCTATTGAGATAAACATTCAAAAAACCTATGTCAAAAATTTAAATCCCCAAGTGTAAAGAGTCTAAATTCTACTTTAAAAAATGGCACGTACCTTTAACATCTTGCGCACTCGGTCGATGAAGAATTTCCAGCAGTTTTCCCTGGTGTCCATGATGCCGGCTCCTTTGCACTCATTACGTACACCAGCAATGATGTTCTCAATCTCGTCATCTGGGAAGAGATCTGGAATCTCTCCAGAGGCAAGCAAGTCATTGATGAGCACGAGGAACTTCTCATCCGACACTTGAGCGTCTGTCATGAGGAACACCATTCCAATATTCTTGACACCAGCCTTCATGTAGAGGGCAGATATGTCAAGTTTGAGGTCAGCGATTCCGTAGCCCTTCCTGAGAGTGACCTGGAACACCTCCAGACTGCTGATATAAGCTGCGAGGCGGGAGAGCGACTGCTTACCGCTTCCTCCGACGCCGACCAGCAGAGCGTTACCTCTGGGTGCCTCCAGGATGCGGTTAATCCTCAGGATGTGCTGCATGGCATCCTCAAAGAGAACAAGGTTCATGGCTGCGTACATCTCATTGTAGCCTTCCATGGCTTCCACCAGGATTTTGTTGATGTCTGACCAGGCGTTGGAAGGCATGTATTTAGGATCACCAATGCCGGTACTGAAGTGGCAGTATAACAAGGGCTGTTCATAGAGTACTGCTTCATCCATGTCCTCAAAGTTCTTCTTCACGCTGTCCTTGACAACCTTTTCAAATGTTTCCATGTCATGGTCATCTATTAGTTTGTCCTTGTACACGCGGGAAGCCTCGTGCATCCAGAGTCTCAACAAGTCTGTTGGCACTTTGACGCATTCCGCTGATGAGAACAGCATTCCCTGAATAAAAACAATTTAAAACAAAAATCAAAACAGAAAATAAGCCTCGTTTGAAAAGTAAGCTGCTTGCAATAGGAAATCTGGAGGTTAATAATACTTCTATATTAGTATCAAGCAGCTGTACTGACCTGGAAGATGTTGGAGAGATCCCTGAGGTTGAAGGTGTAGTGGAACTTGACTGCGGTGGGCAGGAAGGTGGAGGTGACCTTGGTGTGCAGGTGCAGGGCAGTAGCGATCAGAGGCTGCACCAGTTTCTGCACATTGGCTGGGAAGGAGTTCATCAACATGTGTTGGGATAAGATGCTGCTGTAGATGGTGGCGAGGGCATCCTGGCCGGGGAAGCTCAGGGCAAACACACAGAAGTGACGCTAACAAAATAAACATCGCAATATTAAGCCACAACAATTATAATAATAACATCCTGTCTGATACCATGCCCCTTAAAAAAAATAGGAAGTTCATTTTTTAATTTGAATTTAACAGGATCAAATGTTTAGGGAATTGAAATATATAAATAAGATTTACATGGAATCATTTATGAGCCTTTCTTTTCCCCTAGAGAGTCCAAAAAAATTAATGGTTGTTGCTTTGACCTTGGGTCAATAGGAAATTTGAAACAGGCTGCTTTTTTTATGGCCTTACAAACATTTCCTTCCTGCAAACCTAACAATTCATTTGACCAATGTGTGTGATTTCTCATGATTGGAGCAGTGGTAGAGCTTACCTGGAGCCGTGGATTGATGGTGAAGCTACCGGCGGTGGGATTCATACAGGACACATACTGCGTGTTGTGGATGTCCTTCAGTGTCAGCTTGGTGCGGTCATACCAATGATTGTAATCCATGTGCTGTCGCATCAGCGTGTGTGGCTGTACTGTGAAGTACTTGTCTACCTGTTAATTATAATCACCAAATAAAGAATTACACAACTGGATCAGGAATGAAGAACAGATTCGTATAGATAGATGTGTCTATGCATGACTTTATGGTGTAACTCATCACCTACCTCAGGCATGTTCAAATCATCAATGAAGTAGATGAGCTTCTTGGTGCCAGGTGGTCCAAAGTTGCGACCGGCCTTCTTCTCCAGTGGCTTCTCCAGTACACCTTGTAACATCTCCGAGGTGGTGTAGAAGTTGAATGGCACATTGGCAACCATGTAGTCTTCTGACAGCGCCAACATGGTGTCGTTCATCAATACAGTCTTTCCAGTTCCGGCGTTTCCCACGAGCATTACAGGGCGGCAACGTTCGATCAATAGATCCATGAAGAATTTGACTCTGGTTGTCTCGGCTGTATGAACCAAGGCAGCCTGCAAACATCAATCATAAAATAAATACCACATCCTGGAAGGAATCACATAAGAAATATAAGGGAAAATCTTATAGAATTAAACCTACACAATTATATAAATGATATTTGGATATTTTACCTGGAGTGGTACATCAGGATCCAGTTCGAACTTTGTCACCCTCTTGCTCCATGGTTCGAATTTCTTGGATTCTGCATCGATGAAATAGTCAAACACTGTTCCTTGGTTGGGGAATTTGATAGTTTTAAACTCTGTCACCCACCACTTGGTAAATTCTATACGATGATCAACCAACTATAAGAAATAAAAATATGGAAGTTGAAACATGATCTCATTGACCACTACAATACATTTGAGAAGAATCAAAGCAAATAAATTTGGCAAACCTCAGACACTTATATTTTTAAGACTTGAAATTGACCTGATCTTGGAAGAGACTTCCTCCGAAGGCCCAGACGCAGCAGAAGACAAAGTAGAGCTCGTAGAGTTCCTTGGGGCAGTCTGGGGGCGTGTTCTCAGGAGTGAGCATAACCTCCAGCAGGTGGCACAACATCTGCAGGTGACTGATGTCTGCGATAGGCGTGATCTTCTTGAATCGCATCCTCATCGTGTCAAGGCAGACTGGTACGTATTTGTCAAACAAGATGGTCAAGTTTGCACGTTCTGATTGCACCTCCCGAGTGTCAATCCAACTGGTCACAAATCTGTATCAAGCAGAAAACATAATCTTAGCAACTTACAACATAGAGATATTACTTTAAGGGGTGTATTAATGGGCAAAAAATGTGTACATTCATTTGTAAAGAAATTTAAAAAGAAGAAATTAAAAAAAGAAATAGAAGATGATACTTACGGGTTCCATCCCAGGTCAGCAGGGTTGATGAAGAGGATACCAGCTCTGGATACAGTGGCTGGTGTCGCAGTCTTAAGATGAGAAATCTCAAAGAGGAGACGCATGGATGGCGTGAGGGGGATGCGCTCGTTACTGGCCAGTGTCAACACCTACAAGTGTAGAATCACAAACATAAGTATTATTGTCACTGGCTGGAAAAATTAGATTGCCTTCAAATCCATTTGGTAAACTATTGAGTCTATAACAAAACAGTGAAAATATAGAATTTTTACTTAAAGATCTGAGCAAGTAGAATTTTAGAACCTCTGGACCATAAACGCCCAGAGGCTCAAAAATCCTTCAATACAAAATGGCCACTGCTAATGTGAAGCCCAGAACACTGATCAAAAAAATGAGTTGCTTCTTGCCTTGTTGTCATCCATGACTGTGTTGAGAGACTCAATCCACATAGGGTCGATATCTCCGTCCAGCACGATCCACTTGTTGCCGTCGCCAGCCAGGTTGGCTAGATCTCTCATGATGGTGGAGAACAGACCGTCTTTCCACTCACGAGTGGACGGGTTGATGATTCCAAACAGCTCATCATTAGTCACTGCCTTGGGGTTGAGGTCCTGAGCGATGGGTTTCCTCTTCATGTTCTGGTTGGCTTTGAACAAGGTTTTCCACACCATGGATTTACCTGTTCCAGCATTACCCACAATAAATACCGAGTGACGCACCTCAAACAACTCATGCAGCTGCACAGCCTGTAATCAGATAAGGAAAGATTCAATATAACTTATACTATGTCCCATCAGTCTGTTCCTGGTATCATGACACAGCTAGTTTAATTTTGCACAGTATTTTACATATAAACTGAGACAAACCTTGAGAACGAAGCTCTCTTCTGCTTGCAGCTTGAGGTCGATGACGGCCTGTTTGATTTCAGACTCCAGATCGGGGTCTCGTTTGCGAGGAACATCAAGAGCTGGGAAGAGATCGTAAATGAGACCCATAAAGATAGGCGTGTCGTCAGTGACGATTTTGGGCACGTTGAAATCACGCAGGGCTCTCATGAGCACCTGGTCCTCGGGACGGTCCTTGTCACTTCTCTTGAGGGCGCCAGCCACCACCAGCACTGACTTGATGGCACGCAGACCCCAATCATAATGGTCCTGCTTCGACAGCAGCTCCTTGCACAGAGAGTACAAGGTGATGAACTTGCGGGCCAAAAGACGAGCTTCGAGGAAACCTTCTGCTACCAACATGATCTCACAAATCAGCTCAAAGTCTGGTACAACCATAGCACACGGTCTGAAAAGAGCCTTGAGGTTCTCCGGCAGCTCAGTGCGACCTGCATACCCGGGGTTCATGGTGATGAAGATACCTACAGTTGGGAACAGCTTGATGACCTCGCCCATGAAGTTAAAGGTCTTCTTCTTGTCCCTGATGGCATCCTGGATACATTTGACCTGTACGGCAACCACAGACAACACCTCTACAGAGATACGGTTGAACTCGTCGAAGCATCCCCAGGCTCCAGACTGTGCCAGTCCCTTGTAGATGTTACCCACGGACTTGTAGTCCATCTGTTCTGAGCAGTTGAACACATACACCATGATGCCCAGAGCTCGCCCCAGATCTTTGGTGGTTTCTGTCTTGCCTGTTCCTGCAGGGCCGGCAGGTGCCCCGCTCATGATCAAGTGAAGTGACTGAGTCAGCGTGATGTAACATCTAAAACCCACAAATTTTATTAATTGGTGTGTTTCTTATTAAACATGAATACAAACCCAGGTGGACATTAGGACTATGCGATAGCTAGTTCTATATACGTCAATAAAAATAAACATTTTGGACTCGCCCTCCTGCCACCGACGGCGGCGCCACCATCGCCTGCCCAGTTTCCCGCTCAACCTCGCTTGAGAACCACTTTGATCAAAATTAAATTTGACGCCTAAGCGGGGAGGTCGGGTGGGAAAGCACAGTCCACCTGGGTTTGTATTCATGTTTAATAAGAAACACACCAATTAATAAAATTTGTGGGGTTTCTATTAAAATGAGAATACAACCCCAGGTGGACATTAGGACAGAATTACTAGTTAGGAGGAGGGTCTCCAACCAACAATTTCAACTGAAACTCAGGGCGATAGGTGGCAATAGTAGTCCAAAACCTCTTCATAGTTAAAAACCATGTTAGGTCTGACCACTTGTATGTCTGATACTAGAGACTGAGGACTATTGCTGAGATTCCCTTCTCTTATATCCAGACAATACTTTATAGAGCCATGCATCATTGGAGGGCTAATTTCTATAGTGTAGCAACTAGGTTTCCTCTGGTAGGTACTACTAGCTCACACTAAGCACCAATCTTTAACGAGTCCACTCTTTTCACTTACCATCTAGTATAGCAAACTTATCCCGTGGGAGGTATTGTTTGCTTTACTAGTGCACCCTCAGAGGTCTTTGTTATGTGTGCATTTTCTGAGTATACTCTGCCAACCTGTTGATGGATTCCCAGAGTTGATACTACTGCACTACAAGATTTGGTTTCTATTAGTAGCGCTACTAAGTCCAATTGCCTAGTAACTTCACTACTAGGGTGCAAGGTGCTATGATGCATACTAATCAGTCTAGTCCTACTCTCATGGGCTTGAGGAGTTTCACTGACTAATTAAGGCTCTTGTAACTGACTCTGACCTCTAATTTATGCACAAACTCACAAAGACCATCCTGTTGAGATCCTCTTCTAAGACTCTCAAACCCCTTGAAATCAATCCATTGTTACTACAGAAGAACCAACATTTCATCCAAATACCATTAGTTCATCCCTGCTACATCCTTGGAGACATCCTCCTCTTCTTCCAGCACTTGTGAGTTATGTGTACATTTTAGTCAGTTACCTTCTGTTGTGACTGGGCAACTGACTGAATGGCACCCATCAGAACTTGAGAGTTATGACCCGTACCACCAGTCAGCCAGCTACCTTCCATCATGTCATACCACAACAGGACCGAGTCTTTTCCAACTGTCCAGACCTTGACTGCCAACTCTGATGAATAACTTGAAGGTGGACAGTTAGGCCCATCAGCATATGAGTAGCTACCTGGGTCAGTACTCGGAATTCCATACATCCTCATGACCATTCTTCCAGATCTGACTATGAGTAACAGCCATGAAGATATCTTCTTCCACCCAGCTTTCTGTTTCTATTGTATATATATAACATCCAGCTGTGCGAGGTTTCCTCTGATACCGTTGTTTGTCTAGATATCTGAGGATCTGCCCAATTAGGTCCTAGCCTTTACTTCCGTCCCAACCTCAATTGTATATCTGGAATATTACTTGAAGTTGGACTGTTTTGACCCATCTTACATCCAGCTGTGTGAGGTCTCCTCTGATACCGCTGTTTGTCAAGATATCTGAGGGTCTACCAAATAAGTTCTAGTCTTTACTTTTGTCCCAACCTTACCTAGTAATCTGGGATATTACTTGAAGGTGGACTGTTATGACCCATATTGCAGTTAACCATACACCATCCATGTCCCCTTTAGCCAAATTAGCCTTATGGACCATTGTATGGACTTCTTGGTATTCAGTGGAAATGACTTCCTTCAGCTTAAATGGTTTGACTGAATCTTTGAGCCCTGATGAACACCCACAGCTTTCCTTACTGTTTGGATACGGACAGAAATCTGGGTAGTTTCTTTAACGAGATCTATATCTGAACCAGTGCTTAGACTTTAAGGAACTTCCCTTGATGAGATTCCCCATCTTCTTATCAAGCATCATGGTCTTCTTACTGAGAGCTTTATTTAGCCATACTGATGTTGTGCTCTGCTACACATCTTTTCGTTTCTTGTTTGGAACTAAGGAATCTGAGTTATCCATACTGATATCTTTGTTCCTTCCAATTAGTATCTAAGCTGTACACAGTATATATATAGCAGCTTGGCCTCTTTATTTACGTCTGGCACAAGCTGGAGCTTTGGTGCTTCAACTTTGAGTCCCATATATTTCCAATATTCTCTCCTTTAGATTAACAACTTAACCAAGAATTTGGATCTTGAGGCAGTATAAAGAAATTTTTTTCCCGTCCGTGAGCATGTAGGGAGATTTTCAGTCCCAAAAGGCATACACTGGGAGTCACTGATATAATAACACAGGGTATTTACATTTCCTTCACGTTATCATTAGATGCGCCCACTATTGATTGCATATTATTTGCAATACATCTTCTCCCCAGAACTTCAAAATCCAACGAGATTCCACCTTTCACTGCTGGGAATGTGGTGCTTTACAGTAACAGTGTCCCTATCTCAGGAACCAATGACCATATCCTTTTGAAGCATGTTTTGTACTATTGTACTGGAATGTTCCAACCGTTCCAAACCCTAAACACACTGTAACTTAAGATACCTCCAGTGTCGCTTTCAGAATTTGCTCTCTGGTAGAAGTCATTCAATGACCTTTTACGGCATATCTATAATCTTTATAAAACTATGTCCGATGGAGCCTCTCTGTAGAATAAAGGCGTCCCCATACTTGATTCTTAGCCCTCTTCTGGAGTCCTCTGTCACTACTCCCATATCACAGAAACCTCCTTTGAGAATCCTTCCATCACAACTGCAGTCCTATAAAACTGCCAGAATAGAAGAATCACTATTCACATATGAAACACTGACCTGATCAATTGTTTCAGTAGTCTTTCCTCTTAGGTAACTGTATTGGACGATTCATGTATAAGTTGAACAACTCTGGATACAGCCCTTCTCAATCTAATGATCTCTGGACTGTCCCAAAAGTATGTACATCTAATCCTGCCCATACCATGCTCACTGCATCTACTATCCACTCGCATCTATCCAGAACCACTGAACACGAAAGATGTGAGTTTAGAATAATTCCTTTTAGCAATCCACTTCAAGAATAGATATTTCCACTTCAGCCACAGGTCCTTAGACCCCCTTCCAAGTGTATAAGTCACACTGCTGCAAGTAGTCGATCTTTTTCCTCAGTCCCTCACTATGCTGGCACATAGAAATTGCCAAGGATGTCGGGTCATTTTCACACCTCTGGGATTGAATACAACTTTGGAAAACACTTGAGTCTCTTTCCAAAAACTTCTGACCTGGTCTCTCCTAGGAGCTGACATACGCCAGTACTTTTAAGTTGATCATTGCTGTCATTATGAACTTGTTCAGTAAATCATCTGATAGCTAGATCATTGTGCTAGTTCTCTACTCTCCAGATCTATTCCTTCCAGATCCAACACACACATGCCCCCAACCCTCCTTGGAGGCACCTATGAAGGTCTGGAGATCTGTTAAGAGAATCCACTAGTGGTACTCCCACTATGGTACTCTCTAGCTGAAGCCATCACTGCAGTCTAGTCTAGGGCAGATAGTACTTATCACTGCAGTCTTGTCTCTGGCTCCTGAGATTTATCTGGCTCCTACTTCTGGTCTCTTGGGACCTTGAGCATCCAGCCTTACCGCATATTCACTCGATCCCTCCTCAGATCCTTTGATCCTCTGGTAACCAAAACTGAACTGAACTGGGATCTCAACCTCACTCTCAAAGTGAGCATTGCAACCACTGAGTTGTTGAGTACCAACTTGAAACTCCTACATCTCAGCATTGACTCATGTTGTTTTGATTCTCTTGTATACACAACATATTATTCAGCAGAATTTCATTTTACATGAGCAACCCCATTCTACAGACTTTCCTGCATTCCTGCTATGTATGCTCATTACACCAGCACAGTTCTCCATATGCCAGCCTACCAAAGAACTGCTGATTACTTAACAGAAGAACTTCAACTGAACTGAGTTGTTATTCCTCCTGTTTTCATAGCATAGTATCCAGCAAACCTTGTCTGCTCATTATGCATATACATGTACTGGACCGAGAACCTTCCTCTGAGCTGACGTGCACTCTACGGAATCCGAACTGTTCTCGTTTCCGTTGATGTTCACTTACAAGAAGCTCAGTTTTGGGTTAGGTTATCATATTCTGTAACTTGTAAGTCTTAGTACAACAACCCACTAATATCTCATTCTATTTCAAAGTGTTGAAAGAACCAATTGCTTACTGATTCACCACACTTATTACTTCATTGCTTCCATATCATAACATTTTGGATAAAATATTTATCCCGATGTTACCAATCTTAACCTTCAGGTTTGCATTGCTTCAACTAACGATAAATTAATACCATTTATTCGTTTCATGTACTCTTCACAGTACCATATGAATCTTGGCAACGCATGTAACATCTGACAGGAA
This sequence comes from Amphiduros pacificus, assembly GCA_949316495.1. Taxonomy (NCBI): domain Eukaryota; kingdom Metazoa; phylum Annelida; class Polychaeta; order Phyllodocida; family Hesionidae; genus Amphiduros; species Amphiduros pacificus. The sequence continues at coordinate 4,471,902 of OX439002.1, forward strand.
ACTTCTGATGCACTTCTGAAACTTGACCCCAAGTATCAGGCCAGAATTGTTACTACTTATGATTGAAAAACTCATTAATGAGTAATTTGAACCATATTTCATATCAGCAATGGCTTTTCATCATTTGATGATCCCCTTTGACTCCTGGAAGCACTTCATCAACTTTGAAACCATAACCTGGTACTTTAGCATTGATCTTGTCCATATTGTACCACTTAGACTCCACTTGAACCTTCTTCTCCACTTTGTGGAAACCAACTATTGGTGGTTCTGTAGACTTCGGATCCCAAACCTGTCCACGTTTTAAACCACACATTTCTTCCCAGGACTTCTGCATTGCCCCAACCAACAGAGGACTTTCAGCAAAACACAGTTCTTTATCCTTCACACTAGTCTTTGGGTTAGATAAAGCGAGCTTGGTGGGAACCTTATTCTTCTGAACCTTTAACCCACAACCTGCCATAGCTAGTTCGGCTCTTTCTTTGAACGGTTTAGTGGCTGCTTGTTTAGCAATCTCCTTCAGATGACCTTCCTTCACTTGTTGCCCTGAAGCTATCTTAGTTACTGCCTTCATCAACAAGTTAACTTTCTTCCTAGTCATACCATATTCAATCTCTTCTGATTCATCCTCAGAAGCCTTCCGAGGAGCTTCTGTCCAATCATCATACTCAGAATCTGACTGATACGTCGGATATCTAATCAGCTGTAAAGGACTATTCTCCTCATTCTCTTCAGACCAAACATCAGATCTCTCCTGTGATCTATTCGCTAGATGATATCTGTCAAAAGTTCTATCGGACTTGGTGACACTGTATCCTTCCTGAGATCTACCCTGTGATCTTTCCCGATCTCTACCATGGTCTCCAAACTGTGATCTACCCCTGGATCTGTCCTGATAACTGACATAGGATCTATCCCGGGATCTACCATGGTGTCTAACAGGGGACCTGTCCCAAGATCTATCCTGAACCCAACTAACGGATCTTTCCTGGGATCTATCACGAGATCTACTGCGAAAGCTGTCACGGGATCTATAATGGGAAACCTCCGGAGATCTACCACTGGATCTACCCCTTCTATAGGACCTGCTTCTCTCCTGATTATAGCTGTTCCACCCAGGAGGCACCTCTGGTCCTTCATAACCGTAACTTAGGCCCTTACGGTATTCCCGTTCACTCATGATGGCCAAGATTTTCTACAATTATAGACTACATCAAAGGCTTTTCATACTCCAATCCAAGATTTATTGAATTTATTTAATTTATCTGAAAAAATTAAAATTCAATTTCTCACATTGAACACTCAAGCGGTCACCCATCCCAGTATTAACCGGGCTCAATGATGCTTAACCTCAGTGATCAAAAGAAATTTGGAACGCGCCCAACTTGTGGCTACAAGATCCTCATTTCTTTCAAATATTAAATATTTTACTTCTAACCATTCAAATTAACAAAATATTCAAAATGACAAGCATTCGAGTCATGTTTTGTTCATAATTCTTTTTAATTCTTTATCATAAAATTCCTCACTCACTTCCGTTCTCGTATTTCTACTTCCGGTGAGCGTTTTTACGCAGAAAACAAAGAATTAACCTCCGAGAAAGTCTCGTACTATAATACTATATCGTTCGTCACCTTGTGAGCGATAATACATTAATTATAACAAATACGCAGTAAATTTCTTTCTTTTACATCCCAACCAGCCAAAATACCTGGCGGGATGTTCTCCGAAGCAATTTTAAGAATTTACAAACTAAAATCGTCAGAAATTTTGTTGTTCTCGTCCCGCGAGAGCCGGCTACGAGATTTCACCTCGAGCTGCTCCGTGAACGATAATACAACTACTTTACCTCAACGTATTTATTTTCTTTCTTTTTGTTATAAATACGAGCCAAATATTATGGCGGAATGCTCTATGACGTCTATAAAGCAGAAATAAAGGAGAATTTACCTTTACACGGACCAATTTGTCAACAAACCCAACAACTACGTCTTTCCGATTGATTGACAGTCACGTCTTGGTCGTAAGCTCTCTCCTTTCTTCACGTAAGCGTCTTTCTTCCTACTGCAAAGAAAAATAGCTTAATCTTCATAAATAACCAGCTTATTCTAGAAATATCTCGCATAAAAATCGCCAACCGTCCTGTTGGTTGGCGTCAAATTTTAAAAGTGGTTCTCAAGCGAGGTTGAGCGGGAAACTGGGCAGGCGATGGTGGCGCCGCCGTCGGTGGCAGGAGGGCGAGTCCAAAATGTTTATTTTTATTGACGTATATAGAACTAGCTATCGCATAGTCCTAATGTCCACCTGGGGTTGTATTCTCATTTTAATAGAAACACACATCAAACACATCATTATCATCATACCGATATGCATTACCTCAAATTTACCTTTAATTTATTTTAAAATGATCTGCAGTTTGGTGAGAACGTAAGATGGTACCCACCTGTCAGTGAGAGGGGTGATGACAAGACGTGGTGTGTTGCCCAGGTACTCGTGGGAGTATTTAAACTGAGCGTCACAGATGTTGGCATAGCAGTCTTTATCCTGCTCGTCCCACCTGTGTCTGAGCTGGGAGAGCCAGGTGAAGGCCTGAGCATTCTCCACCTTCTGCTGGATCAGCTTGGCCACCACGTCACGCGCGTGCACGTCAATCGTACAGATTGTCATGATCTTCTGACGGTCGCCCTTGGAGAGCTGACCAATCAGCATGGTGATGAGAGCGTTAAGCTGCTGAATCTGCTTCTTGTTGTAGTCCTTGAGGGCGTTCTCGTAACCCTCCTCCAGCCGGCCAAACGAGATGTTGACCTCCACGGTCCACCAGATTTGGGTGCCACAAAGTGCTACCTGGGCTGGGAAGTCGAATAGCCACTGGTCGCGTGGCTTTTCTTCGTAAGACACCACAGCCTCCTCCATCTCATGGAGGACAGTGGCACACATGGCATCCAGCACACGGTTCAACCACACTTCAACCTGCAATCACAAGTCCTCCATCAAGCAAACAGTGCAGAACAACAACAGCAAAGGGAAAACAAAATGGCTATGACAGATTGCTGTAGACAATGCATTAGAGTTTCTGTACATACCTGACCGTTACAGTCACAGGGTGAAGCGAGGTCAACATACTCTCCGTCCTTGGCATACATGGCTAGAGCAGTTTTGGTGTCATTATCTTCGTCATCTTTCTCGAACTTCAGATGAGCCAGACTGTCAAACAGTTTGGTCAAATGATGAACAACCTAAACAGAAATAAAATGTGTTGAAGACATGCAGGAGGTCAATGGAGGTAAGAGATGTTTGGGAAAGTCACTTGGTATATGTACCATTATGCTACATCAAACCAAATCAAGATCAGTTTTCCACTCAAGTTATTGATAAATGTTACAAATGATATAAGAAATGAGTTTTACTTACAATGCTTGGGTTGTTTCCATTAGACAAGATGTCCAACAGATCTGCAGATGACACGAAGTAGAAGCGAGGGAAGGCCAGACGTTTGGTTTCCAGGTACTCGGCCAGAGCCTTCTCACAGATGGCCAGGTTTTTCTGCAGTGTTTCCAGGCGTTCGTACAGATTTGGCCGGTTTGTGGCCTCCACAACATTTGTTGTCTTTTCTACCTCACTGACCAACTCCTAAAAACCAAATGTAATTGACATTGAGTAAAAGAATTTTTTTCTGTTCTACCAACTTCAAGTTAGAAAAAAAAAATTCACTTAAGTTTGCACATGTTTGAGGACAAGCCTACCTTGAAATCTGTGTCAATATTGTCAAACAATTTGGAGTCTTCCGGCAGCTGTTTCCTGATATCCTCTGATCCGATGAAGATACTCTCCAGATGGGACCAAGTTCTCTGCACCTCAAACCAGATGGAGATCACTTGGTCAGCAGTGGAAAGTTTCCTCTGCCAGCTCGACACCTCCTCCAAGAAGTGAGCGATGAACTTAGACGTCAGCATGTTCTGCAGTTGTACCTGTGAACAAGCAACCCACCATTGTTATAATCCTCTCATCCCGATAAGTAATCTGATAATCCATTCATCTGATGGTTTATTATGATCACTATGACAGCAATAGTAAGATTTGTGCTGTGTTTGTTGTTCTGAGCCTACCTGGTTGTCTTCCAGTGTTTCAATGAGCTCCTCACTAGCCTTGAGCAAGGTGATTTGAGTTCTCGGGTGTTTATCGTGCTCGAATTCCATGGTAGACCAAGTGGCGTCGAGCTCCTTGAGAACCTTCTCCATGCTCATCTCCTTGACGGCCTTGTCCACGATGTTCCTCACCTCGTCCTCGTAGTTGTGAAGGTTGAGAGACAGCAGGTCGGACAGGGTTGTGCCTTCATCCATAGTGAAACGCACCTACAAAGATTGGTCTCTTTATAAAACTATGTCATATACATCTGATAGTATAGTAAATGTTAGTGATGCTATAAATGTCAAAGGTTAACATACTAGCACTAAAGTTATCATGTTAGTGGTATTTAAACATTTCATTTTGATTTCAAGTGAAAGCTTGCGGATGCCTGGTATGGAAAACACTTCTCTTGAAAAATAAAACAGAAAGTTTGACATGCAAAATAATACAAAGTGAAAAATAATAATGGGTCTGCATTTCTGTTAAATCATTAATTTAATCCAAAACATGGTGAAAATGAGAAAACAAAATAAAATCAAATATTAAGAAGGGAAAAAAAGAGCATTCTGTTTGTGAAAGTATCGTGATTAAATGTAAAATGCAAATAATTTTGATGTTTAATTGAGCAAAACTAATGGATGCATCACACCTGCAATAAATAAGCTGGCAGAGGAATCTGACCTCAGTGACCCGCTATCTAATCACCAGTGCATCTGTGTATTTGTTACATTCTAATACTATTCTTATTCTAATAGTAATCACAAATCTATTGACTATCAATAACTAGAAACCATAGTGTTGGTGAGTTGGTAGTTTAGTTATAATTCTATGTAATGTTTGTGATTTCATGCTGTGTTACACTACATATCAATCTCAGCTGGTTACAATATGTGTGAGATGTGATCTAGACACATTATATATCACTGCACTATCTCGCCATTTCTATTTTACCTTCTCCCGTAACCTCTTTGGTGCCTTTTTATGAACATGATCATTTTATGTTATTATTTGCAATACATGTATATATTATGTTATGTGTTTTGACATTTGATGGATGTATTTAATTGTATTATGTTGATGTGATTTTCAGAGAAAATATATTAGTTAAGAGTCTATTCAATATCAATAATCAACATTATCAATTTCTCATCATGCAATGAAAGTCTTATTTCATAAAATCTAATTTATTTCTCTTGTTTGTAAAGTGTGCCTCTGTTAACATTTTGATAAAGATAAAATATTTTTGTTAATTTATAACACATCTTTTTTTTAATCACCATATGTTTTGATTAGGATAATTACCCCTGTGGCCTGCATGAGTTGCTGCCAATGTCTGTCTCTGATGGCTGGGTTCTGAAGTTCTCCCACGGCCCTCAGTGACGTCAGCATATTCTTAACGGTGCTCTCTACACCACTGTAGGCGTCCCAGGCTCTCATCTCCTTGTCCAGCAGGCGGATATCCTTGGCAAACTTCTTGGAATCCATGTCCATCTGCTCCACGTTGATGTCCTGCCAGGCTGTGGTTTTCCAGTCCTTGATGCTGCTGACGACAATGTTGATGTGGTCCCATAGCACCTTGAGCATGACCACCTCGCGACGGCATTGCTTCAGCTGCTTGAAGTCTGGAACATTCACCTCAAACAGAGACGCTGACTCTAGCAACGCTCCCATCTCTTTCTCCAGGGCCAGGATCTTCTCATGGTACTGCAAGGAAAACAATATTTGTCCACATCCCTTCCATGTTATCCACAAACAAAATGTTAGCACCAAACAAGGCAAAAGATATAATTCAAAGTTACTTTAAAATTATCTTAAAATTAGAATTTTTTTAAAGGATTTAATATCCATCTGAACAAATGAATTAGATAGGATTCTTTGCAGCAGGTACCAGGACTAGTAATTAAATTGTTCAACAATCTGTATAAAAATCCAAATTACCACCTTTCTCGTGTCAGAAAATGAAGAGACAGAGTGACTACATAGATCTAAACATCACCAGAAACTCATGCATTGAGTTCTCCAAGTCTGAGAGACTTATAAAGACAAGAAATATCAGAGGATAGAACTGACAAGGAAAAGGAATTCCATGCAATTTTTGAGAAAGACCTATTATAATTTTGGATTTGAATATCTGATTTTTCTGCATTTTTTTTATAACTAGTCCAGCGTTCTGCACAAATATCCTACCTCATCCAGCTGTTCATATGGATTCTGGCAATCAAACTTGAAGGGGCCGATTCCTCGGAACACTTCTCTGAACTTGTGCTGAGTGACATCAAATGAGGCAGACTTCTTCCTGATGTTGGCCACCTCATTAGCTTGCAGTGGTGCCACCTGTTGTTTAACAGTGATACTAATCTTCTTGCTATTGTTCCATTGTTCTGGTAGTTCCTAAAATAAAAGAAAACATTTCTTTATCCATAATCAAAATCCTTTTCAATATAAAGAGTCATAAATAGGTTTGCTGAGCCATTACATCTGTTGATATCATATTATCTGTATACGTCCTGCAGATCAGGATATTAGTTCACACACCTGTAGCTGCAGATGGACCTCATCAGGCATTTCCTGGTCGTAAGTCTTGAGCAGCTCAATGGTCTGTTTGAGTGGCTCAAACATTTCATCTGTGGTGGACTGGCGTTCCTTGACCGCCATGAGATGACCCATGACCTCCACCAGGCCGTGGTAGTCACCCTCCTCTATGGGCTTGGTCAGACCAGTGTCCGCCAGCTTGATGAAGTCCGCCAGGTCCTTGAGACTGTTGGTCACATGGTCAATGAGGTGCTGCTTGAACATGAAGCTCCACCTCTTGATGATGTTGAGAAGAGCCTGTTTGAATGGACGAGCGTCAACACGGAACCAACTCTCAAATAGACTGGTGCCATCTATGACTTCCACCTCTTCGTAGATCTTCTCGTAGGTGTCCACCTGGTCTTTGAACTGGTCTAGGGTTGGCGGGCATTCTGGTACCCCATCCTCTGCGTGAGCTTCTATCTCCTCCTGCGTGAGCACATGGTTATACAACAGGAACTGGCGCATGAACTCTGACCTATCATCCACCCACAAGTAAGCGTAGGTTTCGAATGAGTTGCGGTACTCGCACGCCTTATTCATTACATTCTGGATGCGGTCCATGAGTTCCTGCCTCATCTCGGACAGTTCTTCCATATCCTCCAGGTCTGGCTGGTAGTGCTCCTGGCCACTGTGGCCAGCCAGTCTTCTGATCTTTGAGGACTGCTTGTAGATGTCTCCCACTAAACCGTCGATGAGGTCATAGAAGCCATCTGCCACCCCATAGTCTAATGATGGATTGAATATCATGTCTGGAACCATCAACTCTAACTGAGCCTCAAACAATGAGTGGCCTACATCTCCCTTGTTCTCTGTGTTCTCTAACAAGAACTTGAGACTGTAATGTATTGTGTTGAAGAATCCATCCACAACCATCTCATCCACATAGTCCACATACGCCTTCCAAATATCAGACTCTCCATCTCCCTTGAATAGTTCTAAGTTTTCTTTGAGTAAGGCATGAATTTGTTCACCAGTTTTTTCTATTTCATCGTATCTCTTTTTGAGTCTATCTTCTCTGTCTTCTAGATTGAGCAAGGACTCGTTCTTACCTTCCTTGCGCTCAAACAGAGGGATTTTGCTCCACGTGGCCATGACCTTCTGTATTTTCTCCACATTGTCCTTGGCCTTTTGCACACGTACCTCAAGGTCATGCACTTTGTCTCTAGTTTCCTGAATATATTCCCAAGCCCCTTCACTATTCCAGTTCAGATCTTTCTCGGCTTTTTGTAACTGTACATCAATTTCTTGTAATTGTCCTTCTATAAGTGGGAACTCAACTTCTAAGACTGTCTCTCTCACTTTGTTATACCAATTGACTATGAGGTCTAAATTGGCCAAAAAATTTCTAAAAGTGTCATTCCTAGAATATATAGTAGAAGCACTTTCTGGTATATCATCTTGTTGTCGAAGTTCTAAATAATGCACTTCCCGAAGAACGGCCACCAGTTGAGGATCAAAGTTGACTGAGATGAGTTTAGTTTCTTCGTTTCTTGTGATGAGGGGTTGTGAGAGGTTGAAGGAGCAAGCTTCATCCACACCGGCCGTCCACTCATCATAGGCTTGCTTCTCAAACCTTAGAAAATACATCATATTATGTCAAATTCTTAACCATAATCAAGTTTACTTTTAATTATTGTCATTGATTTGAATCATTACATTTTAAAATCTTTTCAAAAATCCCTTCAATGTTGACAGTGTCAAATTGTTTTTTATTTGATATGACCATTACTCTAACTGGGTTGTGAATACAAGAGTGTTAGCATATTTACTTACTGTGAAAGTAGTTCAAGCATTTGTTCGTAATGATCATAAACATCTTTAGCTTCCTGACTTTCCATACACCTAAAAAACAGCAATATGTATGAATAAAAAATTATACACATGTAAAAGATAGCAAACTTTTTGAAAATAAAGATAAATTTAAAGCACCAACTTACGGATGTTCTAAATGTTTGAAGTTGGCCATGGGTGTGGATATTCTGTCCCTCAGTTCCTGAGACCACTTCAGACTACCGGACACTTTAGCCATGTTCTTATGGATTGGCATTTTGCCGGTTTCACCTCGGATGGCCATGTGTTCATCATAGATCTCTTTAGCTTTGACAAGGTCTTCTTCCATCATAGTTACAAGTCGTGGGTAGTTCTTGTCAAAGTCCTGCTTCAACAGAGGTCTTTCCAACAGAGACCCAAAGATGTCAATCAACTGAAATAGAATAAAGATTGACATCATTATTACCATAATCATTTCAGTTTACTCAACAAACCTGTAAAAGAGAAAACAACAAAATCAACAATACAATAAAAATATCTTACTTTGAATGAGGATTCGAGCCCTGAGCAGTCATCGAAACCTTGACAGACTATGGATGCTAATCTCCTGTCCAGGTCCTGAATGTTGTTCTTGAAGTCTTCACAGTCAGTAATAAATTCCTGTGAAAATTCAAATACATGTCACAATTAAAAGAATTGTTGCTATTTTTTCTCCAAAATTGAGTCTTTTTACATTGTAGGGCACAGGAAATTTCATATACATAAAATCAGAAGATTTGGGAATGTGTTTTAATCTAACAAATCATTACTTACTGTGCCCTTGGGATCAAGTGGGTCATAATTTTTCTCAGAGAAGACTTTGTAGAGTTCTTGGAATCGCTCAAATATCTGTACAACCTGAGCACTAAGCATTTTACCCATGATGCCTCCAAATTCAATCTTTTCCAGTTTCATGAACTCCAGAGCAGTCTCCATTAATTCCTGAAAGTTAAGAAATATGAACATTTATGCTGGTTCTGTCCATTTCTTTTCTTTTGCCTTTACATTTACTAAGGGGAGAAAACACATTTTGTTCTTAGTTTGAGGGAAATAAAAATTGGCCCAAAAATTGGCTCAGATATTTTTTCGAACAAATTTCATGGCAAATAACGAAAACATTGTGGTGTAGGACATTTTGTCCTGTACATCATAAACATTAGCCACAAATTAATTATAATTAGGCAAGCTCAAATTTCAAACATCAATAGAAAGCACCCAAATATTACAAGGCTGAGGGTAATTGCTCATTACTAAATTTACATATAAATAGAAGTTCGGCTTACATGGACAGTCATGACCCGTTCTAGGTACTTGTCGTATCTGTGGAAGACGAGTTGGGGTGCAAACTCCCACTCTTTGGGCTCGTTGCCGTTCTGGAAGTAGTCCTTCAGCTTGGCACGGTGCTCCTCATAGGTCTCACGGAAGAAGTTGAGAACTCGCACTGCATTGCGCACCTTCTCAATGGTCTCCTCTACTTCTCCCTTGAAGAGATCATGTGGCTCCAGGTACGTAGAACACTGCCAAGTACAGAATAATATACATTTAATCTGTGTCCTATTGGAAACTTACATTAAATGGAATTTACCATAATTTTCATTAATTAAAGCAAAGGGAGAGTCTGCTCGGTAAATAAGATATTGTCTTCACTGCCCACCAGAGGCACAGGTAAACTCTTATTGATAGGTTCACCACGGTGCTCTCTGGTGCAGTTTGGAAATTGCCAGGCATTGTTACAGAACTTTATAATTGTGATGCAATAAGGCAGCAATATGCTTACAGTCTTAATGAGGAGGTTGCAGGTTTCTTGTAGAAGTACAACAATTCTGCCCGGAGTATTGTAGTGGGAAGAGTTGGCCCACAAGAGACAGATGACATGCATTAATGCAGGCAGCAGCTTATCCATCTGATCAAATTCAGCTTGATCCAGATCCTCAAAGTGGCTTGTTAGAGGTTTCAGGTGGAGATTGATGTCAGTGGCTTCAGACAAGGCTAAAATTACACAAGAAATATTTATATATCATGCAATCATCCATTTTTTTTAATTATATAAGATAGCTTTTATATTTTTCTCAATTTCCATATTTTTAAAATATATTTTATCTAAATTGTAAGAAAAGCTTCTCTGAGTTGAAGTTTGGCTGGGTCATTTATCAAAGGTCAATTCTTAATAAGACTTGATGGTCTTCAAAGACAACTGTATATTTCTACAGAGCTAATCAACATTTTGTCTAAAATTGTTTGAAATGTTCAAATCCATTTTGACTCATAGGGTGCCTGCTGTTACTGCTAAATAACAACTTACACTGCACAACTTCTCTGTACATGCTCTTGAAGGCTGGGAAGTAGCTACTGTTTGTCTTCTCCAGCAACTCTGCCATCTTGCGTACTCTGGGGTCACGCAACTGTTCGTATATGCAGTCCAGATTTGTCTGCTTAGCTTTCCAGAAGCCGATCTCCACCAGTGGCGTGGGGTTGAGGCCTTCCAGCAGAGGCTGTGCTGAGTCCTTCTTGAGGACATCACGGATCTGATGACTCCAGTCAATGATCACAGACTCTATGGCGTGGATCAGGTTGCGATCATAAGAATCTGGCCTGCAATCATAAATTTATTCATTTTATATCATATGAACAATAACCTCTTCATAAAATTTCAACCCTGGTATATTTTAAAACATAAGAGATGTACGTAGATTTTTAATAAATATGTTTTCACTTGGTACTGAGAATTCCATATCACTTGTAGTATTTTCACATATATTTTGAAGGGATTGACTTACTTTTCGTCCTCAGCAGCCTCCTCCACTTTCTCGGTGCCTACTGGGAGCGGCAGCAATGTCTTTCCCTTCACTTGTCCTGCTACCACATATACATTGCTTTTGAGATTGTGCACATGGCGCATAACATCTTGAGAAACTACATGCGGCCACTGATCATGATTACGATCATTGGACAGCAGTGGAACTAACACCTGCAAAATATTCATGTCATAATTGTTATATCAATCAAACTTTAATGGAAATGGCATACACTTGTGAAGTGTTTTTTGTTAAATCTTTTGTTATATGTCTGCTTTATAGTGGGGTCAATGAGATCAATAATATTCAAACTGTAGTAATTACTTGGAACATATCTCAAGAGGTTGCAAAAATCATGAATTTTTTATTTGCAGTCTACACTGCACAATTCCAAGCCTCCTAACATTGCATGATTCACATATTCACACACTTGGTTTTTGTTTTGTTTTTTATATTGCATCAAAGCATAATAGAGTCACATAAAATTAAATTGATATCTAAAAAATAAATAAATAAAATGCAATTTAGCAAATTGAGATCTTGGTTTTTAATTTCACACTCTTAAGACTTAAATCTTTACTAACTGAATTTATGTTGAACATACCTCATCTACAAAAGCTGACAGCTGATCCACTGGTGTGTGAGACAGATCTCCATAGACCAATACGTTCCTGATGTTTGCATCTTTCGATATCACTTCTTTGTTTTTCTTCACAAAATAGCAAGCTTTATTTTTCATTTGTTGTGGCCAATCATATGAAACTGACAGTGCCCCTGCCGGGTTGGCCATTATTAACATATGGATCTGTTCATTTTTCTCAAAGAAATCTACGATCATTTGTTTCTGTTCTTCCACACTGTACATTTTTTGCCATTTATCGGCCTTTAACCTGATCGTTTTGAGAACATAGTCTGCGACAAACTCGATACGAGTGTCGTTCAACTCTAAATCTGCGGCCAGCGACATCTTGAATTTTATCCGTGACCTTCTGAGCAAAGTTTTTCAATTCTCTTCCGAATTGGAAGATGACAACGCAAATAGAAATACTCTTTATATTCCGGGCATACCTCTTTTACTTATTCTGCGACACCCAAACACCATTTTAGCTGCAGGATCGATGAACTTCAATGTGAATACCAGACTTCGTGTGGCTGATGGCTACTCTGGAACGTTTTAGTTGTCATAAGTTACCCATAGCAACAGTCGCCTACCAACAGCCTCGTTTTGGAACTACTTGATGCGGTCTCGCTGCACTAATCCACGCCTTGAGGCACGACCAGTTTTCCCGCCTAAAATTGTCTCCCGACCAAGTTGTACAGGTGGACTACATTCTGAGTTCCTATGTATTTGTGCATGCAGATAATCTCTGGAAAGTACCCAATAATCTTCACTGAGCAGATTAATATTGATTTGGATGTCATATATATTTTCAGTTTCAGTGTTTCTTTGTGTTGTGAAATTGTTTTGGAGAGGGCTTGCTTGAGTTGAAGTGCATATATTTCAGTCACATTGAATTCGAATTTGAGAATAAATTGGAAAGTGAACATGACTTTGTCATGTGTATTGATTATTTAAATTCAGGTGATAATAGTTTGCTACAAATATCGACAGATAAGCCAATATTCAATCACGGATTGAATTTCGAGTTATTCTTGGCACAGACTTTTCTATTCTTGAGTTTGTAGCTTCACAGCGCCATAAATGAAGGACATGGGCTATTTATGCCAAAAATATAAAATTTAGCCAAAAAAAATTATAGGGGTGTTTGACAATTGAAAATAGGATTTTTAAAAATTCCTGTGACCTTGGGATGACCTTGACATGACCTTGCACACTAAAAATCTCAGATTTTATGGGCCGTTGAATCTTCGACCCAAGGTCACAGGGATTTTTCATTGATTTCAACAGGAAAAAATTTTAATTTTCACTTTGTGAAAAATTGGCCATCAATTTGAAAGGTGTATCATGTGGATATGTTAAGGAGATGTATACCCCTCTTTTTAAGCTATTATTGGTACAAATGCCATTGTAAAATGTTCTGCCTTTTACAAAAATATGATTTGTGTAGATTTCCATTGAAATCGATGTGAAAATCGGGAAAATTATATCATTGTATATCTTTCAAATTCAAAAGGCAGAAAATCTACCAAACAAACTATTAAAATTCCTTTTGCTTTGCATGCTATCAGAGTTATATTTCCAGTATAGTATGGGACACTTTTCATCATTATAATTTCATTATTTGAAAAATTACCATAACCTACAATGAATTTTGGCAAAAATACCTCTCAGAAATCCTATTCAAATGTATATGGCACCATTTTGGTGGGAAATATAATCAACTTGTACTATTGTTTGACATAATTTTACTTCTTGCAGGTATTTTTCAATAAATATTTCATAAACTAGTTATCGCACTTTTTTTTGAGAAATTCAAATTGAAGTGTGTAAAATGGTGCAAAACATCACACTGACACCCACTACACGCAAATTTTAGTGTTCTCCAATCACCCATCGGCAAAGCCCAGATAGGTGATCTGGAGGGGTTTGTCGAACGTCCATGGTCTCTACCAACTCCAACCAAAGAAAAGTTTGGTGGAGTTGATTGAGCTCTAGTGAAGTAAAAACTCGCCAGCTGCAAAAACTTTGGTAAACCCGTTTAAACTTCAAAATTGAACCCGTTTCAACTGCCGTTAAAACAGGTTTGATTCAATTTTTGCAGCTGGCGATTATTATCAAGTATTTATATTTTTTTTATTTAATGTTATCCAAAAAATAATCAAGCTTTTTTGTGAGATTTTAGACATAATCATACATAAAATACGAATTATCACTTAAACAGTTGGATATTTAAAAAATCACATCTGAACGAGATTATGACCAAAAAGCAAAAATCTCAGACCTCTTAGTGTTCTCCAATCACCAATCGGCAAAGCCCAGATAGGTGATCTGGAGGGGTTTGTCGAACGTCCATGGTCTCTACCAACTCCAACCAAAGAAAAGTTTGGTGGAGTTGATTGAGCTCTAGTGAAGTAAAAACTCGCCAGCTGCAAAAACTTTGGAAAACCCGTTTAAACGTCAAAATTGAACCCGTTTCAACTGCCGTTAAAACGGGTTTGATTCAATTATTGCAGCCGGCGATTATTATCAAGTATTTATATTTTCTTTATTTAATGTTATCCAAAAAATAATCAAGCTTTTTTGTGAGATTTTAGACATAATCATACATAAAATATGAATTATCACTTAAACAGTTGGGTATTTAAAAAATCACATCTGAACGAGATTATGACCAAAAAGCAAAAATCTCAGACCTCTCCAGATCACCTATCTGGGCTTTGCCGATGGGTGATTGGAGAACACTACAGACCTCTCCAGATCACCTATCTGGGCTTTGCCGATGGGTGATTGGAGAACACTACGCAAATTTGGATCTCTACCCATTATAACGCCTATATATCCTAGATTTATAGTGATGAAATAGCACTAAAAGTTGGGTGTCAAATGATTATTATGTAAATGTACAAACAAAAATCACATTACACTTATACCTTATATAAAGGAAAATCTGATCACATAAATCGCCACAATGATGGAATATTTACATGATCTGAATTCTCTCATGAGTTTTGTCCGAATCCTGCAAACCTTGTACATATATTCACAAAAAAGACGCTCGGGACCATGACATGTTCAAGTTCGGTAAGGGTCTGAAAAATATTCTGAACTTTACTTCCAATGTTGGTTAATCAATCTGAACCAGAAAAAATGAACTAGGAAATTATTTATTCAACCCAATTACAAATATAAAAATCTCTATTAACCAATACTATGCCATAAACGGGGGTCGGGAGACCCCATTAATAACAAAATACTTGTCGCTGCCGTGGGGGCAACCCAGAGATGGTAAATCAATAAGTAAATTCTTCTTAGTTTTTGCAAGCTTCTACAATGATACATATCTATACATTAAAAAAATATTATTCTGTGTCACGGTTAATTTTCTAGATGTAAATTGTGTGTGCTTGAAGTTTAGTCAATAAAAAAAGTTGAAAGATGCATACATAAATTTGAGACTGAATTTTTAAAAAACAATGCAAATAAAACAGCCAAATGTTTCGATAATGGGTGACCTAACAAATAAGGTAACCTATTTTTAAGTTCATAGGAGTTAATTTTCAACATGATATTTGTAAAAACACTGACTACAAATAGCGTTTGTTCCCCACAATACTTATCTCACACAATATGTTTGTCTTTGAAAGAATTTATGCAACTAGGTCACAGTGAGCTACTTAAATGAATTAAGCAACTTATTGGAGGATATTTTCTGAAATTACACATATCTTATATATATATATATATATATATATATATATATATATATATATATATATATATATATATATATATAAATACGACACTTTAAAAGATTGCATTGGATCACTATAAAGCTGAGAGCAAAAATAATAATAATATTGCTCTCAGCTTCAATTTCATCTTTTGTACACCTGCTACATTCAAGCTATTTTTATTTTATTTTCATTATTTTTAAACCAAATTTTGCTTGTTGATAAATCTCGAAATTGATGGACTTTGTTTTCAATTTATGTTCAGCACTAACATTTTTTTTTCTATGGAGTATAATTTGTACTTTCATAAATTAACCACCAATATATATAAGTTGTTATTATGGATATTATTTCAAAATAGCTCAGCATATTAAAATTTCCTCTAATTTCCAGGGCAGATTGGACCAAAATTAAAAACTGCTCTAATATTGTTTAATGTGAACGGATTTTGACCTTGGAGACATCACTCAGTGCGCTAATTCTCCTTCCCGAAAGTCCCCAATTATCGCTCGCACATAGGTGGCGCTACGAATTTCGTGTGGGTCAATAACTGACAGCTGATAAGAACAAATCACTATTTTGAAGATATCTTAAAAAGTACACCACTTATCAATAAACCAAAAACAGTTTTGAAATCAGTGAGACAATACAAAGACAAAAAAGAACTTTATGAAAATATGATATCGAGAAAAACAAAACTTTATTGTCTTTGATGTGAGGCAGTCACACCAAGGTGACAAGTTGGTCATGTCACTTCAGGCAGACAATCATACACTTTCACACCATTGTCATCCAAAATCATTTGAATTTTATGATCAAAGACCTTTTTTGTCATTGTTTCCCAGCTCAAGCTTTGAAGGGGAATTGTTTGTAGCCTTTGTGTCATCTAAAATTGTTGCTCAGAGTCTGAGGCTCTCAGGCGTCATGTCTTCCTGACAGCTCCGTCCCAATTAACGATCATTTATGATAACAAATATTGTACAGAGCAATACATAACCAACATATTTAGATTCCTCGTGGAATTTTAATACAGTTAAACAAGTTTGTTCAATTTTATGGATTCTAGTCTGTAACAAGGCCTCTGACAGGCCCTGTCATGTAGAATATGAAGATATGAGTGAGAAGAACAACACAACACACATGTCCCAGATGACGGTCTCAAGACGCAACTATTTATTCCGTCCATGCACGCTAGGGGCATATTGTCACATCCTTTCCCCTTTATTTTTTTTTTTTTTTTTTTTTTTTTTAAACATAGAACAAATAATACAACTAATGTTTACCAGTAATACATGGCATTAGAACATTATGATATAAAGAACCATTGAACAAGCAATACAACTAAATCACTTACTATAACATAGTAATACCTGATAGGCTAGTAGCACATTGTACATTGTCTCTATTTGGTATAAGATTTGAGATAGGATGGTGTTTTAGATACCCTGCCAGACCTAGTTGTTACTACCACTGGTTTGGATGCTACTGGTGTGGGCTTTGGTGTGTGAGTGGCTGGTATGGTGGCTGGTGGGCTGCTAGTCTTTGGTACTTTGGCTGCCTGGACCAGCTGTGCTTTGGCTGCCTGGACCGGCTGTGCTTTGGCTGCCTGGACTGGCTGTGCTTTGGCTGCCTGCACTACCTGTGTTGCAGTCTCCTGCCTGGGCCTTACTGCATTTTCAGGTTTATGGACCACTGGGCCTTCCTTGCTCTTTCTTAGGTCCACCCTATTCCTCCTGTAGCTCCTTATTCCAGTATCTACCACATAGGACCTGTTGTCCAGGTCTTTGACAACAGTTGCCTTTGTCCACTCTTTCTGGCCCTTGAGTACTGGCCTCATCCTTACTGTGTCTCCCTCTTGGAGAGGCTCTAGGCTCTTAGCTCCTCTATCATGGTATTTGACCTGTCTCTCCTGCCTCTTCTTGAGTTTGTGACTGTGGTCTCCTGCCACTGTTTGTGGCTTCAGCAGGGAGGCTGCCATGGGTAGTAGGCTCCTTGCCCGTCTATTGTTCAGTCTTTGCATGGGGCTCGCCTCCATCCCTTGTGTAGGGGTATTCCTGGCCTCCAGCATGGCCAAGTATGGATCTGTATTAGACCTCTTTGCTTTCCGTAGGAGTTTCTTTGCTGCTTTAACAGCTGATTCAGATTTTCCATTTGACTTGCTGTGATATGGTGAGATGGTTTTGTGTTCGAAATCCCATTCTTTTTCAAAGTCTTGGAACTCAGTTGAAGTCATGTTTGTACCGTTGTCACTGACAACCACTTCAGGGATCCCGTTTCTTGCGAAATGGGATTTCAGTTTCCTGATGATAGTTTTTGAGTCTGTGGACTTGAGTTTGTCTAATTCCCAAAAATCACTGTAGTAATCTGATGTGACCAGATAGTCTTTCTGATCCCATGTGAAGAGATCTATGCCCACTTTCTCCCATGGTCTGCCGGGAAGCTCATGGGGTATGAGGGGTTCCTTAGCCTGTCTGGTCTCATATGTCCTGCATGTCTCACACATGGAAATGTGTTCCTTCAGTTCAGCATTCATACCAGGCCAGTATATAGCCACCCTGGCTCTCCTCAGACATGACTCCACTCCTAGATGTGAAGTATGGACTGCCTGTTTCATTTCCGGCCTCAAGGAGCTTGGTATGACCAATCTCTCCCCCTTGAAGATCAATCCGTCTTGCACACTCAGTTCATCTCTAATACTGTAGTATGGGGTTACCTGAGTGGGACACATTGCTCTGTCTCTGGGCCAACCTTGTTGGATGGTCATTCTGAGCGTTTGGAGAGATTCATCTGCCTCTGTGGCTTGTCTTAGCTTGTCCAGTCTCTCCTGTCGAATGGGAAGGTAGTCCACCATGTTGACCTGTTCTATGTCCTTCATGTCCCCTGTCTCAGGTAGATAGGATCTTGACAGCATGTCAGCAACCAGCATTTCCTTGCCTGGTTTCCACACTACTTCTGTGTTGTACTCATTGATTTTCATCAGGATGCCTTGAAGTCTGCGAGGAGCTCTGTGTAGGGGTTTCATCATGATGGGTTCCAGTGGTTTGTGGTCATTGTGAATGATTGTCTTTCTCCCAAAGGTGTATTGTCTGAAATATTCCAATGACCAGGCCACTGACAGAGCCTCCTTCTCAATTTGAGCGTATCTTGTCTCCGGATCGCTCAAAGCACGACTGGCATAGGCAACAGGCTTGCCTTCCTGAAGTAGGGCTGCACCTAATCCTGATTCACTGGCATCACACTGGATCACCAACTCCTTGTTGGCATCATAGTAGGCCATCACAGGGGCTGTGGTTATCATTTTCTTGATATTCTCCAGTGCTTGCTCTTGTTCGGATTCCCAGTGCCATGGAACATCCTCCTTGGTGAGTCTGTTTATAGGCTCCATGACTGTTGAGAGTCTTGGCAGGAACCTAGCCAGGTAGTTCACCGTGCCTCTCAGTATTCTCACCTCCCCCACATTCTGTGGTGCTTTCAGCTCATTGATTGCTCTCACTTTCGCAGGATCCACTTTTAGTCCTTCATCAGTGATGACATGGCCTTGGAAGTCTGTTTGGCTTGTCTTGAACTCACACTTGGCACTCTTGTATCTGTGTCCATTTTCTGCTCCTCTTACCATCAGGGCTTCCAAGTTCTTATCATGGTCTTTGTCAGCCTCCTCCAGAGTGTCTCCTACTCCCCAGACAATAATGTCATCTGCAATACACTCTGCTCCATCCAGTCCTTCCATGGATTCTTTCAGTCGCTTCTGGAAGATTTCGGCACTGACATTGAGACCGAATGGTAACCTGATCCACCGGAATCTGCCAATTGGTGTCTGGAATGTGGTCAGCCTTCTAGATTCCTGGTCCAGCTCACAGTGCCAGTATCCATCCTGTAAGTCTAACCGACTGAACACCTTTGCTTTACCCAGGCTTGGTAGCAGGTCATCAAGAACAGGCATAGGGTAGTGCTCCCTTCTCAGAGCCTTGTTCAGGGGTCTCGGGTCTATGCAGATCCTCAGGTCTCCATTCTTCTTCAGGGTCACTGCCATTTGGCTCACCCATTCTGATGGCTCATCCACCTTCTCAATGATGTCTCTATCCACCATTTCTTCAAGCTTGGACTTGACTTTCTCTTTCAGAGCCACTGGGATGCGGCGTGGAGGACAGACAACTGGTTTGACATCATCTCTGACTTCCAGATGTACTTGACCTGGTAGTTTACCCAGGGATCCGTCAAACAACTGCGGGTGTCTTTCTTGCACAGAGGTGGCTTTGATGGCATTCACACTTTTGAACTGGTCATAGTTGACTGTAATGATTCCCATCTTTTCTGCACTGTTCCTGCTGAGAATAGGGGTAAAGTCCTCCTCAACAACTGTGCACACAACTCTGTGTTTTCTTCTCGTCCTTGGATTTTTCAACTTCAAAACAGTTTCCCCCAGGGGAATCACTGTGGTCTCGTTCCACATCTTCAGTGTGGTGCGGCTGGGCTGTATTGATGACAGATCCGGCACCATGCTGCTGGGCACCACGTTCACTGTGGCACCACAGTCTACCTGAAAGCGAGTGGGCTTCCCGTTTACCATCATTTCACAGTAGATAGCCTTCTTTCTGTTTTCATTGTGAACTGCCAAAATGAAGTCCTCCTCAGTTTCATAAGATTCTGATGAGTCCGTGTACTCCTCAGTCTCTGTCTCTGTCTCCGTGTCCACCATATGGACCCTCTTGGTTTTGGGGCACCTGGGAGTACCTTTGAAGTGGTTCCTTCTTTGGCATGCTGTGCATTTCTGGCCATAGGCTGGACACTTCTCCTTTACAAAAGGGTGGTTCTTGTTGCAAAAGAGACATCTCTTTTGTTCTCTCTGATCTCTCTGGTCTCTTTTTGGTTTCCTCTTGTAGGTGTCCTTGGCCTTTCTTCTGTGAGTGTCTTTGTTCTTTCTCTCTATCTTTTTCACTTCCTCGTATCCACTCTTGTGTATGGTTTTCATATGTTGTTTGGTTGCCTCGCATGACCTGGCAATCTCGATCACTCTGTCCAGTGTTGGATTTCCCTCATCCAACATCTTCTGTTGGGCTTCTTTGTCGTTTGTCCCACATAGGATTCTGTTCCTCATTGCTACCTGGTCAGGTGTCATCGTGAGATGTGTGAAGGATGCTAGCTTCTGCTTGACCCTAAGGTCCGCTATCCATGTGTCTACGGACTCATCCTTCTTCTGATCTCTCGTTTGAAACTTGAAATGCGCAATGGCTTCGTTAGTGTCTCCTATGCAGAAGTTGTCAAGCTTTAGCATTATCTGATCCACATTATCGGTGTCTGAGATGCCAAGTCCATTAGCGATCCTGAGTGTCTCCTTCCCCAGGGAATTCATGAATTCTGCACGTTGAATCCTCTGTGGCTCGCTATCCAGGTGGGAAGCGATGGCATAATTCGACCACATTTGTTTATGTAGCTCCCAGTTAATTTTCTTTTCTGTGGTCGTGATGTCAACTGGGCCTGGTGGCCGTATGTTTGGCCTGTGGTAGGTTCTCGCCACGGCGCCCTCACCGGCACCACCACCGGCGCCACCACCGGCGCCACCACCACCACCATTGTTATCCTCATCACCCATGGCGATGGTTTAGCAATACAGTTATACGGTAATGATATAGAAAACTGGAATGGTTTGCCTTTATGGCCAACAAATTACACAAATTATAATAACACACTGTTATACAGTATTATCAGAGTCAGTACATTGATACAATATCAATATGGAGTACTATGTTGTGCCTCACTGCCACAAATACTAACACAAATGGTACATATATATAATAGCAGTTTAGAGTTTCACACCAATTATAATATTAATCAATAAACAACACTTGTTATAGCAGAAAATCACATATATATTTACACAACACACCCTGTGACACAGTTACTGTTATTTCATATATACACTAAAGAGTTATCCATTCACTGTGTGTCTGGTTTCCGAGGGTGCAAACACTGCATCAGGCTCGGAGTTGTAGCAGTCTGTATTGTGTCTCACTGACACAAGTAGTAGAGAAGATCCAGAAGTCACACTATTACACAAACATTTACCTCAAGCTCACACTGAGTACAAGTCCACTGAATACACATCAGAAGATCACACAATTGAGGGACTATATGCTTGGATGTAGCAATATACATTCATTTACACAGTATCTAGTACAGTTAAGTATTCTCACAATAGTAGAGATGTCTAATACACACTAACTTGTCCACATATCCTCACTGGACATTCACTTGTGGTACAAGTAATAGAGTACACAGTTAGCTCACAGATATAGATTTCCTCTTCTCACATCCACACACTTGGAGTAGTAGAAATATCCAGATATTATACACAGGTGTGTCCCTCTCACTAGGAACACAGTAGCAGGTTCAGGGTTCTGGTCCTTATTGTGCCTCACCGACACAAAATGAGAAGATCCAGATGTGATTCCAATACACATTGATTCATCCAAACTTGCAGAAACATCCAGGTAGAAATCAAATACACACACAACTTGTCCCAGTACCACACTGATTACATTTGCCTTTGGCTCTCACTGAGCATGTACACACTGTACAATCACAACACTTGTGTGGGCAAATAATTAGGTTTATAGTAGTCAGTTATGATAGACCTCCACTGGTCATATCATTACACACAGTATCTGGTTGAGAGGAGTGCTCACAGCTTCACACAGAGGGAGATGGGCAGGCCATTAGCGGTAGCATCTAAGGTGCGTGGCTCACAGGTTTCCAGGAAAGTGTGGCTGGGCAAAGTAGACAGACTTGCAGTCAGGCCAGTAAACACCACACAGACGGGTCCCGGGTGGGCAGACACTCTACCGTAACACAAAACTAAGGTCTGGGGGCACTTTTATAGCACACAGGTGGCTATATTTACCAGGAGAAAGTGTCCCTCACAACGTGGCCTAGATTCCAAGATGGCGCCCTTTTTTTCACACTCCCTTGAGTTGCCGAGTTCTTGGAGACTTTCTTCTCAGCTTTACAACACTTGTAAGCCATTGTCTGTCATTTCTGAGTGGTCCACACAGGTTCAGCACCGCTGCCACCATGTAACAAGGCCTCTGACAGGCCCTGTCATGTAGAATATGAAGATATGAGTGAGAAGAACAACACAACACACATGTCCCAGATGACGGTCTCAAGACGCAACTATTTATTCCGTCCATGCACGCTAGGGGCATATTGTCACATAGTCGAAATAAATGGGAAATTAGTGAGTGCTTCACAGTACTGTTAATATTTGACTCACGTGGAATTTTAATACAGTTAAACAAGTTTGTTCAATTTTATGGATTCTAGTCGAAATAAATGGGAAATCAGTGAGTGCTTCACAGTACTGTTAATATTTGACTCACCGGAACGTGTGGCAACACCTAGTGGCCAACAGTGTATGACGTAAGAGTTTGGAAAGGCAATATTAAGGGTATTTATGGGTGTTGGTAGTGAGTGTCCTCTGGTGGCAGATTTTCTGAGGGAACTACTTTCTTTTTACGCCAAAATGGAACGTTTTCAAAAAAGTACGGGAAAAATGCTCAACTATAAAAAAGAGTTCCTTTTTCATTAACGTTAGGGGGAACAGTGTCTTCTAAAGTTCTTTTTTCCCGCCAAAAAAAGTCATTTGAACCACAAAAAATGACATGGTGCAAGATAATTGCTTTGTATGAAAATAACTTCAAAACGGATTTCAGCCTTTAATGTATCAAATGCTTCGGGATTGATTTTTCTTTTGATTTGATTTTTAATTTGTTTTTAAAATTTTATCATTTTTAATCATTTTAGATTTAAAGTTGAAGCAAAAATCAGAAAAAGATGTTTTTTTTGTAACAATTAAAGAAGGGATAGAGCTTACTCGAAAAACATTTTTGGGAATAACTACACTAACAATCTGCAGAACTAAGACATTGTGTTACCCACTAATGGAGAGTATCCGTCGTTGGGGGACGTGGACGGGGGATCAATACTCTACCAATTAGATAGATACTCTAATCTGTCCTACTCTATCGTACTGTACTGTACTTGTTAACCATAGCTCGCTGACTCGCTGGCTGTGAGTTTGGGCACGGATCCTAGCTATCATGTCATACCCTCATATAAATGACGGGAAGTAAGGACTGCAGACACAGGATATACACAGTGTAATAGTTACCTTTATTCAGTGCTGTGATCCCTGCTTGTCTGGCTAGGCCGGCATGGCAATGAGCGAGGCATGTGAATTACCAACTTTGCATGATACTTATGAAACCCTGACTATATGCTAAACACCCAAGTCTATGTGGTCATGATACTGAGAGTCATGGATCTTCTGTGGCAAGTGGTCGTTGATCTCCTTCTTGGCTCTTAGACTGGGGTCTGACTCTGTGCTCTGCGTGACTGCCCTGCATCTACTTCTGAACTGCGGTCTGAACCCCGGATCCACGGTTGCGCGTCTCATTTAAGGGGCCACTCCGCGTCATCTGTGTGGGGTTGCCTACGTGGCTTCCTCACGCGTCATCAGATGGACTCGTCCTGCCTGCGTATCTAACTTCGGCTCGTCCGTCTTACACATGACTTTCACGGAGTGGTGGTTATGGTGACTCATCAACCATCAGTATCGTGCGTTATTGTCTATGAATGTATTTCTGAGAGTCTCTGGGTGTGTATTCTATATCCTACAATTGATCTTTAGCTAGAACGGTTTAAATAGACAGAATTTTAAAAGACGTCTTATAATTCAAGTAATTTGTGTTTTTGAAAATAAAATTATTCAAATAAATGTAAATTTTTGACAACATTTGGTAATTTCTGACTTGAATTTGAAGAAAGTTAGATATCTCAAAATAAAGACCATTAATCAAAATTCCCTCTATTTAAACTAAATAGAATAATATTTGGAATAAACCTGTTCTTAAAATTTGGTAATTAA
Source organism: Amphiduros pacificus (assembly GCA_949316495.1). Classification (NCBI taxonomy): domain Eukaryota; kingdom Metazoa; phylum Annelida; class Polychaeta; order Phyllodocida; family Hesionidae; genus Amphiduros; species Amphiduros pacificus. Next base: position 4,496,484 of record OX439002.1, read on the forward strand.
AATTGGAAAACTTCTCAATTTTGTCATAAAAAGCGTGGGAAATTTTGAGAAATATGATATTTTGTAAACTTTCTTTTTTGTATCACTGGGCAGTGATGAGGTCAAATGCAGCAGCTACTGGCTATTGGATTAGTCATAAAAGATTACTAAATGATGTTTCCATATATATATAAAAACATTGATCCTTTTTCAACAGAAATATGTTATCTATTCAGTTAGCTTTGGTGGGTTATAATGGTGCACTATTTCATGTAGTTGAAGGAGCAATGACGTCATAATGGTGCTTTGGTTATTTATCAATGAAATAGTGACGTCTTACTTGTTGGTATCTTATCAACCGTCAACAACACATTTCATACAGCTGTGATCCTTTGTATGAAGTGTCCCTGTTCCCCCTAACGTTAAAACTTTCAAGTCATGAAATGACATTTTATGGTATTCATTTTTGTAATAAAATTATTGATTTATTATTTGAAAATTACAATGGAATTTCTTTGATTACATTGAAAGCTTCATATCTTTTAAACTCATAAAAAGTGGCATAGTAATATGTCACTGCTCCAAAATTTATTTTGTCATGTTAAAATGTTAAAGGGAAAAAGTTCTGCAGATTGTGGGACCATAATAACGTGGATTTCCAAACAACTTTGTAAAAGTGATCTTAACAATATTAACTGTGATCCTAGTGAAACAGATTTTCTATTTTTCAAAAACATTAAGAGAAAAATAGAGGTAAAGTACACACTTGATCATTTCAAAAATATGATTTTTTTCACCTCCCTTCACATATCTGATTGCCAAACTTCCTTTTTATTTCCAAATTATACAAATCAAAATGAGAAAATCTGTTTCACTAGGACAACATATGCTTTGCACAGTCTGGAGACTTTTTGTCAATTTTATCTTGGATATACCTCACTGTTCAACATGGAAATGTATATACAACATGGATTATGTACATAGAACGGGGTGAACATTTTTGTGGACAAAATTATTTTGCAATTTAGTGACTTTTGATCACCCATAGTTACAAAACCAGGTGTGTCTTATTTGCATTTGTTTACTGGTTGCTAGCAGCAACCAGCCAGGAGGGCACACCACACACCCCATTTGTTTTGAGGCGACCAGGTGGAACGACCACAACATGGCTGGTACATGTGACATTTGCAAGACTGTCCCAGTTAAAGGGAAAACAAAAATTTGTAAACAATGCCAAAATCAAAAGGAGCATGTTGAAGAGGGCAGTACAAATAGCCATCCAATTGAGGTTAATGAAGAAGCAGGCCATGACACAATATCTGAGCCAACTCTAAAGGATGTCATGGCCAGTATCAGTGGGATGGAATCCAGACTGAACAGTCGCATGGATAGAATTGAAACATCAATCACTGACACAATCAAAAGTATTGTGCAAAAGGAAATAAGTACTTTTAAACAAAATATGGAGGCAGAAATACAAGTGCTGAAGGATCAAATCAAGGAACTTGAGAAAAGACCTCAAGCAGTACCAGAGGGAGCAGATGCATCTGCCCTTAGCTTTGTGGTCAGATATCTGCCTGTGCAGGATGATGGAGATGATCAGGAGGAGCCATTAGTGGATATGGTAAATACCTTGCTGAAGGAGGGTGTGAAACTGGATGAAGTGGAAGTAGAGAGTGCAGAGAGGAAAAAGACATATAGGGAGGATGTACCTGGAGTGATTATTGCCAAGTGCAAATCCCAGGAGGATAAAAAGCTGATAATGACAGGAAAGTCAAAATTAAAGGATAGTGCAGATTATAGCAAAGTAATAATCCACCACCACAAAGACCAAGCCCAACTGCAACTAGAATCCAACCTGAGAACAATTGTTAACAGTTCGGATACATTGCAGATGAAAGGAAATAGGGTGGTGAGGAAAAGTAATGACCCCCAGGGCTTCCAGCGAGTGGGAAGAGGTGGAGGCAGGGGCAGGGGTCACAATCGTGGTACTTGGAGAGGCAGAGGCAGATCTGGACCCCCGAGCTAGGTCAGATGCGGGTTTTGGAACACAAATGGATGGAAAAGTGACCAAAACACCGAAAACTTCAAACTTAGACAACAGTGTTTTGAATATATAGATGTGGATATCTTATGTGTGGCAGAAACTAAACTGTCTGGCAATGATAAACTCAGTGTAAATGGATATAAGTGGTTGGGACATAACAGGCAGAATCTACATAGAAATGCAAGGACAGGTTCAGGGGGAGTTGGAGCTCTTATTCGTGACTCACTGTTTGACTGTTTTCACATAGAAATTCTTGATAAGACATATGAAGGGATTTTGTGGATTCAATTTGTATCAAAAGTGGATGGTTTTACTTTTAATGTTTGCACCTGCTATTTACCACCAGAGGGCACCACTAGGAATGTTGATGTCTTGGAATATTATGAAACTTTATTGTCACAAGTGTACTTATATCAAAATGGTGGTTTTTTCTTTTTATGTGGTGACATGAATAGTAGGATATCTGACATGCCAGACTACATAGAAGGAGTGGATGAGGTTCCTGAGAGAGACACAATTGACTTCACACAAAACATGTATGGTGATAAATTGATTGACTTCCTACTCAGCAGTAACTGTTGTGTCCTGAATGGCAGGAAGGGCATATGTGTACAAAATGATTTCACATCTATTTCTACAAAAGGGAAGGCTGTGGTGGATTACTGCATGGTGTCGCATGAAGCATTGCCATTATTCAGTGATTTTGTTGTCCACAAGTCTAGACAATTGTTTAATGACTCTGGATGTATAGGTAATGTGGACCCCTCACACGCCCTGCCTGACCACTCTCTTCTCACATGGAACGTTGTGTTACCTCACCATGCACAGCCCACAAATGATTCAGAGGACAATTATATTGAACCCATCACTTTTACAAAGTGGAATAGGGATATACCAAGTAACTTTCTCACAGGTGAAGACATTGTGCAAATGGTGACCCAGTGTATCAGAGATATAGAATCCCAGGAAATATCACAAAGCAAGCTGGATAATATACATCAGTCTTTTTGTACTGTGGTTAAGGATGAAATGGAGGAGAAATTGGATAAGAAAGAAACAGTTATTAGATCAAATAGCAGTGTCTATAGTAAGAAAAGGAGAATTAAGAAACCATGGTGGACAGATACACTCAGCACATTATGGGAAAATTTAACTGAGGTAGAACACAAGTGGCATAAATCAAAAGGTGCTCAAAAAAGGAAACTGCATAGTGATATGATAGGTGCAAAAAAGCTTTTTGATAAGGAGGTGCAAAGATCAAAGAGGAAATACTGGAGAGAAAACCAAGAAGAACTTATGGAATTAAACTCTACTAATCCTAGAGAATTCTGGAAGAAAATTGGAAAAATAGGAGTTGTGTCAGAAAGAAAGTCAGGCATACCATGGGAAATAGAGGTGGAAGGCCAGATTAACAGGAGCAGGGGTGCTGTATTGAACAGATGGAAAGGTGATTTTAGTGACCTGTTAAACTATGATGACCCAATGAATGCTGGCCAAGTGTCAAGTAGTCCAGATGGTAACCCCAGTAATAGTGGGTCTGTTCCACTTGTTGACACAGGGCTAGATGACCCAATTACCCTGGATGAGGTCAGGAAGTCAGTCCTTAAAGCCAAACAAGGGAAAGCAGTGGGGTGTGATGACCTGCCCTCTGAAGTTCTGAAAAATGATACAGCATGTAAATTCCTGCACAGCTTGTTTACCCTCTGTTATGAATCAGGAATCATCCCATCATTATGGCTAAAAGGGATTATCCACCCAATTCCAAAAGACAATACCCTGGATCCTCGTAATCCAATGAACTACAGAGGAATAACACTGGCCTGTAGCACATATAAGCTATATTGTGGTATATTGAATAGGAGACTTGTTACATGGTCAGAAGCAAATAATCTTATATCTGATGAACAGAATGGTTTCCGCCCAGACCGAGGATGCTTGGATCAATTAAGTACACTAACAAATGTCATTGAAACACGAAAGCAGATGAAAAAGTCAACCTTTGCATTATTTGTTGACTTTAGCAAAGCTTTTGATAGGATAAATAGAAACTTTCTGTGGAATAAACTTAGTGATATGGGATTACCTGCAAAAATGCTCTCTGCTTTACAATGTATTTATAACAATGTTCAGTGCTGTGTGAGCATAAATGGTGCTAGGACAGACTATTTTAATGTGTCTTCTGGCCTGAAACAGGGATGCTTATTATCGCCACTTTTATTCAACCTGTTTACAAATGACCTGCTTCTGGAGCTTAAAAATAGTGGCCTAGGAATGGATATTGGCCTTGAGGAACTATTGTGTGTTTTGTGCTATGCAGATGATTTGGTCTGCATTGCAGAAGATGAGAAGGATCTTCAGCAAATGTTGGATATAATTAAAAATTGGTGTGAGAAATGGGGAATGGCAGTGAACACAAAGAAAACCCAGATAGTTCACTTCAGGCCCGCCTCACTGCCTAGAACCAACCACATATTCACATATGGCTCTGATAACATTGCGGTAATGGATAAATATAGGTATCTTGGTCTTGTCATAAATGAGTACTTAGACTATGATTTCACAGCAGGGAGAGCCCTCGGCTTGCTAATAGCAAAATGTAAAGCCTATGGAGGGCTGCCATATGACTGCTTCACAAAACTGTATAACTCACTTGTTCAACCAGTAATTGACTATGGAGCAGCAATCTGGGGAACAAAGGAGTATTCCTGTGTAAATGCAGTGCAACATCGAGCATGTCGATTTTATATGGGTGTGGGGAAATATACGCCCAACCCAGCAGTGACTGGTGACATGGGATGGTCACAGCAAAGCCAGCGTCAATGGGTTTGTGTCACCAGGCAATGGGGCCGGCTCAGTAACATGGATAACAGTCGGTGCAACAAATCAGTGTTTGACTGGGCGATGAGTAAGTCTGGTCCAAGGGTAAAGAACTGGTGTCACCGTGTTAAAAATTTCTTCAGAAAACATTCCTTGGAGAGATATATTGACTCAGAAATTGATACAGATGCTGCAGTTAGGAATGTTAACAGCACTTTATGTCATTTTCACGAACAAGAATGGTTGGAGAAAATAAACAGACATGATGCAGTTACTGGGCATGGCCTAAACAAGTTACGTACATATAGACATTTTAAGAATGCCTGGCACACAGAGGATTAACTGAAATTAGTACTGAATCGTCGACACCGTAGTTTATATGCCAAATTCCGCTGTGGAGTAGCCCCTATCAGACTTGAAACAGGGCGCTATGAACACTTAGATGTTGCAGACAGACTCTGCCCAGTGTGTGACCTCCTAGAGGTGGAAACTGAGGAGCACACTATCATAAGATGTCCCGCATACAGTGATCTCAGAAAAGATCTTTTTAAATGTTCTAATGATATATCTGGTGCTTTTATTAATTTAAGTGATTCAGGAAAATTATCTTTTATACTTAGTGATATTGACATTTGCAGAGTCAGTGCCAAAACCTGCCATGAGATTTTAACCAGGAGGAGAACTTTAATTTACACATCCACATCAAACTAATTACTTTTTCATATATCATTTCAATGTTTTAAATATGTGCATGATCGTGATATTGATATTATTATATACTTCACTTTAAAACTATATGCATGTTTTGTTTTCTAACAGTCTCTCATATCTCTTCTAAGAGAGGCCTATATTTTAGTTATAATTTTATGCTTAGATTTATTGTAAATAGGGCGAGACTTAAATAAAAATATACAATACAATACAAAGGATCACAGTGAATTTTCTTCCCAATGAAATGAAATAAACACAGCTAAAAACAAGCCTACTCCTGTTGTGTAATCTGCAGAACTTATTTGCTTGTCTTCTTCATTTCTCATCGAAACTATCATCAAGGAAAATTAGGACAAAATACTATTTCGAAAGAAATATGCTTGTAATCATACCTTATAGTTCAAATATTGTAGTGTTTAAATATTGATTCATGTCATGAATGCTTTCAATTTAATAGGGAATGTATTTTTACACCGTAAATGTACCAATTGCCATCGAGTACAGTATTTTGGTAATTTACTCCTCTGCCACTAGGGGGCACTCACTACCAACACCCATAAATACCCTTAGAATTTCTCTGTGCTCCTCATTGGAAATGAACACTTCTTTGTGGTGGTGACACCGTGTGGGATTTATGCGCCTTTTTAATAACCACTAGATGGCGCTCAAGAAGCTATGGTTCCACTCGAGAATGTTGGTGTGTTTTATTCGGACAAAAAATAAAGGCTGGTAAGAGTAAACCATGACATGAAACAATATATATTTAGTAGTGGTAAAATACAGACCATCGGTTTAATACTAAATTTGGATTGTATACTGAAGATTGAATAGATTAACACTACTTTCCCAAATATCGCCCATATGAAATACACCGTCCATTGACAATGTGATTGAATGTCAAATTGATATTCTCTTGCTTCAGACTCGGATTACAGTGTAGTTAATTTTCGATCGCATTATTATAGTTTTATCCAGACAGAGGACCTTTAATACAGTATGGTTAACTGAAGAACTGTTTGATTGCTCACTTACAGAGTTAATATAACACGTCATTGTACCGTCTTGAGTATGATGAAATGAGTTTTATACTTATTTATAGGGACTCTCGTCTCCCGGTCTCCGTGGATATTAATTTTAAATGAAAGGAGTTTACAGCCACTTATTGTCTCAAACCATGTCAATGAATATGTATAATTTTTCAACTCTCTAATAAGAAATTTGAGATGGACTGAGTTTGGTTTGAAGGGTTAATAAGGTCTTAAGTTTAGGCCATATTTTAAGGTCAAATGACCTTCTCAGATATTTGGTAAGTTTTGACCCATTACAGAATTATTTTACTTTACATAGATTGAGAACATGTTCCTCAGTCAACTGCTCATCTGCATAAATTACCAAAATATAACTCAGACTTCACTCACAGCTCAATCTACGTATTTAGAGACAGATTTTATACATGAAAAATTCTTGTACAACTTGCTAAATCGATAATAAATGGGTGTTAGAGCCTCACTTAAATGGATGAAATTTTGTAACTTTTCTAACTTTATATTAACATCTTTTTGCACAGTAATTATATTTCATATTAAGGCAAGAACATGTGAGTGCAGTGTTCAGGCTGACAGATCTCTCAAGTTGGTTCTGGTGGAAGGATCTCAAGAGTCCGAAGGACGAGTGAGATCCTTCCACCAGAACCATATATATATATATATATATATATATATATATATATATATATATATATATATATATATATATATATATATATATATATATATAGAATTGTAAAGAGAAACTGTTAATTGAAAGAACAAATGTTCTCAATTTTTTCTCAAAAATGAGAAACAGTAAATTTTGCTCTTTTTGGTTATGCTAAGCAGTGATTTGGTCTAATACAGTGCTCAGCTAATGGCCAATGGATTAATCATCAGAGATCAATATGTGATATATCCATGTGTATTTATAATCAATGACCCCCTCTGAACAGAGGTGTTTTGGTGTATTAATGATGCACTATTTCATTTACTAAAAAGAACAATGATTTCTTAATGCATCTGTGGCTATTTATAAATGAAATTGTGATTTCACCTTGGTATCTTAGCAACACTCAACAACTCAAAATACAATGTACACCTCTTCCACCTAATGTTAAGGAATAGGTGTGTAAAATTACGTTTATTGAAACTTGATCCATGACCTTGGTGATCAAGGGATGTTATCCTTGAGGACTGATTGGCTGTGGGGTTTATACATGTATATATATGTTGATATTTGTGACAGACTTGACTGCCACTCCTTTGCTATGTTGATAGGTACTATGTGCAATTAGATGGAATGCTTATAGGCTTTGCCTTGGAAACATAGATGAAGATGGCTATATTTTTTTGCAGCAATTGACATTTGGGAAACGTTGACATAAACTTCTTCATAAAGACTGAAGTGGTAATATTCAAAAACTTGTATAATTGTAGAAAAAAATATGTGGTCGTTTTTTTATATATATTCTGCATGGAATGATTATATTTGCTCATTTATTTAACTGTTTGTGTTTTTTTAAAGGTGTTTTTTAAAGGCATTAAACCATCATTCACTGATCACTATATAGACATAGAAATACTATGTCACAGTGAAGATAGACTTTATACCAATAGATAATTGTGACAAGATTTAGGAATATTCAATATTTAGTTCCCTTTTCTTTATTCTTTATTGTTTCACTGAGACAATATATATATTCTTCATTTATTCTTAATTTCCTATACAATTCATATTATCTTTTATCTCAATTATATCATTTTTGGTAGAATTTTGGACTTGGTCTTAGCTTCTCAATTACTTAAAAGTTAGTTTCAGAGACTTGCAACAAAAAAAACAAGATTAGGATTCATGAAGTTAAGCAGAAAATGAAACAGGAAGTAGAATTTTAAAGATTTCAATAAATATTATTATACTTAAAAGATTGATACACAATAAAAGTGTGCATTGCATGGGTAATTTTTAAAAATCTTGTATTGTGGGTGAATATTTCATCACTTTTCAATTTTTGTGCAGATCGATAGATTACTTCATTACATTAAAACGCTTATATACATATTTTTTTCTAATTTGATTAAAACTGATTTTTTTTTCTCCCCAAAGCAAATTTGAGCTAATAGATAAAACTAACGTTTTGAAATATTCAAGTAATACAAGATTTTTACAAAGTGTTTAATGATGATGATGGATGGATGGATTAGTTAGTGGCAATGAGACTGTGTTTGCTTGGCTGTGCTTGTGTGTATGTTGTGAGTGTTAGACTTGAGTAGCTTGGCTGATACTGAACTATTGTGATTGAGTTTTCAGGCAAGTTTGAAATTTGGTAGTTGTACTAACATTTACTTTTTGAAAAATTCTTTTCCAAGTTGAAACGAAAATTTGTGTTAGAGCTAATGCTCATCAATTTTGCACATTTTGGTCTTTGTCAATAATTATATTATCCAACAAAAAACATGGATAGTTGATTATATATGTGCCACAGTGAGTTATATCCCTTAGTAAGACTTGACGTTATTCAATCTTACAAAGCGATAAATGTATGTTATATTCTTGAAGAATGACAAAGTCACATATTTGTACATTATTTTGAATACAAATGATATATTAACCATCAGACTAGCATTTTTGGAAATAAGAGCCCAATTTAAGTTGTCAATGGTGTAAATGTTTGTTGTACACAAGACCTTTCCTTAATTATTAGCCTATGCTTTAATGTGCAAATCCTGTAAGTGTTAGCCCTACGAGTCCATCTGGTGTAGAAATAAAAGAAAACATTCTTTTTCACATGATCAATTACGGAAAGTACCGGTAATTCTTTTTCTAAAAGTGTCTGCATGTATCAGTAAACCATGCTTTCTGAGTGACGAGCAGGCATTCTGAGATTTTGGCTACCTGTTGCAGGGTGAGAGGCCTACTGGGCGTACCACTGTGGGCAAAGTGTGTCCATACCTCAAGTCCTAAAGGAGGCGCTGGTGACAGCATCCCTCAACACAACATGGCCACACTAGCTCAGTTCGCATGGCTCGCTCAACATGTCCCAGCATTTGGAGTTCACGGCAGCAGGGTCAAGGTGCTTCAGAAACCTCAGGAGTTCTACCAAACACTCAAAGTAAACACACTGCAAATCAATTTCTTAATTTTCAACATTCAGATTTAAACATGATTCTGTACCAATTTAATTGTGCTTGAAAAAAAATCTTTGTTTATAAAAAGTGGTTTGTATGATTTATTACAGAAAGAAGCACTGAGAGCCAAGAAAAGAATTGTATTGTCATCACTTTATCTGGGCACAGGACATCTGGAGCAAGAATTTGTGAGTAATACACAAGCATAGTGTGAGCACATAATTTATTATATTTAGAGTTTGTGAGTATTACATTACCATAGTGTGAGCACATAATTTATTATATTTAGAGATTGTGAGTATTACATTAGCATAGTGTGAGCACATAATTTATTATATTTAGAGATTGTGAGTATTACATTAGCATAGTGTGAGTACATAATTTATTATATTTAGAGTTTGTGAGTATTTCACTAGCATAGTGTGAGCACATAATTTATTATATTTAGAGTTTGCGAGTATTACATAAGCATAGTGTGAGCACATAATTTATATTTAGAGTTTGTGAGTATTACATAAGCATAGTGTGAGCACATAATTTATTATATTTAGAGTTAAGGAGTATTTCACTAGCATAGTGTGAGCACATAATTTATTATGTTTAGAGTTTGTGAGTATTACATTAGCAAAGTGTGAGTACATAATTTATAATATTTAGAGTTTGTGAGTATTACATTAGCATAGTGTGAGTACATAATTTATTATATTTAGAGTCTGTGAGTATTTCACTAGCATAGTGTGAGCACATAATTTATTATATTTAGAGTTTAGGAGTATTACATTAGCATAGTGTGAGCACATAATTAATGATTACATCACCATCTTTGGCGGGAAGTTTCTGAAGCTAATTGAATGTTGATCTTGTAGGTAGATGCATTGTACACAGCCCAGAAATCCAACCCAGACCTGGAGTTACGAGTGTTGCTGGACTATACCCGCGGGTCACGAGGTGAGCGGAACTCACGCACGATGCTACTGCCATTACTGCGCGACTTTGGAGAGAGGACCGAGGTGGCGCTCTACCACACTCCAGACCTGAGAGGCTTGTGGAAGCGTCTTGCCCCCGAGAGGTACAACGAGACCGTCGGGGTCCAGCATATGAAGGTCTACCTCTTTGACGATAACCTCGTTATGAGTGGGTAAGTGGGTATTCTGTGGGTATCAATTATATCAAATTCAAATATTTAATGAGGGATCATTTATTTATATTTATAGCATAATTTTCTCTTGAAAAATATTATACATCCTAGAAAGATAATATTTGTATGCCTAAAAACCTTTAAAACAGGTTTAATTTATCCAGAGTAATTATTTCCGAGAACCTCAACTCAAATCCAAGAACCTTTGTCCTGATTTTCCCCTTCATGATGTGCTTTGTGTATTTCAGAGCCAATCTGAGCGAGTCATATTTCACGGATCGTCAGGACAGGTATATGGTGTTTGAGGATTGTCCGAATGTTTCTAATTTCTTCTCTTCCCTCATCAACTCCATTGCCTCAGTTTCCTTCCAGCTCAAGTCTAATAACCAGGTATATCTACCAGAAGACCTCCGTGTGCACCCCTTCCTAGGTAAATATTCTCATCAATCTCAGCTTCAAACTTCTTGATATCTGGACTTGAGAATTAGTAGAAGAGACCATAGTTTTGTCATAAATTACCCCAAAAAAATTGTTTAAAAAAAAACAAAACAAAAATTTAAAACCAGTCAATTTTCTTTTCTTATTGACACTACACATTATTACAACTAGCCTATTAACACATTATAGATGATCCTTTTTCATTTATTTTATTCTGAATTTTATTGGAGCAAAGTGTCTTGAGTGAGGCATTTAGTACAATAAGGATGAATTATTTGTGATTTTGATGTAGATTCTGATGGTGGCAGAGGATTCAAGGAAGAAGCTTTCAAGCGAGTACAGGCTGTGATAGAACCCTCACAATATAACAAAAACCTTTCTGCATTCGAGAAAAGTGATAGCAGCTCACCTCATCCCTGCACGAGTTCTAGTCCAGATGGCAGCACTGTGCCAGACACCTGGGTCTTCCCTCTGGTCCAGATGGGTCCGTTTGGGATCACAGTGGACGGAGAGGTGACAACGAGTTTACTTACCAAGTTAACCTCTGGGACAACAGCCAAGCTTGCTTCAGGGTACTTCAACCTGACAAATCACTACAGAGAGACAATTATCAATCAATCCAAAGCAGACTTTGATATTCTCACGGCAGCTCCACAGGTACATTAAATAGTTTTTTTGGTATCTCATGATGTATTTACTGTCTTAAACACAAACTATTCAAATGCCAGACAAATCTTTGATGAGAGATCAGTCAAGTTGGAAACCACTAGATGGTAGGAAGTCTGTGTTTACAATCTCCCATAATATCACATCTCTTTTCAGGATAAATGAGGTAGCGGTATATTAGATAGTTAGCCTTATATCTTTATGTTATATAGGCCCCATACAAACAATTAACATTAATTGAAAGAGATAATCAAGGAAGGTGGAAAAAGATCTCGTTTCTTTTTATGATGGAATGATAATTTTGCAGGAATAGGTTTTCTTACAAAATAATCCCTGCATAAAATTATGCAAATGATAATTAATGTCAAAAGTTTCCTAAATTAGATATTGAAAAATTAATTTATTTCTCACAATAAAAGGGAATTTAATAATTATTTTTATGATCTAATATCACAAATTTTTGTAATATAACTTGAAACACACAAGCCAAAGCAACTTTAATATTAATTGGCCATGTTGTAGGCCAATGGTTTTTATGGGGGACGAGGGATATCGGGTGCCATCCCGTCGGCCTATACCTACATTGCCCGCCAGTTCTACAACCAGCTGTGTGTCTCCTACCAGCAGCAGAGAATCAGCCTGCACGAGTTCCACAGGAAAGGCTGGACCTTCCACGCCAAGGGACTCTGGGGTTATCTCCCCGGCAACGACCTCCCCTCACTCTCACTCATGGGATCACCCAACTTTGGTGCGCAACTCATTTAGACTTAATCACATCTCTCACAGATGATGCATATATATATATTTGATTTTAAAATTTAAAAATAATGGTACTATTTGTTTTATATTTAAGTCTGAATCTTAATAATTTGTTGAGAAAAGATAACTTAATGGATTTTGCAGGATATAATTTGTTTGTTTCCAGGTCACCGCTCAGTATATAGAGATTTAGAAGCCCAGGTGGCGGTAGTGACAGACAATAAAGACTTACAAACTCAACTTCATCAAGTGAGTACAGAAAACCTAACTGCAGATTGCATTCAGTTTTCACCTGTCTGGAATGTTATTGACCCTGACCCACTTTTCAAGAGGCCCACTGACATCTATGTGATGCAATTAATTTCTTCAAGTTAGGATCTTACCAACTTCTACTAATAGGAAATATGATGTAAATGTAATAGGGAAAACGTTATTTTGTACCAAGTGTATGTAGTATAAAAAATATCTATTTGTTGTGTTATGATTAAAAATAAATATCTTTGTCAAAGATATAATCAGTTTAGTAGATATTTTATAAGAAATATGCTTTTTTGATACTGAAGCATATCTCATATAGCACATCCTCATCTATAAGTTTACTTGTCAAAACCGATTGGCATCCTGCAGAGAGAGAGCATTCGGCAACACATTGATAGATATATTTATTATATATTATGTGCCAGCCATATGATATTAAAAAAAATTAACATCGCATTCCAGTAAATATCCTTCAATTTAATTAGGTTAAATAAAAAAGACTGTGAAGTGATGTGGTTTGTTTTGGTGTTGCAGGAACAGGCGTCCCTATACAGGAGTTCCACGCAGGTATCGGAGCAGACGTTTGAGCAGCCAGAGAGACAGGTCCCACTCTGGGTGTCCATCGTTGCTACATTCATGCGCAACTTCTTCTAGACATCTCAAATACACACCAGATTTATTCTTGTTATATTTATTTTATAAATTTACTCATTTTAATTTAAATGTGATATTTAACAATGAAAGGATTGATTAACATATATAATGCAATTTGCAAATAGGTCAGTATATGCTCCTCCGCCAGGGAAGATGCACATACAGGGAGGGCGCTGTCTGTCACAAGATGCTTTTTGTGCATTTTGTGCAACTCGCCAAAGAACCCACCAATTGAATGTGAATTACTTGTATTTAAATCAGCATGACCAAACATTAAGTGGAAAATCTAGGTCATCTTAAGACAATTTGCCAGTTGCAAGTATACTGACATTTTTCTTTCAAGCTTGACACCAGTGTCTGAAACATGGTTTGAATTGTTGCTTGTAATCAGCACATTTTGATCAGTCAAATAGTGGGGATAATAGAAAAAACTTCACAGTTGCTCCAATTTGTGAATACTACTTGACTCACCGTACATTATGTGCATTGGTCAAGTTATGCTAAGAAACTATTGTATAGTGAAAACGGGCATACCCTAAGTTTATCTCTGACCATGCATTAATGTATTATTTTAAAAATAAAAGTTTCCATTTATAAATTTTAGTTTTTTAAAAACAATAGAAAAAAATGTCTGGAGCCAGTATGAAAATGGAGAATCCTTATTATGCCAATGTGTTCAAACACCCTGAACTCTTTTTGCACATTAAGTATGGATGTTTTTATTACTGCTGCTTTGTTAAGATATTTAGGATTAATATTAAACAAATGGATTTTAAAGCAAAAAGGAAAAATGCTATGCATTTTTGTGATAATGTGTATGGTTTGTACATGTATTGTGATTGTGTGATATTCTTATTAAATGGTACAATGATAGCACAAATTATTGTTGCAGCAGAGAAAAATAATTTTTTAATGTAGGGAGTTATTTAAAAATGTTTGCATCATTCAAAATACTCATTACTTCCATGTTTATTAGAATAAAGCCTTTATTAAGCTTTCATTTTAATGATGTAATAAAATAGTTCTCTGGTAATTGATCTGGTACCAATCATGTGGATTTAAAGTTAATTAAATTATGTAAACATTTTTGGTTGTCAATATTAAAAAAAGAAAAGGAAAAATGATAGAGCTATTTAAGACAAATAACAATATTGATCTGTAAATTTAATTTAGATTAAATTATAAAGGAATGTAATATCTATTTGTTTCTTGTATTTTTTTGTTAAACATCAAGGGAATAGTATATCTCGGTGTGCTTAACTTTTACTATGAAATCCCACTAACGGCACTTGATGCTGTTAATGTGGGTGTAAGTCTCATCCTTTGTAAATAACACATGCCTCCTGGTACAGGCCTCCTGATACAGGCCTCCTGATACAGGCCTCCTGATACAGACCTCCTGATACAGGCCTCCTGATACAGGCCTCCTGGTACATGCCTCCTGATACAGGCCTCCTGTTACAGGCCTCCTGATACAGGCCTCCTGATACAGGCCTCCTGATACAGGCCTCCTGTTACAGGCCTCCTGGTACAGGCCTCCTGATACAGGCCTCCTGGTACAGGCCTCCTGATACAGGCCTCCTGGTACAGGCCTCCTGGTACAGGCCTCCTGATACAGGCCTCCTGGTACAGGCCTCCTGATACAGGCCTCCTGATACAGGCCTCCTGGTACAGGCCTCCTGGTACAGGCCTCCTGGTACAGGCCTCCTGGTACAGGCCTCCTGGTACAGGCCTCCTGATACAGGCCTCCTGATACAGGCCTCCTGATACAGGCCTCCTGTTACAGGCCTCCTGATACAGGCCTCCTGATACAGGCCTCCTGGTACAGGCCTCCTGATACAGGCCTCCTGATACAGGCCTCCTGATACAGACCTCCTGATACAGGCCTCCTGATACAGGCCTCCTGATACAGGCCTCCTGATACAGGCCTCCTGATACAGGCCTCCTGATACAGGCCTCCTGGTACATGCCTCCTGATACAGGCCTCCTGTTACAGGCCTCCTGATACAGACCTCCTGATACAGGCCTCCTGATACAGACCTCCTGATACAGGCCTCCTGATACAGGCCTCCTGATACAGGCCTCCTGATACAGGCCTCCTGATACAGACCTCCTGATACAGACCTCCTGATACAGGCCTCCTGATACAGGCCTCCTGATACAGGCCTCCTGGTACAGGCCTCCTGATACAGGCCTCCTGATACAGACCTCCTGATACAGACCTCCTGATACAGACCTCCTGATACAGGCCTCCTGATACAGGCCTCCTGATATAGGCCTGATACAGGCCTCCTGATACAGGCCTCCTGATACAGGCCTCCTGATACAGGCCTCCTGATACAGGCCTCCTGATACAGGCCTCCTGATACAGACTCCGGATGATATGATATGTCTTCTCTATTCAGGACATGATCAATAATTACTCCCTGTCTTCATTATTTGCCACACTTGAGGAGCTGTTGCATACAATGTCTTGGTTTTCAATACTTAGTTTTTGGCTAGATGTGCACCACACTCATTTTTATTGAAATTGCAAATGGGACAATTTGGGACATTTTCCATAGAAAACTGAGGGGGCATTTTATTGGCTCTTAAACTATGTGGAAAATAACATACATTTGTCCCAGTCAGTACATTATAGTGCAAAATGAACCCTGCTTTTGTTCATTCAGAACAGTACATCTGGTCTATTAAATCATCATATACTTTGACTTATCTTGTAGTTATTTTGGAAAATACTTAATATTGTGATATATTCCTAAGAAAGAAAAAGATGCTTTCCACATTATAATCATGCTTTGACAAAAACAAAGGATTACTAAATGAACGTTTGGTGATCATTGACAATGTTATCAGCACTATAAAATATAATTATCATTCCACCCTTGTTCAGGCCACGGGCCGTGGCGCAGTTGGTTAGAGTGGCAGCTTATTAGTACCAGTTGCTCTTTGGTGATCCAAAGGTTGTGGGTTCGATCCCCAGCCATGCCGAGATTGAATACATGGTACAATTTCACATATGAGCTGAGGCCCATGCTTAAAGGGTTAACCTGTTGTCCTTGTACATCTGTGACCGGGTTGGGTTGTCATGTCAAGGACCTGCTTGACAATTCAGTGAGGCAGCACTATGTCTGTTACAAGTAGATCTCATCACGAAATGACTGAAATGATGTTGAAAGATATGTAAAACCACAAATAAACAAATAGACCTTGAACTTATTGTTCTCATCACAAATTGAGGGACAATTGCAGCAACACGTAAACAGAATCCAGCTTTTAAGTAGTCATTAAAGTGAAAACATGTGCATATATTTTCGTAATAATTGTGGGCTTCACTGAGATCCTGACTTATACATGGGACCAAATTCCCTGTTGTCCAAGAAACAAAATTCCTTGATCTGAAATTTGACAAACTTTCTCTTATTCCACATATTATGTGTGTGAGAAAGAAATGCCAGAAGGCATTAGACGTGCTAGGTGTTGTGGCACATACTGATTGGGAACTGGAAGAATGATTTTACTGCAATTATGCCATTTGGCAGAGGGATCCTGATAATCTAAATTTTGATCTATGGCTCCGCATGATAAATCAGACAGGTTAACCCTTTGGCCGAAATCATTGGCTCTTAATTATTAATCATGTACATCCGTTGAGTAGAAAAGGCGAGGATCACAAGAAAAGAGCTTGACGACGATCACAGTCCCGACCAAGACCAACAACGGTTTCGATCTGGTTCGATCTCTTCAGTTGGATAGGGACTGACTGTGTTATCCTAATTCTTGTTTATATTGGATCTAGTGGAAGTGACAGCACCTCTGGAGGTGTTCTGGTTTCTATGAGCTCTCGAGTGGAGGTGCTATTAAAAAACCATTCTTTTGAGGGCGTTGCAAGGGTTACAGGCGAGTTGTAAAGTGTTCTACATATGTTGTAGAATATTATGCTATTTTTGGGGAGGTTTTTTCGACTTTTTTTGTTGGGTTCTCGGCCAGTTTTTGAGCCGTTTTTTTTGGGCGTTTGTATTCCAATGTCGATTAGGAACCTGGTTTGGTTTCATACAAACACTGACTAGAAACTCTTTTTCTGTAAAAATAGGTTTTATTTTCATATTGGTTTTTTCTGGTTGTTTCTTGTGGTATTATACAGACTTATGTTGCAATTTAGACTGTTTGTAGACTATGTGTCTTCCAGGATCTCCTGGAGGGATTCCAGGATCTTTGAGGGGGGAGGTTTTTCCGTTGAATTGGCTTGCCGTTCACTGGAAGGCTTCCATCAATTTATTGTTACTTTGTCATTTCAAAATACTTACTGGTTGTAAACCAATATGGTTTGGGGCCATCGATGCCACCTCGATAATAAGACTGGCTGTCGATTTTCAGACATTATGAATGGCACTGGTCTCACTCAATGGCCCACTCTTGGCCATTCACCTCAGTGCAGTCAGTATCTGAAAAAGAAATCACCTTTTTGATTTTTCTTTACAGTTAAATTCAAACTGTTTTTGCATGTTGTAATAAGGTCATATGATGAATTAGAATTTGACATCTCATTTGATTTATCAGACACAGAGAAATAAATTGATGATAACTAAAAAAAACATGCTCAAAGGTGTCCATAGTGCAAAATGGAATCTTTGACAAATGGTGATGAGGATTGATCTGAGGGGTGGGATACTTGTCTATGATGGTAAATTGCACTATAGAATTATTGTGTGAAGTTTGGTGAAAATTTATAAGTGGTAATTTTGCTTGCCTTTATATTTTTAGGTGGTGGAGCTAGCTAGTAGTCTTCAACTACATTATTTAAGATAGCATTGAAACACCTTTATAATGGAAGCTTTGTATAGTTTATGTGAATATCCAGTGACCAGAAACAATTCAATGGCAGTTTTGATGTTTTAAGTGCTCAATGCTTGGTCCAGTCATTGTTCATTTATATCCAAATGTATAAATCCAGATTCAAGTTAATCTCTTTCAAATATTCTGTTGTTTGCTTCAAAGTACTGAGTGCGTAACAGTTGCTCAAAGTACTGAGTGCGTAACAGTTGCTCAACTCTTTTATGTGTTTACCATCTGTCATGTGACTGTTTGAATTCGCATCTCAGCCGATTTTTCATTAGCTATGCATCCATGTGACGTCAGTTTCTCATTCGCTTTTTATGCGCACTACCTCTGCTCTCTTTGCTACTCATTCGTTCATCTCCTTGTTAGTGTGCTTTCTCTGTTAGCCATCCATATGTTGTTCATTTGTTGTGCATTTTGCATCTGCTCATCTGCTCTGTCCTCTTTGGACTTGTCTGCTCATTTCTTGCAACTCGTGTGCACCACATCCATTGCATATCTGATTTTTGTTACATATGGGACATCAATTATTCGCAATTTCAAAATATGTTTAAAGCAACCACATTGGCTTTTATGATTGCAGGAAAGGGTAGCTCATTCATAAATCAACATGAGATGATAGTTTCAAATGTTGATCACAAAGAAAGTGGAATTTTTTTAAGGGTCCCTGATATGACATGGACCCAAAATATATATTAAAATCTCATTTAAACAATTAACAGTCTTTATTTTTAAAAAGTATTTAGATAGAGCTTAATACATTTCGATTGCCAAAAACATCAACAGTTATATGCAGATGTAACAAGGACACCAAATGAAAGTTCGAATGAGAATTCTTTATTTTCTATAAGAGACCTGTTTACATTGTTTTGTTGCTTGTTCCTTGGAGGAATTTTTCATGTATTAAGTTTAGTGATGCCTCATCATTATTCATGATAACAAAGAATTCTTCATTTTGGTGTCCTGTGTTACATCTGGAGAAGTAGGGATTGATATATATGAGAGTTATATATGATTTATTAAAAGTTAAAATGGACAGATCTTAACATTTTGTTGCCACGGGCCGTGGCGCAGTTGGTTAGAGCGCTAGCTTACTAGCACCAGTTCCTCTGTGGTGATCCAAAGGTCGTGGGTTCGAATCCCGGCCATGCCTAGATTGAACTCATGATTCAATTTCCCATATGAGCTGAGGCCCGTGCCAAAAGGGTTAACCCGTTGTCCTTGTAAATCTGTGACCGGGTGGGTTGTCATGTCAAGGACCTGCGACATGACAATTCAGTGAGGCAGCACTATATCTGCTACAAGTAGGTCCCATCACGAAATGACTGAAATAATGTTGAAAGTGATGTAAAACCCCAAACAAACAAATCTTAACATTTTGCACCTAATCAATTTAAAAAGTTTTATTGTATAAACTGATCCCCTTCATGCTTTTTTCATTTGTTTTAATTGCTTAAATAATCCTTGCCTGACACAAGTGTGTGCACCATTCTATGTATTCTTATCTTTGTTCAAATCATAATGAATACTGAAATATTATGATAAAAAATGTTTTAATGTTTTTCATTCACTTATAAAATATGTGACAAAATTGTGTTAAGTGTCAGAAGAAATGCAAACACTAACATGTACACCATGGAATACATACAATATGGAGTCCTTGCTACATCAAGCACTGGTCTTGCAATATTTCACCAAAAATACTTTGATAAGATGACCTCAAATCGACAGTATTTATGCTTTATCAATTTGTATTTCAGTGTCATTATTTTACATTTGGTTTGTTATCAGTGCGTGATATGGACCAATGTAACAAGGACCCCATCCAACCTCAATACCTTTTGTATCCAGTGTTACATCATGTTTACAATTCAAAAGGAAACATATAATTGTTGAAATAAAATATCAGGATTTTTTGTCATAACATTTTTTCATCTTCACATAAAGATATGACAAGAATAATGATCAAAGTTCTATTTAATCTTACTTTTTATGTAAAAAGTGAAACCAATGTAACAGAGGACACCAAAAAATCCAGGAACATTTTTTTCACATGCTCCATATATTTCAATGGATTATGAGAGAGAAACTACTAAACTGGCATCTAATACACATTTTAAAATATTTTATTGACTAAATATCCCTTTTGTGATGTTTTGATATTCATAACAGGATGTAACAATCAATTTTCTCATCTGGACATTTTGGTGACATTCAGTTTCCAGTTGAAATTGCCACAAAACAGCTCAGCAATGAAGTACCAACTTGTGGAAAGTTATAAAATTTTAGTTACCATTTATGGTGGGTGAAAAAATAGTATAACGTTTTTATTTTGAACATAATACAAAAAGTCCCAGATGTAACATCCTGACACCAAAGAAATGTCAAGACGAAATGTGCATGTTTCAGAGATTTAAGTTATAAAAAAAACATCATAAACAGAGGACATAAATTTTCATGAATTTGTCCCCTATTTTCTCAGACTAACGGGAATTAAAAAAGGTTTGATAATGATATTTCTAATATTTACATGATAAATTATCTCTTGCATACGATGTTCAAATTATGGAATTATAAAATACAGTTTACATTCAGTACATTTTTCAGTACTCTGACGTAACATAAATCGCAGAACTCCAGATTCTGGCTCGCAAGCAAAATTTTGCTGCAGTGAGACCAAGCCTTAATCCATTCTCTTTGTAAGTCTGACCAGGTAGGTTGTAATTCCAAGAGTCTTTAATATGACACTTCAGGAAGGAAGCCCTATATGTGGTACAATCTGGTCTCTTCATGATGACCAGTATTAAAGCGAAGTAAATATCATCCACACCCACACAATCCACCAACCAGATTGATAATGGAGACACAAGATCCACTTAATTATATATTGAAGGTGTACTTTTTGTATCTATTTCACCTATATATCGGATTTTTTTGTAAATTCAATATAAACTTTAAAATATCTGCATGTTTATTCAATAATAATTTTATTTTCAAATTATGTACAATTATAGCTACTGATCACATTATATAACACAAGTCAAATGTAATCATGCACCAAAATTAAATTGTATGCTACATAATCAATATGAACAAAATAATTGTTACATTCTTTTATAAATTTATACTGTCATACAATGCAAAATGTACAAATTACAAGATTTCCCATCGCAATTTCTTAATGCTATTTTCGTATAAAGGCATAAATTTAATAAATGATCAAGTGGGTTGGTATCCTGTTTTAAGATCAATATTTACAATCTGATATGTCCACACATTCAAGTATCAAGTACTTTACACTTCTCATCTTTCACTGTCCATACCCAGTTTTCAAAATACAAAGGATTTTGAAAACTGGAAGCTTTTCATTCAACTCACAAAAACTGGGAGCTTTTCATTTCACTCACAATTGAATAAGGTTTTAAGACATTACAAAACATTTCCTACAGTTCCAGCATGAAAAATACCAGCAGTATATAAGGGGGAGACAGTTCTATAGCTCCTGGTCCTCTGACATCCAAATATTCGACAAACTAAGGAAAGATGTGTGCTAATTATAGAGTGCATAATCAGATATCCCTGGTATTAAGAAAGACAATGAGTTGTAGTTCATAATTGAAATATATAATCATAAATGGGTCCTTTTTACATGATTTCTGCCAACGTACTACTCATGTTAACATCACATCATTCTTAACAATCAATGCACATACATCCTAATTAGATACAAATATACTTTAAATCATTTTAAAATGCTTTTCATAGATTAACATCTACCACCAGAACAAATATAAACAATAAGGGACAATGGTATTGTTCACAAAGTTGAACGGATTGTAATCATTATATTGTGACGATACATAAATAACAAAATCTAATAGTATGATGAATAGAATGAATGTACACCATGCCATAAGGTCTCACAACCAAGGAATATTACATATAAAGGACAAATGATTGGAGTCATCTGGGGGTACACAGGTAAGGTGGTCTGGGAGAGGAAAGTGTGGGACTATGGCTGCTGATGATAGTAATCCAGTACCTCATGTCTCTGTATCTGCAGGGGAAAGAACAAAACAAATGTAATGAAAAGGATTGTGCCAGGTTGTAACATTACACAAGATATACAAAACAACTTGCACTTGCTAAAATATACTGATATGTACAAAACACTATCATCAGGATTGGCTGTTTGTTTATTGCTGTAGGTAGAACTACTTATAAATCTTTAATTAATTACTGCATATTAAAAATGAAATGGCACATTAGCATATATTTCAATCATAGTAGTAAAATGTGGCAGTGAATAGATATGATTCTTTCATATGTAAGTTTACATAGCAAAGATGTATTCTTATGTGTTGTCATTTATGCTTTTATATTGTGATTTAAAACCGTTTCCTTCTGGAGAGTTTCTCCTAGTTTTATACGGAGAGATGTTGAGATTTTACAAGCTAACCAACATAAACCTAGAAAGTATTACATGTATATTTAGTTGTTATTCTTTACCTTAGGTTTGTAATTTTTATTGCACAAGATGCCAGCCATCAGTAAATGCATGCATGCTGTGGTTAGCAATAGTCTGCACCAGTCCTCTCGTCTCAAACATTTTATCGAAAGCGTGCATTGTTTAAGCTAGCATGTAAATTTATGATATCAAAGAGAATGTTTATATTTATTCAGTAATAAAAAAGTGGAAGTATTCAAGTTAATCCTGTCGGAATCTAGGAATTGTGTATGTGTTAGTAAAATACCTTAAAATGATACCCAACATTGTCGAAAATATTAAATGCAGTCTTTGTTTCAGAACTTTAGAGGAATATTTATGCAATTATGTAGAATGCAAAAGTATACTAATGTTGGTTCTGTAAATACAATTAAAACCTTTGTGGTGGTTCCGGTAATGTGCAAATACAATATTCATGTTCATTTTGCAATAGATTTCAGTTGCAATATTTGGGTAATTTTGGGTTAGTAGGATGAATTAACAGCCTGTAAGATGAATTCTGTTAGCTATAATTCCAAGCTATATGTGTCCATT
This sequence comes from Amphiduros pacificus, assembly GCA_949316495.1. NCBI lineage: Eukaryota > Metazoa > Annelida > Polychaeta > Phyllodocida > Hesionidae > Amphiduros > Amphiduros pacificus. The sequence goes on from OX439002.1 coordinate 4,519,988, forward strand.
ATGTTGACTTCGTGTGTATATTTTTAGTGGCAGTCTATGAACACCATGCTGGTTTAGAGTTATCTGTTGAAGCGGGCAATATGAACACCATGCTGGTTTAGACAAGCAGAGTTATCTGTTGAAGCGGGCAATATGAACACCATGCTGGTTTAGACAAGCAGAGTTATCTGTTGAAGCGGGCAATATGAACACCATGCTGGTTTAGAGTTATCTGTTGAAGCGGTCAATATGAACACCATGCTGGTTTAGACAAGCAGAGTTATCTGTTGAAGCGGGCAATATGAACACCATGCTGGTTTAGAGTTATCTGTTGAAGCGGGCAATATGAACACCATGCTGGTTTAGAGTTATCTGTTGAAGCGGGCAATATGAACACCATGCTGGTTTAGACAAGCAGAGTTATCTGTTGAAGAGGGCAATGTTGCTTTGCAGACTGGCAACAGTTTAGACCATTATTATACATATTAAGGCATGCGGAATGCCAGCAGTCATGATTGTTATATCAAGGAAAGCTAATGATGCACCATCAATGATAATAATATCCATATATTTGTTTGCAGAGGTGCCATGTTGTGCAGATCTCTTAGGTTAGGTTTGCCATACAGACGGTTAATGAAGCTCATGTGCAGTTTTTGTTAGTCTTTAGTTTGTTTGCCTCATGAAGTGTAAATCTGGTACGTTAGAGATCCCCATGCATGCAGTATTAGTCTTTGCATATTCTCATATATCTCAGAGTTTCAATATTCCCATGCATTCACTGTTATTCTATTTAAATTTTTCCCATGCATGCAGTATTAGTCTTTACATATTCCCATGCATGCAGTGTTAGGTATATTAAAGTTTCCCATGCATGCAGTGTTAGTCATGTAAATTAAAGAATCCCATGCATGTAATGTTAGTCAGGTACATTAGAGATTCCCATGCATGTAGTGTTAGACATGTAAATTAAAGAATCCCATGCATGCAGTGTTAGTCATGTAAATTAAAGAATCCCATGCATGTAATGTTAGTCAGGTACATTAGAGATTCCCATGCATGTAGTGTTAGGTACATTAGAGAATCCCATGCATGCAGTGTTAGTCATGTAAATTAAAGAATCCCATGCATGTAATGTTAGTCAGGTACATTAGAGATTCCCATGCATGTAGTGTTAGGTACATTAGAGATTCCCATGCATGTAGTGTTAGGTACATTAGAGATTCCCATGCATGTAGTGTTAGGTACATTAGAGAATCCCATGCATGCAGTGTTAGTCATGTAAATTAAAGAATCCCATGCATGTACTGTTAGTCATGTACATTAGATATTCCCATGCATGCAGTGTTAGGTACCCATGCATGCAGTGTTAGTCATGTACATTAGAGATTCCCATGCATGTAATGTTAGTCAGGTACATTAGAGATTCCCATGCATGCAGTGTTAGTCAGGTACATTAGATATTCCCATGCATGTAGTTTTAGGTACATTAGATATTCCCATGCATGCAGTGTTAGTCAGGTACATTAGAGAATCCCATGCATGCAGTGTTAGTCAGGTACATTAGAGATCCCCATGCATGTACTGTTAGTCAGGTACATTAGAGATCCCCATGCATGCAGTGTTAGGTACCCATGCATGTACTGTTAGTCAGGTACATTAGAGATGCCCATGCATGTAGTGTCTAGTATGTTCGACATCCCCATTCATGCAGTGTTAGGCTTTGGATTGTTTGATGTCACCATGCGAGCAGTGTTAGGCTTTAGGTTGTTGGATGTCACCATGCAAGCAGTGTTAGGCTTTAGGTTGTTGGATGTCACCATGCAAGCAGTGTTAGGCTTTAAGTTGTTGGATGTCACCATGCAAGCAGTGTTAGGCTTTGGACTGTTGGATGTCACCATGCAAGCAGTGTTAGGCTTTAAGTTGTTGGATGTCACCATGCATGCAGTGTTAGGCTTTAGGTTGTTGGATGTCACCATGCATGCAGTGTTAGGCTTTAGGTTGTTGGATGTCACCATGCATGTAGTGTTAGTCTGGTAGGCAGTATGAGTGCAGTGTTAGGCATTGGGTTGTTGGATGTCACCATGCATGCAGTGTTAGACTTTAGGTTGTTGGATGTTACCATGCATGCAGTGTTATGCTTAAGGTTGTCGGATGTCACCAAGCAAGCAGTGTTAGGCTTTAGGTTGTTGGATGTTACCATGCATGCAGTGTTATGCTTAAGGTTGTCGGATGTCACCAAGCAAGCAGTGTTAGGCTTTAGGTTGTAAGATGTCACCATGCAAGCAGTGTTAGGCTTTAAGTTGTTGGATGTCACCATGCATGCAGTGTTAGGCATTGGGTTGTTGGATGTCACCATGCAAGCAGTGTTAGGCTTTTGGTTGTTGGATGTCACCATGCGACAAGTGTTAGGCTTTAGGTTGTTGGATGTCACCATGCATGCAGTGTTAGGCTTTAGGTTGTTGGATGTCACCATTCAAGCAGTGTTAGTCTGGTAGGCAGTATGCGTGCAGTATTAGAACCATGTGGCTTCAGTCTCAGCATTATAGTATTGATGGTACCTCCTGATGTAGCGGTATTGCTCACCTGTCAAGCCAGTACTGCTCATACTGCTTGTCACAGTGTTGATTGTGTGTCCATTCTGAGCTGGTTTCACCTTGTATCGCAATAAATCCTGTGTTTTGTCTGTCTCCACTAGTTGAACTCCATCATCTGGCAGAGCCAAGGCACGCATCCCCAAACCTTTATCTAAGAATATCATGAAATAATGATTTATATTCAAATATCCTCATATATCATTAGATTAATTTTACTTTATAAAATGTGGGGTAAACTTTGCATTGCAATTATTAGAATATACGACCTATATAAACAAGATAGATGGATGAAGAAGCAGTTATACCTGTAACTCTTTCCCGGCCAAATACAGAATCCACCGGTAGAGGGGGCAGTGTGCCACTCTCAAAGGTTTCCTCCACCACTTTGGCTTGGCCGGAGCCATCGTCCACGACCACCACATTTGTACTGTGCACCTTCTTCTTCTTGCACCCATAGCACACGATAAGAATCATAATTATCAGCAGTAGTCCTGCCAAGACAGCAAACAGTGGGATGAGAATCCTCATGTTGCCGCTGCTGCCAGAGACAGGTTTGAACTGCACCTTGCCGGCCGGGAAGGTGAGGGAGCCAATGTGGACAGTCACAGTGTGTATCTGGTCCTCGTCAAGATCAGCGCACAACTTGGCGCGAATGCTGTTATACTGGATGTTGGTAACTTCGGCCTCACACAAACCAGAAACTACTCGGATATCCTGTGGTAACACTCCGGTATTTAACCCACGTCCCTGTAACAGAGTGCATGCAGAAATTACTGTATCTCTGCTTCAAACATTGGATGATTTCATTAATTGGTGTGATTAATTGGAGCAACCCGTATCAAAGGTAGACCTACCTCTATGATGATGTAGGATTCTGAAGACACCGTTTCCACGCCATCGTTGACAAATCTGGTGATCTCTGGGTCGTCATACACTCTGAATGGCCCTTTGTCTGGGAAGGTTTTACTGAGGTTTCTGTACGTGGTGACACCATCCAGATACAGACCGGCATCAAACATAAGAGAGGGCAAACTGTTCTCATCCGGGGCGCTCCTCTTCTTCCTTGAGCCGCTGGCACCGGACAGGACATCCTTCATACTGTACAAAGGGCACTCCATCGTGGTGGAGCTGCGAACTGTGCACACCTACAGCAGTCCAACAGAAGGTCATAACCGGATTTAGGAGCTAATAGGCAACACAATAAGGGTTTTTTTACAATCTTATAGGGCTTACCCAATCTGCAAGGACATTTCCATAGGAAGCCGCGTTCAGACTGGTGAGGATAAGGCTGGGAGCGGATACAGAATCAAGATGTCTGCCTGTTATTATCATCTTTACTCCACCACTGAAACATCGCAGCAAAAATATAAAGCACAGGAGAGGTAGTGAACATTAATATGGTTTTTGCTCTTTCAAAATATATGCGAACTATCGAGTTGTTTTTAACAAACCTGAAAAAGGTTTTCATCCTGTTTACTGATTCTATGACAGGATTTTGTTTGTATGTGAATGCTACATCCGACAATAATAAAAGGTCATCGTAGCCCTGTAAGTCGACAGTGCCACCTGCCGGTAGTTGTCGTGACGGCGCTGTCCTGCACAGAATTAGTCCACCAGATATACTGAAACAAGAACATATCGTGTTAAATGTGCATCACTGATTAAACACATCTATGGGTTAAAGATATCTGAAAGATTTTAAAGAAAATCTATATGTTTTGAAGGTTGTAACACTGAAGAATAAGAGTAAAAGATTGCCTCTAGTTCAGATATGTTTTGAGCATGAGGACTTACTATTGGCTTAGAGGCACACACGGTAATCCCTGTACTGATATCTGAGAGACCCGGATGTCATAGGTGAGAGGAATATTTATATGTAGCAGTGTTCCACCCGCTTGAGGTCCATAAGATGGGTCCAGCTCAACCGAGAGTCCATTCTGGTTAACAAACATACTGCCCTTTGAGAACTCATAAGGAATATTTTTCAAATACTTTTTCATAAAATATTCTGTTAACCATAACAATTCTCTTTAATAAAGTAAATTAGCATAGTGCTATATACGTTTATAGAATACTATTTATGATATATATTTACGATATACATGTGCATCAATAAAATCATGATTTGAAAAGCAAAGAGTTAAAATCGAAATAATAGACATGCAGTGAGCCTTGCAGGCGCCATACAGTTGGAATGCAGTTTGAGATGGAGGGTGACCCAGTATATCTGGTGGTGGTGGTGATCTGAGCATCACCGTCCGGACAGGACTCACAATCGCTCCATCCCTCACTCCCCTTATAGGTCCCCAGCGGGCAGGGCTCACAATACGTCCAGTTTCTCATTGGTTGGAATCGAGCCAGGCAACCAACTGCAAGGCACAAATCATTATTAATATAAGCTGCTACACCATTCTTTGAAAACAATTCTGATATTATGTATTGCTCTTGATGCAGTTAACTTACTGCTTCTTGAGATGGGTAGTTTTTCAGGCACTTGTCTTGGGATATTGCACATGAAGGAATCCCTGGCGCCCTCTGTCAGCGTGGTGACGTCACTAGGGCAGGCCTGGCAGTAGGGGATGAAGGGGTTGCCTGGACGGTAGAATCCCAGAGGGCACGGGCGGCAACCATTGGAGGTCAGGTCCCACTCCGTCCCCGCTGGACACGCATCTGAAAAAGAAAAAATGGTGATATATTTAGTTTACAAATTGAATTTCACCGATTATGCTCTCAATCAAATTTGTATGAAATCACAAAATACATTTTTATTTAAACGAATTTGGTGTTTAAATGTAAAAAAGTGCTTAGAACTGTGTTAAGGTGGTATGAGAATTTCTGTTTGCCTCAGGATTTACACTGACCAGGGTGGAAGAAGGGGGCATCCACATTGTCTGGTAGCATGAGGGGGATGCAGTGCGCCGGGGAGGTGGCCCCTTTGGTGGGGGTCATACCAGTTGCCACACATTGCATACAGGAAATGCCATCGAGGCTGAAGAAGCCGTGGTCACAGAGGATGCACATAGGTGGCGCTGCATTCCACTCCATACCCGGCGGGCACTCATCTGGAAAGGGGTAGTATATGTTAACATGCTGTCTATTTGATAATAAATATACATAGACATAGGTTGTTTACATAGCATACATGAATTATGGATGATATTTGAATAGGGAGTGAAACCCAAATGTTATTCAACAGAAATACTTCCAACAATAATATTTGAGATTTTAGTTTTTTGTGTTCAGTCCAGAATGAAAAATGAGAAACACCCATATTTTTGCCAAAGATAATTAAAACCTGTTTTAAGCATTGGTAGCACCAAAATGCCTTAATATGTTAATCAGCCGTTAAGAATCAACGTAAACATGGTAAAGCAACCTTTCATTTTGTATAAATGCAAACACGTGCTTCTGATAATCCTGTAAACATACGTTGATACTTCCAGAAGGACCGTGGTATATTATCATTCTTGATGCAAGGCACCTTTTGGTGCTGCCTCAGCGCCCCCTAGTTGTGTATATTACCCTTTGTCTTACTATTAGATGCATCAGCGCCCCCTAGTTGTGTATATTACCCTTTGTCTTACTATTAGATGTATTCAAAGTGATAAAACATGATAAATTTGACTCTTCATATAAACGATTTTGCAATAATAAGTATATTTTCAGATAAATAAATCAAGGGACTTAAACTGATTAGCCGCATTTTATCAGACTGACAGTTCCAGAGCTCATGGACAGTAAAAGTAGGACCATAGGAATACTGATCTGGGTTGGCCAGATAGTTTCAAAGTGTTCACAACACGTTATAGTCTCTTTTTAAAGAAATCATTCTTGTTAGTTTACTTATCTTTATATTTTCTATTATAAAGCATTACCATATTGAAAGACTTTATCTGAAGTAGACTCTGCGGCCCCACACATGGCAGGGTGCTTAGCCCCTATCCTGGGAGTGGGCTGATCGTCCGGACACCCCTGGCAGGAAGCTTGGAAGCTCTGGTCTCTGTAGGTCCCCAGGGGGCAGGGCCTACACCCCTCTGGCTGGGATGTCCACTCAGTACCAACTGGACACTCCCAGTGACTCACTGAAATCAGGAAATCTCTTGGATACATATATGTACATGTGCTAATATACATTATACAATTTACACTTACAAGTATTAGCTAATCTCAGTGGGAACTTTACAGGACCTTACATATTATAATAGGATATATTGCTCACATTTGGCACCAAATGAAGCGATGAGGTCTAGTTGCTCTGCATCCATACAGAGCATCTTGTCCACCGCGCCCTCATACAGGGTGTAGGTATTGGCGTCACAGGGGTGGCAGGAGGACCTCTCCCCGTCAGCCTTCCGGTACCAGTCCTTAGGACAAACCCTGCATGTATTCACCAGCGAGGCAAACTCCGTCCCTGAGGGACACATGGCTGCAACATAATCCTACTACTGTATACCTCAAGAAGTCATCAAGATATTAAGTTATATACCTGTATGGTTGGTCCATAGTTGCCCTTACAATTTGAACTGCTTGATGGGCAGGATATTTGAGTGATACAGGCAATCTTCAAGATCTGAATTATGCTGAACAGTGCCTGCTTTTAATCTGGCTCTGAATATGGTAATATTGGTTATCATTATTGATTATGTAATTAGATTTGTCTGATTTTGATTATTCAGATTTAATTACTTCAATATCGATTGTGATATCTGTCAAAATATTATATTTATAAAATAACTTCATAAGTTTGCCTTCGTTTCTAGGGAGATTTAAATATATCATTAAAAAAATGATTAATGATTCAAATTTTCATTTGAAAATTTCAATTTTATCGGACTGATTAAAAGCACTACTAGCATAGATAAAATGCAATACGTAATTGTTAGAAACCAGTTGCCTCGTAACAAAACCAAATAAGATTATACCTGAATCATATATTAATGGCATTCTAAACAATAAAGACATTAGTTCTCATTGTATTTTAAGGTATATAAAAAGTCAATTGAGTTCTTACCGGACGTGAACACATCTTCCGGTGTGACTTTAGCGATGCAGTCGAAGGGAGACTGTGCAGCCCAGAAGAGCGTGACGCGGTCCTCGGGGCAGGGCTGACAGGCGGCGCTCCCCAGGTACTGCCGGTACGTGTTCACGGGGCACGGCTCACACACAGAGGTCACGGCGCTGAGAGACAGCCCAGCTGGACAGTCTCCCTCTAATCATCAAATACACAGCAAATATATGAATAAAACACATAGTAAATGCTATAATCATACCAGTTATTGAAAACATAGTGTGGATATTGAGGCTTAGTGTCATCCTCTGGTTGATTGACACATAATCTTACACATAATAAACTATAATCTTACATAGATATTACTAGTTGGACAAAGTGTGGTCACTTATAGACAATCCAGCAGAATACTCACTTCCTGGACACGAAAGCCTTAGTTTTAATTGTTTAGGCTGTATCGGTTCAGATAGAAGTCTGTCACCAGGACTTAATGCCCTACTCTTTTGGAAGAGTAACTTGGTACTCTAGGGATCACATACTGTAGGTGTTCATAATAAGACACTGCAGGGCATGTTCTTACCTCTGTAGCACTGCTGTAGGGAGTGTGATCCTATCTGGGCTGTACTGGTCCCATCAGGACATCTCACACACCAGTAGTCCTCGCCCTTAGTCCTGTATGTATCGTAAGGACATAAAGTACAGCCCTCTTCCTCACTGGACCACTGATATCCAGAGTCACACGAATCTACTCAGGAATCACATAAACAAACAAGTGTACATGACTAATGTTACAAAAGATGGATTTCATTATTGCATATATAGTTTACATATTATGGCTTTTAGCATTTTAGGCACTGAATGACCTTATGTTTGATGTGCCTTTAAGCCACTATTCATTCATTGCATATAATGATATGTAAACTAGTGTAACACAATAAGGAGGGGTTCCCGTAGAGGTTGTGTTTGGCCGGCTTACCTCTGAGACCAATAGGTATGTCACAGTCTGAGATGAGGCCCGCCCCGATCTCCTCTGTGATGAACCCGGGGGGACACTTCTCACATCGTTCTTGCAGACCCTGTCCTCTGAAGTAGCCGATCCGACAGGGTACGCACACGTCAAACACTTCATCCGCCTCAGTTCCTACTGGGCAGTTGGCTGAAAAGGACATTCACTCTTGCTTTTGAAAACAGAGTTCACTCCTGGTTTGCTAACAAAGATTAATATAATTCTTTTTGAAATTGTATAGAATTATAGGTGTAATAACATATTTATGCATCTGCCTCAGTTACAGTTGAAAAGGGACGTTCAACTCTTGTTTTTTTGTCGACAGACTATTATATATTTTTGAGTGAATTGAAAATAATTTTAGATGCAATATTATTATTTTTGTGCACACCGTAGAATGTGATTTTGCTGACCTGGTAGGAAGGTGGGAATGAGTCCTTCCGCAGTGACGATGAGTGCCATGAGTACACACAGTGCCAGGGTCATGTACCTGTCCATGGTGTCACACTCCACCCAGCAGCAGGCCCACCTCGCCACGCTCACACTCCTCCTGCACACAGCCCTCCTGTTATACCAGTAACCACCTTCCCTCCTCGGGATGAGTCCCTCGCCATTTAGGATGTGTGTTTTTCTATTAATTAGTCCGGTTCTGGCATCATCAGCACCCTGAGTATTGCTGCATTGAGTTGCTTCATAGCATTGGGCGCCATAAGCGTCCAGAGTGTCATTCATGAGGCAGTATATTGCCCTTGCTGTGTGATGGGGATGTTTGTTTATTGTGTTGTCCTGGGATGCGTCAATGTGTTATCCAGGTCAGTACATGCAGGGATCGTGCATTCTGGTGCGTGTGCATGTTACAGGTAACCCTGGCTCTATATATAGACTGCTAGCCTTCACTCCAGACCCTGCTACTCAGCTTCCACGTCCAGACTGGAGGAATGTCTTACTGCAGGTCATGGGATCTGTAAGAGAGCGATCAGGCAGATCAGATCCATGTTTAGATATACGCCCTCTGCGTATTACTTAAACTTATTCTAGATTTTACATGTTGCAGAAAGGAATTCGTGGACTTACCATAATGAGGTATCACTCCCAATAAAAGCGATGTGTCACCCTAAAAGGGAATAAGACTGAATAGTGAAGTTAGCTGTTACAATACAACATATCTATGAGGTGTAATGCATTGATGCATTATTGAAAGCTTGTAAATAGGGTTGGTTATGTTCTATATGGGTATCATGCATGCATTATGTTTGCATGACTCACTATTGTGTTGGAACCATGACATGCGAAGTGTGCCGCTAAACTATTTTTTAAACAATAAATCCATTTTGCACAATCGAACTATTTCCGACATAGTATCGGACCAATTAGCAGACATGGTGTGACCTAATTAGCGCTGATGCCAGCTTCTACAGTTGGTGGAATATATGCTTCTGCGTGCGGTCCTCATTTCATGTGCGGATTCCTTTACACGTGTGTTGATTCACATATGCGTGTGTCTCATAGAGATGTTTGTAGCCTTTTGTGGAAAGCATATCTGAGGCACAATTAACTATGTCATTTTGTATTAGGGGTATTACAAAATCTTGAGACATTTCATCCGACTTTCAGCCCTTGCAGTACTTTCATAGCTTGGGTACATTAATTACTATTTATTTTGTCGAAAAAAATTATTTTGGCAAAACAATACAATAGCTTGGCAGAGTAGGTCGGCAGAAATAAACTCCCGACATAACATGTGATACAAATTCTCGCGAAGTTGGTTGAAATATATCAAATTCCATTCATAACTTTTTAAGAGGGACACACTTCCAAAGAGAAGGAGGAGGGGAAAATCTGTTTGTCCTGTAACGAAAATAACGTGTCTCCTTTGAACTACTTCCGTGTCATTGACAAGGCCACATCGACAAAAGTGAATTTATTTTACCTTTAAGAATGCATGTTTTGTTATCACCAGATAGGGCATGAGGTAGTCATAATGTGATTGTAGTGAGTACGTGTTAGTAATGCTGCTGAGGATGAGCGATGTATGTTTAATCTGCACAGGTGCATCAGATGTCCCACCTCAAACAAACTAGCCTATTCATTTTTGTGGTTGCATTAAGAGTGGCAGCTGCTCGCATCAATACTACTGGGGCGGGTGCTGATGACATAACCGATATATAGGATGGAATAGCCGCCCTTCAATCCCAAATGCTCATGCATCATTTGTAAATGAGCAGTTAAAAAAACATATTATGTTGGCAATAGCCTCCTTTATGTTCTAAATATAAGAACTGGCTGATAATGCAGTACAGGGTAGGTCGGCAAAGTAGGTTAACAAAGTTAATTTTTAAAGGTTGGTAGTAGCTTGGTAGAGTAAATGTACAGAGTAAGTAGGTAGAGTATCTTGGCAGAATAGCTTAGTAGCGTAGCTAGGGAGAGTAGTTTGGCAAAGTAAGTTGATAGAGTAGCTGGGCAAAGTAGATCGACAGAGTAGGTCGACAGAGTAGGTCGGCAGAGTAGGTCGACAGAGTAGGTCGACAGAGTAGGTCGGCAGAGTAGGTCGACAGAGTAGGTCGACAGAGTAGGTCGACAGAGTAGGTCGACAGAGTAGGTCGACAGAGTAGGTCGGCAGAGTAGGTCGGCAGAGTAGGTCGGTAGAGTAGGTCGGCAGAGTAGGTCGGCAGAGTAGGTCATCAGAGTAGGTCGGCAGAGCGGTCTAATATTGTCATGGTAAGAGATCTGAATATCTCTGATTTAGAATCAACTTTGATGCTGTTCCGTGCCGGTTCCATAGTATGCAGATTTCGCCAGGTCTCTGCAGCTGAATATGTGGGCTCAATCGATTAGTGCACACATTCCTGACTTTGTTTTTGTTTTCATAATTTCCATCCTGATGCACAATTTGACCTTGAATTATATTCAAAAAGTCCATCGGTCCAGAATTCTGTTAAATTTCAATTATTAATATTTTGAAGCAGATTATTTACAGCTCATTATGATAACAAATTGCTTAATAGTTGAAGCTGTTGACTCAGATAATTAATATGTGTTTTTTTTTCAGATACAGTTTTCCTTAATTGCCGCAATAACTGGGGCTCGGTGATTGCCTGATGACGGTAAATACTGCAACTGCACCAATCACTGTGTGTCGCATCGATTGCTTCAGAAACCAGAAGTCATTAAGGCAGATGTAGCGAGGACAAACATTACTAACGTATCAAATTTTTAAACATGATTTCTTTATGAATTTATAATGTCTTTTATGAAATCATATCAACTTTGATCAATGATATAACACCACCATTTGATCTGTGATGGTGTCTGTTCAACTTATCAGTATTGCATTATATGTCTATGACCATCGCAGCTTCATAGCAAGTTTCGTCCTGTAGAGCTCTTTGTGGTGTGAAATCATGGTGGAACTAGACACGACAAATCCATTTGCAGTTTTAGACATCTTTTACTTTGAGGCAGCTCGCTTGCATTACGATGTTTAATTGGGCATGACCGACCTTGTGAAGCAAAGCTATGACTGTGTAATTGAAAAAAAAAAATATTATAATTACTCGCACTGTATAGGTTTCGCGGTGCGACGCGTCAAACTTTCCCATTACGCATTATAAATTAAAGTAACTGCTTCTTTATAAACTAAAGTAATATGACTTAATATTATAACACAATGTATGTGCATATTTTGGTAAGGTATATCTCAGTATATTTCCTTCATCATACGGGCTTAGCCCTGGTTGTGCCGGAAACTTGATCGCTTAATGGTGAGACCGTTTTCACGGCCGGTGAGTCAGGAACGTGTCAGGTCAATTAGTGATTGGAAATCAATTGATCCCCAATATGTGTACCTGTATCAGGGCAGGGAGAGCGATATTAGAGGTTATAGCTTGCCTAGCTCCGTCACGTTATGACCCATCACCAATCTTAGGGGCCGTCCATTGAGTTGAGTGTGGGATGAAAAAGGAAATCAGTTGCAAAGGGGGGAGGGGGGGTCCAGAGTGCTGTTCATACTTTTTTGTATGCTTATCCCACATATTTGACTTTTCAGGAAGTCAAATGTAATCAGTTCAAATAGGTGTCGGGTAAAGTGTAAACATTGTATACAGTATCATGTCTCTCTGTCAGACTCTGTTTACACAGCAATAAATGATCTTCAAATACATGGTCACCCAGAGTGCAATTAACAAGTTGACTACATCAGACCTGTTCTCTCTCAACATGCTTTGATATTGAACACAGCAGTTTTGATAGCAGTATGAATAGACACATATCTAGACAGATTTTGTTATTCATCAAAGAAGTGCACCAGACAATTAGACCAGAATGCTGGAAAGGTACACAATCATGTTCACAGGCCTCAAGCACTGTTATCTTCATTCTGGCCAGATCATTCAGCCTGCAACCATGGCTAAAAAGATGGTTCAGTCTAAGTTATTTTTTTCTCAAAAAGAATCAACAATCAAAGTGGATCCTATTGTGAAAAATCCAGTGTCAGATTTTGACAGAGTGACAAACAAGCTATGGGAAAAGAATGTAATGTGTGGGATGACATCTTGGAAAGTTGCATACCAGGGGGGAGGGGGGGGGGGTCTAACAGAAAAGGAAGTGAATTTCCTTTTTCATCCCACACTCAATTCAATGGACGGCCCCTTAATGATCAGTAACTTTGAAGGTATCCATTTATCATTATCCATTTATCCATTTATCATTATCTATATATATATATCCACACTTTGACATTCAAACACAAAATATTTGTTATGTTTTTAAACAAACATTGCTAATAAGTTTGAAAAGACAAATACAGGTTTCCCGGAAGTATTTCGGAATATGCAAGATGATGAAAATGTTGGGGTTTATATAAAGCTTTGGTTGGGTTATATCACGCTCATAGCGCGATCAGACTGTCATACAGATATTGGGAAGGCTGATTGTGAGTACACAACACGTGTGCTATACTCATCTCTGACATCTGTCACACAGGGTTTCTTTACATGAAACTTTCTGATTGACACTCAGAGTTGGCACTCTCTCATTCGTCCATTAAACACACATCTGCACGATTCACGCTCATTGCTCTATATTCATTGTATTCCTGGCATAACACTCCACATACATTTTTTACAGCAAAATATTCTCCAAAAAAACAGTAACACTGATAAAAGACGCTAACCTTTTAGTTTAAAGTCCTTGAATAATGACAAAAATGGTGTGAGGCGATAACCCAACTGTCATGCAAGAACGGACACTATCTTGTCAATCCAAAAGGTACAAGTCAGCAAAATTCTAGTAAAACATGGCAGATTCTAACCAGGACAACACTAGACGAATATTGATTTCATACGGACTTACATATTTGATAATTCGCATAACATTTAGCTTACTACAGGTCAATCAGTATATTCAGCTTTAAACAAAACAAAACATTTTAAATAAAACATTAAAGGTAAGACTAAGTAATGCTAAGTAATATTGATAAAATCTGTTTATATATTGTTTGCTCTGTTATGAAATAAAAGGTATATGTAGTATTGTGTTGTTAATAGACAATCAAATAAGAAGAAATCTTATATGTGTACTTAGCCTGGCTGGGAAAAAGCCATGTCATATGCCAAGATTACTGCCAGTGCGTCCTCTCATCTTTAACCAGTCCAGGATACTTACATCAAAGCCAAGGCTATTGTCCTCTATGGAAGTTATGACCATATATCGCTCATCCCACTATGATTTTACCAGAGATGTCATGGTACAGTGAAGCATCTCCCAGTAATGATGCATATAACTATATACATATATTTGTCAATCACTATTCCTTTGTGCTTTTGTAATATCCTTGGAGTAGACCTTTGTGTGGGTATTCTAATAGTGTATGCTGTCACAGACAGATGTCATAACAAAGCACACATGGTTCAGGTCATAACAAGTTGAAATATTAGGTAGTATATTGATTATATTACACCAATGTGTGCTTTGTGAAAAGCATGTATCCTAATAGAGAAAAAAACAAGATCAAAAGTTGCAATATGATATATGTGTGCTGTGTATACTTGTGTATGATACTTTGCCTTTAACTTTATTACACATGCTATCATTTCTAAATTGTAAGGATTGATATATATCATAAGTATAAATGCAGCACTTTGTTTTTGCAATGATATGTAGGAATTCCCTGACTGACTCAGACCGTGAGATCTCCATATGTTGTTGTCATTTACCAATGTCCGCATAAAATATTCATCCCCAATTTCCAAACACTCAGTGTCATATTTTCCCCAGCAAAAAAACCCCAGTGGCGTCAATATAGTTTTTGACTAATTGGTCAAATATGGCTTACCTTCTGGCTAGGTGTGTTTGTGAGGTGTGGTGATGGGTAGAGTTAGATGCGGAGTGGTGTCCACGGGGACGGGAGGGGCATGTGTCTCTGTCTATTGATCTCAGCGTGGCGGCAGGGTCTCATCATCTGCGTCAGACTGTGCTGCAGCTTACTCCCGCGGTACCGCTCCACGCAGGTAGTAACAATACATCCTAAACATACCTCTATCATATCATGTGCGGGCGCCAAATATCAGGTCTGAGTCTATGATATAAGTGGGTTATATGCTCTTTAAAGGTCCCCCTTGATGTGCATATATATTTGTCTGTTTATTGATGTTATGCGAAGCAAACAGCAGCAGAGGCACAGCAAACCCAACCAATGCAAACATGGATGTGTGCGCATCCCCCATATGCATTGCATTTCACAAAATGAGAACTTTTTTTACTCCTGGATTATTCACATTGACTGAGTTTCAGCCCCCCCCCCCCCGTCCTCATGTTGGACACTCACAGCATGGACAAACTTCATAATAAGGTTCACAGGGGATGATAACAGTCAACATTCCCACAATCCGCTCAGCTATCATCATACCAGACATCAACATCAGCAAAGTATTGGAAAAACCTGATGTATCATTTAATTAATGTTCCAACAGCTTAAGTGATATAGGTCATGCCACTGGATCATCGTGTCAAAAGGATCAATAATTAATTAGTGATTCTGTAATTATTGGTTATAGATCCCTAAGAAGCCCCTTCATCCCACGTGACCTAGATCCAGTATCTATTATGAATGAGGAGGTGTGTCTTGCATCAGAACTACTCCATTGTTCACCCCAGTCTTCATAGAGCGCAGGGCATTAAGAAACCTGCAAGGAACATATGCTAATTACATATGTGGTCTTCATAGAGCGCAGGGCATTACATATGTGGTCTTCATAGAGCGCAGGGCATTAAGAAACCTGCAAGGAACATATGCTAATTACATATGTGGTTTGTAGTGCAGTTCTGAGTGCATGAGTATTCTAGAAATGTGTGTCTGTGCGGGCTTGATCATCGACGATTCACGTCATGGTGGGTACACTATATATACAATGTACACAGGTGAATCCAGCGAGACAGTTGCTAAAAAAGGGGGAGATTTTTGCCATCACAAGAATTAATGATTTGTAGGTTTGCGCATGCGTACAGAGCAGTGAGATCACGAAGCATATCAACTGTGTCCGCCTCTTTTATGCTCTCCTGTTAATTGCCCTAAAAGTTAGCGTGTCTGGAAGCGACACCGGATAGACGCCTGTTGCCAGGCAACCAGGATAAACAATGCTTCGTTTTCCATGGCAACGTCGCATCAAGCCAAACACAACGTACAATGTGTTTCAGTGATTCATGTAAATATATGATGAGGCGTCTTTGTGAAAGCATGACCAGGAACTTATAATGGGAAAGTTAAACAGGACTTTGTTTGGCATATTGCTTCCCCAGCAAGGCAGGGACTGTGATGGTGAGAGACAGATGAAATAAAAATCCCCCCACTCCAGCCAAGTAGATTGACAATATTGGAACATGCATTAGAAAACAGAGACATAACTGGGCCATTTTGAAGGGGTGAAATGTAAAATTAAGTATGCCAATGTGTGTTAAATGAAAGACCGAACTGCTACCTGGTTGTCAGGTTTTTTTTCTGGGGAGGATGTTTTTCTTGGGGGCCATCTTAATCTGTAACATTTTCAGTGGAGAATGGTTTCAAGTCGACTGTTACCGTCACTAATGAACATCTTGTTATGGTGTGCGGGTCTGTACACGAGAGGCCAGAAACTCGGTCTAGGCTTCAAGGGACGATTCCAGGACTCAAACCAAATTAATATTAAGAATATTTTTAATTGACAGCTTCGAATCATTTAATTTCATTCCACACAAATATATATAAATATTAATTGATGTGATGAATAAATTATATTTTACTTTACTAAATAAATCATAACCCTTTAACAACGACCGTTTATTTATATTTATTCTTTATTACAAAATGTGATTATAACATTATCAAATTGCACAGAATTTCAAACCAGTTGATTTGAACATTGTTTTCATCACTTGCACACGTGCATTGGTCCTCTGTACCTTGCATATTACTATGCATCTGCCTCCAGTGAGCAAACAGCCTACTCCCCGGGGTCAACTTTCTTAGCATTATAGGACCCTAGAGAAAGTCTCTATATTTCTCTATGATAGGACTGAGAATGAATGTGCTCCATAGAAGTGACTGATGTCTACACATTCCTCCTCCCTCGTGTAATATCTCATAGCACCATACATTATTAGACATAGAACCATAAACATCTCAAAAATTACCACACATCATAAGCTGAGCTTTATCAACTTTTAATCACATAAATAGATAACTGGACCAAAATCTGTTTAGAACACAAATATTTCTCTATTTCAGAATATGTTAAATCATATTATAAAATTTATGCCAAAAATTGCCTGATTTTATATTTTTGCACATTTTGAATCAAGTACATGGATTATTCACTCCATCAAATCATTTTGTTTACCACCAGGTGGCATTGCAGTCAAGGGGTGGCAACTATATATAATGGCAACTTATATATATATATATTGCTGTCAACTGATTCTTGCAAACAAATGCATCATCATATTCCCTACATTACTTTCCTAATCTTCTACTTAATTTATTCATTATCAGTCAAGGCACTTTAAAATCACTCTTTTCTTCATTCAAATCAAGGATCCATGTAGACCGAGTTTTAAACTATACAATGACAGGAGAGTTCCCAAACCAAATTCTCCAATTAAATATTACTGCCGGGAAAACCAGTTAAAGTGATGATACAGTAATCTGCATAATGTGCATGCATAATAAAGAATCACATAAAATCTGTCCAATAAATAAATTGCATGTGTATCTACACTGAGTCTGTACAAGTGATAATGATATCTATAACAAAGATGATGGATGATGATGATAATGCTATACAAATCCATGATGATGATGATGATGATGATGATGATGATGATGATGATGATTCATGTGGAGTGGTGAGATGAAAACAAGATGCAGGATGTCAACATCAGTATAATACAGTGTGTGATATTAATGCAGTATATATATACCAGATGGCAGGAGTGCATGATATTAATGTGGTATATATACACTAGAGGGCAGGTGTGTGCATAATGTAGGAATGTCAAGTGACGGCTTTAACATGGCTCGGACGTTGCTCACAATATACCATGCTGGACATTAATTGTGGGTTTTTAAAAAACCTTTTGCACGGGTATCAAAGTACACTTAATTCATGTCTTATTTTCACAACATTTAAACTGAATTCAAAAACTCGTTATACTTTTACATTTTGTACTGAAAGTTTCAATCATTTACTTACTTTAAACTTAATTCCTAATCAATTATATTCCACACCTAATAAAGAAATGGTAATCTTTGTATCATGGTTGTCTAGAATTCAGTTTGTAAGAGAATATCACAGATATCTGGTAGATTCACATCATCATTCTCCCCTGGATTATATACAAAGATGTCTACATATCCACATTGGCAGACATACAGGTCTGCCACCTAGTGGCATCTCTGTGTACTCATATCAAAGTGATTAGCTGCAAGTAGTGAGCAAGGACAGACTGAGTAGATATCGGAGAAGATCACATGGCTGAGTATTATGCAGACCAGTAGAACAGTTATGCCACGAAGAGTTGAACCTAATTCATGTTTATTGGTAAATATTGGCATGGGGATGTTCTGTGTAGCCTATCAGGAATATAGACATAAACCACAAAAGTTTCTGACAGGGATTCCTAGTTTATATGACATGACCATGGTGCTAGAGGACCAAGAAGAGCGCACTGCTCAGGTGAAAAGCTGCTAAACTTTTATTCAAAAATAATAATCTGAGGGTGGTTCTTGTCAGAAGGAACATCCCTGTGTTGTGTGGTACGTGCTGGTGGCAGAATAGAATGCTGTGGTTGTATTGATATCTTGCCTGGTCACCATCTCAAGGCAACATTAAGCGTGATGAACAGTTAGCTAACTCTGGTTCTTCCAAACTCATAACCTCTCACACAACTTCTTCCACTGCACTAAACGATACTTTGGCAAATACATTCTCATCTCATTGTTTAACACGAGTTAGGTTGATCTTTATAGCTTTTTAAAATACTGTTATGTAATGAGATTGTATTCTCTGTACAATTCCCTGTTGTGTATCACCCATGGTAGTGCGGGAGATGAATACTTGAAATGTTGACAATGTATTACACACATATACTGCATCAAGGAATGGTTCTATTTATCTGGGACTTGTCACAGGACTACTATGGCACAGTGTTTCACCACTTTCAGATCAGCACTTTCAGACAATACTTCACATTTGATTTGGCTTTTCGATATACTATTATGTATGAATGATGTGTTGATCTGAGTGGTTGTGTCAGACTTGATACATTATACCTCCATTTGGCTTAAGTAATATAAGAGCAGTCAGCTTCATTGATTGGACGATTACAAAAATATAAATAATACATTCATGATATGGAATAAATAATTATGGACTAGGACACTGTCAGGTTCAGCAGACTCAACACCAGACTTTATATAACAAGTCTTGACTAATTGTCTCTCAGTGAACAAATCTTCCTCTCTCCTTGTTGCCGCACTTTGCTCGACACTTCTAATTTAACTAGGCACCAAAACAAGCCTAGGCTAATGCATTGTTCACCATTTTAAGAATCGGTCGCCTTTGGCCTGTTTGAAGGGTGTGTTATGAGACCAGTGGTCACGGCTGTGGCAGTTATGGTTACCAAGGCAACAATGGTACCAGTTGGCACATTTGTCTCTGACTGCCTTTAATACAGGTCTTATCCCAGGAATGATTGATAATTGTCTTGTGGTTGCCCTGTGGTGCCCTCTATATGACCATCCATACATTAGGCTACAGGATCAACCTGACATACCAGCATAGGCCCTCTAAATGTCTGTTGTTTGAAGACTCTCTAAAGTATCAAATGTAGAGTTGTTCATGGTGAGTTCTTTCTGGAATGCCAAGTTTTCATATGCCGGTGGTGAAATGATGTGCCCATTCTTTTTCAGGGAGTGTCTTGA
The DNA here is from genome assembly GCA_949316495.1 of Amphiduros pacificus. NCBI lineage: Eukaryota > Metazoa > Annelida > Polychaeta > Phyllodocida > Hesionidae > Amphiduros > Amphiduros pacificus. The sequence goes on from OX439002.1 coordinate 4,540,027, forward strand.
GCCGTTCATGTTGCCACTGTTCCGTTTCTGCTTGACACTTTCGTGATGTGTTAAGGCTGCCTTCAGGTATATGTCACCATTCTGCTTGTTGGGTTTGGATCCTGGTAATTTATTGAAATGATCAAACTCATCGTTGTACATGTCTACCGTCATCTCCTGTTCATCGTAACTCTTGGCTAACGTAGCTTCGATGGCATTCTCGTCCAGGGAATTCCCGCATTTGCTGAAACGAAAAACCAATACAAAAATGATCTATATATCTATTTATGATCTCTCATATTACGAGGGAAGAGCCATGTATTTATTTTGTCCTCCCATACTAAACATTAATATTTTAGTTCCCAGCCATCGTGGCTTTATGACTTGAGATGCTTTTATCAGTTGAGACGCACCCAGGATATTATTGGTTGGTGTTGATAATTCAAACTTATTTGTTCAATTGCATATTTAATTTTCAAGAATTACACTGTAATGAAGGTAGAATGCCTTCAGATGAGATAAATGTACAATAGCTGTACATGTACCTCCTATGGTGTATCATTCAATTCAGAAGTGCAGTGAGATTAATGAAAGCAATTTGTTTACATCTTTAGGTAAAACGATTTTGCAAATTCCACACAAAATGTGTCCACAAAATATATTATGACTTTTATAGTTAATATTCATTATCATTAATGAAAAGACAAGAAAAGCAATATTTTAGAAACCCTGGTGACACACAATGCAAAAGAAATTACTCAATGCTGATCTGTATATTTTGTACTTCTCAAACAAAGCAAAACCTTTTTTAAAAATTTTGTGTTCCTTTAAAATTCTGGTGAACAAAAACTCAAATGATATGTTTGCTGACATATAGGACAAGTAAACACATGCACTGTGAATGATGCTATATATAAAGTGCCTTTCCTCTGCAGTAGGTTTGGGAATATATGTTTCTACCTAAACATGTCTGTCTGTCTGTTCATGCAGTGATTGTGTGGCTTACCTGGAAGGCCACTATAATCTTGTATTTTGAGATGCTCTAAAATTACATTGGCACTCAAGTCTTAATATTAATTTGTACTTTAAACATGTGATACAACTCACAAAGATAATGTATGAGAAATTAAATAATTTCATGTAATTTTAAATTTGAAGAAACCTAAATCACCACCATTGAAAGCATTGCACACAGGAAAGAGACTGGTCCAACACAGGAAATACAGACTGGTTCCACACAGGAAGTATAGACTGGTTCCATACTGGAAACGCTGACTGGTTCCACACAGGCAGTACAGACTGGTTCCACACAGGAAGTATAGACTGGTTCCATACTGGAAACGCTGACTGGTTCCACACAGGCAGTACAGACTGGTTCCACACAGGAAACACAGACTAGTTCCACACAGGAAGTACAGACTGGTTCCACACATGAAGTACAGACTGGTTCCACACATGGAAACACAGACTTGTTCCACACAGGAAGTACAGACTGGTTCCACACAGGAAGTACAGACTGGTTCTACACATGAAGTACAGACTGGTTCCACACATGGAAACACAGACTTGTTCCACACAGGAAGTACAGACTGGTTCCACACAGGAAGTATAGACTGGTTCCATACTGGAAACGCTGACTGGTTCCACACAGGCAGTACAGACTGGTTCCACACAGGAAGTATAGACTGGTTCCACACAGGAAACACAGACTAGTTCCACACAGGAAGTACAGACTGGTTCCACACAGGAAACGCAGACTCGCTCCACACAGGAAATGCAGTCTGGTTCCAGATAAGAAACAGTTTGGTTCCTATTTGTCCAGAGGCTAGTTATGCATCATATAATCTCATTCCCTATAAGACATTTTCAACTATACCATTCAACATGCCTTTCTTATTGACTTAAATATTATAGTACTATTTATATGTTGGCATTCAGGGAATACAAAACTAAATCTAATGCAACCAAATTTAAACTAACCTAAATATATATCCAAATCATACTATGATAAAAGTTGTACAGTGATATTAAAAGAGATTAATATTTTACACTGCAAGGCAATTAGCACAAATGAGAACTCTCACACATGAGTGTTAATCCATCTTATCCTGTATTTACACATATGTATCTTGTTTATACCATACATATACCGTGTCTACAATGTACTTCAAAATTCTTGCTTAAGAAATAATATTTTTGTCTGTTTATTGTTGTGGCAGTTTAAACAAAACAGTAAATTTATTGTATAAATGACAAGATACGTGATTCCTGTGACATCACAGACATATTCATTGTGACCTCATGAAGAAAATATGTAGTGACATATGCATGGTGACATCACAGATACATGCATGACATCACTGAGACATTTCCATTGTGACATCACAGAGATATACAGAAAGTTATACGTATTATGGTGACATCACAGACATTATGCAGTGCACCACAGAGGGACAGACAACACTGAGCAGGAGGAGTATTAAGAGTGGATGACGCCATGATATCACCTGGGTAGACAGGGGTCATATTCGCAAGGTCGATGTACAACTGATGCTTTCGCCTGGGCCATATGCTAAGATGTACGGGCTAAAATGGGCAATACAAACAATTGGCATGTACATGTATATCAATATATTTAGAATTATTTAACTCATTACATATCTGTATAGAACTCAGTTTACTGTGGAATGAAAGGCTATGGTTTAACCTGCCCAGGACTGCTACCATGACAACAGATGGTCTGTCCATTAAGCCCTTCATACCATAGTAACATACATGTGGTTATATCACAGTTATAGTAGATCACTGAACTCACAAATAAGCAAAATATCAGTGATATGTTTATCAAATCACAGCTCAACTATTTTTTTCAATGGGTAGGGAGGGAAGATGACTGCGACAATAAGGATATGATGATTTCATTGATTGTATGAGCTTGCTCAATGATACTTTCTGGTAACAAATATATTTTGCTTGGATCTCAGATGCGCTATAAGTATTTTTAGCTGGTGCCTTGAACGGAGGAGTATCAATGAGGAATAAGACACTTTCCTGATCCAACCCAGATATCAAATCATAAACATGTGGCTGTGTTTCTCTCATGCAAAATAATAAACAGGGAAATCATATTATTTCTGAGATTCTCTTTCATTGTCATGCCTTTGGGGAATGTTGGGCTTTTTCCTTTCACTGGCGTTAAATGTTCCAAGAAATTGTCTGTCTATCGCATGCTCACTTTAAGTTTATTGGACAAAACAGGAATGACATTAAATGCAGAGTGAAATATGTCACACTATTAACACATTAGAATAATATCTAGACATCATGTGTGTTACTAAGACATTTAACATGTGTACAAACACTTGATGTTATTGACACCCTGAGCAGACAGAGTAGAGGAGGTAAGATAGGGTTGGAACTCACCTGTCAGTGTCCGAGTCCCGCGGCCAACCATTCTCATACTGCTCCAGCCAGATGGGATTAGAACTGCAAACACAAACAGAACATGCTGCGTGTACTACCACTTGGCCAAACTGATATCTCACATTATGATCCGTTTTGATTGATGTTTCATATTTATACATTATTTGCCCATCTAATTTATCCCCAGTTTCAAATGTTTAACGTTTGTTTGGAATTTAAGATTAGCAAATAAAAAAACAATATTCTTATCACCATGGCAACCAGGATCTGTTTCTTATCATTCATTAATACAACTTCACATAACAGCACTTGGAGATAAAAGTTAAGAAATCATGATGAGTAAGAGCATAACTGCCACATATGATGATATATGAAGTTGGAGGTACCAGGTCTGGGCACGAGTTACATGTCACTCCTCTTGTTGATGAACAATATTACCCTTAAGAACACAACAGTAGGAGAACTCACGTCTGTCTGCATTCATGGAAACACAGAAATGCTCTTATAAAATCTAATAAAAACACATGTATAAATATAATATCATGCACGACGGTGCAGATTTAGTAAGGACCAAGGTGCAGTACAGAAAACAATGTCTGTTCACCACATTAAGTAAGGATGATGACGGTACCATCACAGCTAGATGTACAGACTACATGTACACAGGTACCATACCTAGATGTACAGATTACAAGGGTACCATGACAGCTAGATGTACAGACTACATGTACACATGTACCATACCTAGATGTACGGATTACAAGGGTACCATCACATCTGGAAGTATGGACTACACAGGTACCATACCTAGTTAAATGGATTACTTGGGTACCATCACACTTAGATGTCAGCTAAAATGACAACCACAGATATATATATATTTATAAAACTGGCAGCCATCGTGAGCAACCAGTCATTCCTCTACTTGTCACTGTCGATGCTGTTACTGTTGTAGCGTCTATAGGGAAGAGCACAACTGCTTCTACACCAAGTCTGCTGAAATATGGGACACACAACAAAGGTGGACACTTACAGCTATTAATACAGCAATCATAAAACTCAGTCCTCGACACGAAATCTACTGTATAACAGCCGTGCTGTTAGGGCAAAGACTTACATATCTGACAACAAAAACGTCACAGGCAGAATAAGAAGAAAATGTTACCCTAAAATCTTGTTTGGCCCTCGAAATATTTCCTGGATACATATAATTAGGACTGTTGAATGAGAACGGGGAGAAAAGAGGAGATAAAACTTAACATTCTACATGCTATATTATGGGATGCAGGTCATTAAGGTGCAAGGTCACAGGAAGAAAAGGTCAAACTACCACATGCTATCCATACCTCAAAAATATCTGCATGCAATATCATCAATACTTTAATATTTAGTCAAATTATCAAGGAAAGTTTAACTGTTATTCTATTAATGTGACAATCAAGGATTAATATATTAATAAGCTTTGCCTGTCTTAACTGACAATAACTATGTGATATATCATCTTATAAATCAAAGCATCATTAAATATCTCATGCTGACTAATGCAAATAAAATAGTATTATTAAAAAATAATTAATCAATGTAACATAACAGGGATGCAACAACAAATGTCAATATCAACACATGGCACCCTCCACCTAGAGGTCATATCACCGAGAGGTCATACCACCTAGAGGTCATATCACCAAGAGGTCATGCCACTTAGAGGTCATACCACCCAGAGGTCGTACCACCTAGAGGTCATACCGGGGTAAATTGATGGATGATAAAATAAACATTTACTAGAATGAAAGGAAATAAATTGATCTAAACTTAGTCTCAAGAGAAAAACAAAAGTGCTAGAACTAGACAAAAGACTACACAAGTACAGGTTTAGATTGAGATGTGAAGACAGCACAGCACAGGACAGGACAGGACAAGAGCAGAGCGTGGAATGAGAGCAGGTCAAAGTTCACAGAGCAACAATGCAGAGACAACGGTCACGTTGACATCAGGACATCGAACACGCAGAATGGAGAACTGATCATAAAGTTAGAAAGAGTAGAATGTCACCTTGGACGAATGGTTAGTGGAAAATGCGGATAGCCTCTGTGCGAGACTGGGGAGGATGATGCTTCACCACCACGCCACTAGGGGGCGCACTGGGGCTAACAGCATGTAAAGGGGAACTAGAGGCACTGCCTGGCAGACGGTCCTCATAGGGGTGAACCTTGACGGGCCTGAAGGGGCCAGCACTGTGATTGGTCGACGGAGGCGGAGGCGGAGGAGGAGGTGGTGGCAGAGAATTAACCTGTGATGGCCTATGGCTAAGAACAGAACCAGAACACCATCATGTTAACAGCACAACCAGGCCACTTATATGACTGTATCCACATAACAGCCGCAGCTACATCATATAGAGAACACTCACAAAATGCATAGCAAGCTCAACAACTTAAAGTAGAATTACCAACGCTGGCATGACCCATGCTATCAGCACTCAGGTCATAGCCACTTAAATAAATCTGATGCTGCAATAGGTTAAACTTGTTGTGGAATGACAGAAAAACTTCTTGCTACATAATCTTACTGAAGTGAAACTTATTATAGAACACAACACACTTTTATGTATACATTTTCAAGTAAATTCAAATTACTTTAGAAAACTTGCAAATTTATTATTATCTTGAAGATAAATGTTCTACACAACAGTGAAAGCTGGGTTTGATGTCAAGCTTGTGGGTGTCTACCATTGACCTATATAAGCGCATGGTAACCTTGACAACGTGTTGGAACATGGCCATGTTTAGGAAATCCATTAAACACAGATTTATTTAGTAAAGCAGTTTCTTCAAGACCAATTGTTTTAATTCATTTAATCCTTCAATTTGATCATTTGTTAAGTGATTTTTTGGTAAAATGATAATTTGATCAATGATTTTAGAGTAAACTTTAGAGTCTATTTTCCGATATCTGTTTCAAATGTTTTACTTCGAGATATCAATGTTAATTTATGCAAACATCACTTCAGTTGGACACATGCTTAGTACAACAAGTGGGATGTGTTTTCTTTGAGGGGTGGATCTAACAGACGTGTTACCTCTAATAAATGGGCTGACCTAAAACTACAGGTGGCTAGTTCTATCAAAACAAAAGAATGGCTTTAGCAATGTGTGAGCTGTGCTATGCAAAATTATTCTGATAAGCATCAAATAAACATTTAACATTTTAAACAAAAAAATAAGATTTTGTATTTTTTCAGAACTAAATATCAAACTGATTTGAGACATGAGTACGAAAATTAACAAAAAGTGTCTGCATGTGTGACAAAACAATTAGAATATAGATAAAATTACACTCAGTCAGTTATTTTGGCACAAAGTGATAGAAAGATAGGTTTAATTTTAGTTTTTTTAAAAGTACTTAATTGTTGTACAAGATAGGTTAAATAGTTGAAATAATAGATGAAAAGGAAATAAAGTTTTGTTCAATATATAACAAATGAAATAAATTTGTAATCGTGATAAAGTAACGATAAGAGACATATTGCATAGAATGTTTGTACGTACCCTTCATATGAGTGGAGGTTGGTTCCAGGTACCTCCATATGGTTCAGGTTTGTGCCACTCGTACCTGTGCAGGAAGAGAACAGTAACTATTTAGGTTCTCTGCAGATAAATGCTGTGCTGATGATTACAAGTAAAATGACAGTACTTTTATATCTAATTGGTGAAATCTTATAAAACTGCCTTTGAACACTGTATCAGCCAAAAACGGGAAGTTGTCAAATGGGATACAAACACACGACAACACACTCAAAGTTACCAAACAAAAGTAATTGTTGGATAAGATATAATTGATAAATTTTTTGCTACTTCCTTGGATAATATTAAGAAATTAAACAAAATTAAAGTAATCACTCCTTCATTATCTCCGCCAGACATCTACATGTTTTGTTTTCACTGCACATAATGGCACCATAAACTTACACCGGAGAATTATCTTACTCCAGTTCTAGTCTAAATAAAACAAAATCCATATCCAAAATGGCCACACTGCAAAACCTAAATAACATCTCCTGTATATTTCACACACATAGCAATAACTTCAACTACTTCATATCTGGAGACAAAAATAAGTACATATACAAATACCAAATGGTTAATGTGGCAAAACACATCAATTCATTTAGATCACTCAAGCTGTGCGAGGGTTAATTTGACAAATTGTGCTCACTAAAAAATAAAAGTCGTGTATGTGACAGTGTGAGGCTTTAGCACCAATCCCACTACGACACTCACAGACTTTATACTAGCAATGCATTCCAGTAGCAAAATTCCAAAAGTAAAATTCCTTATTTGTAGTATAAATGTAGTGAAATGAATGTAGTGAAATGAATGTAGGGTAATAAATGTAGGGTAATAAATGTAGAGTAATAAATGTAGTGTATTAAACGTAGTGTAAAAAACATAGGGTAATAACTGTAGGGGAATAAATGAACGGTAATAAATGTAGGGTATTAAATATAGGGTGTTAAATGTAGGGTATTAAATGTAGTGTATTAAATGTAGCATAATAAACGCAGTGTATAAAATGTAGCATAATAAACGCAGTGTATAAAATGTAGGGTAATACATGTAGTGTATAAAACATAGGGTAATAAATGTAGGGTAATAAATGTAGTGTATCAAATGTAGGGTAATAAATGTATTGTATAAAACATAGGGTAATAAATGTAGGGTAATAAATGTAGGGTAATGAATGTAGTGTATAAAACATAGGGTAATAAATGTAAGTGTATTAAATGTAATGTAATAAATGTAGGGTAATAAATGTAGGTGTAATAAATAGTATAATAATTGTAAGTATATAAAGTGTAGGTGGTAAGAAGGAAAGTGTTATGTACCATTACCCATCCTGGTGTTATTCTGATTTTCTGATAAATACATGGAAAATATAATCATTAGGTTTGGCATATAACAATTAGTAAGTGACTATAGATAACTATAGATAAATGGGGGAGTCACTACTCTATATCAGAGTATATATAAGCATATTGGAGCAATGGGGGAGTCATTACTCTATATCAGAGTATATATAAGCATATTGGAGCAATGGGGAGTCATTACTCTATATCAGAGTATATATAAGCATATTGGAGCAATGGGGAGTTATTACTCTATATCAGAGTATATATAAGCATATTGGAGCAATGGGGGAGTCATTACTCTATATCAGAGTATATATAAGCATATTGGAGCAATGGGGAGTCATTACTCTATATCAGAGTATATATAAGCATATTGGAGCAATGGGGGAGTCATTACTCTATATCAGAGTATATATAAGCATATTGGAGCAATGGGGAGCCATTACTCTATATCAGAGTATATATAAGCATATTGGAGCAATGGGGAGTCATTACTCTATATCAGAGTATATTATACAAATATGTTCCTGGGTGTCGTGCAATATGACTTTTTATGGACCTTCGGAAAGTTATATTGCACGAGGCGCAGCCAAGTGCAATATAACTTTCCGAAGGTCCATAAAAAGTCATATTGCACGACACCCAGGAACATATTTGTTTTATTCTATGATCACTGTGTTAATTACTGCCATTGTTGGTTTAATTCTAAAAGTGAGAACTGAAAAGGACGAGTTTGTCTGTATGGTGACATCATTATAGGGCTTCCCCAACATTTCCCGCCATGAAAGGGACGAGTTTGTCTGTATGGTGACGTCATGGAATTCCCCATCAGTGCAGTGGAAAGTATATTGACGTGCAATATAATGTATCTGGTCAATACAACAATTTAGAGAAGCTCACGTGACCAGGAATTGACCAATCACAGCACAGAATACACAGTGATCATAGAATAAATAAGCATATTGGAGCAATGGGGGAGTCATTACTCTATATTAGAGTATATATAAGCATATTGGAGCAATGGGGAGTCATTACTCTATATCAGAGTATATATAAGCATATTGGAGCAATGGGGGAGTCATTACTCTATATCAGAGTATATATAAGCATATTGGAGCAATGGGGGAGTCATTACTCTATATCAGAGTATATATAAGCATATTGGAGCAATGGGGGAGTCATTACTCTATATCAGAGTATATATAAGCATATTGGAGCAATGGGGGAGTCATTACTCTATATCAGAGTATATATAAGCATATTGGAGCAATGGGGAGTAAAGCATGAGTGAAATATTGGACAGGTTTAAGTTAACACAATAACTCACCAAATGCCATTGCTGTGGCAGCTTTTAATTTCCTTTTGTATCTGAAATAAAAATAAATTATTATATTAACTGCTGAGATATGATATTTAAATGTGAATATAATAAAAATAAATCTGTATTTTCTAAGGTATACATGTGGAAAAAATCCTGTAATATTTCATTATGTTTATTAAAAGATGTAATGTTGTAAAAAATGAGTGTATCAGATCATAAGAAGAGACTGAGCAAAGTGGGGTAAACAGTTAGTTATGAATGATACTTGACGGAGTGACCTACTTTTTCCTACATGTGAGCGCCACAGCGCAGACTATGACCAGAATAACAAGGAGCAGTGCCGCCACCAGTATGAGCGCCATCTGCAGGTTCTCCTCCACTGGATCTGTCGTCGTAGACTCCACCGCAGGCTGCAACGATACATTATACACCTATAGCTTAAATCTGAAACTGTCTAACTGGTGCAATCAGTACAACCCTGGTGTAAAATTATAAAGCTTAGTTATCAAATTAGAATATCTTTAAACATTTCAACATTTAATCATCTTTATCCTGGTGACTGAATATGTTTTTTATCTTTTATTGAATAATTTGGAATCACATTGAGAAACATATTGAAGAATAAAATATAAAAAGTTTACTTACCACTATATTTATTACATTATATTTCTTAAATAATAAATCTAACGATTCATAGTTTTTGTCTATTAAACTGCAAAGAAAGAGAAGGCAGCCATTAGTAATCATTGACATACAAACACAAACATAATCTCTTTGAAATTTTATGTTTAGGAAATTTGAGTGTATTGAGCAAGTGGTAAATATAAAGCAAGGTTTTATCTGAGGGGCATGACACTTACTTTATGAGCAGTTTGGCATCTAGCACCTCCCCAGACTTGGGGTCTATGGCGTGGATGAACATATCTGACCTGCAAACAGCCAACAACCCATATTATCACCCACCCTGACACAACTATGTCCATACCTCAATGTCTCTACCAGAACATTCAACATTAAGTGAGCATATAGAAAATATTCTTTTCTATGCATTTACTGTACTGGAATCCATGGCACAGTGATAAATGCGTTACAATGGCTTTGTCTTTTATAACTTATGTAATTCTTCTATATTTAACATTTATGGGCTAACGTATTGCGGTTCTTACTTTCGTTCATCCGGTTTGCCGGTACTGTCTTCATGGGTTTGGATTTTGTCCACGTTGATGACAAATCCTGTGATATTTGTGAGGAATTGTGCAAACGGATCCTTGAAGGATCCCACTTCCTGAGTGTCCCCCCGGATAACCACTTTGGCACGCTGGTCCTCGTTTAGTAAATATATCTGGAAATAAAACATTATAATAATTATCATGAATATGCATTAACAAAGACAGCTGAGAGATGTAGTAAGGCATTTGATGAAATTATTATAAAATAATTGCACAATAATGTATAATTTTTAATTTAATGGCGATGATGTTTTTCCATAAAGATATAAATTGAAAGGAAAGGTCAGATTTGGATGAAGTTTGTATTAAAATTTAATGGGGTCAGCAAGTGAGTCATGTCTATCACAAGTTTCAGACTTACAGAAACTTCTGCGGTATCTGTATGACCCGGGATGCTGTCATTGACTACAACAGAGAACTCAAAATATCCCTTCATATTTTCCTGGAAGTAGACGTTGGTGAAGAGGACGCCATCTTGCTTGTCGAGGAGGAAGGGGTCGACGCCCTCTAAGGCCTGCTTCAGGGTGTCTGTAATTCTCATTGGCTTGATTAGATAATACTGCGCTATCTGGTTACCCGGGGAATCTCCATCAACGACATATTCCTGCAAACAGAGGAGCACATTGAAATATATATATCAACCAACATTAATGGCAGTACTAACAGAAGGATTGAAATCATGACCTATTAATTATGATCAGATATGACCAAAACAAAAATAATTGATATATTTGGTTTGAACTCACTGATAGGTCCATGACTGGCTCTCCAAACTGTGTGTCCCTGGTGACGCCGGCGGTGAACCATTTCTTGGTGAACCTGGGTTGATTATCGTTGATATCCTGGACGCTGATCTGCACCCATAGCATGGACACCTCAGTGGCATTGTACTCCGTGTTGCTGTTCTCTGTCAGCTCCCAGCGCCCGGACCAGCAATCCTCGCTCGCTTTCACCACCAGGTCGACCGTGGCAACCTTCTCCCGGTCCAGCGACTCACGCAGGTATAAAGCACCAACCGTCTTGTTGAGGTAGAACTTGCTGCGGTACTGCTCACTGCCTCCTGAAATATATATATAAAGAAATAGCATTATCACATTAATCATTAATATAAATAAAAAAACTTTAAACCACTCACATTTAATACTTGTGTGTAGAGTTCTCGGAATTCAAACTCTATTTTAAGAAGTGTTGTTTATCTCTTATCTAGATATATCAGCATCTGCTCATTTTGTATTATAAATCAATTATATCCCAATTATATCCCACTCTTTGTACAGCCAAACTGCCTATAATCTTATGATAATAGTGTTACTATGTGTTACCATCTTTGTTCTCTAGATAACAATGCACACTATGACTGAAATAGTAAACAAAGATGGCAATCGGCAATAATACAATTAATTAATTGAGACAGATTAATACTGACCAATCAGATAGTAGCATATGAGTGAGTTGTTGCCGGTATCTGGGTCGGAGGCGATGTTGACATGGCCGACCAAGATGTCCGCCCTCTCCTCCACCACAGAGAGCTTGTAAGGCGTGGTCTCCGGGGTGCGTGTGAACACCGGCGGGTTGTCATCCTCATCCAGGGCAACTATCCGGATGGTACGACGGTCGTCATAGCTTGGACTGCCAAGGTCGTAAGCTCGCACTTCAACCTATTAAAAGAAAATTTTTCAAAATAATAATTTTTATAAATCTTCAGGTAAATGTCTTGGACAAGTTCAACCTTGACCATTCTTTGACCTTTTGTCCTTGAACAGGTCAACTTAGAGAATACCAGTCCTCATTCGCATGACTAATATAATATATTCTCTTGATTTGATTTGATAATAATTGTCAATATAAGGCAGAAGCTTACATAGAAGATTTCCTGTTGTTCCCTGTCGATGGCAGCCGCCGTGGTGATGTTTCCACTCACGTTATCGATGTTAAACTTGAGCCAATCTTTCTGCTCATTGATCTCATTCTTCACAAACTCGTAGCGAACCTCGCCGTTAGTTCCTGCATCCTGGTCCTTAGCACGTACCTGGCTCACCCAGTGGCCCCGCGCTATATTCTGAGAACATCAAATCAAACGTCAATATAGTGTACCAACAGACTGACATACAAAATAAAGGCTACCCACATTAAAGAACAGTTATAAAAGTTAAACCAAAATTATTTTGACATGATATGAAATTTCATTTGAGGCTGACTTTTGTTTTTGCCTTGTGAGCTTTGATCCATTTCTAGCACATAATTTCTTATTAATCAGAACAACTTGTGATATTGTATGATATACATATGTACAGACCTCGGGTATATAGAGGGAGAGATTGGCTGGTGGGTGGTAGATCTGTGGTTTGTGGTCGTTGACGTCCTTGATGAGTACGTAGACGTTGGTGGAGTTAGACATGGTGGGCGTTCCTTTATCCTGCGCAGTCACCACGATATAATACCACCCAACGTGGCCTCTCAGCGTCTGGTTCACCGTCACAAGGCCAGAGACGCGACCGACATCGAACAACCCCGAGGCATTGCCGGCAGTCCTGTCCACCATGTACACGACTTCTCCGTTCACTCCAGCATCGTCGTCGCGAGCCCTGACGGTCAGTATCGGCGTGCTCTTCTCCGCACTCTCTTGTATCCCGGTGTCGTCCGTGGCATAGGATGGCTTCTCAAACATCGGCGCCACATCGTTAACGTCTCCTACGTCGATGGTCATATAACCAGGGCTTGTACGCTGCTCACCAGGTGGAGCCTCATTGTTGTCTCTGGCCTCGATGGTCAGTACATATTCGTCTGTCTCCTCTCGGTTCAATGACCCAATAACTGTGATCACGCCCTGCAGAAAAAATAGAACAGAATATCAAATATTGGAATCTAGATAAAAAAATTAAGATATTAAATTGATAATTTAAAATACATGTATGTTCAATCTTTCATCTTACTTCATTGAAAATGATATGCAGGAGGAATGATTTGTGAATAATAAGTTAACTGTACTAACACTTTCTGGGTTGATTGCAAACTTTCCGAAGTCTCCGCTGGTGATGTAGTACATGACCCTGCCGTAGTCTCCGGTATCGCCGTCTGTGGCGGACACAGTGGATACAGAGGTTCCGTCGGTAGCGTTCTCGTATACCACCACTCTGGAGTTGAACACGGTCCACTGGGGGCTGTTGTCGTTGACGTCCTCGATGGTGACCAGGATGGAGGCGTAGGCGGTGAGCGGGGGGTCGCCGTAGTCCTCGGCCCTCACGGTCAGGTTAATCTGATGATACTCCTCCCGGTTCACAGGACTACGCAGCGTCACCACTCCTGATAAAACAAACAAACATCCATCAAAACACTACCACTCATAGAATTATGTATACAGAGACCGCTCGAGTTATGATCTTTACATTGCTGCCATTGTAAGAATTCCATTATCTTTTTCTAACACAATAAGATATGTTATGTTGTACCTGTATTTCTGTTCCAGTCAGATATTTCAAATGATTCTGCCTGAAGTGAGGTTTGCTCCAGGTAGTAGGCGATAAGGTCGGAGTTTTTGTCCTTGTCGATGGCGAGGACCTGCTTGACCTCGATGCCAGCTTGAGAGGCCTCTGAGATACGGGCAAAATACATGGAACTCGGAATGAACGATGGAGGATTGTCGTTTACGTCTTGCAGTACCACTGTTAACTGAGCTGAAAACAAAAGGGTAAATATTAAATGTAGCGTACTATTGGCAGATTGTACTGCAAATAAAATTCTTCTAAAAAAACTGAATAATTAACGATGTAAAGTACAATTCCTTATGCAGTAGGACTTTATCAACCAGCAATCTAACCCAATAAATAATATATAGAGGATTCTATGGGAGGTGCAGGTTTATGAGAGAGGTAGGGTACCTGTGGCAGTCTGCGTTGGCGGGTCGAGGGCATTGAGATCGGTGACCAGTATAGTTAACGTCACCTCCTCCACTTGCTCCCTGTTTAACTCTCCTTTCACGAACACAGAACCATTGTTACTGTAGATATCAAAGAGACTCTGAAAAAAGAACAAGTATCTCTGTCAAATCTCACATGATTTACTTTCCCTTCTACTTTATTCACACATAATAAGCCACAGTCCACATCACCACAGTACACATGCAAACAATTAGATGTGTCGACCAAACTTGTCCCTAATGTGAATCAATGATCAACAGACCTGTAGATAGGCTTTGTCTTGGACTGGGATTTTGTTTTCGTCCTCGGCCTTGATGAGATCTTGTACCAGACTATATTGGAGCACGGCGTCCTGGTCGGCATCAGTGGCGGTGTATGTATACACAGAACTGCCCACTTCTGAGTTCTCCAGTATCGCCACCGTGTGGGAAATGGGATCGAACTCGGGCATCTTGTTGTTGATATCTGTGACGGTGATCTGCACGGTTGTGTATCCAGTATTCGGCGGAGTTCCTCGGTCGATGGCTAAGACAGCCAGAGAGTAGGAGCTACCATACACATCCCTATCCAGATCTGCTCCGGATTCCACCGTGATTATACCGATGACAGCATCAATGCGGAACTTGTCCCGAGCCCCACTCTCTATGCGGTAGATGACGTCGTTGTTAGGTGCGGTGCCATCATTGTCTGTGGCTGATACGAATGTGATGTTTGTACCACTCGGCGTATTCTCTGCCACCGTAGCAGTGTACAAAGAATGTGCAAATGACGGAACCTCATCATTCTCATCCTGAAAAGGTGTTATATGCATTTAATAGTGGGAATCTGAATATCCTCATAATTTCATTATATATATTTTTTGTATTTTGTTGTACAAAAAAAGAAGAGAAATCATATTCTTAAAAAGGATTTTTTTCCGTATTATTTTGGTCACTTTTTGGTATTTTTTGGTAATTATTTTGGTAATTATTTTGGTACTTTTTTCTGCCATTCTTGGGAAGTTCTATATGAGTTAGTTAATGTGCTGTATGAGGGATGGACTGACCTCCACGCTGATGCCGAGGATGACGGTGCTGAGCTGGGGAGGGCTACCAGCATCCTTGGCCCTGACGGTGATCTCCAACTGACCACTGAGCTCCGGAACAAGAGACTCGTAGTCCAGAGGACTGGCGGGCGTCACCTCACCACTGGAAGAATCTATCTGGAACTGGTCAGAGTGATCTCCTCCAACTATCTCAAACGATATGTTATTGTTGGGAGAAAGGTCCAGATCTGATGCCTGTATGAAATGAAATAAAACAATCAGTTCTATTTAATCTATTCTTAAATAACACTACACATATATATTTGGCTATGTGATTACATTCAGCAGAAAGTTAGGATTTCTTTCTCTGATATCATCTTACCTGTATAATGACAGGTCTATCAAAGGCCATTTGGTTTTCTGTGAGGTAGCCATCGTAGCGCACCCTGGCGATGGTGGGAGCGTTATCGTTGACATCCTCCAGGGTTATGATGAGTTGTACCGAAGCCCGGAGTCCGCCGCCATCCACGGCCTCCACAGTCAGGTAGTGCCGGTCCATAGTCTCCCGGTTGAGCAGGCTGTGGTCCTGGTCAGCATCCACTGCCACCCGGATCTCTCCGGTCTTCTCATCAATGCTGAACCTGTAAGCAAACACACTCCATCACCACATGGTAATTACTGCAACTGGGTTCCTATCTGCTTTCCCTTTACAAAGAATGTATGGAAACCAGACTGAAGAAGAATTTACCGTCATCAACTGGGGTACTATCTACTCCACTTTACATAGAACGTATAGAAACCAGACTGAAGAAGATACCATCATCAACTGGGTTCCTATCTGCTTTCCCTTTACATAGAATGTATGGAAACCAGACTGAAGAAGATACCGTCATCAACTGGGTTCCTATCTGCTTTCCCTTTACATAGAACGTATAGAAACCAGACTGAAGAAGATACCGTCATCAACTGGGTTACTATCTACTCCCTATATACAGAACCTATGGAGACCAGATTGACATATTACAGAGACGAGTCAATAAGTCAAATGATATTGGAATTATTAAATAATAAGTGAACGTACATGTCAGCGCTGGCCCCTCGGATGAGAAACGTGATGTCTCCATTACTTCCTGAGTCGTCGTCTCGGGCCTGAAAGTAACATAACATAGTCCAACTCTCATACCAGCCACACAAACTCATAAACCATGGAAAATATTGTGCCTCATCATTACTGTCTGTAATCATCAAACTGTAGTATTGATATAAACTGACTTACCGAGACAGTCACGACTGAGGTATCTCTTGGTGAGTTTTCGGGGATCATGATTTCGTAGGACTCTTCAGTGAACATGGGGAAGTTATCATTGACATCCTGGACCTGCACTATGACGTCAGCACGACTTTCGTGTCTCTCCACGGTCAGATATTCCTGTGCAACAATCTGAGAGGGAAAAAAAACAGCAAAATAAACTAAAATGAATCCGTATATTTGGAAAAATGTATTTTTGAAACATCAAAGAAATACTTCAATATTTCAAATATGCTGTTAAATATACCTTACAGATATCCCTTACAATATTATTCATAACCTGAATGTTTAATGGTAAAAATGATGGATTGCGTGGCAGAAATCTGTGCAGAACTGACCTGGAAAGTGAATTCCTGAGTGTGTTCATAGTCGAGGGCTGAGGTGTTGCTCACCCTGAGGAGAATGGGGGCTTCATTCAGAACTTTGTCAGGATTAACCTCAAATATATCAAATGGTTGTCCATCCTTCTCTAAAAATAGTTTGAACCGGCCAAGATTACCCTGCAAAATAGAGAAAAAATTGTTCATGAAATGTATACCTTAAATTGAACTATTTGGTGAATAACTTGAGGGTAATACAAAGCAATGACGTTGAGATTATCATGACATTGTATTAATTGACTCACTTGGTCCTCGTCAGTGACCATGATCTCCATGCCATCTGGTACCATGGATACAGGTATGCGATTCTGAGTGTTCTCCATGACGACCGCGTTGTAGGTGGCAGCACTGAAGGAGGGCGTGCGGTCGTTTATGTCCAAGATGGTGATGGTCACTTCGGCTGTGGCTGTGGTAGGACCTTGAGGGGTCAAGGTCACCTCCGATGCCTGCAAAGAAAATCAAGAGGTCAATGTACATCAGTAAAGCTTCAAGCATTTAAGTGCCATCTTGCATCCAAGAAAGACATCCTATTCTAAATTATATCTTTACCACACGAGAAAAAGTTATGAATTTACCTCGACAGTGACCTTGACGACCCCTGAGAGGTCAGCTACAGCTGGATCCTCGCGGTCTAGGGAGCTCTTAATGGATATCACCCCATCTCCATCTATCTCAAATAGGTCAGTGCTCCCTGAAAAAACATAATATATATTTATCATTGTAAATAATCTATTCCCAACCTTAAACTTCAGTAATCCCATTTTTCAGGTCAGATGTTTCACAATTATTCAGAAAGAAACAGGTTTTTTCTTTGGCATCAAATTGAGACAGAATAAGTTACCTGCTATAAGAGTGTAGGTGATCAGGTTTGGGACGCCACGATCTCCATCTAAAGCTGTGACCTGCACAATGGATGTGCCCTGCAATAAATATACCGTGATAAACTTAGATGATACAGTGCTTAATACTAACTCAACCTTTTAGGGTGACAGTGAAGCACACCTTTTAGTCCGGTCCTTAAGGCCTGGACATTTACAGAGATTTAAAAAAATTATCAAGAATCTTTAACAAAAGGAAAGTATTGGGCCCCTTTCATAATAAATGGTTGCATTTGGGTTGTATATTATTTCCCTTTGTCAGCAGAGTGAGACTTACTACGGTGGCGTTCTCGTAGATGTTAGCCATGTAGGGAAGGTTGAGGAGTGAGACTTACTATGGTGGCGTTCTCGTAGATGTTAGCCATGTAGGGAAGGTTAAGGAGTGAGACTTACTACGGTGGCGTTCTCGTAGATGTTAGCCATGTAGGGAAGGTTGAGGAGTGAGACTTACTACGGTGGCGTTCTCGTAGATGTTAGCCATGTAGGGAAGGATAAGGAGTGAGACTTACTATGGTGGCGTTCTCGTAGATGTTAGCCATGTAGGGAAGGTTAAGGAGTGAGACTTACTACGGTGGCGTTCTCGTAGATGTTAGCCATGTAGGGAAGGTTAAGGAGTGAGACCTACTATGGTGGCGTTCTCGTAGATGTTAGCCATGTAGGGAAGGTTTAGGAGTGAGACTTACTACGGTTGCGTTCTCGTAGATGTTAGCCATGTAGGGAAGGTTAAGGAGTGAGACTTACTATGGTGGCGTTCTCATAGATGTTAGCCATGTAGGGAAGGTTAAGGAGTGAGACTTACTACGGTGGCGTTCTCGTAGATGTTAGCCATGTAGGGAAGGTTAAGGAGTGAGACCTACTATGGTGGCGTTCTCGTAGATGTTAGCCATGTAGGGAAGGTTGAGGAGTGAGACTTACTATGGTGGCTTTCTCGTAGATGTTTGCCATGTAGGGAAGGTTAAGGAGTGAGACTTACTACGGTGGCGTTCTCGTAGATGTCAGCCATGTAGGGAAGGTTAAGGAGTGAGACTTACTACGGTGGCGTTCTCGTAGATGTTTGCCATGTAGGGAAGGTTGAGGAGTGAGACTTACTATGGTGGCGTTCTCGTAGATGTTTGCCATGTAGGGAAGGTTAAGGAAGAAGGGAGCTGTATCCTGGACATCTATCACATTCACCACCAGATCCGTTGTCGTGTTCAAACCACCTCCATCCTGAAAATCAACAACAATTTCTCCTTTATTATCAATATCTGTTTTATTGATTCTAGCGAGTACAGATCTATAAGTCAAAGCCTCGAGGCTAGCTTGGTGTGCAGTGCATTAACCTGTCTATATGAAAGCCATATATATCATGTGTGGTCTTACATATTAGATACTTCCCATCCTGAATAATATATGAACTGATGAGAGATAAAGACAATCATTAACAGTGAGACCCATATATAACCCTATATAATCATTTCTTCCTCCATCATTTTGAGAGCTCGCTACATCCTCTTCCTGTTTGCATCCATTTCCTGGTTACCTGTCAATGCAGGTCATTACTGCTCACAAATGTCATCTTGTGAAGTATTGCGATATGTAAATTATGCAATAGCTTTTTACAAATAAGGACAAAGATTTTAAAAGGAGATAAATGGATTATAAATAATTATCAGTCACAGATGAGAGGACAAAGGTTTATCTCTTTTGTCACGGATGGCTGCACATGGAGTAAGTTCTCATAAAGTAACCTCACAAAAACTGAGACCACAGATCTGACAACTTAGCCATATGGTGGTTATGGGGGACATGCTTCACTGAACTGATTTCATGCCAAACATGCAATTAAACCACTCCTTTTATATTCATATTTAAAGACAACTTGCTATGTTGTGCTTTATGAATTTATTTTGGTGTTTTGGAACAAAGCAGTTACATGAAAGATATATGTGTAATGATAAAGATCTCAAATAATTGGAAAACAGACTGGTATCAGTAAATCATTACTTGTCAAATACAGATCAACACACAGGAATATTCTATGCAGATCACCCTCCGACAAACCTATACTGCATGTGCTCCTTGACCTAAAAGGACTCATTGCTTGTGACTTACACAGATACAGATAGGATCAACATTCGGAAGAGGGTCAATCATTTAAGAAGACAATTTTTTCCATACATCAGTATTTTGAGAGAAGGCAATTGACAGAGTCTCACTGGGCACAGCGGGGGATAGCTTGGTCCCAGCAGCTTGCTGTATGTTTTATATAATTATTTATAAAAATATCCTTCTGTTCACTGTTTGATTTGTTATTTGTTTGCCTTTATCAATTTCTGAACCTTTAAATATATAAATCATTTTCTGTTTTCTTGTTCTCCTTCCCAGCAGAGACTAAGATATCATTTATTTGGTAGACAGTGATGTTATATTCCTGCCTTGTTAGAGGTGTGCCATTATATTGTCCTTACCACGGCCATGATCTCCAGCTGGTAGAACTTCTCAGTCTCGTAGTCCAGCGTACCCTGCACGCTGACGTTACCCTTAGAGGCGTCCACTGCGAACAATCCCTGCCGCGTCTACAACAAAGCAAATCTCCTCATCATTCACGCGTATATAACAGCCCACAACATATTCCCTTTGCACTTAGTGTACCCTCCAGAGTTTAAAATTGTCTTTGTTTAGTTAAGCATTTTAAAAATTGATTTGGCAGAAATCAATGTGTCAGCTGTACTTGAGTACATCGTCCCTGACTCACTTCGTGCCTCCAGATCATATACATTGAAAACACTAGAATCCATATCATAGCACCAAGTTACATGCATGTCTGTAATCTGCCTCTCAAATGTCAGGTTCTCCAGGAATTAAGGGTATCACTTCTATGTCATTGTAATATATTATCAGAAATACAGTTCATACTTATATTATAGAAACTAAATATAAATTAACCATAATGACACATAATTTTTCTCCCAGTGAGGAAAATTCCACAAAAGCTTTTAAATTACCCAAAGCGAACATTAAACAGGAGACAACCTTTTTAATACATTTAAATAAATTTCAAATATTATTATTTTTCATACTGTAGATCTATGCATCCTATACATATATATATATATATATATATTTTGAATAAATAATAATTGTATTTGATTTAATCATTGTGAGGCATGCAAATCACAACAACACAGCACTTATATTTCACAACACTTATAACAAATGAAATCAAATAAGATAAATTTTTTCTACTGTATTGGAAGTGTTAGTTTGTTTTTTCTTCAATTCAACCATTTTTGTTGTTTTCACTCTGCGTACTACACAAACGTCAAAGTTAACTAAGTTCGGCTTGCATCTATATTCTTGCAGTGAAATCGCCTAATTCTGTTACTTTATTTGTTATTTTATTGATGAGATCTACTGATATTTGGATCTATGACGGAGCTATAATCACAGTGTGATAGTATCTATACTGTGTGATGCGGGGCATGCTTATGACGGCTTTGTGTGACGCGGGGCATGCTTATGATGGCTTTGTTACCTCCTCTGTCTCGGCTGTGTAAAGTCCAGAAAATGTCTGCAGCATCAGATATCAAACTCAATCACATAATGATGAAAATCCTTAAAATTCATGCATCTATCTAATCATAATATGTGCTAACCTCTTGAAAGATGGTTTCCAAGTTGGATCATTTGAAAATGGAGTTGCTGGAAGAGGTATATATCTGCTAAAACAGAAGCAACATGCAGGGTACATAACGCCGAGCATATAAATTGTGATATTATAAAGTATATTTTCACCAGATATTTGTCAGGCAACTGGTGTTTACTGCTAATGAGGGTGACATGAGGTGTGAGTAGGATATGAGGTCAGTTTGTGGTGTTATCCCACTACATCCAGAGATTGACCATATATGGGCGTAACACAACGAGGCCCCCTGGTGGTGATAATTATCACAAGACACCTGACCCTCATAACATGTGCTCAGGTATCACGTTTTGCAAGCATCATTTGACGGTTTTCACACGTCAGATCCTGAATAAAGGATCAGATTCCCCTTTATTGCTGGATTGGATTAGGAAAACAAATCTCTATATCAAAACATAATCACATGCAAAATCAACTCATGCTAACAACAAATATTTCTTCCACCACCAAAAATTTGTGCATTTTAAAATGTAATCTGTGTGTGTGCATGGATGATAAATGTTGCTGATCATAGCTATAATTGCCATTTATAATAATATAACCAGCTGCAATAAATATATATGCCAGTATACACATCAATGAAAATCACTGACAAATTTGCTGAAATGTGACTTTCCAATTTTCAAAATGGATGTTTCTTAATGTACTTTTTCTGATTATATATAGATTGTTGACAGAATTGCAATTTTCAGAAAAAATATCCAATTGGTTTTAATTCTAAGTGAAACGAAACATTTCAGCCAAGTTGTGATGATTTGGACACGTAACAGATACAGGTAAAGAGACAGGTAGGTCAACCACGTGAGAACAGAGGCAGGGACAGCAACCACATGAGAACAGTACAGCACCACTATCTTTGTGCAATATTACCTTCTGGTTTGGCTGTTAGCAAAATTAGCAAAACAAAGGTACATTCTCATCAATATGGTGAAAAAGACAAAACACATAGTCCTCTTTGATTCTTAACATAAAATTATATATCTCAGTTTTCAGTACAAATTATATAAAATATTTAGCTCTGTGAATAAGACTATTATAAAAAAAACACTTGTAAATTTGACCTTTGTGAATATGAAATTGATGCCAATGGGCTGGATGATTTTCTTTAAAATTGTTATGCAAATTCAGTTTATTTTAATTTGATCTCATTTTTTTCTTTTTGATCTCCTCACCTCATAATATCTAAAACCTATTTTCAATAATGGCTGTAATGTATATAGTATATATGCATGGAAATATGTATCAAAATCTCAGGTAAAAATAAATTTAAAACTGAATAGTGCATATCATTTCCCAATAAATCGGCCTACTGTGAGACAGTTGATGTGGTGTGAGAGGTCATGCCAGTCAGTGAAGTCATGCTTCAACTCATGCAGTGACATGCAGGACCTTATCTTGGCATTCTCCATAAAGGGACCTTATCTTGGCATTCTCCTTAAAGGGACTTTATCTTGGCATTCTCCATAAAGAGACTTTATCTTGGCATTCTAAATGTAGGGACTTTATCTTAGCATTCTAAATAGGGACTTTATCTCAGCATTCTCCATGCAGGGACTTTAGGCATTCTCCATATAGGGACATTATTTTGGCATTCTCCATATAGGGATTTTATCTCGGCATTCTCCATGCAAGGACTTTTATTTAGGCATTCTCCATATAGGGACTTTTTTTAGGCATTCTCCATGTAGGGACATTATTTTGGCATATTCAATGCTGGCCTTTACTTCAATGCATGTGTACAGATCTTTCCAAATCTGCCTGTCTTTGTTTCTTCTATATTTATTAAGCTGAAGCCAATATGCTTTAAAAAGTTTAGAATCAAGTTATGTATCTATCATAGTTGAATAAAAACAAAATATCTGTTAAAAATTATACATAAAAGCATATTAGAAATAAGGTTGTTGTAGATTTTTAGAAGTTTATGTGAGGTACATACCGTGATATTGAAGCTGACAAGTCTGGAAATTCCATCATCTGGATCAGTGGCTGTCACTCGAAATATGGATAATCCAAGCTTAGCATCCTACAACACAACCAAATATACTCTCATTATCTGATCCTAGCTTAGCATCCTACAACACAACCAAATATACTCTCTTTATCTGATCCTAGCTTAGCATCCTACAACACAACCAAATATACTCTCACTATCTGATCCTAGCTTAGCGTCCTACAACACAACCAAATATACTCTCATTATCTGATCCTAGCTTAGCATCCTACAACACAACCAAATATACTCTCATTATCTGATCCTAGCTTAGCGTCCTACAACACAACCAAATATACTCTCATTATCTGATCCTAGCTTAGCATCCTACAACATAACCAAATATACTCTCATTATCTGATCCTAGCTTAGCATCCTACAACACAACCAAATATACTCTCATTATCTGATCCTAGCTTAGCGTCCTACAACACAACCAAATATACTCTCACTATCTGATCCTAGCTTAGCGTCCTACAACACAACCAAATATACTCTCACTATCTGATCCTAGCTTAGCATCCTACAACACAACCAAATATACTCTCACTATCTGATCCTAGCTTAGCGTCCTACAACACAACCAAATATACTCTCATTATCTGATCCTAGCTTAGCATCCTACAACACAACCAAATATACTCTCACTATCTGATCCTAGCTTAGCATCCTACAACACAAACAAATATACTCTCATTATCTGATCCTAGCTTAGCATCCTACAACACAACCAAATATACTCTCACTATCTGATCCTAGCTTAGCATCCTACAACACAAACAAATATACTCTCATTATCTGATCCTAGCTTAGCATCCTACAACACAACCAAATATACTCTCATTATCTGATCCTAGCTTAGCGTCCTACAACACAACCAAATATACTCTCATTATCTGATCCTAGCTTAGCATCCTACAACACAACCAAATATACTCTCACTATCTGATCCTAGCTTAGCATCCTACAACACAACCAAATATACTCTCATTATCTGATCCTAGCTTAGCATCCTACAACATAACCAAATATACTCTCATTATCTGATCCTAGCTTAGCATCCTACAACATAACCAAATATACTCTCACTATCTGATCCTAGCTTAGCATCCTACAACATAACCAAATATACTCTCATTATCTGATCCTAGCTTAGCATCTTACAACACAACCAAATATACTCTCATTATCTGATCCTAGCTTAGCGTCCTAAAACACAACCAAATATACTCTCATTATCTGATCCTAGCTTAGCATCCTACAACATAACCAAAATACTCTCATTATCTGATCCTAGCTTAGCGTCCTACAACACAACCAAATATACTCTCATTATCTGATCCTAGCTTAGCATCCTACAACACAACCAAATATACTCTCACTATCTGATCCTAGCTTAGCATCCTACAACACAAACAAATATACTCTCATTATCTGATCCTAGCTTAGCATCCTACAACACAACCAAATATACTCTCATTATCTGATCCTAGCTTAGCATCCTACAACACAACCAAATATACTCTCATTATCTGATCCTAGCTTAGCGTCCTACAACACAACCAAATATACTCTCATTATCTGATCCTAGCTTAGCATCCTACAACACAACCAAATATACTCTCACTATCTGATCCTAGCTTAGCATCCTACAACACAACCAAATATACTCTCATTATCTGATCCTAGCTTAGCATCCTACAACATAACCAAATATACTCTCATTATCTGATCCTAGCTTAGCATCCTACAACATAACCAAATATACTCTCACTATCTGATCCTAGCTTAGCATCCTACAACACAACCAAATATACTCTCATTATCTGATCCTAGCTTAGCATCCTACAACACAACCAAATATACTCTCATTATCTGATCCTAGCTTAGCATCCTACAACACAACCAAATATACTCTCATTATCTGATCCTAGCTTAGCGTCCTACAACACAACCAAATATACTCCCATTATCTGATCCTAGCTTAGCGTCCTACAACATAACCAAATATACTCTCATTATATGATCCTAGCTTAGCATCCTACAACATAACCAAATATACTCTCATTATCTGATCCTAGTTCAGGATATTTATCACAACCACAAATACACTTGTTGTTAAAATATTCAAATTCTGCAGGTGAAAGAAACAAATTAGCAAAATAGCCTCATTTTAAGAGTAGGTAGCTTGATAGATGTAACAGGGGTAACATGGCAGCTTGGTAGATGTAACAGGGCAGCTTGATATATGTAACAGGGTAACAGGGCAGATTGGTAGATGTAACAGGGGTAACATGGCAGCTTGGTGGATGTAACAGGGCAGCTTGGTAGATGTAACAGGGCAACAGGGCAGATTGGTAGATGTAACATGGCAGCTTGGTAGATGTAACATGGCAGCTTGGTAGATGTAACAGGGCAGCTTTGTAGATGTAACAGGGGTAACAGGGCAGCTTGGTAGATGTAACAGGGGTAACAGGGCAACTTGGTAGATGTAACATCGCAGCTTTGTAGATGTAACAGGGCAGCTTGATAGATGTAACAGGGTAACATGGCAGCTTGATAGATGTAACAGGGGTAACAGGGCAGCTTGGTAGATGTAACAGGGGTAACAGGGCAACTTGGTAGATGTAACAGGGCAGCTTGGTAGATGTAACAGGCGTAACAGGGCAGCTTGGTAGATGTAACAGGGGTAACAGGGCAACTTGGTAGATGTAACAGGGTAACATGGCAGCTTGATAGATGTAACAGGGCAGCTTGATAGATGTAACAGGGTAACATGGCAGCTTGATACACACTGTACATAAGTCTGAGACTTGTTGAGTGGCTCCTGTATCAGTTAGGTCTGGGCTTAGTCATTTGGAGTGTTTGATGAGGTAGGTATGACCAGCATGAGAGGCGAAGTGAAGGAAGCATACAAAGTGAAGGAAGCATACGAAGTGAAGGACGCATACGAAGTGAAGGAAGCATACGAGTACAGGCTGCGCTCTCTATGCTAGCTCAACATGTGTACATTAGCCACTCTGACCACAGTGTGCCAGCACAGTTACACCATACAGCCACTGTTTGCATTCCTTGCCAATCACTTAGGTACAATTATTCCTTGTTTGCTGATTTTTCATTGATCACTTTTCAAGTGGTACCTTAATGCAGAGTTTGCAGGATGGAGATGCATATATTAATGAACTTGCCAGTTAACCACTTTGTCATTCATATTTGGAAAAAGTCCAATGAAACAAGAGGGCGTTGAATAAAAAAAAATCATGAATGATATAATCCACAAAATTTAATTATGAATAAAATGGCCTCATCAAACAATCAGTGAAACTTTTTAACTTCGTCGTTAGATTTACCTCTCTAACTTCAGCTCGGTAGGGAAGGCCAACGAAGGTGGGAGCGTTATCATTGGTGTCCAGCACGTACAGCTGGGCTCCTCTCTCGATCTGAAAAACAACAACAGTCTCCTCTCAACAACATATCATGGAAATCTCTCAACAATATATTGTGGGAATATTATGGAAATCTGTCAGTAACATATTATGGAAATCTGTCAGTAACATATCATGGAAATCTCTCAATTGTATGTATCATGAGTCCCCTCTTGGTGCAAGGATCTTTATACCACACTTTAATTGTAATTGTTACTGATATATGGACCCAAAAGGACAAGTGAGGCGCGGTATGTATGGACCCACATAGAGAGGTGTGAAATACATTGTCAGCAAGGTGTGTATCACATCCACCTAGCCATAGACCTTGAGGGACAGGTGTGGTACATATAACCATCAAGTATAAAGCAGTTTTCGTGATGATCTCCCATTTCCCCAGAGACCAACGTAGACCTGGGTGTGGCCATATTTTAAGGTATTGATCAATATGAGACGCCAATCAATCCTGTCAATCAATGTCAATATCCCGTATGTTTGTGCAGACAATCCCCAGTGAAGGTTGCTCTGTATGTTCTGTCCTCAATCCCATACTTCGCATTGATTAATTTGTCATGCACAAAACGACTGTCCAGAAATCGATGGTTCATCAGTGAAATTAGCACCCATCATCTACTTCCTTTTCTCATGTCAAACATTCCCTATTATGTTAACATATAGTCATGCTGAAGGCAATCTGGGGCTTTATTTAGACTCAGAGGCTGAGTTTATGAAGAGCTATGTCTTTAGAACACCCCAGTTGTACCTTTTTCTTGTTTATTTGTTCTTTAGAGGCCAGATGATCTGGATTTATGGGTAGTATATTTATTTTCTCATTCTGCTGTGGCAAGACAGAGACTTTAGGATTCTAGTAATTACCCATTAGTTAAGACACTTCTGGGGAGACAGTTGCTGTTCCTGTTCTATGTTTATTGTGTTAAGATGGTCAGTAGTTAGACAATTCTTGAGACTTACCTGATCATTTTCCTGGTCGCTCACTTGGAAGACAATGTCCTCATAGGCTCTCTTAGTCTGCAAGATAAACATGGAATCATTTAACCTGCACTTAAGTATGGAATAATCAAAATAGATCGGTATTATAGGATTGTCAATGGTAAATTGTAAACTCTCTCAGGTTTAACGCAATCAATGCTCAGCTCTCCTTTATTTAACACAATCAAACTATCTCAGCCTTAACACAATCAATGGCAAACTCTCCCAGCCTTAACACAATCAAGGGTAAACTCTCTTGGTCTTAACACAATCAATGGCAAACTCTCCCAGCCTTAACACAATCAATGGTAAACTCTCTTGGCCTTAACACAATCAATGGCAAACTCTCCCAGCCTTAACACAATTAATGATAAACTCTCTTGGTCTTAACACAATCAATGGTAAACTCTCTTGGCCTTAACACAATCAATGGTAAACTCTATTGGCCTTAACAAAAATAATGATAAACTCTCTTGGTCTTAACACAATCAATGGTAAACTCTCTTGGCCTTAACACAATCAATGATAAACTCTCTTGGTCTTAACACAATCAAGGGTAAACTCTCCCAGCCTTAACACAATCAATGGTAAACTCTCCCAGCCTTAACACAATTAATGATAAACTCTCTTGGTCTTAACACAATCAATGGTAAACTCTCTTGGCCTTAACACAATCAATGAAAAACTCTCTTGGTCTTAACACAATCAATGGTAAACTCTCCCAGCCTTAACACAATTAATGATAAACTCTCTTGGTCTTAACACAATCAATGGTAAACTCTCTTGGCCTTAACACAATCAATGATAAACTCTCTTGGTCTTAACACAATCAATGGTAAACTCTCTTGGCCTTAACAAAATCAATGATAAACTCTCTTGGTCTTAACACAATCAATGGTAAACTCTCCCAGCCTTAACACAATTAATGATAAACTCTCTTGGTCTTAACACGATCAATGGTAAACTCTCTTGGTCTTAACACAATCAATGGTAAACTCTCTTGGCCTTAACACAATCAAGGGTAAACTCTCCCAGCCTTAACACAATCAATGGTAAACTCTCCCAGCCTTAACACAATCAAGGGTAAACTCTCCCAGCCTTAACACAATCAATGGTAAACTCTCCCAGCCTTAACACAATCAAGGGTAAACTCTCCCAGCCTTAACACAATCAATGGTAAACTCTCCCAGCCTTAACACAATTAATGGTAAACTCTATTGGCCTTAACACGATAAATGATAAACTTTCCTGGCATCAACACAATAAATATTGTTAAAATGGCCTAGTTTTATAATAATTAGCTTTAAACTAATCTAATCTAGTAACAAATTGATGTAAAACATTCCTAATCTTGCGTGCAAATGTTCAGCACTTATCGCCTCTCAACTATAAAAATATTAAAGGAAACACTGAAAACTCACTCCAAACAATAATAGTTTTGGTTATTTACATCAATATTTTATGTACTGCATTACTCCAATAGCTGTTCACACATTATCTCAGTGCACTGGTACATTAAGCTGTAGGTTTGATGTCCAGACTGATTTTACAGGATTATTGGTGTAGGTCATGCAAGATCTGGACGAGGGGTAAGACCAAATAATCCAATAATATTCTCCTCTAAACCAGACATCTTCTATTGTAATCCAGCACTACTCACCCCTCAGTCCAGAACTACTCACCCCTCAGTCCAGCACTACTCACCCCTCGGTCCATAACTATTTAACCCTCAGTCCAGAACTACTCACCCCTCAGTGCTACTCACCCCTCAGTCCAACACTACTCACCCCTCAGAACTACTCTCCACTCAGTCCAGCACTACTCACCCCTCAGTCCAGATATATTCTCCCCTCAGTCCAGCTATATTCACCCCCAGTCTAGAATGTCAAACCCCTCTATGTATAACAGTATAACAGTACTGACCTCCCAGTCGAGCTTGGCCTTGAGTACGATGGATATCTTCTCCCTGTTGTCTGTGAGGTCATCGTCGACTATGGGCACCAGTTCCAGGATGCTCTTGGCTATCTGTCCCTTGATGCTGAACACGAGCCCGCGGTTATCAATATCCTCTGCCTCGAGTATGCCCACCGTCGTCCCTGATAACACAAACTCAACACTCACACCAATCCAACAAACCCATAACCATCCCCAAATACAACACCCGTAGCTACCGGTATCTACTACAATCTGCTTATCACACTGAATTTAAAAAACAACTCCCTGGCTAATAGAAACAGTGGAAGGATTAGAAATTAATAGTTTGTATGCATTAATGAATTAAGTTTGGTAATCTCAAATTGTTGTTCACAAGATTTTCAAAGATCGGATCACATGACCTTTGACTGAAGGTCAAGGTCACCGGTAAGGGCACCATTTCAAGACATTGTTAAGATGTATCCAGAGTTTAAGTTTGGTTTGTCAACTTATTGTGTTCACAAGATTTTCATAGATAAAGTCATATGACTTTAAAATGTAGATCAAGGTCACTGACTAGTAAATCTTTTTCATATGCAAATCTTTTTTGACAGATGATTGAGAGCATAGGCTATGATAATACTTCTTCAGCAAAATTTGCATAAGAGCAAAAATAACTTACTGCACTTCATTTGTTATGCTTTTCCTTTCTGAGGAATATGTGATCTGTTTATGACAGATCTTTTTGCTTGGCCTTGAGTAATGAGTAAGATGTCTGTCTTATTGTGACATCACAAATCTATTTTCAACACTGCAGGAACACTTACCAATTGCTGTGTCTTCACCCAGAAAGAAGGTTGACTGATAATTCACAAATCGCGGCGGCTGATTGCTGGTCGCTACAAGTATCAATATCCAATTATTACCTGCTGTACTTTCTGAGCATTCTCAAAGGAATGGAAATTCATGTTTATATCTTTATAATCCCACAAAGCAATTCAAATATTGCAAATTGTGTTGTTTATCAAAAGATGGTCTAATTTAATCTCCACCACCCATTTCATATGGATATTTATCCCTGGCCAAAGTTAGTTGCTTATGACAAAATAATGTTAAATCTTAATGCTTATTAAGGATGATAGAGAACTCATAAAAGCATAGAAAAATTCATGTCAGTATTTTCCCAATAATCATACAAGTATCACAATTAAGGCAGTACATATAAATAGCAAAGATATATCTACAAGTATTATTATAATGAAAAAAAGCTTTTAGATTAATCATATTCTCATTTGCATCGAGCTGAATGATGCTAACACCTTATTGGATTAAATATATATATAATATATATATCAGAAACATTGATTTCAGAACCAGTTCTTAGCCAGAAGAATATATATATATATTGGTTCCTCAAAACACTTTCTTCATCTCATTGTTAAAATATTCATTAATAGATTAACAAAAACTAATGTGGTTAAATCAATGTTATCATTTCATATTGTTGAAAGTGTCTATAAGATATAAGACCATCTTCTCCTGTCTGGTGTGAGGTCCTTATCACCATTGGGGTATTGTTTGCAGTGCCACCTGGTGTCTCGGCACTCATGCTGGTGTTACCTTAGTGCCTCCATAGTGCATGTTTCTCTTAATGTTAGGGATAATATGGCCATGCATAAGTAAATGAATGTCAGTCAGCATCATTTGGGCAGATGGATGGTCAACACTTTAGGGTACAAACCAGGAGTAGGGTTTTCTGGTCTGTATCTCTGAGCAAAGTACTGTCTGGTGCAAGAACTCACTGCACATTAAACTAGTGGCTTGTGAGTAAGCTTTAGCCAAAGCTAAAACGATACAAGCAAACTGCATGTCTTAAATATAAAGACAGGGAAAAACAGGGACGGACAGGGACGTTAAGCTGCAACTTATTGTTATTGACAAGCCAGGCCTGGTTACACAAGCCATTGGGTATGCAGTCACTACATGGATCACATCGCACTGGGGATGGTATGGAAGCTGGGATATCATGATCATATTGTACTGGGGATGGTGTGGAAGCTGGGATATCATGATCATATTGTACTGGGGATGGTGTGGAAGCTGGGATATCATGATCATATTGTACTGGGGATGGTGTGGAAGCTGGGATATCATGATCATATTGTACTGGGGATGGTGTGGAAGCTGGGAAAGCTGGGATATCATGATTATATTGTACTGGGGATGGTGTGGAAGCTGGGATATCATGATCATATTGTACTGGGGATGGTGTGGAAGCTGGGATATCATGGTCATATTGCACTGGGGCTGGTGTGGAAGATGGGAAAGTTGGGATATCATGATGGTGTGGAAGCTGGGATATCATGATCATATTGCACTGGGGATGGTATGGAAGCTGGGATATCATGATTATATTGTACTGGGGATGGTGTGGAAGCTGGGATATAATGATCATATTGTACTGGGGCTGGTGTGGAAGCTGGGAAAGCTGGGATATCATGATCATATTGTACTGGGGATGGTGTGGAAGCTGGGATATAATGATCATATTGCACTGGGGCTGGTGTGGAAGCTGGGATATCATGATCATATTGCACTGGGGCTGGTGTGGAAGCTGGGATATAATGATCATATTGTACTGGGGATGGTGTGGAAGCTGGGATATCATGATCATATTGCACTGGGAATGGTATGGAAGCTGGGATATCATGATTATATTGTACTGGGGATGGTGTGGAAGCTGGGATATAATGATCATATTGTACTGGGGCTGGTGTGGAAGCTGGGAAAGCTGGGATATCATGATCATATTGCACTGGGGATGGTGTGGAAGCTGGGATATCATGATCATATTGCACTGGGGATGGTGTGGGAACTGGGATATCATGATCATATTGCACTGGGGATGGTGTGGGAACTGGGATATCATGATCATATTGCACTGGGGATGGTGTGGGAACTGGGATATCATGATTATATCGCACTGGGGTCAGTGTGGAAGCTGGGATATTGGGATCATGTTGCACTGGGGTCAGTGTGGAAGCTGGGATATTGGGATCATGTTGCACTGGGGTCAGTGTGGAAGCTGGGATATTGGGATCATGTTGCACTGGGGTCAGTGTGGAAGTTGGGATATTGGGATCGCGTTGCACTGGGGTCAGTGTGGAAGCTGGGATATTGGGATCAAGTTGCACTGGGGCTAGTGTGGAAGCTGGGATATTGGGATCGCATTGCCCTGGGGTCAGCGTGGAATCTGGGATATTGGGATCACATTGCACTGGGGTCAGTGTGGAAGCTGGGATATTGGGATCGCGTTGCACTGGGGTCAGTGTGGAAGCTGGGGTATTGGGATCACTTTGCACTGGGGTCAGTGTGGAAGCTGGGATATTGAAATCACATTGCACTGGGGTCAGTGTGGAAGCTGGGATATTGGGATCGCGTTGCACTGGGGTCAGCGTGGAAGCTGGGAGTTGGCGCTTGTACCTACCTGCCTGCACTGCGTGCTCTGTTGTCCATACATACACGTGCAGTGAAGATATGTTCATATTTCAATAGAGGCGGGAACATAGCATGCAAAGACAAAAACATAACAACATTGGGTGCTGATGGGGGTTCAGACATCGGAGAAGACAGACCTCGAGATTCCTTGGTGCCAGCGATTTGACCGCAAATATTGACAGAATGGGAACGCTGGGGTTGATAGAGATATTAATAGAAATATATGCAAACCTGAGATGAGGCTTAAAATTTGACAGATGTCAGTTTCCGAAGCAACTTCTCCAGGTTACTGCCAAAATCATTCAGGGAACTAATTATAAATGTCTAAAGAAAGTTTGAAAAACTCTGATCTCAAAGGAGTAAAATGGCAAAAAAGTTATTGGTTGGTTTCAAAATGGAGGGTTAAACATTGAGAACTGGCACACTGAACATTGACTGGTTAGCAATCACACCACAGCAACAATCTAAAGCGACAATCATACACAAAACTGGCCGCCTCGTCCCAGATTACTCACCCCCACTAGAATCAGCAGCCTGTGATTGGTGATTCTAGCGGGGGTGTCCTGGGACATTCCCATCCCAAGCTCCGTATCATGCACAAGGCATTTTTTTGACATTTCCCATGCCGCATGTACTTTTCCGCTCCCCAAAATAATACAACACAAATTTACAATCTACGTAAAATCTAATATAATATTTTTTTCAAACTCTAAGTGTTGCATATTAACATTAATGAGAACAAAATTCAAAATAATAAAACCTATAATATTTCTTTAATAAACTTTAAAAATTCAAAGTTAATTAAATTAATTTTCCAGAGATACAGATCTGCAATCCATCACGGTTCATTGGTTTTAACCACAAAATTTCACCTGACATGGTTCAGTGAATCATTTCCCTACTTCTGGCTATGTTTGAATATTTCATTTGAATCCTAAAAACATGAATTATTCACAAGAGCTTGTTTATGGCATGTGAAATGTCATGAGATTTTGACTGACTTCCTGCGTGAGTCCATAGATTATGACAATGAGAATTCAAAAGAATAGGCCCCTGTACTGTCTGTATCCCTGGAAAACCAACATTAACAGCAAAATCAATAATATCTATAATCTAAAACCTCTAAAATATCTCACAATTCAACCTGGAAACCATGACAATAACAACATAAAATACAAAATAAAACAAGTTTGAGAAAAATCAGAAAATACCACCAATTCTCTTCAAATTCTACTCATATTAAGTGTATATTTAGACTGTGGTATTTTTATCGTCAAAATTTATCAATTATTATTGGCTTGATAAAAAAGACTTTCAATCATTATATTTACTTTATGATTAAAAAAAGCTACTAATGTGAATTAAAAGATGGAAATTTGATATAAATCTTTATCATGCAAGATAATTTGTAAAAATCATGCTAGGAATTAAATGACAGAATGACACAGAATGATGCAGAATGACAGAGAAAACCTCTGGTGATATTTTGTCATTTTCCTGTATTTTAAAAATCTTGTAGCACTAGATTGAAATTATCCAGCTTATTTATTCAGCTTGTGACATTTAAGTCTCACTGTATGTATATTAGGCTAATTTCTAAGGGAAAAATGTTTTGTTTCACATTATCCTAAACTTAATTGTTTCTTTTTCTTTATGAAATAAACTGGATAATAAAACATAAAAATGTTGCTTTTAACAAGCTGTCTCAAATAACATTTAAAAATAATTATCTCTCTCTTGGACTGAACATGAGTAGTCTAAACATAAGAAATAATATATCTACTGCAGCACCATAACTAATCTATCTACATGTCCGTGTACACTATATCTCAATTAGATAACATGGCCTTTTTCTCCATGAGAATTAATGCAAAATAACTGCATGGAATTACATTATTCAGCAAATAACTCAACACCAAGAAAAAGTCCTGTTTTACATTTAGTACATATAAAGCTAAGACTCTGCCTGTGAACTGGCACCTAGTGACAACTAATGCAATCAATCTATTGGTGCAAAAATCAACATGTGCATCTTAACATGTAATGTGTACTGTGTTTATAATGTCTGTATTGAAATGTGTTTATTTCCATGTATGTTAATGGTTTGTCTGTCATGTTCTACCTCATCGCATAGATCTCCTCTCAAATGAGTATTTGTGTTTGTATGACTAAGATACATGTGTTATTTAGTAAAATTTACAAATTACTTTTGGCAAGCGACGGATTACTGTGTCTACCCATCTTCAGGACTCGGGGTATTAACCATGCAAGCAGGAATGTGTTAAAGTTGCTTATAATATATGGATATACTATCATACAATCAAGACCAGATAATCCTCTATTCTCTAATCTTTCATGCAACATGCATTCAGATAATCCCCCCATGCATATTCTATGGTAGGTTGTCTATTTCACTGGGAGGTCTCCACTTATCTCCTATGAAATATTCACAGGTTTTGTATGGTCAATATCACATCGTCACTAGCTATGAATTATTACTGGTGTTTGAATCACTACCATCTACTGCGATCATATCCTGCCGACTGGAGGAAAGGGGGGAAGGGGAAGGGGGTGGCTAAATAAAATATGATCCCCTCTAATCAAGCTTATTGGTACTGGATCATTGTTGATTATTAATAAATATATAAATATATAAGGCTCATTGGGTTATCAATTCAATTAACATGAAATCAATTATAAACACTTTAAATAGAAATATTGAATATGAGAACAAATATTTATACCCCAAAGTTTCTATGAACTTCAGAAATGTTGTAGCTCTTGCTTGGTTAATAGTTTAATTGAACAAAACAAAACAAAGCAGATGACAAAATGATTTGTTTGTTGTCCTGTCAACCTGCTTCGTGAGATGTGCAATAATTGATGTGTCTGATGGAGCTAAATATGATATGTTTTGTGTGAGAACCATTTGCCATTCAATTATGGTGATTAGCCCCACTGTGAGGGAGACAGCTTGTCTCAACCCTCTCCCCAATTATTCCATATATCTCTACCTCTCAGCTCTCCATTACATATATAAGTATGTCATAAATAACTAGAGCTTCATATTTAATCATGTATATTGTTTTTGGCCCATTAATTATATTACTGAGTATATATATCCATAACTAAACTCAAACAAAAATCATATATTTTACTTGTTATTTATTTACTTGTTTATTCTCCAATATCAGCGTAAACTGATGCCAGGAAAATATATACATAGCTATCTAATGACAAGATCTGTGTGGGAAAACGAGAGAAATATTGAGTGTAATTCCAGCATTTAATAACTTTAAACCAATCCCCCTTTCTCCCATCATCGGTTCCCAGCAGTTTATATTCCCATTAGTCTCTACAAATTGGCAAATACATCTTTCTTCTTTTAAAATGAACTGGAGTTCTTTAACAAATCATATTCCACACAATATTGTAATTCAATTTTTAATTCAATCCAAATTGTTTTCTCTATTCCTGTCCACTTGTGGCTTTAATACAGCCATGCTGCTGTGCATAATTTTCTTCTTAAATAATGTGAACATTAAAGTGGTGAGAGTTCAAATTGGAGCCAACATTATGTGCCTTGCAGTTAACATATTTGAGGAACCGACTCTAGAGGCAGTTCATGTAAATGGCAGCAATTTCAAACACTCCTTTATAATGGCAATTTACCTACCAGCAGATTCATGAAAATTAAGTTGCCAACATTGGGCAATTGCGTATTAGGAATATGTAGTTGAGAAATTTTATTTTCTCAGTCAGAAATCCTAAGTTGACCAAGCAGACATCAACCATACCAGCATAACCATGACCATAATTGTGCATTACCTAAACAAAAAAGAACTACTATATCTCTCTTTTTGGTCAGTGGCACCCCGACCCCTTCTCATCCATAAATGAAAACAAACACACCATCCACTTCATAGCATACCAACTGAAAACATGCAGCTTGTGTCACTTAGCATGCTGTGGAATCATGTCAGGTCTGCATGCAACATTCACACACACATCACACACATATATCACACACATATCACACTCATATATCACACTCATGCAGTATGATCCATATCATCATATGTCCACCATGCCATTAATGACCACATGCTCATCATCTGATGCCATTAATGACCACATGCTCATCATCTGATGCCATTAATGACCACATGCTCATCATCACACGCCATTAATGACCACATGCTCATCATCTCATGCCATTAATGACCACATGCTCATCATCTCATGCCATTAATGACCACATGTTCATCATCTCATGCCATTAATGACCACATGCTCATCATCTCATGCCATTAATGATCACATGCTCATCGCCCCATCCTTTTCATCATTTTCACACTGGCACCAATCTCTCCACTTTCTTCTCAAGCATTTCTCAGCCATTAAACAACATTACTTCATTCATATATATGTGCTGTTATGTAATATTATTATATTAGAAGACATGCCAATATTTGTATGTGTCCAATGTATATGTTAAGTTTGTCTCCTTGGTGTGTATGTATGTTATATATATATCACAGTGCTCTTGATATTACTACAGTTATATACATGTTAATAGTCATTCTCACATCTTACAATACATTAGTTCACACTCAGTTATTATAATTAACTTCAGTTCATCACATTCTATCATGTTCTATCACATTCTATTATGTTCTATCACATTCTATCATGTTCTATCACATTCTATCATGTTCTATCACATTCTATCATGTTCTATCACATTCTATTATGTTCTATCACATTCTATCATGTTCTATCAGATTCTACCATACCAGAACCATCCAGCACCGCATTCATAACACCATCATTGCAATAAGAAATATCAAAGCCGATCTAAATGAAAGTCTCACAGATGAAAACAGCACCATAAACATAATATATGGGAAGAACCCTCAAATCTGGCTCTATGTTAAACACTGTTCCTGCTGTCAGTTGTTTTGGCACTTAGAAACTCTCACTTAGATTGGCATTGATATTTACCAAAGCAGGTTTCTGGGAATTCATTTCACATTTTTGCATGCTACATTAGTTTGGAAAAAAAATACCAATTTTTCCCAATGTCAGGCAATTATTGCAAGCACTCACTGATCTATTCTTAATGTCCCACTATTCTATTTGATATCAGCATCAATGGCTGCCTGAATTATACATTACACATTTAACATTTATATAGACATGAACACATTTCATGTGTGATATTTTAAACATTTATCTTAAAAAAGAATCTTAGATATGCATTACTGATATATAAAATGGTGGGACTTGATTCATTGAGAGTATGTAAGTACTGAGAGTTATCTACATCCACAGTTAGTACAGCACACCACATATCACCACTCAGCTGGGTGCTAACTCAGGGTGGTAGGGCAGAGGGAGGAATCTACATCCACAGTTAGTACAGCACACCACATCACATCAACATATCACCTCTCAGCTGGGTGCTAACTCAGGGTGGTAGGGCAGTGGGAGGAATCTATCATGTAGCTTAATGTGTGTCAGTAGGTCAGGAGAATGTACGACTCATACAGGATGACTACAGGCACACATACACACGGAGAGACACACAGAGAGACACACGGAGACACAGGGAGGGAAGATGGTTCTACGGGTGAGAGGGCATCCCTCCTACGCAGGCAGGTGAGAGAGCATCCCTCCTACGCAGGCAGGTGAGAGGGCATCCCTCCTACGCAGGCAGGGAATGATAGGTGCAGACAGAGAGAAGCCTTATAACTGAGCGCCATGGAATCAGATCTTGTGTAATCCAGAGATTGGAACGTGAGCATCCAAAAAGAGCAGGGTGTCGCTGAAAACTCACACGGTGCAAAACATCCCAACTGTTCCTGAAATCTGGAATATATTAATTGCATCTCCTTGTTTTCAGAAGACATCTAAGGTGGCGCCACCTACCTGATTCGAAGAAACACAGCAATATTACCAGCACCAGGAATACACTTCCCATGATGCACTGGTGCCAGTCCGATTTAAGCGCCCTCTATGTGTGGCCTCTTGAAGTTGACGTTCTTCTGCGTCAAATATTGCCGCTGTTTTCTGGTTCTGCTACCCACATGCTTCTACCTAAAACAAACAATTGGCCAATTAAAATTCTGCACATACGCAAACAATTCATAAACCTTTTTTTCTTTGCATATTGTTTTAATTGATCATTACTTGGCCTC
Organism: Amphiduros pacificus; assembly: GCA_949316495.1. Lineage (NCBI taxonomy): Eukaryota > Metazoa > Annelida > Polychaeta > Phyllodocida > Hesionidae > Amphiduros > Amphiduros pacificus. The sequence continues at coordinate 4,580,098 of OX439002.1, forward strand.
CTCTGAAACACAAACTTCAACTTGAGTCAAGTATCAGGGATAAAACCTGTTTTATCATGATCAATAACCATTGCTGTCAACTTGTCAAGTTTGCTTTTTTATCAAACAAAGTACATATTATAATAGATGGTATGATCTCAAGGACAGACACATGACCACAGAGAATAAGTGTAGAGTCCTGAGTGTCAGTGCGTACATCTTGGGACACCTGACTCCCTGATACATGTGGCCATCTCATCCTCTCCCTGGCAAGATCACCACACTGCTTACAGGTAAGACGTGTCAATGACTACAATACCAACGAACATGATGACGTGAGTCAATCTGGAATCAAAGACTGATTCATGCTGATGATACATGTTACTGGGCTGGCAGAGAACCAGGTCAGATAAAGACCTGCCAAACCGATCAGATAGAGACCTGCCACACAGATAGAGACCTGCCACACAGATAGAGACCTGCCATACAGATAGAGGCCTGCCATACAGAGATAGACCTGCCATACCGATAGAGACCTGCCATACAGAGAGAGACCTGCCATACAGATAGAGACCTGCCATACAGATAGAGACCTCCAACTTGGCACGGTCCTCAATACATTAAACCTGTCTCTACCAGTAGATCAGATAGACCTGCCATACAGATAGAGACATGCCATACAGATAGAGACCTGCCATACAGATAGAGACCTGCCATACAGATAGAGACCTGGGTATGTCAGTGACCCTGTCTGATGAGGGCAGTAGTGCATTATACAGGGAGTGAGAGATCCTGGAATGAGGTGGGTTGTCATTGATTGCCCTGCTGTGTGGACTATACACTTCATACATATAGGATCTCCACACAGACATTAACTCCCTGTCATGTGCCTTGACACTGCCTGCCAAGATCAATATCATCAAAGACTCCTCTATCCCCTATTGACCCATATATCTCATCATTAGTGTGGCCCAGTCATGTGGATTAACATAACTATATAAGTATTGATGAGATTAACCTCATACTAGGTCATCAATGTAAAGGGGGGGCACTCCACCTGGTCTCAGCCCTACCCCTAATTAACCCCAATCCAGACACCTTTCATCTTTCAAGCATCTTTCAAATCAGCAAGCAATGAGCTTACATGGCAAAGCTGAGAGTGACAGAAATGAAACTTAATTCAAAAGTAATTTCAACATTTTCCCAGTTATTTCATGACAAGACCTACTTTTAGCAGATATAGTGTGGCCTCCCTGAATTGTCATGTTGCACCCAGTCACACATTTACAAGGACAATAGGTTTACCCTTCAGGCAGGGATTCAAACCCAGGACCTTTGGATCATATTGACTGCTGACGTATCGACTGCTGACGTATCGACTGCTGACATATCGACTGCTGACATATCGACTGCTGACGTATCGACTGCTGACGTATCGACTGCTGACGTATCGACTGCTGACGTATCGACTGCTGACATATCGACTGCTGACATATCGACTGCTGACATATCGACTGCTGACATATCGACTGCTGACATATCGACTGCTGACATATCGACTGCTGACATATCGACTGCTGACATATCGACTGCTGACATATCGACTGCTGACATATCGACTGCTGACATATCGACTGCTGACATATCGACTGCTGACATATCGACTGCTGACATATCGACTGCTGACATATCGACTGCTGACATATCGACTGCTGACATATCGACTGCTGACATATCGACTGCTGACATATCGACTGCTGACATATCGACTGCTGACATATCGACTGCTGACATATCGACTGCTGACATAAAGAAATATAAAGAATCATTATTGAAAATACAGAATTGAAGATATGTGGTGCAAGGTAAACCTCAGTGTGAGTGTATATTGATTTCTGTATAAATCATATCTGAAAACTGTTCCAAAGTTCTGATGTTATCAATGCCAAGTAAATTCATTTTTTTCCTAGAAACATTTATTATTGAGTACAGAAATAATCAAATTCCACCTTCCAAGCTTTGTCAATCTATATCAGTTCTAAGTTTGCCCTGGCTTGAACGCAACATATTTTAGATTACATTTGAATAACTTCTATAGTTAAATGTTTGGAATGCACTGAGAAAGCCTGGTGAAAATAGTGATTGATCTTCAGACTCTCAATTAATGAACATTACAATGATTGCCTCCAAATTTCTATTTCAAAACTTTATCAATTCTTAAATAATCCACACATCTTGTGAGGAATCTGATTTCAACGGAATATCTAAATGGGAAAAAATCTTTGAAAAATTAGATAAAGCAATGTTCCTATTCTTGGTATCCTGAATGTTTCCCTGTTTCCTGGTCATCATCATGTATCAGGGATCAGGACTCACCTGTAGAGCGCACCTGTAGAACGTGGCTACATGAAGCTCGGCATGGTTTTACCTACAGTGTGCAGAGTGAGGGGAGCACTCAGTGACAGTCCGCCCACACTTCTTACCATCAATCAGAATCCCACTGTCTATATCACAGGAACGTGCAAACGTCTGACGGGGAACGATTCTACGGGTAAATGAGTAAGCTTACACTCTGAGCTCGGGTAGATCCGGTAGATCCGGTGGTGATGAAGATGACTGAGTGTGAATGAACCGGAGTGCATTAAAGATCTGAGAGTGGAGTCAAAGGCCATCAACACAGCCTGTCCCTCCCCAAACACTCTTCATGGCCATTGTGTGCCCATTGTCCTCGCACTACCGTTGCTAACAGAGGGGAGAGGCCATTGTTGCTAACCAGGAGGGGAGAGGCCATTGTTGCTACTAGTTCTTCATCAAGATGACAAGTGTGGTGAAGGACGAACCCCCATGCCGTGCACACCTGTATCTGAGATACTCACAACAATGGCCTAAATTCCCACCAACTTGTACCCACATAGGAGTATATATAAGCAATTAGGCCCTCAAAGACGCAAACAATACGCAATCAGAATGCCCTGCATACTGTGTGCTAAACCCCCCACTGCTCAAAACACTCTCTCTTTAACTTAACATTGCCCAAGCATTCCGTCAATGGGGAAATTATTGAACATACTAATTGGTCCTTGAGGGATGCTTCTAACTGTAACGTTTGTCTACGTGGAAAAGGGGAAATTTCTGCAAAACAGAACTCTTACCTGCCTTAGCCCTGTGGCTATTTTCTCTGTCACATTATCATATGTCTATAACGGGATTGTCTGCTGGGAATACCAGGCAATTTACACCAAAGTGGAGTGGTTATATAAGTGAGGTATTTTTTCCACTCATTGACAGGTAGAGAGTGTCAGGTAGATATAAAGGTTATTACTATTGAGGGCTAATGGCACTGTCTCCTCTCCTCACCACTGTCTGAACTGTGCTTAAACTCCTGCTTGCCATTAACCTGTCTCAATCAATCAAATAATGGGGAAAAAATTGTGAAAAGATATAAAAAGTTGCTGACCCCACCAAAAAAGTGATTGCTTAAGTGAAATGGGGAAACCTAAATGTGAAATGCTGGACATACACTAGGAAAAGCTGGACATAACTAGGAAAAGCTGGACATAACTAGGAAAAGCTGGACATAACTAGGAAAAGCTGGACATAACTAGGAAAAATAACACTGAGGCACCTATGTGGTGATGTTTGCTGATCCATACTGTGGAGCTGTGTAAGACCATATTGAGCCATGTAACAGTCCTGTGATGGCCATGCGTGACTTAATACGGTCACATTCATGCGTGACCCTATTGGTGTTTGTCTCTGCCTGCTAATTGCCTTCCTAGTCATAATGGCTATCCCATTACTGAAGCCTTCTCATCCATGGCTTCCATATAATACACCAATCACACCAATAACACAAAGTATGCAAACTGTGATTGCCCATGACACTGAGTCCTCATTCTCAATGTCTTGATAATAGGATCTGGTATATATATTTACCTTATAATATATATAGATGCATGCACTTTGTTTCTTGCTAATGATTGGGGCTGTCCATAGATGATGACATCTTTCTCACCTTACAACCAATGACAGATCCCTCACAAACTCACAATATATGATGAATAATGAATTATAAAAACACCTATATCCTACAAAATAACAAATAATAATAACTGTACACTATATCTAAAAATTATAATAAAAACATAGAAATAACACAAATTATTTGTTTTAAGATCAGTTAACAACCACCAAAGGGAAAGTTGGTGAGATAAACTAGTATGTTGTCATTCAGACAACATATTGATGTAAATTAAATACTTTAAACCCACCACAAACTCATGGTTTTATACAGCTTTCACAAATGCTGATTCTACAATGACTAATCGATTGTGAAAACAAAATTTAAAGATTTAGCCTAGCTTAGCCTATGTATGAATATTGGTGCAGCCTGACGCTGTGAATTTCCCAGTGCTATTAGCATCATAGGCATCTGTTTTTGATGAGCATACACAGTTGTCAATGTGTCAATTGCTAGGAACGTAACAAAGTAGGTGTATTGGTAATTTGTGATCAATAATGGATGTCTGCAAATGATTGGGATAGCAGAGCAGAGGATACGCATTATCCCGGGAAATATGGCGTGAAAAATGACTCATGTTGAAACAAACACGAACATGTGCAGACCCATAAACCATAGGAACACTAATATCTGGTGAGGAACTACAGGTTGTATGGTACAAACACTAATATCTGGTGTAGACCTACAGGTTGTATGGTACAAACACTAATATCTGGTGTAGACCTACAGGTTGTATGGTACAAACACTAATATCTGGTGTGGAACTACAGGTTGTATGATACAAACACTAATATCTGGTGTGGAACTACAGGTTGTGTGGTACAAACACTAATATCTGGTGTGGAACTACAGGTTGTGTGGTACAAAGACTAATATCTGGTGTGGAACTACAGGTTGTGTGGTACAAACACTAATATCTGGTGTGGAACTACAGGTTGTGTGGTACAAACACTAATATCTGGTGTGGAACTACAGGTTGTGTGGTACAAAGACTAATATCTGGTGTGGAACTACAGGTTGTATGGTAGAAACACTAATATCTGGTGAGGAACTACAGGTTGTATGGTACAAACACTAAAATCTGGTGTAGACCTACAGGTTGTATGGTACAAACACTAATATCTGGTGTGGAACTACAGGTTGTATGGTACAAACACTAATATCTGGTGTAGACCTACAGGTTGTATGGTACAAACACTAATATCTGGTGTGGAACTACAGGTTGTATGGTACAAACACTAATATCTGGTGAGGAACTACAGGTTGTATGGTACAAACACTAATATCTGGTGTGGAACTACAGGTTGTATGGTACAAACACTAATATCTGGTGTGGAACTACAGGTTGTGTGGTACAAACACTGGGTCTACATATTTTACAGTAATTTAGCATAAAACCATAGCACCAGACGAGGGGAATTTTCTCAGTACTAAGAGCAGTACATCAGACATGTTTGCATTCCTCGATGCCAGGAGATTGCGAGCATTTTGTTGATATAGAAGGGAATTTTTTCCAATAATGGAAACTTCTCATTAGACATTGGTCTGCATTTTGCTTGGGAATGGGGGAAATTTTCCCTGAATATCATACTCAGTATGAGACAAACATAGCAACCTGCATCAACACACATGATGGTAAACCTGGCCATCATTGAAACACTTCTAATTTCATATCATTAATGGGCACAGTATCAGTGGAAAAGTTCTCTCTGAACTTAAATCTTAAATCATCTCTATATAATCTGTGTGGTGGGAATAATCTGAGGTATCTTGAAGTAATCATATGCTATGGCATACATTGGTACAGCGTGGCATTTATTGCTATAAACTTTCAATAAAACGTGGCCCAAAGTGAAAGGGCACCAATCAATTTGATGACAAAGTTTACCTCTCGCTCTATATATGTTTTCATATTAATGTCTCAAAAGAAGTTAAATATAAAATTAGAATTTTTGATACAATCTACACTTCATTATCAGTGCTCATTCTAAAGCATAAAGTAGGGTGTGAAATCTTATCATTACGATCTGCCAAAAGGACCCATGGACTAAATGGTACTATTACAATTTATGAGTATTGACTGTCAAGGAAATAAATGATAAATTCCAAATGTAGAAATGATATTGGTGTCTTTAATAAGAAACAAACTTAACAGTAGTCTGCATGGTCAACCCTGAAATACCACCGTGCCTTGTAACAGGTAGAAATATTCTAACATCTATAGAGTAACCATGTTAACATTGATAGAGTAAACCATGTTAACATCTATAGAGTAACCATGTTAACATCGATAGGGTAAACCATGTTAACATCTATAGAGTAAACCATGTTAACATCGATAGAGTAAACCATGTTAACATCTATAGAGTAAACCATGTTAACATTGATAGAGTAAACCATGTTAACATCTATAGAGTAACCATGTTAACATCGATAGGGTAAACCATGTTAACATCTATAGAGTAAACCATGTTAACATTGATAGAGTAAACCATGTTAACATCTATAGAGTAACCATGTTAACATTGATAGAGTAAACCATGTTAACATCTATAGGGTAAACCATGTTAACATCTATAGAGTAAACCATGTTAACATATATAGAGTAAACCATGTTAACATTGATAGAGTAAACCATGTTAACATCTATAGGGTAAACCATGTTAACATCTATAGAGTAAACCATGTTAACATATATAGAGTAAACCATGTTAACATTGATAGAGTAAACCATGTTAACATATATAGAGTAAACCATGTTAACATTGATAGAGTAAACCATGTTAACATCTATAGAGTAACCATGTTAACATTGATAGAGTAAACCATGTTAACATCTATAGAGTAAACCATGTTAACATTGATAGAGTAAACCATGTCAACATCTATAGAGTAAACCATGTTAACATTGATAGAGTAAACCATGTTAACATCGATAGAGTAAACCATGTTAACATCTATAGGGTAAACCATGTTAACATTGATAGAGTAAACCATGTCAACATCTATAGAGTAAACCATGTTAACATTGATAGAGTAAACCATGTTAACATCGATAGAGTAAACCATGTTAACATCTATAGAGTAAACCATGTAAACATCGATAGAGTAAACCATGTTAACATCTATAGGGTAAACCATGTTAACATTGATAGAGTAAACCATGTCAACATCTATAGAGTAAACCATGTTAACATTGATAGAGTAAACCATGTTAACATCTATAGGGTAAACCATGTTAACATTGATAGAGTAAACCATGTCAACATCTATAGAGTAAACCATGTTAACATTGATAGAGTAAACCATGTTAACATCGATAGAGTAAACCATGTTAACATCTATAGAGTAAACCATGTTAACATCGATAGAGTAAACCATGTTAACATCGATAGAGTAAACCATGTTAACATCTATAGGGTAAACCATGTTAACATCTATAGGGTAAACCATGTTAACATCTATAGAGTAAACCATGTTAACATCGATAGAGTAAACCATGTTAACATCTATAGAGTAAACCATGTTAACATCGATAGAGTAAACCATGTTAACATCTATAAAGTAAACCATGTTAACATCTATAGAGTAAACCATGTTAACATTGATAGAGTAAACCATGTTAACATCTATAGAGTAAACCATGTTAACATCGATAGAGTAAACCATGTTAACATCTATAGAGTAAACCATGTTAACATCGATAGAGTAAACCATGTTAACATCTATAGAGTAAACCATGTTAACATCGATAGAGTAAACCATGTTAACATCTATAAAGTAAACCATGTTAACATCTATAGAGTAAACCATGTTAACATTGATAGAGTAAACCATGTTAACATCTATAGAGTAAACCATGTTAACATCGACAGAGTAAACCATGTTAACATCTATAGAGTAAACCATGTTAACATCTATAGAGTAAACCATGTAAACATCGATAGAGTAAACCATGTTAACATCGATAGGGTAAACCATGTTAACATCTATAGAGTAAACCATGTTAACATCGATAGAGTAAACCATGTTAACATTGATAGAGTAAACCATGTTAACATCGATAGAGTAAACCATGTTAACATCTATAGAGTAAACCATGTTAACATCGATAGAGTAAACCATGTTAACATCTATAGAGTAAACCATGTTAACATCGATAGAGTAAACCATGTTAACATCTATAGAGTAAACCATGTTAACATTGATAGAGTAAACCATGTTAACATCTATAGAGTAAACCATGTTAACATCGATAGAGTAAACCATGTAAACATCGATAGAGTAAACCATGTTAACATTGATAGAGTAAACCATGTTAACATCTATAGAGTAAACCATGTTAACATCTATAGAGTAAACCATGTTAACATATATAGAGTAAACCATGTTAACATCTATAGAGTAAACCATGTTAACATTGATAGAGTAAACCATGTTAACATCTATAAAGTAAACCATGTTAACATCGATAGAGTAAACCATGTAAACATCTATAGAGTAAACCATGTTAACATCGATAGAGTAAACCATGTTAACATCTATAGAGTAAACCATGTTAACATTGATAGAGTAAACCATGTTAACATCTATAGAGTAAACCATGTTAACATCGATAGAGTAAACCATGTAAACATCGATAGAGTAAACCATGTTAACATTGATAGAGTAAACCATGTTAACATCTATAGAGTAACCATGTTAACATCTATAGAGTAAACCATGTTAACATCTATAGAGTAAACCATGTTAACATCGATAGAGTAAACCATGTTAACATCGATAAAGTAAACCATGTTAACATCTATAGAGTAAACCATGTTAACATCTATAGAGTAAACCATGTTAACATTGATAGAGTAAACCATGTTATCATCTATAAAGTAAACCATGTTAACATCGATAGAGTAAACCATGTAAACATCTATAGAGTAAACCATGTTAACATCGATAGAGTAAACCATGTTAACATTGATAGAGTAAACCATGTTAACATCTATAAAGTAAACCATGTTAACATCGATAGAGTAAACCATGTTAACATCTATAGAGTAAACCATGTAAACATCTATAGAGTAAACCATGTTAACATCTATAGAGTAAACCATGTTAACATCTATAGAGTAAACCATGTTAACATCGATAGAGTAAACCATATTAACATCTATAGGGTAAACCATGTTAACATCTATAGAGTAAACCATGTTAACATCGATAGAGTAAACCATGTTAACATTGATAGAGTAAACCATGTTAACATCGATAGAGTAAACCATGTTAACATCAATAGAGTAAACCATGTTAACATCTATAGGGTAAACCATTTTAACATCGATAGAGTAAACCATGTTAACATCTATAGAGTAAACCATGTTAACATCTATAGGGTAAACCATGTTAACATCTATAGAGTAAACCATGTTAACATCTATAGAGTAAACCATGTTAACATCTATAGAGTAAACCATGTTAACATCTATAGAGTAAACCATGTTAACATCGATAGAGTAAACCATGTTAACATCTATAGAGTAACCATGTTAACATCTATAGAGTAAACCATGTTAACATCTATAGAGTAAACCATGTTAACATCGATAGAGTAAACCATGTTAACATCTATAGAGTAAACCATGTTAACATCGATAGAGTAAACCATGTAAACATCGATAGAGTAAACCATGTTAACATCGATAGAGTAAACCATGTTAACATCTATAGAGTAACCATGTTAACATCTATAGAGTAAACCATGTTAACATCTATAGAGTAAACCATGTTAACATCGATAGAGTAAACCATGTTAACATCGATAGAGTAAACCATGTTAACATCGATAGAGTAAACCATGTTAACATCTATAGAGTAAACCATGCTAACATCGATAGGGTAAACCATGTTAACATCGATAGAGTAAACCATGTTAACATCGATAGAGTAAACCATGTTCACATCGATAGAGTAAACCATGTTAACATCGATAGAGTAAACCATGTTAACATCTATAGAGTAAACCATGTTAACATCGATAGAGTAAACCATGTTAACATCGATAGAGTAAACCATGTTAACATCTATAGGGTAAACCATGTTAACATCGATAGAGTAAACCATGTTAACATCGATAGAGTAAACCATGTTAACATCGATAGAGTAAACCATGTTAACATCGATAGAGTAAACCATGTTAACATCTATAGAGTAAACCATGTTAACATCGATAGAGTAAACCATGTTAACATCGATAGAGTAAACCATGTTAACATCGATAGAGTAAACCATGTTAACATCGATAGAGTAAACCATGTTAACATCGATAGAGTAAACCATGTTAACATCTATAGGGTAAACCATGTTAACATCTATAGAGTAAACCATGTTAACATCGACAGAGTAAACCATGTTAACATCTATAGGGTAAACCATGTTAACATCGATAGAGTAAACCATGTTAACATCTATAGAGTAAACCATGTTAACATCAATAGAGTAAACCATGTTAACATCTATAGGGTAAACCATGTTAACATCTATAGAGTAAACCATGTTAACATCTATAGAGTAAACCATGTTAACATCGATAGAGTAAACCATGTTAACATCTATAGAGTGAACCATGTTAACATCGATAGGGTAAACCATGTTAACATCTATAGAGTAAACCATGTTAACATCGATAGAGTAAACCATGTTAACATCTATAGGGTAAACCATGTTAACATCAATAGAGTAAACCATGTTAACATCTATAGAGTAAACCATGTTAACATCTATAGAGTAAACCATGTTAACATCTATAGGGTAAACCATGTTAACATCAATAGAGTAAACCATGTTAACATCTATAGAGTAAACCATGTTAACATCGATGTTTATGACAAGGAAGATCCAGGCCTTGACACGTGAGTTACATCAACATGATAAAGCATTCAGGGAATATGAGGGCACCCACATTGCAGGCATAAACATGGTAAAGTGTCACTTAAATGCTGCTCTCAAATATCAAAGACACGTTTGTAACTCTATATCTCACTCTCAGATCAAGAATTCAACACACAAGATTTCTATGAATCTGCTGTGAGGTTAGCTATGGAGGTTATCAATTTTCCTTTCTCAAGCTTACTCACCTTAATGTACTATATTCATATCCCATAAAGATGCTCAACATAAAAGACGCTTCCCTAACACCCACGCTATATAAAGAAACCAGGAAAAACTAACTTTATGTAAGACCAACACCATTTCCAAAGTTCTTTGTGCACGCTTGCTCATACAATGTGTTCCCACACATCAACGCATAGATAGATGATGTTGTTTCTCAGCATGATGTCAAAACACAATATAAACTACAATGTTTTTAAGCTTACACTTAAAATCACAATAATTATTGATATTTAAATGTTTTCATTGAGATTAATAACAATTATACAGAAAACAATGAGTTTGGAATTGCAGATATTTTAACGCACACTTTTCAAATTTTAGTTAGGGAGTGAGAAAGTGAGAAAGTGTTAAATTGACGCCCTGGCTGAACTGCAAAACTCTCGTATATTTTCTTCTTTCAAATAAACATGTCAAGTGCAAGTAAATTATTCAGGCAGACATTTAGATTTTTGTCAACATGTTCTGGGCATTGTGAGGTAGAATCGATATATCTACATGACTTGCTGAGCAGGATGCACCCTATGTGATGGGCTCCTAAAGTCCTCCATTTTGTTGATAATTTGCAGCATTTTGGCCAGCTTTTGTAACTAAGAGCACCTCTCCTGGTATAATAGCATAGCAACGTGATAATAAGACAATAGATAGGCTGATGGGTGAGAGCTGCATCACTCATTGTTTCCACCGGCAGATGGTTGGGAGGCACTGCACACCATGTAATGAGCAATTAGTTTAACCTTGTGACACCGCAATATGATTTATTTAGACAGTTTTACATATGATAAAGGGCATCATGCCAGTGTGGTCTGTGAGTGCTCACTTCATATCATGTATCACCACTCAGACTGTGCCACTGTACTCACTCAGACCTCTCATTAAGACTGCCATCTACTACATCTATTTCTGCCTTCTGTCAGACTGATATTTGAAGTTCAGCATTGCATACTTATATTCTCATCTTTTTTTCTTGATTTCATTCATTATGCAGGATAAATGGGGGAATTACCATTAACAGGATGGGAAATTGACTAGATCTGAGAGCAAATCAAACAAGCATGTCTGTTGGCATTCACACATGGACGAGCAGACATTAATATTACATTCTTATTGGCCCGATTCACCACCCAACCCTTAAACACACGTTTTTATTTCTCAATAAATATGGCCACCCCATTGTTACTGTGTGATTGTTGACACTGGCACAGAGGACAAGTTTGCGTACATGGTTCCCTGCGGAGTTTGTCAATCCTAGTGGGTGTATGTCAGCACATCTGGGCAAGAAGGTAAGTACTGGTGTCGTCTCTCACAACATTAAACAGGCCATTATCAAGATAAAGCCCTCGGCCTTTGATGTGCCATTCTCCAGGTAACACTTCATCCCTTAAGTGTGCAGCCATCATCATCACCACCCTCTACCCCCAGCATCACCAACCTGGCTCTCCTTAAGAGCAATACTCTCAGGTCCTCCCCAGCATCACCAACCTGGCCTTCATTTAGAGTAATACTCTGAGGTCCTCCCCAGCATCACCAACCTGTCCCTCCTTAAGAGTAATACTCTCAGGTCCTCCCCAGCATCATCAACCTGGCTCTCCTTAAGAGTAATATTCTCAGGTCCTCCCCAGCATCACCAACCTGGCTCTCCTTAAGAGTAATACTCTCAGGTCCTTCCCAGCATCATCAACCTGGCTCTCCTTAAGAGTAATATTCTCAGGTCCTCCCCAGCATCATCAACCTGGCTCTCCTTAAGAGTAATATTCTCAGGTCCTCCCCAGCATCACCAACCTGGCTCTCCTTAAAAGTAATACTCTCAGGTCCTTCCCAGCATCATCAACCTGTCCCTCCTTAAGAGTAACGCTCAAATCCTCCCCAGCATCACCAACCTGGCCCTCTTTAAGAGTAATACTCTCAGGGCCTCCCCAGCATCATCAACCTGGCTCTCCTTAAGAGTAATACTCTCAGGTCCTTCCCCAGCATCACCAACCTGGCTCTCCTTAAGAGTAATACTCTCAGGTCCTCCCCCAGCATCACCAACCTGGCTCTCCTTAATAGTAATACTTTCGGGTCCTCCCGGGCATCACTATCATAATCTCATCATCATATGAGAGTATTTGTCTCAATGGGATGGCCGGTCTCCTGCCTGCATGCTCTGGGATGATAGGTATAAGAACATAAGAGTTCATCCTGGACTCATCCCAGCCCCTGGGGTGTTTGCTTGGCCAGACTTTGATGTAACCTGTAATTGATTGACCATCAGGTGTGCTGCTTCAGGTGCTGCACTAATCTAGGAATGACCCTCTCATCTCATACTACAGGTACCAAACTATGCATGACCCTCTTGTCTCATAATACAGGTACCAAACTATGCATGACCCTCTTGTCTCATAATACAGGTACCACATCCTCCAATAATTCTAATCTTATATTACATGTACTGCACTCTGTGCTATTTTATATTAGAGAAACAAGAAATATTCTTGGGGAGTTGTAGGACATTCCATAAAGCCTTATCCCTCTGGGTTGAGATGAGAGTATGTGAAAGGTCTATGTGAAAGAAACCCTCATTTCCCCAATCATGTAATAGAAATATAGCTTCATTTTGCTGGCACACCTTGTAGACAAGCTTTTCCCCAGATTTGATATTTATGATGAAGCTCACCTGTGGAGCCATATCTCACCACTGAAGAAATCTATGGAGACTGGCGCTCGTGGAGAATGATAACCAGACAAGATGGCAACTGTAATAAGCAGAATCCTCGACAGCATTATAACTGAGAGGAACAGCAGGTAAAACAGGACAGAAAGCACAGGTGAGGTGGCTGAGACGCGTAGACCTTCAAAATACGTCAAACTTCAATCATCATTTCAACAAAATAAGGACAGGTTTTATACTAAAACCGCATGTATAAACTGACTGAACTGCACTGTTTTAGTGTTCGGAGAATAGTATAATAAAAGTAGTAGCAGGTGTTGGCATGCCGTGGATTGGCAGGTTAAGTGGAAAGTGGCAGGAATCCTCGCTGATACTCGACCGCTAATGGTCACTCTGAGTGGTGCACCAAAACTAATCTGCTCTCAACCAGAAATGAAAATATTGTTCTCAGTCAAATTGTTTTAAATTTACATGGTATTTGAGAGTATTTTTGGCAGATCTACATCATGTACATTGATTATTGGAATTTCATAGAATCCAGTTTTAGCGATGCATGCAAACATAACGAGTGTTCTGCCTCAATACATTGCCTGTTGAACATTTCAGCGACTGATATAAGTGACCTCATCTGGACCAGTTCGTCTCCAGCTTTGATGTGGCACTGCTACGTGATTCAGGCTGATACAGAAACTAATTGCTCCCTGTCAGGAGTTTCAATATATTGGGTTACTGAGAAGTCAATGTCACCTCTACATTTGTCAAGTTTTCCCCACAGATCCCATTGTTTTGAGCTTGTGAATCCTATTAGTAATGCAAACATGCTCATATGCTTATGACAAACCATATATCAATCAGGAATATTAGTTTTTTTCAATCCAAGCCAAGGTTCAATACATGATTGACATTATCACTGAGCATGTCTATGTTAACTGATACACATGTTAACTGATACATATTTCTGATGTACATGAAGTTAATCATCATAATGTACGAAGCGAGAAAGAGAGCGCACAGACGTATCTAACTGTTAAACTAATCAAACCTGACGCCACCAAACAAACAGGATAAATATATTCATACTGATAACTAAATGAGCCTGTATGGCATCAACACTGTATAAGGCAGAACCTTTTGAACAACACAAAAAATATGTATACCCTGTGTGCACTGTAGTTTGTTCCCTCTTACAGCCTGAGGATAAGAAACAAGGCCCGTGTATTTAAATCCTCTGTCACCAGTCAGAGAACGGGGGAACAAGCTGCTTGGGGCAGTTTTGACACTTTTTTAATTGGTAGGTGTATAATGTCAACATGGCATCCTGTCCTGGTATAGAAACCATCCAATCACTGCCAGTCTAATCAGGAGAATTGTATCTGTACTCTCTCCGCGAATCATTTCTCTGCTTGTATCAAACTACTTGCTCCATCACAGGGTATCTCCCTCCATCACAGGGTATCTCACTCTATCACAGGGTATCTCCCTCCATCACAGGGTATCTCACTCTATCACAGGGTATCTCACTCTATCACAGGGTATCTCACTCTATCACAGGGTATCTCCCTCCATCACAGGGTATCTCCCTCTATCACAGGGTATCTCACTCTATCACAGGGTATCTCACTCTATCACAGGGTATCTCCCTCCATCACAGGGTATCTCCCTCCATTACAGGGTATATCACTCTATCACAGAGTATTTTCCTCTATCACAGGGTATCTCCCTCCATCACAGGGTATCTCCCTCCATCACAGGGTATCTCCCTCCATCACAGGGTATATCACTCTATCACAGAGTATTTTCCTCTATCACAGGGTATCTCACTCTATCACAGGATATCTAGCCCCTAATAGTTTGAATCCCGAGATCAATATCCTCATGAGGAGTCAACCATAAACTTTACCATATGTCAGCCAATCTATTCCAAACCTTTTTCTCCCTCGGCATTGATTGTATTACCTTTTCATTAAATGGTTTGAGTGCAATTTATGTGTTTTGTGCTAACATGAAAATGCAATAAGTTTCTTGTGAGTTCAATCCTTTGACCGCAGTGCTAGTTCTGTATAAAAGACCATCAAATATGCAGCCAGGTTTTGGCTCATTTTCAAACTCTATTACATTATCAAGAGGAATCAATACCATATTCAACATGTACTTGCTGTCATTTTATGTGACCGGACAGAACTGACAGGAGTTTTTCATTTTGATTTATTTCAGTTCATATTACCTTCACTTTGGAGTGAGAGAATCTTCCCCAGAAGTGGCCCCTACTTGGAGACGCTCCAGACATCAACATTAGAAGTGCATGCTGGGATTAACATATCAGGTCCTACCACACATTCCATCTTGAGAATTACTTGTACATATATGTAGCCTTTTATGTTCAATTTGTCCTCAGAAACATAAGATAATGTACATACAAGGTTGAGGTATTGAGGACCGGACTGTTTATACCTTAACACCCCATCTTCCCTTCGCAGCCTGTTACTTCTAATGTAAACCTTCCTGTATCATGGATTGTTCACAGAGGGCGCTGTTCAAATCATTGAGATCAACTATTACGCAAGTTGGTTAACATATTAAAGTGGAATGTCTGACTCACACTGCATTCACAACAAGACTGGAACCTTCTGAATGTATAGGCCTTACATGACTATGAACACGTTATAGGATCGGATGCTTTATTGGTTATGCAATGTCAACTCTATCAATGGGTATTAATTAAACATTAAACACCAAGGAGGCACTCTACTTCCGGGGCCACACCAATGTTATATTGTAGGTCAGATCCCGCCGATGCATAAACCTCAGGTAATCCAGTGGACTCAAGATATCAATCTGCCGATACAAAGATCCAGTGTTGACTTATATTTCATCATGTGTAACTGATCGTGTTTTGACTTGGTATTACTTCCCTGTGGCCAAATAGATATTCATATATATACATAGATGAAGTCAGATTTCAAAGGCTTCTCCCGCCCACAGCCATTTAATGATGATTTGATATAAAATCCAATATTTTCTGTTCCATCAATCAATCCAAAATAATAAAAACTTCAACACTCCATTAAATTTATAAATTTTCTGGTTCATGTACAATTCTAGCATTCTTGAAGTCTTTGATGGTCCAAATTCATGGGATAGACTCACACATCATTAAATAATCTTAATATCTCAAACAAGGAAATATCTAATTTATAGCTGTGTAAGGTCACCTGATATAAACATGCATGTAATTTCAATAATTGGTCGATTGAACATGGAATACCTGCATGAAATATATAAATCAAAATAAGTGAAAGACACCATCACAATAAACAAGCCTAAACAAATGTGAGCTTTTTGGACATTTATTACCAGGCCATAGCATGTGAAAATCAAGCACTGCATTATGCAGTTTGATTGCATTAACAATTCTTGTGGGTACAAATTGGCAGTGGTCCAGATTCATATTTTGGTCTACGCCAAGTTGTGGATCATTATCAACAAGTGCTCTGATCTGTAGGCCTCAACCAATCAGAATTTTTTCAAATTGAAAAGTGCTGAATAAGGATTAGAGAAATCAGAGCGACAGTGGGACCATAAATGTATGTTCATTTGGGTACAATCTGTCTGTACAGGGAGTGGTTAGTAGATATGGACTGGTGTCATGTCTCTACAGAGTGTGGACTGGTGCCATGTCTCTACAGAGTGTGGACTGGTGTCATGTCTCTACAGAGTGTGGACTGGTGCCATGTCTCTACAGAGTGTGGACTGGTGTCATGTCTCTACAGAGTGTGGACTGGTGTCATGTCTCTATAGAGTGTGGACTGTAGTCATGTCTCTACAGAGTGTGGACTGGTGTCATGTCTCTACAGAGTGTGGACTGGTGCCATGTTCGAGAATGATAAGCAGCTATCGATCAGTACCAATAACTAGTCTATATGACCTTCTACAACCCTCTACAAACAAATCAACAGTTATTAACTGGCACTATATCACTACAGAGAGAGATCAGCAGTAGTTGACTGGCACCATTTCTCTACAGAGATTTGTAATTGTTGACTGGTATCATTTCTCTAAAGAAATGGATCAGCATTAGTTGACTGGTACCATGTCTCTACAGAAATCAGCAGGTATTGACTGGTACTATGTCTCTACAGACAGAGATCAGTAGGTATTGACTGGTACCATGACTCTACAGACAGAGATCAGCAGGTATTGACTGGTACCATGACTCTACAGACAGAGATCAGCAGGTATTGACTGGTACCATGTCTCTACAGACAGAGATCATCAGGTATTGACTGGTACCATGTCTCTACAGACAGAGATCAGCAGGTATTGACTGGTACCATGTCTCTACAGACAGAGATCATCAGGTATTGACTGGTACCATGTCTCTACAGACAGAGATCAGCAGGTATTGACTGGTACCATGTCTCTACAGACAGAGATCAGCAGGTATTGACTGGTACCAAGCCTCTTCAGATCAATATAGTTCTTCTCCCTGGCAGACTGTCCCGTATCTAGATCATGTAATACCTGCATTATGAAACCCCTCATTAGTATTTCAGTATATAACAATAAGCACTGACGATGAATATGGCTTGATGCCTTACTTATAACCACCACAATACCATGCAAGCCACTGAGTCCATCACCAATTAGTACAATATCCACCTCCTTATTAACTTTATGATCATATTGCGTGGTCAGCCGGACTGTATAGTTCAGGAGGTGTGACCGATGAACAACACGGTCATGTGACCAGTACCTGGGCCTACTCTGCTGTAATGTCACTTGACAAACTGTAAAATCCAATAAAAGGATCAATTTCCCGTTATAAATGGATAACTTGCAATCCTGTCCTGAATGAGTGAACTTAGTGACATGTGAGGCAGTCTTTTCTAACACAAGGTCGGCAGAGGTGCCGCCTGACTTGGCAAAAAGCCTTCACATGCTATCTGCTTCAGGATCCTGTCAATGGAATCCCTGGCTAAGGTGAAGCTGTCAACATGCCATGTCACTCTCTCTCCCAGATTGAATCTGGGGAAGATATCACCAGCAAGCCTTTTGCTACCACATTTTACAATTACGTGTGTATGTTTTTTTGTTTTTTTATGGTATACGAGCCCCTGGCAGTGAACTTTTCCAGCCTCGTGCCAAATCCAGACATCTTGTGATCTCTCAAAAGAGTTGATTTTTTTAAACATTATTTGCCTCTCAAAAGCTCTGACCTCAGCAATATTGTGTGAGGCATATAACATAGAAAGCATGGTAATTAGGAGACGTTTCTGAGCGGAAGAAGTCTCTCGTAGAATCAACCCATGAATGATGTTTGTATGGCACAGCCATTCACAGCCAACAAGATAGCAGTTAAACGCTTGTAAACACAGCTAAAAAATTATGCTTACCCTGGATGGTGGTCTATATATCAGTGAATGCTGTGACACAGCATAAATAGTCCTCTAAACAGGCGAACGGTGGGAACTGTTGCTCCGTGCTTCTGCCTCAGAGAGCCGTCATTACTCTCACAATGGCAGGGTCACACTCCTCTGAACTGTACAGGCAAAGTTGGCACTTTACACCACTGTCCAGTTCATATCTACATGTTCCTCAACCATGAATTGACGATGAGAGTTTCCCTCCGTGACTTGTAACACTGCTATATGATGATTCTTGTATTAGCTCGCTGATTGAGAGCCGCTTCTCAGCTGTTATTGTAGACTCCTTGTATCAAACTACATTAAGGTAGAAGGCCATGAGTGTATTATGGACACATGTTAAGATACACTCTATAGCTTAGAATAAATACCACCGCATGCAGTGTGTCTGGAGGCTCGCGAGGGTCTATCAACCAGTGCAGCATTGAGAGCACCCTGTATTAACACACAGTCGCCGTACTCTCACGTCTCATACAGCCTGACTCATAAGTACAATCTACACTCCACGCACATTAGCAAAATCCACTAATTGTAGGCTCAGTGTTGTGGGTGATGGACATCACAACTCAAACTCCTTTGTGCTTGGCATACATCCCTGATGGCAGGCAATTGGTGAGCCGGTCACGGTGTGATCAGGGCTAGGAGCATACACACTATTTGTGGGGTGCATCGGCGCGAGACAGATGACAGGGGGCGTGTTGACAGTTGCCCGTGCTCACAGCCATACACAGATATATACGATATAAACTGTTTCCGTGACTCGAGCGTGCTATTATAAAGTCCCCGGAGCAAGTATACGAGCCCATCTATAGCAGATGTTAGAACGGCTAAGTGGATATTGACAGAATGCTGCGGAGCTATCAGCACTGACGGAGCCAGGTGTGGGAGATGGCGACCAGTCAATACTTACATCTGATGTTGAGGACCTGTATGGGATCCGCCGACCCGGCTGAGAATGATTATCCTGGTTATGGTGCAGTACAAGGTGATCATATCCAACAATATCGCTATTTAATACTGCCATATACAGTATCAGTGACAAACAGGACAACCTGTGTGGCTTTGTCGTGGAATATGAATGGCAATTGATTATTCATGATGACAACTATCAAAGATATCGCTCAAATTTCTCACACGTTTGCCAAGACAAGTTAGATACTTTCAAGGGTAATTCAGCACATTAATGCTCAAGTCAACCTGCCTATGTAGTGCTATTATTATCATCAGCTGAGCTGCATACTGCAGTGGGAGTGGTCCTCCCTGGTACTTAGGTGTAGATTATGGTTTATGATATGTTATGTGGTAAACACTGAGCACGACAGGCAGCATGACAGAATGTGACAGTTAGTGACCATGACAGGCAGCATGACAGAATGTGACAGGTAGTGACCATGACAGGCAGTGTGACAGAATGTGACAGTTAGTGACCATGACAGGCAGCATGACAGAATGTGACAGGTAGTGCCCATGACAGGCAGCACGACAGAATGTGACAGGTAGTGACCATGACAGGCAGCATGACAGAATGTGACAGGTAGTGACCGTGACAGGCAGCATGACAGAATGTGACAGGTAGTGACCATGACAGGCAGCATGACAGAATGTGACAGGTAGTGACCATGACAGGCAGCATGACAGAATGTGACAGGTAGTGACCGTGACAGGCAGCATGACAGAATGTGACAGGTAGTGACCGTGACAGGCAGCATGACAGAATGTGACAGGTAGTGACCATGACAGGCAGCATGACAGAATGTGACAGGTAGTGACCATGACAGGCAGCATGACAGAATGTGACAGGTAGTGACCGTGACAGGCAGCATGACAGAATGTGACAGGTAGTGACCATGACAGGCAGCATGACAGAATGTGACAGGTAGTGACCATGACAGGCAGCGTGACAGAATGTGACAGGTAGTGACCATGACAGGCAGCATGACAGAATGTGACAGGTAGTGACCATGACAGGCAGCATGACAGAATGTGACATGTACTGACCATGACAGGCAACATGACAGAATGTGACAGGTAGTGACCATGACAGGCAGCATGACAGAATGTGACAGGTAGTGACCATGACAGGCAGCATGACAGAATGTGACAGGTAGTGACCATGACAGGCAGCGTGACAGAATGTGACAGGTAGTGACCATGACAGGCACTAGCACGTGTCACTCTGGGTCAGCGTTCCGGCTCATCATCACCACACAGCACTCCCCAACAGAGGCAGAATTGATTGGCACAATATAGTATGAATGCTTTGGTACACAAAATTTACATTTCACAAAAGTAAAAATTTGAATGCTTCTGTCATCTGGGGAGTAATGTGTTCATTTGAGTGTTGAATTTCACTCAATTATAAATCATTTTTGCATAAACCGGAGCAACAAGAGTAAGATCTAGCCAATAAAATGTTTAAATGATATGTCACATGTCTTCAAAAGACTAATCAGGACCTGCATTACTAAACTGTTTGGCATATTTCTCTCAAAGTTTGATTCACATATCAATGCCAAAAGAAGAGAAAGCTTTGTAACATTACAGCTACTGACAGATCCAATTTTATCAGTAATTGGCCTTTTCTAAAATGTCAAATGATATGTTTACGAGACTTTTGGCAAATCTGGGAATATCTGTAAATATAAATTGCCCATATCTATTTCATTTTTTGAAAACATGATCCAATATTTTCATTTCAAATGTAAAAATACCTTGATTTTATTATATTTTCAAACCAAAGTATCCACTGTACTCTGAGTGATGACCCAGTCACTGTACTCTGAGTGATGACCCAGTCACTGTACTCTGAGTAATGGCCCAGTCACTGTACTCTGAGTGATAACCCAGTCACTGTACTCTGAGTGATGACCCAGTCGCTGTACTATGAGTGATGTCCCAGTCACTGTACTCTGAGTGATGACCCAGTCACTGTACTCTGAGTGATGGCCCAGTCACTGTACTCTGAGTGATGGCCCAGTCACTGTACTCTGAGTGATGGCCCAGTCACTGTACTCTGAGTGATGACCCACTGTACTCTGAGTGATGACCCAGTCACTGTACTCTGAGTGATGACCCAGTCGCTGTACTATGAGTGATGTCCCAGTCACTGTACTCTGAGTGATGACCCAGTCACTGTACTCTGAGTGATGGCCCAGTCACTGTACTCTGAGTGATGGCCCAGTCACTGTACTCTGAGTGATGGCCCAGTCACTGTACTCTGAGTGATGACCCACTGTACTCTGAGTGATGACCCAGTCACTGTACTCTGAGTGATGACCCACTGTACTCTGAGTGATGACCCAGTCACTGTACTCTGAGTGATGGCCCAGTCACTGTACTTTGAGTGATGACCCAGTCACTGTACTATGAGTGATGACCCAGTCACTGTACTATGAGTGATGGCCCAGTCACTGTACTTTGAGTGATGGCCCAGTCATTGTACTCTGAGTGATGTTGTGAGTTGGAGCAGCCCAGGTGTGCAGGGGAATCCTAGCAGGTGCTTGCACAGCTGTGTCACTGCCCTTCACTGTCACCATAAGACCCAGCCTAATTAGCAGCTCCCACAATGCACTGGTATCATCTTCCTGTCATCTGCTTCCTCTTCACATGCGAGACATCATATCTGATGTCAACCCAAAATTATCTGGGTCAGGCTCCTCCAAGACTAAGTGAGCTTATAATTATTTTCGCTCGCGTTTGTTTTGACTTTAGGTCTGAATGTTCGAGGTTTTGACATGATAAGCTGGAAGTCTATGGAGCATACCCCGATTATCGGTCCATGGCGGCCATGTTTTGGCACATTAATTCTGCTTACACCGTCAGATGGCGCTTTTGTTTCAGATGTGATTTGCGAGTGCGTAGTAGAGTAAGAAGATTTTCTCGGATTTTATCAAGATTTTGGATTTTGCATTGGGATTTTGCAAAATTACACGAGCTTGATTTTTTAAAAACACTTGTCTACTTTTCATTCACCTTTGTTTTGCTGGATGTTTGACGTTTCAACTGAGTAACCTTTAGGTCTATGGAGTATACATGTATTGTCACTCCATGTCAGAAGCAACAGCTCATATTTATAAAACCTGTCAAAATGTATTCGCTTGCTTATGAAAAGTAGCTGGATTTTAGTTTTTGTTGAGGCATTTCTTCTGCACAATTTCAAAATCTTTTTCCCAGAACATTGGCTGATATTTGTCATGTTATTCAAACCTCCTTGTTTGGAGCATAATGCCAGCATCTTTTATAAAACAATGTTACATTTTAACTGTATGGATATCAAAAGTGTAAATTAATGATGTTCGCTCAAAACACGATACCAAGCAAACATTATGCGCCATTTTGTTTAGGGATGTGCGATGGCACATGGCACTTAACCAAGGAGAACCCTGGATCAATAACACCACAAGTCTTGTTGATGTGATTGGATAATTTTAATTTACATAACATAATCTATGTCTTTAATTCGATATCCCGAGATTAATAGTAACGATTAATAATGTAGTGACAGATTAATCCGACATCGTCTGACAGACCTTAGAGTAATACACCCTGATCCCTGAGTAATATTAATGCATTATTTAACATCAGTTATAACTTTATAATTAATCAGACTTTCTCAGAAGAAAAAAGAGTGCACTACACAGATAATGTCCTGAAGTTTCCGGAAGGAGAGAGAAACCATTATCTCCCCGTACCTGACCAAATGGTTGTACTGTAATCAGTGCAGTCTAATAATACATCAAATAAATAAATGGTCATTATAGCTTGAAAATGTATAATAAATGACTGGTCAACACGAGAGAAATCCATAAGCAAATGCCACAGACTGCGATTCTGATGATATAAAGCTTGTAAGAGATTAACTATGACTGATTACCGGCTGTCTAACCTGTCCCTCATAGACTGATTACTGCTTGTCTAACCTGTCCCTCATGGACTGATTACCGGCTGTATAACCTGTCCCTCATAGACTGGTTACTGTACCACCTAGCCCTCATGGACTGATTACCGGCTGTCTAACCTGTCCCTCATGGACTGATTGCTGTACCACCCTTCCTCATAGACTGATTACCGGCTGTCTAACCTGTCCCTCATGGACTGATTACCGGCTGTATAACCTGTCCCTCATGGACTGACTACCGGCTGTCTAACCTGTCCCTCATGGACTGATTACCGGCTGTATAACCTGTCCCTCATGGACTGACTACCGGCTGTCTAACCTGTCCCTCATGGACTGATTACCGGCTGTATAACCTGTCCCTCATGGACTGACTACCGGCTGTTTAACCTGTCCCTCATGTACTGATTACCGGCTGTCTAACCTGTCCCTCATGGACTGACTACCGGCTGTCTAACCTGTCCCTCATGGACTGATTACCGGCTGTACAGTATAACCTGTCCCTCATGTACTGATTACCGGCTGTTTAACCTGTCCCTCATGTACTGATTACCGGCTGTCTAACCTGTCCCTCATGTACTGATTACCGGCTGTCTAACCTGTCCCTCATGTACTGATTACCGGCTGTCTAACCTGTCCCTCATGTACTGATTACCGGCTGTCTAACCTGTCCCTCATGGACTGATTACCGGCTGTCTAACCTGTCCCTCATGGACTGATTACCGGCTGTCTAACCTGTCCCTCATGTACTGATTACCGGCTGTATAACCTGTCCCTCATAGACTGGTTACTGTATCACCTAGCCCTCATGTCTATTTGTGATAATGCTAATTGTTGATAGTTATTTTAATGTAAAGCAAAGGTTTGTCAAGACATTTACAACAGAACTGAATTGCACCTTAACACAACATGTATATATAAACGACATGTGTATATAAACAAGTATGTCACATGTTCATGCGTCTAGAAATTAACCTGATAAGACTTCAGAGAGAGATCCGGAAGGAATATTTGATGTATCCTGGAACATGAATAATACAAGATGGTTAACGATCTCGCTTGTAATTCTAAAGTCATTGTTAATGCAAGACTCTTCATGACAAAGAGTTATCAGCTTGGTCATAACACTCCCTTATTGAGGCAGCATACTTCTTGTCATGCCATGAATATTAAACCCTGCTGCAGGTGGAACAAGAAATCTGCTGGATTAGGAAAAGGTAAACTGTTTCTCTCTCAGATTGGTCATATTGCTGAAGATGAGGTTAGAAGTATGGGCCCTCAGCTCAGGTAACAAAGGTCTTCACTAATATGACCTTGCGTCTATAATAAGCCTCATGCACCATAACGCTGGCATGTGTGCTGAAGGTGATGACTGGTTTTTTGGCATAAATTCAGGTTGATGAAAACGGTGCATTTTTACAATAATTGGAGATCAATATACAACAGATGTAGCATTATGCGACTGTTATCCGCGATCATCTGCTCATCCCTAAATAACACACACACTTCCCAAAAGGGTGAACACTTGCCACACAACAATTAAATATAAATGACATTTCTACAATACTCACGTGCATAGCCATGAATGTTTGTTCTTTTTCCAAGCATTACCTACAGGCTGTATGCCCACGCACAGTCTTTGTGACAAATTCCATAGACATTTTAATGATAAAAGTAAGTATTCTCTGAAAGCCCGATTTCTTTATCTGAAACTGCACTGGCTGGAAAAGGCCCTTATAAAAGAAACAATAGCAGGTGATGGTTCATATTACCGATGATATCTTTAATGGAGGATGACTGTCTCTCATTGACTGCTACCTACTGACAGGTAACCCACAGCTACCTACTGACAGGTAACCCACAGCTACCTACTGACAGGTAACCCACTGCTTCCTACTGACAGGTAACCCACTGCTTCCTACTGACAGGTAACCCACTGCTACCTACTGACAGGTAGCCCACTGCTACCTACTGACAGGTAGCCCACTGCTACCTACTGACAGGTAACCCACTGCTACCTACTGACAGGTAACCCACAGCTACCTACTGACAGGTAACCCACTGCTACCTACTGACAGGTAACCCACTGCTACCTACTGACAGGTAACCCACTGCTACCTACTGACAGGTAACCCACTGCTACCTACTGACAGGTAACCCACTGCTACCTACTGACAGGTAACCCACAGCTACCTACTGACAGGTAACCCACTGCTACCTACTGACAGGTAACCCACAGCTACCTACTGACAGGTAACCCACTGCTACCTACTGACAGGTAACCCACTGCTACCTACTGACAGGTAACCCACAGCTACCTACTGACAGGTAACCCACTGCTACCTACTGACAGGTAACCCACAGCTACCTACTGACAGGTAACCCACTGCTACCTACTGACAGGTAGCCCACTGCTACCTACTGACAGGTAACCCACTGCTACCTACTGACAGGTAACCCACAGCTACCTACTGACAGGTAACCCACAGCTACCTACTGACAGGTAGCCCACTGCTTCCTACTGACAGGTAACCCACAGCTACCTACTGACAGGTAACCCACTGCTTCCTACTGACAGGTAACCCACAGCTACCTACTGACAGGTAACCCACAGCTACCTACTGACAGGTAACCCACTGCTACCTACTGACAGGTAACCCACAGCTACCTACTGACAGGTAACCCACAGCTACCTACTGACAGGTAGCCCACTGCTTCCTACTGACAGGTAACCCACAGCTACCTACTGACAGGTAACCCACTGCTACCTACTGACAGGTAACCCACTGCTACCTACTGACAGGTAACCCACTGCTACCTACTGACAGGTAACCCACAGCTACCTACTGACAGGTAACCCACAGCTACCTACTGACAGGTAACCCACTGCTACCTACTGACAGGTAACCCACTGCTACCTACTGACAGGTAACCCACTGCTACCTACTGACAGGTAACCCACTGCTACCTACTGACAGGTAACCCACAGCTACCTACTGACAGGTAACCCACTGCTACCTACTGACAGGTAACCCACTGCTACCTACTGACAGGTAACCCACTGCTACCTACTGACAGGTAACCCACTGCTACCTACTGACAGGTAACCCACTGCTTCCTACTGACAGGTAGCCCACTGCTACCTACTGACAGGTAACCCACTGCTACCTACTGACAGGTAACCCACAGCTACCTACTGACAGGTAACCCACAGCTACCTACTGACAGGTAACCCACTGCTACCTACTGACAGGTAACCCACTGCTACCTACTGACAGGTAACCCACAGCTACCTACTGACAGGTAACCCACTGCTACCTACTGACAGGTAGCCCACTGCTACCTACTGACAGGTAACCCACTGCTACCTACTGACAGGTAACCCACTGCTACCTACTGACAGGTAACCCATTGCTACCTACTGACAGGTAGCCCACTGCTACCTACTGACAGGTAACCCACTGCTACCTACTGACAGGTAACCCACTGCTACCTACTGACAGGTAACCCACTGCTACCTACTGACAGGTAACCCACTGCTACCTACTGACAGGTAACCCACTGCTACCTACTGACAGGTAACCCACTGCTACCTACTGACAGGTAACCCACTGCTACCTACTGACAGGTAGCCCACTGCTACCTACTGACAGGTAACCCACTGCTACCTACAGACAGGTAACCCATTGCTACCTACTGACAGGTAACCCACTGCTACCTACTGACAGGTAACCCACTGCTTCCTACTGACAGGTAACCCACTGCTACCTACTGACAGGTAACCCATTGCTACCTACTGACAGGTAACCCACTGCTACCTACTGACAGGTAACCCATTGCTACCTACTGACAGGTAACCCACTGCTACCTACTGACAGGTAACCCACTGCTACCTACTGACAGGTAGCCCACTGCTACCTACTGACAGGTAACTCATTGCTACCTACTGACAGGTAACCCATTGCTACCTACTGACAGGTAGCCCACTGCTACCTACTGACAGGTAACCCACTGCTACCTACTGACAGGTAACCCACTGCTTCCTACTGACAGGTAACCCACTGCTACCTACTGACAGGTAACCCACTGCTACCTACTGACAGGTAACCCACAGCTACCTACTGACAGGTAACCCACTGCTACCTACTGACAGGTAACCCACAGCTACCTACTGACAGGTAACCCACTGCTACCTACTGACAGGTAACCCACTGCTACCTACTGACAGGTAGCCCACTGCTACCTACTGACAGGTAACCCACAGCTACCTACTGACAGGTAACCCACTGCTTCCTACTGACAGGTAACCCACTGCTACCTACTGACAGGTAACCCACTGCTACCTACTGACAGGTAACCTACAGCTACCTACTGACAGGTAACTCACACAAGACGTATATGACATATGTTCTCTGTTTCTAGTTACTGCCAAATCAGTCTCACTGTGCTATTTCTACATATATTGGGAACATATAAACAATTTGCACAATTAACAGAATGTAAATGTAACCCATGTATAACTCCATGTATATATAATTTCCACATAAATCAGTTCACGTATCTGTATCATCATTTGGCCAAGCTGAGGACAAGAATTTGATGTTGAAATACAGTTCAATAGACAATAAAAAGTCAGGGCGAATATCGCATTGCTATACGTCTGTTTCGATGGATATTGACATGTTACCCTGGGCGATAGGAAGAGACAAAACAATGCTAGAAACATAATACACTATTTGATCAAGTGCACATGCTTGAATCAATGAGACATTTTTTAATGTAAAGCAGATGAAAAATTTCCCAGCATTTAGTATCAGCACTTGATTTCTTCCAGACTCACAAAATCTTGCATGAAAGCACAAATCCCCATATTTCAAAACCTGCCAATGAGAGGTCATGAGACACAAAAAGACCCCCCCCCCCCCCAAAAAAAAAAAATGCTGTTGAATATAAACTACATGAAATGAGCTTGGGTAATCTGCCAACGGTTTGCCATGATATCTTTCAGGTTTCTGTTAAAAGTTTATCCCACAAACCGTGCACAGCGATGCAGGCAGACAGTGTTAGGCAACTTCTGCATCGGGTCGCTTTGTTTAAAAAGTTTTTTATTGCCTTGTTCTGCCCAGAGCGTATCTATGACACAGAGATAGGTTTTTTTCTCAGTAGCCAGACCATATTCATATGCACTTCAGCTCATAGTCTAAACAGCTGTATTTGTTCCAAAACAATGTAATCAATTTTCACAAAATTGCCTTTTTTTGCATGACAATGCTTAAATACATCTGACTCAATGGACGATATTATTATTTACGAAATTATGTGAAATAAAGACCCACTTAACAGAGCATGCCTTTGAGAGTGAGCATTATAAGCACTGTTTTGGACATGATTGGTTTGCGACTGATGAATTTGTTTATGAAATATAACTCTGCCTGTAGAGATAGGGAGTCAGTGAGACCGCACAACCACATCAGCCAATTACCAGCCACTTTGCCTTCTATAAATCACAAACCCCTCAATGCCATAGTCTGGCACCACAGTCACATCAAACATACATCAACACATATCAGGAACAACCTGTATAATGTATGGCTTCCTAGAAGTTCACTGTACGTTACTTCATGAACAATATGCACACTATTTGCCGTCCAATATCATTGATTTCTCCAAACATGTCCATATTTCTGTACATCACAGTTTGAGCTCCAATGTGCATATTGCTCAATAAAGCATTTCTTTGATGAAATAACAACAAAAGTGCCATTGATTCTGAAAAGAGTATCAGAAGTAGGCTCTGTCTGCAGGTTAAATGTGAGTATTTAGGTCAGATATTAGCATTTCGGTAGCAATAATTGAGATGCTACGGTATGCAAGTTGTTCTGGTATATGAAATGTTCCTGTAGATTCATCACATTTCAGATGAGGGCTTTCACCTCAGTTGAACTCACTGATATTTCCACTACATTTAGCAGACACCTGGAACAGTTATCATTTAAAGAACCGGCACATCACCTTCTGTTGAAAGTATAGATTCCTCGGAACCTTTCCTCGCATATAGACAGAAAATGGTATTAATTGAAGCTGGATGTCATCATTGCAAGTGATATATATATATATATATATATAGACATGTTATTGCCTCATTGTCTATGACATATTTGTGCAGCATTTCTTGATATGTGATCAATATTAACAGTTTAGATCTAGTGTCATATATTATCTGATGAATTCTAGACTACACTTACGTAAAAACTTTATTTTTTCACAAGAAAAACAAAACAAATGGCCGATATTCCTTGGACTGCTGCTACTTTATCTCTCTTTATTCATAAATATGATATAATAAAGCAATGCCAGATGGGGGGGGATACTAATAAAGCAATGCCAGATGGGGGGATACTAATATGGTGCTGGTAATATATCAACATATATATAAGTCACAGTCCCCCACTGGGCTTCACGGCCACCACCCCCAGCATATGTCAAGTCTGTACTTCACTGGATGTGCCAGGGCCAAATGCCTTGAAAAGTCGCCAGGGGGCGCTAAGTGTCTCAGCTCAGATCCCAGACCATCACCACACACAAAATATATGGCCATGCTTACGAAAATGATAAAATCCATCCATCAAAGTCAAATTGATCTAAATTATATTGTACATATGGGCCATGGGCATATTCACACATTTAGTGCATACTTATATATTAAATCTGCCTGATATATTTGGTTATTTTTCTCTTTCAAAAGGACTATTTGCTCAGAGAGACTCAACATGTGCAGCGTATTACCATTTATCAATAGGGTCTGAGCCTTAATGTCAAAAATTTCTCCAGCTTATGCAACTGTTGAACCATTTCTATTATCCTGTCCCACTAATATTCCTGGTGATTTAGAAGCTGTGCAATATTTCACAACATCTCACCTGAAGAGTCTCTGATTATACTTCTACCAGACGTCAGCTAATCCTGGCAAAGTGCCAAGGAACTTATTGTACAAAGAGCACATGGAATACTGATCACTAATAGAGCAATAAAAACATCAGCAGGAAAAGTTTCATTCTGCTTTCTCATCCAGTAAAGATACAAAGACTTTTCTTCTATATTTCATGTTTCTCTCATTAAAATTTAACTATTTTCCCGGTATTAAGCAGTGGGTGCCATCTTTACTTTAATTATAAATTTCACATAATAACCCCTAGGCATGAATATAATTTTTTGCACATCATCAAATCGATATGCTCAAACTAACAGAAAGGGGTACAGATGCTGGGAGGTTTGCTTTGCTTCAGAATGCCACGACAGATAGCTATAGTCTGACATGTAGCCATTAAGATGAGACCATCCCACCTGTGCCTCATCAACCAGGCATTATAAGACCATCCTCCCCTGCCTCACCTGCCTCATCAACCAGGCATTATAAGACCATCCTCCCCTGCCTCACCTGCCTCATTAACCAGGCATTATAAGACCTTTCTCCCATCCTCACCTGCCTCATCAACCAGGCATTATAAGACCATCCTCCCCTGCCTCACCTGCCCCATCAACCGGGCATTATAAGACCTTTCTCCCATCCTCATCTGCCTCATCTTCCCCTGCCTCATCAACCAGGCATTATAAGACCATCCTCCCATCCTCACCTGCCTCATCAACCAGGCATTATAAGACCTTTCTCCCATCCTCACCTGCCTCATCAACCAGGCATTATAAGACCATCCTCCCCTGCCTCACCTGCCCCATCAACCAGGCATTATAAGACCTTTCTCCCATCCTCATCTGCCTCATCTTCCCCTGCCTCATCAACCAGGCATTATAATACCATCCTCCCATCCTCACCTGCCTCATCAACCAGGCATTATAAGACCATCCTCCCATCCTCACCTGCCCCATCAACCAGGCATTATAAGACCTTTCTCCCATCCTCATCTGCCTCATCTTCACCTGCCTCATCAACCAGGCATTATAAGACCATCCTCCCATCCTCACCTGCCTCATCAACCAGGCATTATAAGACCATCCTCACCTGCCTCATCAACCAGGCATTATAAGACCATCCTCACCTGCCTCATCAACCAGGCATTATAAGACCATCCTCCCCTGCCTCATCAACCAGGCATTATAAGACCATCCTCACCTGCCTCATCAACCAGGCATTATAAGACCATCTTTCCATCCTCACCTGCCTCATCAACCAGGCATTATAAGACCATCCTCCCATCCTCACCTGCCTCATCAACCAGGCATTATAAGACCATCAACCTTAATCAACAACACTCATCTTTTCAATTCCTGAACATGATCTGAGATCCAGCTCCTGTGTCTCACAGAAGCATCTAACCTATGGAGTATATATATTACATGAGTGTGCTTCTTGGCTACCTAATCTAACATGGCTTCCATGCCAAGTTATCAATAATTAAGTATGTGGTCAGTCTGGTGTTGACCCAGAAACATAAGCATGTTGGCAGCCCTAACCAAGGCATGAGAGAGACACGCCAGGTGGAAGAAATCACGGCTTGGAACAGGCGGACACAGAAGATGTATACCTTGAAAAGGAGAAAGCATCTCTCTCTTTTATGATGAACATGCAAATCTTATTGATCAGATTTCACAGAAGATTGTTTCTATTTTCATTCGGTGAATGCCACTTCTCTGGCTGACGCACCTGCCTGTGACATCCAGCATATAACGTAACCGCGAGTTCTCTGAGAAAAACAATATCATCATTTAAGTATATTCCACTTGACAAGTTTGTCTGTGCCTCTTCTACTTGACAAGTTGTTCTATGCAGTAATACTTTTTCACAAGACGAATATTCTTACAATCGTGATAGGATTGTTAATTGTACAATAATGAGTCACTGCGGTGAATAGTGCCTGTATATCTTACCTGTGGGGAGACTGTGGCAGGCTTTGGCAGGTAAATTCAAAGCTTATATCTTCTGGCAAGTATCTTTCTCCACAAAGTTCAATGTCAGTCAGGAGTTATCTATGGTAGGCTTTGTCACATTTAAACCAGTCACTTTGTGGGTGCCTCAGGTATAATCCAAAGTTGTTGTATGTTGTTTCATGGTAGACGAGTGTTGTGCAGCTCACATAGACCGCCAGCAGCGATTTAAAGGTTCCTTTCTGTTCACGTTTCTACGCGGCAAGCCTAGGTGACAGGCACGCTGCCGTCGCTCAATAGACGATGCACCTCCCCTTGCTCACGTCCAACCAGCCCACTGGCTCCATGTGTTTTTTGTTATTTTTTTTCTCGTGAATATAACGCTGCTAAATCCTTTGTGACACTCCTGTCGCTGTGCATATGTTTCTCATATTAAGTAAAGAAGCTTAGTTATATCAACCACTGCTTTAAATCATGGTTAATGAACTACCAGAGAATAAATGAAGAGTTGTGATCAGGAGGCTGTGTGACAGGCAGGTGAGGGCCTATTAAGCAGACAGGTGAGGGCCTACTACGCAGGCAGGCAGGCAGGCAGTCAGGCAGGCAGCAATGCAGGCAGATCACCTGGTCTTTGATGTGGCAGGCTGGTGAGTCAGTGGGGACACACACCCCTAGCTTCCCGTACACACCTGCTCCCTACTTCCTCCTTCCCCAGCCTCCCTGCCGACATCACAGCTTGTAGTGTCAGAACACCCCAACTTATAAATCACATAACACAAAAATACTCACAATTCTAGCACCACTGAGAGCACAGGAAGATGCCGAGTCAAAATGAAAACATGAAATAATCACCATCTATATATTAACCATAGGCCTCGTAACGATTATATCCAGTCAGGGTGTTCACCTTTATCCCTCTACTTCAATAGATTACATAAGGTCCAGAATTAATCAAATCTCATTAAATCACATTTAGATTACTCCTAAAGCTTGTAATCTAATCCTGGAACATAAAAAGTTGGATTTACCTGGCCAGCAAAAATAAGATCCCGTGCAGAGGCTCGTTCAATTAATAACATTTAATTTGGCAGTCAATTGGTGTCATTAAAAAGGAATGTTAATTTCAAAGCATTTAATTAGCATTCATTTCACAGACAAGAGACACAGAATCTGCATATTGCAGAAAAAAATTGCTATAAAACATTATGATTATTGGAATCTGTTTGCTTTCTTTTTTATCCTTCTTGTGTCCTTTCACGGTATTTCTATGCATCATTTTATGGCTAACCACAGCCAATAAACAGTATAAATATGGCCTCTATTCTCACTATCCTTGCTTTTAGCAATAAAACATTCTGCAGAATTATTTTCTATTCATCTATGTCAATAATATATAAAAGTTTATCTTTGACAAAATACCAAATCATTGCTATGTATGTGTATTTCACAAAGATCAGAGAGGAGAATCTATTGTGGTGGTACTAGTAACAGATAGAACATGTTTCTGTTGCCCTGACAACAGTAGCATTAGGATACAGCGAGGGAGAGACAATGGCAGCACACGTTATGATGTAACCGCAAAGGTGTGTGTGTGTGTGTGTATCCATCAGTTGCTAAGCAAATGTGAGGTAACAGTGGCATTTTATGACATTAAACTTGATAAAAAATAAATCATTTTTGAGGGACATTGGATGATAATATTGCCAGGGTAAATGGTATTTTTTCACAAAGAGAAGGAACAAAGACACCATTCTATGTATATAGAGCTGTTGAGACAGTATGACGCAACATCACATGAACTATTCCCATCAACTGGATAATAACAAGCTAGTCACATGTTTACACTATCCTATAGGCTCAAATATTTGTGATTGTTCCGAATACAAACAGCCTTGAACCACCAGATCACAACACATAAACCTGCAGCATGCTGACCCCACCTGGCCCCCACTATAAACCTGCAGGATGCTGACCCCACCTGGCCCCCACTATAAACCTGCAGCATGCTGACCCCACCTGATAAACCTGCAGGATGCTGACCCCACCTGGCCCCCACTATAAACCTGCAGCATGCTGACCCCACCTGGCCCCCACTATAAACCTGCAGCATGCTGACCCCACCTGGCCCCCACTATAAACCTGCAGCATGCTGACCCCACCTGGCCCCCACTATAACCCTGCAGCATGCTGACCCCACCCGGCCCCCACTATAAACCTGCAGGATGCTGACCCCACCTGGCCCCCACTATAAACCTGCAGCATGCTGACCCCCACCTGGCCCCCACTATAAACCTGCAGGATGCTGACCCCACCTGGCCCCCACTATAAACCTGCAGCATGCTGACCCCACCTGGCCCCCACTATAAACCTGCAGCATGCTGACCCCCACCTGGCCCCCACTATAAACCTGCAGGATGCTGACCCCACCTGGCCCCCACTATAAACCTGCAGCATGCTGACCCCACCTGGCCCCCACTATAAACCTGCAGGATGCTGACCCCACCTGGCCCCCACTATAAACCTGCAGGATGCTGACCCCACCCAGCCCCCACTATAAACCTGCAGGATGCTAACCCCACCTGGCCCCCACTAAAAACCTGCAGGATGCTGACCCCAACCGGCCCCCACTATAAACCTGCAGGATGCTGACCCCACCTGGCCCCCACTATAAACCTGCAGGATGCTGACCCCACCCAGCCCCCACTATAAACCTGCAGGATGCTAACCCCACCTGGCCCCCACTAAAAACCTGCAGGATGCTGACCCCACCTGGCCCCCACTATAAACCTGCAGCATGCTGACCCCACCTGGCCCCCACTATAAACCTGCAGGATGCTGACCCCACCCAGCCCCCACTATAAACCTGCAGGATGCTGACCCCACCCGGCCCCCACTATAAACCTGCAGGATGCTGACCCTAACTTGCAGGGCACACCAGATATGTAGCTTCTGACCTGACATTCTAACGTATGATTTATGCCCAGAAAGTCTCCTGGATGATACATATATGCCACATGTGTTTGCACATCCCTGCGATCCAAATTGACTGCTGTGATTTAGACACATCCCATGACCGTTACATCAAGGCTATCACATTGCAGTATCAAATGTTTCCTGACCTGACTTTGATTACTTCATCCTGTAAACATTCACTCATCACAGTGTTCCTATCACACACCAGTATTTGTTCATCATGTAATACATTTTTCTCCAGCACATTTTAGTGTTTTCAGGCATGTCACATGACATTGCTATGTCACAGAATCGCCTTAATAAGTGATGCTAGCAGGCATTGATTGATTGTCCTGATACCACACTGTATAACAGAGAGGTGGTGCATCATAATCCCAGCCAGGACTTGGTGGTGCATCATAATCCCAGCCAGGACTGGAGGACTTGGTGGTGCATCATAATCCCAGCCAGGACTGGGGGACTTGGTGGTGCATCATAATCCCAGCCAGGACTGGGGGACTTGGTGGTGCATCATAATCCCAGCATGGACAGGGGCCTTGGTGGTGCATCATAATCCCAGCCTGGACTAGGGGACTTGGTGGTGCATCATAATCCCAGCCTGGACTGGGGGACTTGGTGGTGCATCATAATCCCAGCCTGGACTAGGGGACTTGGTGGTGCATCATAATCCCAGCCTGGAGTGGAGGACTTGGTGGTGCATCATAATCCCAGCCAGGACTGGGGGACTTGGTGGTGCATCATAATCCCAGCCTGGACTGGGGGACTTGGTGGTGCATCATAATCCCAGCCTGGAGTGGAGGACTTGGTGGTGCATCATAATCCCAGCCAGGACTGGGGGACTTGGTGGTGCATCATAATCCCAGCCTGGACTAGGGGACTTGGTGGTGCGTCATAATCCCAGCCTGGAATGGGGGACTTGGTGGTGCATCATAATCCCAGCCAGGACTGGGGGACTTGGTGGTGCATCATAATCCCAGCCAGGACTGGAGGACTTGGTGGTGCGTCATAATCCCAGCCTGGACTGGGGGACTTGGTGGTGCATCATAATCCCAGCCAGGACTGGAGGACTTGGTGGTGCGTCATAATCCCAGCCAGGACTGGGGGACATGGTAGTGCATCATAATCCCAGCCTGGACTGGGGGACTTGGTGGTGCATCATAATCCCAGCCTGGACTGGGGGACTTGGTGGTGCATCATAATCCCAGCCTGGACTAGGGGACTTGGTGGTGCATCATAATCCCAGCCTGGACTAGGGGACTTGGTGGTGCATCATAATCCCAGCCTGGACTAGGGGACTTGGTGGTGCATCATAATCCCAGCCTGGACTGGAGGACTTGGTGGTGCGTCATAATCCCAGCCTGGACTGGGGGACTTGGTGGTGCGTCATAATCCCAGCCTGGACTGGGGGACTTGGTGGTGCATCATAATCCCAGCCTGGACTGGGGGACTTGGTGGTGCATCATAATCCCAGCCAGGACTGGGGGACTTGGTGGTGCATCATAATCCCAGCCAGGACTGGAGGACTTGGTGGTGCATCATAATCCCAGCCAGGACTGGGGGACTTGGTGGTGCATCATAATCCCAGCCAGGACTGGAGGACTTGGTGGTGCGTCATAATCCCAGCCTGGACTAGGGGACTTGGTGGTGCATCATAATCCCAGCCAGGACTGGAGGACTTGGTGGTGCGTCATAATCCCAGCCAGGACTGGGGGACATGGTGGTGCATCATAATCCCAGCCTGGACTGGGGGACTTGGTGGTGCATCATAATCCCAGCCAGGACTGGGGCTTTAATCTTTCAGGACCTAGTCTTATATTGACTAATGGCTTCCTGCTGTTTCTCTGTGATTCCTGAATCATCTCACCCGGATGTACATTACAAGCTCACCTGAACCGTCTGCAGGAACATCAAAGAAGACCTCAGGTGAAGATTCATTAACGAAATCAGCACAATAAACATCTTTATCCTGTCAAAATATTGCAATCCATAATGATGTCTTGTACAGTTCTGTAGAGCTTATATCTTTATTTTTATTATTATATTTTCTAACACTCCAAACTGTGGAAGTGAAATGCTATTCAGGTCTATTTGTATATATCAGTACTGCATGTCAGGAGAGTGGGACATAAGCCTATTAACATCATGATTAATTACAGACTTTATTATGAAGGTCAAGGTCAGTACTATGGTATAATCCCTGAAAACAACCCCACCATATTAACAACAACCAGACAAAAACATCCTCAATAATTAGATGAAACACTCCATGAATCTGGTTCCCTATCTCCACATTATTAATAATAAATGCAATGGCTATTAAACAAAGAAAACTTTGGCAACTGCTCCATGTTTTTCCTAAATGATCAAGGACATTTCATTTGTGTTTAATATTTCATTGCGAGTTCGTCACGACCAGGAAGACGACTGGTCAACCGAGAAACTGCGAGGAGGTAATCAATGAGTAAGTCTCCTGAGGCTATGTGTGGTATGTGGGGAATGTTGCCGGCTCTCAGGTAGGCTGGCTGGCTTAGCAAGCATCTCGGCATCCATCATGCCTTCTTTGCTGCTTCTCACCTGTGAAACCTGTGTTAAATACACAGCAACATTTCTTTAATATGTTGCTTTAATAAAACCAACACGGGTGATTCAATATCAGTGGTTTAGCCACGGTCACCAACCAAGGTGCCTGAGTGGTGCATGTATATCACATATTACAACTTGTAACTATTTGTGTGTTTGATATAAATGTAAAGAGAGTGATGCATGCAATACAATGGTAAACTTTCACAACTTGATTAATGATTATTCCTAGTAATTTCATGACATTTAATTTTTCCAAGTTATTGATCCAGGCACTGAGCCTGTATGTGTGATTGACAATCCCCTGAGGTGTTAACAACCTCACATTATATCCAAGTAGGATTTCTATAAAATATTCCCCCTCCAGCTTCAGCAAACCTTCAGATGTTGCTTTTTTCTCTCTGCATTTCTTTCTTTCTTTGATTTATAAGCTTCAATGATTTCACTCTGTATGACAACATCGACATGATGTAAAAATACACTTTTGATCAGCTAATATTTGTCTTTAATCCTGCCTTCTGATCTCTAATATGAAATATTGTGATGGAACGACGCTTTATTTAGAGTTCAGAAAGAAAAACCATTATGCGCCTCTTTACACAATGTCTATTTTTAAGTTCCCTGCGATGTTCAGCTTTTCTTGATATCGATCTACATACAATGCTGTATCATACATACCTAATATATTCTATCTTTCAACAAATTAAATAACCATGCTGACCGTAATACACAAAACACTTCACATTTCATTGCCTAAATAACAAACATTTTTGTAACGTATTACCGATAATTTGAATCTATGTGACTGTTGGGGATTACTGGATAAGGTTGCACTATGCAAGATTATATAACCAGTCCTTAACAGCTGCTAAAATATCTATGAATAAACCAAGAAAGATCAGAGACACTTGGTGGACGTGACCCAGTTTCCCTGGTGGCAGGATCTTCTGACTTTCCCCAGTGATGTAAACACTCCGGGAAGCACACCTGACTCAGGTTAATTGCAGGTTGTTCTGATCATAAAGCAAGCTTGCCAATCCGGCTTTCTCTATAATCCTGCTATCCCATAGTAGGCTGCCCGCTGACATTATACACCCTCACTAATTGCCAGATATGTGTTATGTTTGTAGTTGTATGTTTGGTTCTAGTACTGTGTGTTTTGATGTCCACTTGGTAAAATGATCACACAAGTGTTATATCAAATATGAAAACTTTGTAGATCTGTATATCTAACATACATGTCAATGATGTCATAATGATATTTCAATTTTATTCAAAGGGTGGGCACTTTTCAGATGAATAAATGGCTATCAAATAAACACTTTGTTGATGGCAAGAATCAGGTAAGATGGATGAAGAAGGTCAGGTGAGACAGCAAATAGCACCACCTGGGTCCACTGACAGGTAAGATAAGGAACATAAGAGAGCCTGTCGTGCCCTGCTCCCACCTACACTGCCCTCTACCTGTATCCTCTGACACAGGTAAGATAAAGAACATAAGAGAGCCTGTCGTGCCCTGCTCCCACCTACACTGCCCTCTACATGGGTCCTCTGACACAGGTAAGATAAGGAACATAAGAGAGTCTGTCGTGCACTGCTCCCACCTACACTGCCCTCTACCTGGGTCCACTGACACAGGTAAGATTAGGAACATAAGAGAGCCTGTCGTGCCCTGCTCCCACCTACACTGCCCTCTACCTGGGTCCTCTGACACAGGTAAGATAAGGAACATAAGAGAGCCTGTCATGCCCTGCTCCCACCTACACTGCCCTCTACCTGGGTCTACTGACACAGGTAAGATAAGGAACATAAGAGAGCCTGTCGTGCCCTGCTCCCACCTACACTGCCCTCTACCTGGGTCCTCTGACACAGGTAAGATAAGGAACATAAGAGAGCCTGTCGTGCCCTGCTCCCACCTACACTGCCCTCTACCTGGGTCCACTGACACAGGTAAGATAAGGAACATAAGAGAGCCTGTCGTGCCCTGCTCCCACCTACACTGCCCTCTACCTGGGTCCTCTGACACAGGTAAGATAAGGAACATAAGAGAGCCTGTCGTGCCCTGCTCCCACCTACACTGCCCTCTACCTGGGTCCTCTGACACAGGTAAGATAAGGAACATAAGAGAGCCTGTCGTGCCCTGCTCCCACCTACACTGCCCTCTACCTGGGTCCTCTGACACAGGTAAGATAAGGAACATAAGAGAGCCTGTCGTGCCCTGCTCCCACCTACACTGCCCCCTACCTGGGTCCACTGACACAGGTAAGATAAGGAACATAAGAGAGCCTGTCGTGCCCTGCTCCCACCTACACTGCCCTCTACCTGGGTCCTCTGACACAGGTAAGATAAGGAACATAAGAGAGCCTGTCGTGCCCTGCTCCCACCTACACTGCCCTCTACCTGGGTCCTCTGACACAGGTAAGATAAGGAACATAAGAGAGCCTGTCGTGCCCTGCTCCCACCTACACTGCCCTCTACCTGGGTCCACTGACACAGGTAAGATAAGGAACATAAGAGAGCCTGTCGTGCCCTGCTCCCACCTACACTGCCCTCTACCTTGTTCCAGCCAGGGATATGTGAATTATGCAGTACACCCCCTACAGTTCCATCATGTACACCACAGGGTGTACACAGTATACTGGGGTAGGACCCCGGAGTGATTTGCTTTTGCCCAGTTACTCTCTGGAGTAAGGTGTAAGAATTACAAAGGTCTGAGTGATCAAACTTGTGTGTTCATTAGAAACATTAGGAAAGCAAATATCAGATGTTCCTACTGTTCCATGGATACCAATCTTACTGCCAGACACTGCTCTGCCCAATAAAACGTGGGAATATTTATTGTCTCTATGCCTTATGCTGCACCCTCCTCTTGTGGGGAACAGGTGAGGGGTGTGGAGGGTGCCTAGTTGCCATTGGTTACATACCATTCCTACCACTACATCTTATGATGCCCCTTAGTGCTGACAAATGATGAAAGAAAAGATTGCACACATTCTCCAAGCAGAATACCGGAGTAAAGCCCCACTGCTGCTTGAGCTTGTTTCATTGGATTAATTTAAGTCACCCCTTTAGTGCCCCATCCAGTCCTTGGCAAGGCTATGTAACAAGCTGTATGTCTATGTGTAGAGTGCGTACATGGTGTGATAAATCACCCCATTAGTCCCCCTTCTTGTCCTTCACCCCACTTATCCTCACTTCACCCCTACCTCCAGGATACTCTGGGCTCCAGTCTCAGTATGACACTTCTCAATCTGTATCATATCTCTACAACAGGTGATCATCCCGGCTCCCATCCTGGCTCCCATCCTACTTTAATATGTGACATTCTGTGTACAATTACAAAATAGCAATATTTTCTAGATTCCTTTTGATTTATGTAACAACTCTCCTACACCAGTCACATTAAATTGAATCAAATTATGTGAGGTGATTTAACAGCATTAAAGAGGAGTTTTCTATTTTCCCATATTAGTCAGCCAGTCTGGTGTGTATCTCTGAGTAAAACCCTGCTAATAATCTGACAGAGAGGGAAACGAGCACAACAGGAACGCTAACAAGAGATGCTAATCAAATGATCAGTGTAACAAAAGCAGAGTGCCATGTGTGTACACAGGGTTATCATGTTGCCTGTAGAGAACAATGTAGATAGATATCTGGGAGTTTGGGGCTGTCAATCATCTGGGCCCATCTGATCAGGCCTGCTCCCCCCAACTATGTCACGGCAGCTTGTATGACCAAAAACACTCAGCTCTCATTTCATTGAAATACTCTAATTTGTAATACAGATGTATAGGGCAGAATAACATGTAAAAGTAGGCTCTTATCTACCATTGAATTACCTGATTTCATGGGATTGTGAACTTGTCAGGTTAGATTTACCAAAGTTGTCAAGACGATTTGATCAAGCACCCTGTGTGTTTATATCTGATATATTTATTTCTCATCCAATCAATGCCAGGAGATATGTCTCC
Organism: Amphiduros pacificus; assembly: GCA_949316495.1. Taxonomy (NCBI): domain Eukaryota; kingdom Metazoa; phylum Annelida; class Polychaeta; order Phyllodocida; family Hesionidae; genus Amphiduros; species Amphiduros pacificus. The sequence goes on from OX439002.1 coordinate 4,622,630, forward strand.
TGTCTCATTGTTTATAAGTGTATATCTGATGAAGATTGATTGATAATGTTACTGTGGGTGGCATATAGCTGGCACACCCTGTACTGGGGCGATACAGTTAGATTAGAGTGGGGTAGGTGGGGTAGGTAGGAGTCTGCAAGGTGCCACGCCCCTCACATACCTAGCACCCTTCCCTATCTTTTAGACCACTTGCTTAAAAAACATCAAAACAAAACACTAAATCACCTTTTCTGTTTTTGTTCTTGTTTTACCACTTTCACAGTTCACTCCTTTTGTATAACAATAATAAAATTAAAGAGTCAGTTAAGTGAAGTAATTTCTGTCCGTAACAAAGCAATTAGGCTAAATCCATCATAGTGCAACCATCCGTTACCCTTACTGAGGGACAATGACTGATATGAAGACTGAAACAAATAATCCAGCCTCCTATTTATCTCAGAGACAAAAGCTACAAACCAACATGCCCTTCACTAGGTGAAAAAAGAAATAAAAAAGTTTGTTAATTAGCTCAGAAATTATTAAAGTAATTATCTTACCATGGATTTGGAGCATCAGTGAGGTCTCAACATCTGCAAATAGAAGAAGTTAACCCTTATATCACTCAGTCAGGTGAAAGATATGCATAAATAGTCCCTTATAGAAGTGCAAGTAGAAGGAGTTAACCCTTATATCACTCAGTCAGGTATAATACTTGCAATAATAGTCTCTTAAAGAAGTGCATATAGAAGGAGTTAACCCTTATATCACTCACTCAGGTGTAATACTTGCAATAATAGTCCCTTATAGAAGTGCAAATAGAAGAAGTTAACCCTTATATCACTCAGTCGGGTATAATACTTGCAATAATAAAGAAGTGCAAATTAAAGGAGTTAACCCTTATATCACTCAGTCGGGTATAATACTTGCAATAATGGTCTCTTAAAGAAGTGCAAATTAAAGGAGTTAACCCTTATATCACTCAGTCGGGTGTAAGATATGCATCAATAGCCCCTTATAGTAGTGAAATAATGACACTCAGCCATAAACCAAACCTGTCCTTGTCTGAACTGAGCTAGGCAAAGATAGATTCATCTACTACAGCCTACGATGATTACAATTACTTTAACACTTTCGATACTAACTTGGAGCACTGGGCACTCAGTAAATGATCCTATTTTACCTGCCTTTACTTTATATTACCTGCTTTCCTTGTAGAAATGCTATTTATATAGACCTTCTGAGAATCTGAACGACCTTTTCTTCTGGGATATTTGAAATATTGGTTGTCCTTGTGGATGATGACAAAGCATTCTGGGAAGGTTTTATTATGTCTTCCTTTGAAGCCTTAATATATTTCTCTTTATCTACACGTGTTACGCATAATTGACTTTTGAATCCTGCAACCTAAACCTGGAACATGAAGCCTCAATGTGTACGGGAGTTATCATGCAAAGAAACGATTTGTAACTTTGTCTGCAGCTTAATGTTCGCATCAGAGATGTGTCTGTCTTGGAAAGTCTCATATCTAAATGACTCTCAAAACTGACGAAGAAATAAGTTGCAGTATAAAGGTGAGAGATAATATATTTGGTTGAACATATGGCTAGAGGAATAGAACCATCATGTTAGGATCAGATAGGATAACACAGGATCAGAGAGGATAACACAGGATCACAGAGGATACACAGGATCAGATAGGATAACACAGGATCACAGAGGATAACACAGGATCGGACAGGATCAGATAGGATAACACAGGATCAGATAGGATAACACAGGATCAGACAGAATCAGATAGGATAACACAGGATCTTATAGGATAACATAGGATCAGATAGGATCAGAGAGGATAACACAGGATCACAGAGGATGACACAGGATCAGATAGGATCAGAGAGGATAACACAGGATCACAGAGGATACACAGGATCAGATAGGATAACACAGAATCACAGAGGATAACACAGGATCAGATAGGATAACACAGGATCACAGAGGATACACAGGATCAGATAGGATAACACAGGATCACAGAGGATAACACAGGATCAGATAGGATAACACAGGATCAGAAAGGATAACACCAGATCAGATAGGATAACACAGGATCAGATAGGATCACACAGGATCAGATAGGATAACACAGGATCAGATAGGATCAGAGAGGATAACACAGGATCAGATAGGATCAAATAGGATAAAACAGGATCAGATAGGATAACACAGGATCAGATAGGATAACACAGGATCTTATAGGATAACACAGGATCAGAGAGGATAACACAGGATCAGATAAGATAACACAGGATCAGATAGGATAACACAGGATCAGATAGGATAACACAGGATCAGAGAGGATAAAACAGGATCAGATAGGATCAGAGAGGATAACACAGGATCAGATAGAATAACACAGGATTACAGAGGATACACAGGATCAGATAGGATAAAACAGGATCAGATAGGATAACACAGGATCAGATAGGATAACACAGGATCAGATAAGATAAAACAGGATCAGATAGAATAAAACAGGATCAGATAGGATCACACAGTTTGTTACTCGATCCATCTCTTCATATTCTGAGATGAAAGTTTGGCACCACTGCAGAAAGCATCACAGACTTATTTATATCCATTCCAAGGTCACAACTGTATCAGAAAAAGCAGTAGTATACATGACGCAACTGGTTTGAAAAAGCATATGTTGCTTTCATATGAAATCAATGATTCTACATGCAAGTTACATGCAAGAACTCAGACTACAAGTGGAAATAAACCTGCTCAGTTTCCTTGTTTTCCCCAATTAGCACTGATATGCTATATCCACAATTCTTACTCAGTTTCTCCTATTTTCTACTTCCTGTTATTATGAAATAAAATGATGATCATTAACAAACTCTCTGAACCTTTTACATTTTCTCAGACCTAAAAAAACAATTCTACATATCTGAACGAAATATACATTGTTGATAAAGTCCATCAACCACTCTCTTAACTCCATTGAGGCTTATATCGTAAATATGATAATTTTTTAGGTTTTTTACCCTAGAAAATAACTAATAAACCCTCATCGTTAGCAGACAGAGTTCTATAATTATTGTGTATGTAGAAGATCAGATTTGTTTTTCTGAGCACACAGGTAAAATTCCCCGCTCATCATCTCTGGGTCATTGATGTACAGGTGGCGCCACACGACTCGCTGTGATCACGCCTTTTAATCTCACCATCAAAGTAGAACTACAAGGAGATGTGTTCTATTCAATTAATTATTACCAAGAAAACATGTGTTCCAATCAACATATGTGTGCATTATGCTACCATTCAAAACACCATTCAACTATGGGACCAATGCGGCCAACATAAATATTTCATAAAACTGGTGATAATTCCTTGAAATCTGAATAATTTTAACCTTTTCTGTGGGGCACTTACATTATGTAAGTGTGATGAACAGTGAAGACAAGCTCGTGGGAAGATTCATAAAACATGAGTGACATCAGATTAGAATTGTTGGTAAATCTGACCACACCACATGTCGTGTAATTTGGTTTAATCAGATTCATCTGCCCATACATAACCTTGGAATAAAGTTCATTTAAAGTTGTGAACAAATGTCAGACCCAGCCTAGAGGTACAGCCTATTGTCCCCCTCACAAATCCCATCTGAATTACAGGCATTTACAGGGACAGGTGGGGTTGATAATGATTTCTAGGAGCGCTCAACATAATCATAATCCTGTCATATTGTTCACTGGACCATAAAGAGCCTGGCAAAGATCTTGTCTTGTTTCTGGTTGAATGATTCCTGGTGATTTTGGATCAAAGTTTGCACTCCACTTTTTATATTCATGTTTCTGAGTAATTAATGAGTAATATAACCTGTGTAACACCTTGAACTTCACCCATCGCACCTATACATTTCATATTCATAAGGTGTGTTTTAATCATCTCAATATGGCTCTATATCTACAAGCAGTACAAGATTGATTTTCCTGATAAATCTATCTATAAAAAACATTATTATAAGCTGTCAGCCAGCAAACTATTGTTTCTTTCACCACATATAAGTACATATAGATATTTCATTATTGCAGCTGTCAATACAGTAGATTTCTAAATAAAGCCACTCACCTACAGTTTACATGTTAACCACACTGCATAAGTACAAATACAGGAAGGAATGTTTGGTAGAGACTGGATATTCCAATGTATAACCCTTATATGGAAAAGATGATCCCATTTACTCGATATCACACTCAGAATCCCAGATCAGAAATCTTATTGACAATAAGGTACTTGATGCTTAGAGAGAGTTCAGTGCTGTCTAGACCATAACAGGCAATACAGGACTCCTAGGGGACTCAGAGTGGGAGTGCAGGGGTGAATGGGTCCCGCTGGCCACCAGATCTACAACCAGGTTCACCTGCCAACTGCCGTAATCAATAGCACTATCTAATCACACATACGTGTAGACAGAGGAGAGGGCCTCCCGAGGCCTTCAACCAATATAACAGGTACAGCCTCCCAGGGCCTTCAACCAATATAACAGGTACAGCCTCCCAGGGCCTTCAACCAATATAACAGGTACAGCCTCCCAGGGCCTCCAACCAATATAACAGGTACAGCCTCCCGAGGCCTTCAACCAATATAACAGGTACAGCCTCCCGAGGCCTTCAACCAATATAACAGGTACAGCCTCCCGAGGCCTTCAACCAATATAACAGGTACAGCCTCCCAGGGCCTTCAACCAATATAACAGGTACAGCCTCCCGAGGCCTTCAACCAATATAACAGGTACAGCCTCCCGAGGCCTTCAACCAATATAACAGGTACAGCCTCCCGAGGCCTTCAACCAATATAACAGGTACAGCCTGCCAGGGCCTTCAACCAATATAACAGGTACAGCCTCCCGAGGCCTTCAACCAATATAACAGGTACAGCCTCCCGAGGCCTTCAACCAATATAACAGGTACAGCCTGCCAGTGCCTCCAACCAATATAACAGGTACAGCCTCCCGAGGCCTTCAACCAATATAACAGGTACAGCCTGCCAGGGCCTCCAACCAATATAACAGGTACAGCCTGCCAGGGCCTCCAACCAATATAACAGGTACAGCCTGCCAGGGCCTCCAACCAATATAACAGGTACAGCCTGCCAGGGCCTCCAACCAATATAACAGGTACAGCCTGCCAGGGCCTCCAACCAATATAACAGGTACAGCCTGCCAGGGCCTTCAACCAATATAACAGGTACAGCCTGCCAGGGCCTCCAACCAATATAACAGGTACAGCCTGCCAGGGCCTCCAACCAATATAACAGGTACAGCCTCCCAGGGCCTTCAACCAATATAACAGGTACAGCCTGCCAGGGCCTCCAACCAATATAACAGGTACAGCCTCCCAGGGCCTCCAACCAATATAACAGGTACAGCCTCCCAGGGCCTTCAACCAATATAACAGGTACAGCCTGCCAGGGCCTTCAACCAGTATAACAGGTACAGCCTGCCAGGGCCTCCAACCAATATAACAGGTACAGCCTGCCAGGGCCTCCAACCAATATAACAGGTACAGCCTCCCAGGGCCTCCAACCAATATAACAGGTACAGCCTCCCAGGGCCTCCAACCAATATAACAGGTACAGCCTGCCAGGGCCTTCAACCAATATAACAGGTACAGCCTCCCAGGGCCTTCAACCAATATAACAGGTACAGCCTCCCAGGGCCTTCAACCAATATAACAGGTACAGCCTGCCAGGGCCTTCAACCAATATAACAGGTACACTCTCCCGAGGCCTTCAACCAATATAACAGGTACAGCCTGCCAGGACCTTCAACCAATATAACAGGTACAGCCTCCCAGGGCCTTCAACCAATATAACAGGTACAGCCTCCCAGGGCCTTCAACCAATATAACAGGTACAGCCTGCCAGGGCCTTCAACCAATATAACAGGTACAGCCTGCCAGGACCTTCAACCAATATAACAGGTACAGTCTCCCGAGGCCTTCAACCAATATACCAGGTACAGCCTGCCAGGGCCTTCAACCAATATAACAGGTACAGCCTCCCAGGGCCTTCAATCTTTATTAAAGTACAGGTCAGACATGCTATGACCATCTATGCTGAGATCACAATGGAGACTTCCACACTCTCCTGGCTGCAGATTGCCAAGAGTCTGTGGCCCCGGCAGACTTGGATGATATTGTGTATTTTTAATGAGACTTTGATTTAACTTTGCGATCTACCTTGGGGGATTACTGGAGGTCATTCACCTGATAAATCTCCTTCTTATAAATGGGAGAGGTTTATTAAAATCACCTGGAGGTGAACCAGCAAAGGTCCTAAACATGCCATCATAATAAATCTAACATGCCACACAAATCTTAAAGCTATATCATTAATTCCAAGCTAAACTGAGAATTTCTGATGTAGAAATAAATCAATATTTCATATCATGCGCTTAATAGACTAACATCATTTGATTTTGAGCTGGCCAATTACAATGTACTGACTAATGCAAGGTCATTTGAGATAATAAGATATTCTATCGTCATTGTGTTTGCTTAGTTAGCATAATTTGTATAATCACCAACTTAGAGCATATGACAATTTGTGTCTTTATCACATTGTCATCAAGATGATGTCCTCGTGTTTAATTCCCTCCATTACCTCTGTGTAATGCGTCTTTGACTGGGCCCCAATCTTCCTAACCATATTCCAAGCTGATAGGTTGCCAGCCAAATCCAAGCTCTTTGTAAAGCTATCCTTGTGATATACCAACAGGTTCATTTTGCAATATAAAAACTAACTAGTTCATAAAAAATAATGAAAAGAACAGACGAATACTGAGCATGACAATAAAACAAGAAACCAGTTGAAACTTGATCTTAGACCTCTTAAACATTAGTGATATGTCACATGGCATCCAACTTTGTGATTTCAATTTCTTGGAACAAGCATCAACTTTAAATTTCACAGAAAAAAACCAATAAATATTCAAGTTACAGTTCAGTGAATATCATTAAACTTGGTAATCATCAACCTTACATTTCATTTTTTTCTAAATCCAGATATATGTTTACAACAAACATTTTATGCCAACAAATAATTTGTATCAGATACTGTGTGTAAAGTGAACAATTCCAAGGTTTAAATTATTCTCACAAAAGGTAAAATGTGAATTCTGAGATCAGATTTGATTAGATATGTTTAGTTAATCTTAGTCAGTTTTCAGATATCAATAATTATGGTGTTTCTGGATGGTTAAGACAGATACTGCCACAAATCTGGAGTGAAATTTTTTTTATTGTGTACAACAAGGGTACACCTTGTTCATTTCACCTGGGTAGAGTGTGTTACACCTTATATATTTCATCTTGATGAAATAGGGTACACCTTGTATATTTCACCTGAGTGAGGTATGATACATCTTGTATATTTCACCTGGGGCAAGCATGGCTTAAATCACATGGTATGCGGTTCATTATGCCCTGATGATGTCAATGTGATGTCACATGTCATCTCACACTGGGCTCTTTACTTTGATCATTCTCTTTATGGATCTTGTGATGGGATCAACACGTTTTTTATGATCTTAACACTTGTAAGGGCATATAAAATACTTAATGGAGAAATGTTGGCATGACAATTTGCACTTTATATCACTTGTGTAAAATATTGCTATGTTCTGAAATCATACAATCAATATAATCATTTCCAATTGATCATCTGCATAAGACGTAAATCTTGGATGGAAGTTTTGAGGAATGATAGCCTAATATACAGTGCAACAGAGAGAAAGGTATGGCCTCATTGAACATCACAACTTACCACCCCTCCATCATCACCTAATATCTTATATCAAACTCTGGGGTAACAGCAATTAGCATGGACTTTAATTCACATCTATCAGTATACAGTGTGTTTCTGAAAGATCTTTTCCCTAAAAAATGAATTTGTTTCTATCTTACACATAAAATTAGATGTTGTAGCTTATCTCAACAAATACTGGTCATAATGGCTTCAATAGCACAATGTGTGAGAAAAGTGCCAGAGCACAGAGACAATGCTGCTGTAAGATAGTAAATGTCTGGTGCTGTGTTTTAATTTTTGTGTATAACTTAATATAACAGCAGTCATTTGGTCTGTGCTCATATTAATGTAAAAGGTGACATTTGTATAACATTAACTCCAGACAATGTCTGCTCAAAATGCTTGATAATAACTGGTTGGGATTGGAACCGGGAATCTCTGGGTCTTAAGGTGAACACTCTACCAATTGAGCTATTTCACCCAGTATATACAATGGGTTAACACTGATAGCCATAAATAATGTTGTTTGGAGATGGAAAGCTCTTTCAGCATACACAGATGGCATGGCAGAAGGCATATAGGGCATTGTCCTTTAGTCTGGGAGAGCACACATGGATCTGGTAGCTCGCTATTCTTGACACTGTGTCTCTTATAGAAGCTATATCTCTGTACTTAAGAGGTATTGTCATGTATTACAGTATGATATGAGTAATGGCAGCCTTCCACATTATGACAACTGCCTCTGTGCCCACACAGGTAAAATACCAGAATAGTCTCGTTACATCATTGAGAAAAATCCGTAAGTTGTTTAAGAGGAAACCATCCCTAAAAAGCTTTGAGCGTCACTGAATAATCTGTCTGTTAAAAACACATTCTGGGCCCTCCTCATTTGTATTTGCCATTGCCTCAATGATTACATTATTCATCAAGAGAATGAATAGTTTCTATTCTAAAATGTACAAACATGTTGATGATGCCGACATCCTGAGAATGCCAGAAAGGAACTGTATGTAGTAATTATAACTGACCAATCATTTGGCATGGCCTCGGATAAGGATAGGGTAGCAGACTGTTATTGGCAGGCAGCCTACGATGAGGGAAGACGTACTGGATAGAAATGAACCGTAAGATGTTCCTATTAAATGAATACAACCTTATGCTAAATGGCAATTTCACAACTGCTTGCTTTTCATATTTCTTTTTGATTGAATTTATTTTTATGAAAGCTGTGTTATTGCAAAGCATGTAGCAAGTGTGTTTGTTCAATGTAATATCATATTATTGCATATCATATAAGATTAAAGAAATCATCTGTAATATTTTTTTGAATAGCTATGTAATCACGTAGATCTTAATTGAAAGTAATCATAGAGGGTTGCCTCGCCCATTGTGAGTGAATTGGTTTTCATGAAGATCTGGTCCCCACTGTACAAACAACTTCTCTGGTTTCATTGAACCAACTTGTACAATGTGATAAATATATGTCAAACATGGAACCGAGCCACAACAATGTCACAAATAAAGTACTCCTCTTACATTTTCCTTTGAACAACTTGATAATTGATCAAACAAATCACTAGTTCATAACAAATAACTTTTACCATACAAGTTACTAGGTGTTTTCTATCTCTGACTTGATGGATATTGTTTCACAGCCATCATGCTAATCTTGCCGATTAGTACATTTGATACTGCTCTCTGTCTCCAGTATTTTGACATTTACACAAGCTCTAAACATACAAGTTGAAACTTTTAATAAATACTGTCAATAAATATTCAAGATTATGCCAACATTTGACATTTTATAACGGGCTATATGGTTTGAATTTGATGAGATTTGAATCTTACCAATTACATTTTTCATTTCTTCTCAGTGTGTTAAAAACCAATGTATATTTTTATTTGAATTTTAGTTCAATCTAGCTATTAACTGGCTCTAACCATAGTGGCTTATATTATGATGGCTCCATTGGCTCCTGTCATTGAGGTGTTTTCTACTTTTGTGAATCCAATGCTTTTACTGTTACCTTTGTTTACATTACACAGGCATTCAAGTGTTCTATTCTTGTCTATTAGCATATTTACGACTATTTAAATGAGGACTGCATTCCCGCAGGCTGTGTGTTTTAACGGTACTCTTTGATGCATTAACTCACACTTTTGTTGCCAACTATAATATCCAGCCAGGTGAGAGAATCATACTTAGCAGTCAATTTGCTCCAGTGAAGTCTAATTATGTGATTTGATCAATAATGTGTCCTCCTCTCAGTCCCTGAAAAAAGTAAAATGCCTGGAATGATAACATTTGTATCTATGTAGGATTCTACTGTCTTAAAAGTTTTTTTTGTTTCTTAATTAGTGTTCAGTACCTCTCAATGTAATGATAAGAAATATAAAACATTACTGTAAAAGCTATGATACGCACTGTTATATGTCACATAAAAATAATCTATTTTTCTACAGGTATTTTGAAGTACATGGTAATTTTTCTGTGGGACATATTTTCTTTCTAGGTGTGCCAGCTATTAGATGGAATTGGCACATAATAAATGCATTTTATCTTATTGGATGAGAGAAGTGTGTGGCTGTGGTGATGATGCCAGACTCCGGTCAGAGCCATCCTCTCCCGTCTGTGTGCATTAATGAACAAACAGGCCTTAATAAACTCCAACAAACAGGCCTTAATAAACTCCATCTCAAGGGAGGAGAGTCTAAAACTGATGAACCAAACAGGCCTTAATAAACTCCATCTCAAGAGAGGAGAGTTTATAACTGATGAAGCAAACAGGCCTTAATAAACTCCATCTCAAGAGAGGAGAGTCTAAAACTGATGAACCAAACAGGCCTTAATAAACTCCATCTCAAGAGAGGAGAGTCTATAACTGATGAAGCAAACAGGCCTTAATAAACTCCATCTCAAGAGAGGAGAGTCTAAAACTGATGAACCAAACAGGCCTTAATAAACTCCATCTCAAGAGAGGAGAGTCTAAAACTGATGAACCAAACAGGCCTTAATAAACTCCATCTCAAGAGAGGAGAGTCTATAACTGATGAACCAAACAGGCCTTAATAAACTCCATCTCAAGAGTGGAGAGTCTATAACTGATGAACCAAACAGGCCTTAATAAACTCCATCTCAAGAGAGGAGAGTCTATAACTGATGAACCAAACAGGCCTTAATAAACTCCATCTCAAGAGAGGAGAGTCTATAACTGATGAACCAAACAGGCCTTAATAAACTCCATCTCAAGAGAGGAGAGTCTATAACTGATGAACCAAACAGGCCTTAATAAACTCCATCTCAAGAGAGGAGAGTCTATAACTGATGAACCAAACAGGCCTTAATAAACTCCATCTCAAGAGTGGAGAGTCTATAACTGATGAACCAAACAGGCCTTAATAAACTCCATCTCAAGAGAGGAGAGTCTATAACTGATGAACCAAACAGGCCTTAATAAACTCCATCTCAAGAGTGGAGAGTCTATAACTGATGAACCAAACAGGCCTTAATAAACTCCATCTCAAGAGAGGAGAGTCTATAACTGATGAACCAAACAGGCCTTAATAAACTCCATCTCAAGAGAGGAGAGTCTATAACTGATGATTCAAACAGCCTGTGATAAACTCCACCCAGTGTGGTATAACTACGGCTTGGTATACCTGCCCCAATTCAGATAATCCCATCAAACAGCACACAAGAAAGGGAGAAGAGAATTTCATCCTAAAATATATTTTGGATTTGATCAATGTTGAGTTGTTTTATCTGTAGACGTATGTAATGTTATTTTGACCAAGTGGCCCTTTGCTTTCAAACAGAGATCAATTATACTGAGTGTGTCCTGTGCCAGGCATTGTTGGAGGGAGGTGAGCCTATGTGGTAAGAGGTCCAGACCTCTCGCGGCGTGTGTCTCCCGTCTCACCCTCAGCTGTCTGGCCATATTTGACCTCAATAAAGCTTTACCTGGCCCACCTGTCCACACTGAAACAGACACACCTCTTCTCTGAAAGTGACAACATGATACATTACCACAGCAACCAATCTAACAATACAATACAATCAAGGGCTACATGGTTAAAGCAGAGAATGTACATTAAAGTCAAACCTCTGGGCTATTTAATTGAAGTCCCTTTCATTTTTGGGACTCCCGAGGTGAGTGGGCTATTCAGTGTCATGGACACAAGTTATCAGTTGCCCCTGGCAACGAACCCATTGTGTTCCGTGTCACACACCTGTGTGCACACCTTTAATGAATGTTGATGAAATATGGATCGGGGGAATTGACCTCCGGGATCGCCGACTTCCAGCAAATGTTTTCCCCCATTAAGCATCATGGCTAACTAGATTCACACTAGTACAAACACATCAATAATATCAGAGGCAAGCAATCTATAAAAGACACTCTCCTTGTCATCCAGTATTTCATAACTTGTTGCATTTGAAATACTTTAACTCGTTTGAGAAGGTAGATTGTTCTTATTCTAAAGAAACACCACTGATATGAAGCTGCTATGAATTTGTTGATCAATTGTTTATCTGAAACTGTTACACATCAATACTGGCCATCAGAGGTCATATGCAAATTATTTCAGAGTTGATAATAAGACACTATCTAACAGACATTTGCTTGATAGAGGTATTATCTTGGTGATTTAATTAGCAATATAATAGCATCCTCTATCTGCCTTTCCCACCTGCTGTTGCTATGGCAACAAATTACTACAATAACCATGTCAATTGTTGATTTAGACCTGGGCACTAGCTGCGTCTGTGATAAATGGAACACCTGCAACTATGAGAGTTGTCAGTCTGGGAGGAGAATGGCTACCGTCTATGGCCTGTGTCTCAACTAGGAGAGTAGTAATGAGTTGTCAGTCTGGGAGGAGAATGGCTACAGTCTGTGGCCTGTGTCTCCACTAGGAGAGTAGTAATGAGTTGTCAGTCTGGGTGGAGAATGGCTACCATCTGTGGTCTGTGTCTCAACTAGGAGAGTAGTAATGAGTTGTCAGTCTGTAAGGAGAATGGCTACCGTCTGTGTCTCAATCCCTCTTCACCCAGCTGGACAAACCTTCTAATGACCCTCAGCATAACGGCTGCTTTAACATTGCATAAGTTATATAATAGCGCATTATTCCTGTCCGTCACACTGAACAAATGATTCAGGGGCTCAAATTAGAGTTTAAACATTTACCAGCACTTAGTCAGAAAACCAATTGATGTACAGTAATGTTGACTGAGCTTCAGCCCCTTCTTCATGGATGGTCAGTGAGTGGATAGGACTTATAAATATCAATAAATAAATGGGAGAAATCTTGGATTGAGAATAATGCAATTCAGAACACTATTCCAGTCCTTGTATGGATCCTAAAATGCATAAAATGGTTCACAAGGGATGGTACAGTCAAACAGAAATGTAATTAATTCTAAATGTTGTTTTTATATTTGTGCACATATATCACATCATTCCTCTCGTGTTATGATTGCCAAGTGAGCTTCATATATGACATGATATATGAAATATATATATCACATATTTACAGAACAAGTGCATAAAGTGGCACATAAAATGATTCCTATACCCCCAGGCGTGGAAGCATGTGGCTTTACAATGCGTGATAGAACCATGGCGACTACTTGAACCAGTCACATCCCTTCATCTCTGACACCTATCTCAACATAGCAGCTCTCATCAAACTGGCAACTCTACACCAAACATAATAAACCAATAATAAACCAATAATAAATCAAATACATGACAATGTAGATAATGTACATAATGACAGATATTCAGTTTTCAGCTTGGTATCTTGGTGTCCTGCACAGAGAAACTCAAATGCTCAGTTCCACACCCACACAATATTTTGACACCAAAGTTACATTAATTATTGAATAATAATTGTAAGTCTAATGGCAGAACCTTGATTATTGTGGATATATCAAAGGCTCTATTGTCTCCTCCTATATGATTAATTGTTCTAAGTACTTATCATTAAACATTTAACTAATCCTAATGTATTCATTAACGTTAGCCTGATTGATATGGCCCATTTCAATTAATTAAACTATCAAAACACAATTAAAGCCCTTCTAACAGGAGGTACAAGAAAGTGTCAGTAACAATGTAGTACGTGAGGCGACAGGAGCAGGGTGGGGGTGGGGGTGGGGGTGGGGGTAGGGTGGGGGTTAACAAGGGTCACTATTCATTGCTATCTGTGGAATCCAGCATCCACTGTGGTGTGGGTTACACACAATGAAATATTCATAAATAGCTACCAGTTATTAGAGCATGCTACATCCAACAATGAAACTTTAATGCTTTTAACATGCAACATCTGTCCAAATAAAAACATCATGAAATTTTATAATGAATTTTTGTTTACAGATACAATGCATTGGGAAAGTCTATTGGAATTTACGTGAATTGTCTCTTTTTGTCCACATGGATGTATATATCTTCTAAGGGCAAAGCAATTTCATGTTAATTACCCAAAGTATACTGCGCCATGCTGAACCATGAGCATTATCAATTTCATGGCAGGTCAGTTTCATTTTGGAAACATGACCTCCTGACAATAAAACTGGTATGCATTGCTCATGTCTACTTTAACATCATTATTTTTTTAATAAACACAATTTATGGTTTGTACACATGTTTATTATAAGAAATATATATTAATTTGATACAAATGATTGTGAAGTCCGCCCTTTCAGTAATATAACTTCACTCTCAGACTAGACTGAACTTAGAGTAGTACACCCTATTACTCTCAGGACTGAGGATGCTATTCATGCATTTCTCTCCATGATAATCATGCAGACATGTTACATGTTTTAAATCTGTTGTGGGAGTCCTAGAAACCCTGGAGATAAGGTATCAAAGTTCCCATCATGAGTCATCCATTGGGAATCGCTTCTAACTACCCCCCACCTCCCAGTGTGGCATACAGGGAATACTAAAACAAACAAATCTTAACTCTTTGGAACACAAAGCATCAATTACAAACCAGAGATAACTTTGACTGATGTGTATTGATTGGGCAAGTACAAACAAAATAACTTTCCATTGTAACCACTATAACGTGAACATCAGATAATTGTGGTAAGTTTAAAGGTACCAGGAATAAAAAAAACTCCCATCCAATATCCACAACCCTGCTGCCAGTGCTGGAGATAATAACAAGCTCTGTCAAAACTGCTTGCAGCTATTTTCAGGGTCCCTTTCTTCCATATTTCTCATCATGTACATGTACATGTCATCATGTATCATCAATATCAGATTCTGCAATTTTACTCAGCTGTGTGCTTTATGGTTCAAAATATTTATGAGATGAAAGATACAACTCTACAATTATATACATAATGTATCCCTGTCATAATTTATTCAATGTACTCTACAGCACCACCCTTGCTATTTCCATGTGATAAATGTCCTGATAAGAGTTTGTTTGCTTTATAATTTATGAAGTATAATTACTAAGTGAAAACATGCAGCCAGGTTTATTCATATGATAATGAAATGATAGAAATCCTTACCTGATATAGATGAGCTGGTGAGAGTAAGAGTCACTTGAGATATCAGTGTATTATTGTTCACTTTGTGTTCTGGAGGCTGGAGACAGGAATGCACCTTATACAATTACACAACTTCTGGCTGTCAATCTGACAATGATAGATTAACAACACAAATTCCTGAAGACAGTTTGTGTTGTGTTGTTGGTTCAAACCTTCTACTTAAAATTCAAGACTATTACCATGTAAGAATTTAAATCACATGTAGATTTTGCGATTAAACCTCAGAACAGTGAGGTGTTTGAACACCCGGTGACAACCAAACACAGGTGGGACTTCCAAGTCAACATGGCCGGTCGTTTACAAGCTCGCCGTCCGTACTCTAAGTGTACAGCTGGTTGCATACATCCTCTACATCATCTGAGAATGACCACGTGCCTTTGTTATTGTAGTGAAGCACTTTTGGGACTGCCCGTGCCTGATCAACGAGTCTTATCCACTTCAAGTGTGTCATGAGATACACATCCGATAAACAACGCGAGTCCCGCCACAGAGTACGCACTGAGAGTTGTACTCAACAACCAATCAAATCACTCGTGACACTTACTCACCGTGGGAACTCCCAGTAAACAGGTACATCATTGGTCTAGACAAGTTCATTGATTGGGAGTGAATTAGCTCAAAACACCTTGGGGGTTAAAGGGGGAAAATACATTTCTTTACTAATGATCAAACGTCACAAATGAAATCCAATTAATTGATACTTTTTCAGTGTGAGAGCCAGAACATTTTGCTAAAATATTTGGATCAGGAAAGGTTTGATTGAATGAATTTTATTGACAATAGAAGGTCACATAAAACCTATATGTCATGCTAATTAAAATTATACCAATACTACTTCGGATTATCTTCTAAATATATACATTTGATACTCACAGATTATTTCTAATTCAATTAACACGAACAAATATAAATACAATTAACACGAACAAATATAAATACAAAAAAGAAAATAGACAATAGAGCACCACTTGGTGGCATTCAATTCAATATACAAACATTTTTTAAAGTGCTTTGGCAGAATCATATACAAATCAGACGAGATTGTTTATTCATAATTTTGTGATTCAAGAAATGGATAGCTTTCAGAATGATGGAAAAACTTGGTCTATAGCACCAGAGAATTATTATAAATCTAAGCATCCTACATATTTTGATTTTAAGCATTACAATTACTTATACTGGACTAGAATCTTAATTGGACATATTGTTTAGCACTGTTCCAGATCTCTTTTTTAGACATAAATATACATATTTTGCTAGAGATCTAATCACTCTCTTATTTTCACATTTCATAATGACAGTGAAATATTCCAAATTATTTACATTTACCAAGTGATCCCATGGTAATTCATCTATGACTACAGACATAAGTTCTCTACGTTCTTTTTGATATAAAGTGCATGTCATGATAAAGTGATTTTCATCTTCAACACCACCAGAGGAGCAATATAAACAAGTTCTTAATTCTGGCGGTGTTTTATTTGGTCTGTCATATCTGCTTGTTTCTATTCTTAAGTTATGGGAACTTATTCTGAATCTTAATAGGGATAATGCATGATTCAGAAAAGGTACGGATCGGTAAAAAAAGCATTTGGAGTTTGAGATGTATCATGTCTGAGAGCAGTATAAATGTTAGCATTGCTTACACATTAACTCCTGGAGCAAACCAGGTTTCAATTGATTATGTTGATTCATATAATTCTTCTCTTTTCTCAAATCTTTTTTTTTTTTTTTTTTATATTTAACTCTTATTATCTTTTTTTCACAATGTTTCCCTCAGTTTGTCTGAGAGCAATAATAAAAAGTTATATTGCTCTCAGGCAGAGACATTTAATACATGTTTAAATATCTCTGTCTCAGGTTTGGTAGAAACCAACAAAGACAATTAAACAAGAAAAAATGGTGCTCCACATGTAACACGGATGGCAAAAAAATAACAAATAAAACAAAACTCCAGAAAGTTATTGAAGCATAGAGGACAAAACATGCAGAATTCTCATCCCAACCTGATTCAGTTCTGCTAGAGTTATCAAGACTATATATTCCATGAATTCTGGACAGCCAAAATTTTATTTTTCTAAGATTAAACAATACACAGTCACAGTTTTAATGAATCTAAACGTGTTTTGGACAAAAGATAGATCCTGCAAAAAATAAATTACTGTTTCCAAGATTTTATAACTCTTGAGTAAAATACACAGCACAGTATTCCCATGCATTACTGACACCTGGTGTAAAATTGGCCGGATATGCGAGTGATTTCTGAATCTCACATTGTGGAGAACCTCAAGCACGTGTTTCAAAATGGCAGATCAACAAGAAGTGGCAGACATGGAGGGGCCTGACGAGGAAATGGAATATGTTGACGACGGGGACAGTGATTCAGAAGAGGACGAAGACGAAAATGGAACATCAGAGAGTAAAGTTTACCTGCCCACCCAGGCCATGGAGGAGGACGAGGAGCTGGTGATGGACGAATCTGCCTACACCATGTACCACCAGGCTCAAACAGGTCACACTCATTTCAACCACTCTTTTCTGTATTTTGAAGAATTAAAAAGAAGCTTTAATGTAAAATTCCCATTTTTATTTAATATTTTTTACATACGAGTTAAAGGCACTGATATATTGATGAGAAGATTGTGTATTGTTTGACTGTATCCTTCATGAACCTTGTTTTAATCTATTCATGACTCCTGAGTTAATGAAGTCTATTGAAGAGGGCTAGGCCTAGGGGGCTCAGTCAGGTGGAGGTGTATTGTGAAATCTGGATCAATATACTTTCTGTCGTGGCAAATGGGTGCATACTGACGGAAGAATTGCAACACAACCATTTCCACAGTCTTAACTAAGATCAAGAAATTGATATGCCAGCTGCAGTTCTGAAGATGGCACACGGTGGACCAGTATCTATATCTCCCAACAATCGGCATCAATCTGACGCCGTATTATGCAACTACGTTCACAATTCTTATATTTGCACCATATCATATCATATTACCTTCAATAGTGTAGATAATTAAACAATAAAGATTTTCTACCTAAAGTAAAAATTGTGCTCAGGCCGTGCTGCCAGTCCACCATTTGCAATCTTCCTTTGTAAGATAGTGTAGCCTTGATGTACGCCCTGGGATGTACGCATTTTGTTTGCACCAAATCACACCTTATCTAATAAAACAAAGCCTCTTTCACACCCATCATATCCTTATTTGTTAGGACTTTCAAAAATGTTCTCTCCATTTCAAAATTCCCAAGCGTTTATTCTCAAGCTTGCTCTGATCAGTTATTAACCAGCCCTCTGAATTTCTGTGATGCTGAAATCAGATTCCCTTGGGTGGCCCCTACATTGCTAAATTTACTGTTAAGAAATGATCCCAATCGTAGATCACTATTGAAGTTTGAGGTTTAATGAGTATTACCCTTTATTAATGGGCAAAGTCAAATTATCAAGCAAATCCTCCTTGTCACATAATAATGAAGCAATACAATATGTTAATGTCATATTTCTAGAATTCCTGCTGTTGATTGTTACAGGTGCTCCATGTTTGAGTTTTGATGTACTGCGGGACCAGCTGGGTGATAATCGGGAAGAGTTCCCTCACACGATGTACATAGTGGCAGGAACCCAAGCAGAACGGTCTCTGGCTAATAATGTAATCGTAATGAAGATGTCAAACCTCAAGAAAACCAGCAAAGAGAAGGAAGAAGAGGAGGATGAGGAGGAATCTGATTCTGACAGCGAAGATGAAGACGAGAAACCAGAGCTAGAAACGGCCATGATTAAACACAATGGAGGCATAAACCGCATCAGAGTGAGTATACAGTAACAAAGCTCAATCTAAAACCCAGTGCTTGAGACTAGAAGATTATAGCCATGTAGCATCTGGTAAAAAATTGTTTAGCCCAATATCATTGAATCATTAAAGCAACAGCTTCTCAGATATGATTTAAATTTTTGTTTGCCACCAGCCTGATTTATTTAGTCAATAAAAAAAATGTAGAAGACAAATTTAAAAGGTACTGGCGTTGGCAAAAAGTTGCATGCTTAGGGCTCAAATTGGTAATGCTGAGTAGCAATTTAAATGTGTCTTTATTTTACTTCCAGTGTTCATGTGTTGAGGGTCGTCAGCTAGCAGCGACCTGGTCTGAACACGGCAAAGTCCACATCTGGGACTTAAGTCGTCCTCTCCATGCAGTCAATGACTCCCAAGTGATGTCCGAATACACCCGCAACCAGGAGTCACCACAAGCTGCCTTCACATTCACAGGTCACCTCACAGAAGGGTTCGCCCTGGAATGGTCCGCGACTAAACCAGGTAAATACTCAAACATGCACATCACAGCACCCACAGACTGCAATATTTTTAGAATTTCTTTATTATTCAATATGAAATTATTGTGATATAATGGATTATAAAGGGTCTTTCTTGCTTGAATTGCAGGTAGATTATTGACAGGTGATTGTAGAAAGAATATTCACTTATGGGAGCCAACGCCGGGGGGAAAGTGGAATGTAGACCAGAGGCCCTATGTAGGACACACAGACTCCGTGGAGGACCTGCAGTGGTCACCAAATGAGGAAAATGTATGTAGATCACAGGGTCAATACTCACAATAAAAATACCTCTCTTGCTTATTGTTTTGATTACAACTTTTTGTGAATTTATAACACGTTTTGTATATTTAAGCCTTTCGATTAGTAATGTTCTTTTGATTCAAATGTGCATAAATGTCATTTTAGTTTTATATGTGCTTGTTGCAGGTATTTTCATCGTGCTCTGTGGATAAGAGTATTCGTATCTGGGATATCAGGGCCTCCCCAGCCAAGGCCTGTATGTTGACAAGCAGCGATGCACACGACTCAGATGTCAATGTTATCAGCTGGAATAGAAACGAACCGTTCATTGTCTCTGGGGGAGATGATGGGGTGATCAAAATATGGGATCTAAGGCAATTCCAGGTATTTTTGGTTCCTTTTCTTCACACAAAAACAAGTTGGATATCAAATAAATCACTGATTAATAGAAGATTTTTTTAAATACAAGTAAAATTGTATAACAGGCCAATATTATTTGTGATTATCATGTGGTTGTGTTGTGTTTTCAGCGAGGGAAGCCGGTGGCAGTGTTCAAGCATCACACGTCTCCGATCACGTCGGTGGAGTGGCATCAACGAGACAGTACAGTATTCGCAGCGTCAGGGTCAGACAACCAGCTCACACTATGGGATCTGGCCGTGGAGAAGGACTCGGAGGCTGCTGGCAATAGCACAGAGGAGGAGCCAGCTGTTCCTCCTCAGCTCCTCTTTATACACCAAGGACAACAGGACATTAAGGAGTTACACTGGCACCCCCAGATTCCCGGAGTTATCGTCAGCACTGCCCACTCAGGATTCAATGTCTTTAGAACTATCAGTGTCTGAAAACTAGCAATGTTTTTTTTCATATTAATATTCCTTTAAGAGAGAAATATTGGAATACATTTAAAAGAGAAATATTAATGAAATGGAACAGGACAATGAAGAGTTATCATTTATCACAACTTCACAGTAAAATGTTTAGCAATATTTACTTTTACCTGATTGTCTTCAAAAACACATTGGCTGACAAATTCCTTTCATAATCAAAATTAATAAAGCCATAAACTGAAAACATCGAACATAAACCCCATTTCAAAATATGTTACATACTAGACATGGATTTTCAGGTCGATATTGTTATCTGGAGATGTCTGAACTTTTTTTCTGATATTTGGAATAAATTCATGACCCCTTGTAGTTCAGAGACTCAGAGACTCCTGTCCACTGGTTGCCATCTGGTAAGTCTGGGTCTTGATGAATGGGTCACAGACTTGCAGGCTGGAGTCCATTTTGTTGTTTGTTATTGTGCATACTTCTCCATTTTGAAAATCGTCAGTTCCACATTATTTTAAAATAAACAATTGTTTCAGTCTATTTGAAATATGTTCACAAAACATAACAACATTCATGTTATCACAGAGTATATAATTTATTTTATTATATACATGAATATATTTACAATTTCATATGTACATAAATGCTAAATATAATTATTGATATCATTTGCTTTCTTTTTGTTCTTTTTTATTCATCTGCTTTTTAAAGCAAAATCTTTTTCATTCAATTTAATTTACGGATACAACCCCTGTCAATATGACCATGACTATAATTAAAAGTTAACAGTAAATTTACGGGAGTGTAGATCTTGCATGGTAAATGTTCTCACAGTAAACACCATGACGTTCATAACAGATAGGACAAGACAGGATTTGGTTCTTGTTTTTCCTTTGCTTCATCACATCAGACAGGAGTCATTACATATGTGATGCTGACACATATATGTTAAGGGTATTTATGGGTGTTGGTAGTGAGTGTCCTCTGGTGGCAGATTGCCATCAAGTACAGTATTTTGGTAATTTACTCCTCTGCCACTAGGGGGCACTCACTACCAACACCCATAAATACCAGAATTTTGAAGAGATTTTAATTATTTTGTGTCCACACATCGTATTTCATGTAAAATAATGAGGCAAGAGGAGATCGTGCTTATTTCCTGTAAAACCTCAAAGAAGATGAGACATTTACTTCTGATCAGTATAAGATGTGGAAGCTTCATGACTAAATCAATCTGTGACATTGATTCTTATTTTACTCTGCTATATGTTTAGGATTGTGTTAGTACATGAAATGCTCATCAGGTGGTGCAACCAGAAAATCAAAATGTATGTAGCCAGACATACTGCTATTTGGAAGTGTTTGCTTAGACTGAGCTTCAAAACTCAGGAAGTCAACTCACTTCTGGAAACTTTATCTGTTCTGGACAACTAAAAATATTGTCTACCATTTTATATTGAGAGCAGTGTTCATTTTTTCCACCTCGTGATACTTTGTATGTAACATTAGCTGACTCTTTTCTGAGTCTGGCCCACCCAGCCACTCTGTGTAGAGTTTGTCTATGAGGGGGTTATTAGCTGGGTGACGGACTGGGACAGCATTGTAGAGTCCAGACACCCGCTGCAGAAGCTCCTTGCTAGTCTCCTCCCCCGAGGCTCGGATCTGACCACCACCATTCAAACATCCTGAAATATAGAACCTTGGAAATAACAAATGTTCCTGAACTCTATCGCAGAATGACAAAGTTGTGTTGTTACTTTGGCAATTTGGAAAGGACGGGAAATTCATCAAAAATAAATAACTTGTGACAAATGCATTACAATTGTTACATTTAAAGGTGGGTCCCTGAACTAGTGACCTAATTTCTGTCCTGTGTGTACATTTATTACCTTTCATTTAAATATGAATTTGGATTGAACATGATATGAAACATATTAGGGTGGAACATTATTTGAAGGACAGGCCATGACCTCCACAAACTGGTAGGCGATACTGAACATATTAGGGGAGAAGATTACCTGAAGGGCACGCCATGACCTCCACGAACTGGTAGGTGATACTGAACATATTAGGGGAGAAGATTACCTGAAGGGCACGCCATGACCTCCACAAACTGGTAGCTCAGTTTGCCTCGCTTGATCTTCTGAACAATATTCTGAATGTTACGGAACCCATAAGCTATGGCAAACTTCAGTTTTGTTTCTCCATTTATATCTAATGTCACCTCTTTCAGGTCCTGATTTCTAGAAAAAGAAAAAATTCAACTATGACATTCCTAAATGAATAAAATTGAAAATAAATGAAAATAAAACTTAATTTAATAGTTTAAAATTGAGTGAAATAAGTTCCTCATTTCTAGCTGCTAAAAGAATACTGGGCATCAAAATCAATAAAACTACTTCAGAGAGGCATTCATGGATGTGGTGAAGACGTCATAGCAAACCTTAATGTTTTATATGTGATGTGTTCTACATTCGTGTTGAAGAGTTCTGTCGTTGCATATTTAAGTATATGCTCCAGAAAGCCACCTGATCCACCACCGGAATGACTCCAAACCTCTTCCCCACTGTCTCCACATCTGGTAATATACACATTTATAAGACTGGGTTTCACATTCAGCACCGGCCCAGTGGCCCTCAGACTCTGGCTCATTTTCTTTCCATGGTTTCCTGTTATCATTTGTTAGATTTGAAAAAAAGTCTAAAATCTGAGAACAATTGAGCCTTTTTTACCCTGTGACTAAAGTCCTTAATGTTTTAGGCCTTTTATAGATCAGACCCTCAGTTGTCATCAATGATTACAATTATGCCTTTAATTGAACTTCTCCCTGAAGTATCAATGTAAAATTCACTGATATTTCCTCTCTCATCAGATTTGTGTTATGGTAAAATCAACCATTCCTAGATGCATTAAATCTATCCCTTATTTCAGCAAGCTTTTTTATGCTTTTTTTATGAAAAAAATCTAAATTTCACAATCTTTGCCTTGTATTTAAAAAAGTTACAATATTATTAAACAAAGTGCTTTTAATAGCTTACAGAGAGTCGAGATTGTCGTCGTCCATGTCTGCCAACGACTGTCCCTCTTTACTCAGCATTTCATCAACTTCAGCTGCCAAATTATCAGAGACCATATGTACAATTTATAGAAATAAAATATCACCAAATTATTTAAATTTCACAACTTTTCTTTTGTGTTGTTTCTCAGCTATTATTTAAAAAAAATAACAAATGGCATAATTTTCATTACGAAAAGAATTTCAGATATTCCAGAAATTAAATAACTACAGTGCATTACAGTGCTCTTTGTGAGGACACTATCGTGATGTTTGGTGTGCTCTTTGTGAGGACACTATCGTGATGTTTGGTGTGCTCTTTGTGAGGACACTATCGTGATGTTTGGTGTGCTCTTTGTGAGGACACTATCGTGATGTTTGGTGTGCTCTTTGTGAGGACACTATCGTGATGTTTGGTGTGCTCTTTGTGAGGACACTATCGTGATGTTTGGTATGCCTCCCACCTGATGTAATGACACAGTCCACATCTCGCGTGCTGTAGACTTCATCAAAGAAGTCCTGCCTGGAAGCCTCCAGCTTCTTGTCGAAGCAGGGCATGACGGTGACGTGGTAGATGTGGTCGGGGGTCCTGCCGAGGATGCTGGCAAGGTGGTCCTTCACCATGGAACCCATCACCTGCTGTGGGGACTTGGTGGTGGAGATATAGGGCAGGATGTATGACCCATGAGTCTTCTCTGCATAACACACCCATCCTACACAAACAAACACACCAAAGTCAAAAAGCATTCATTTTGTGAGTGATTTTTCTGAAACAAACTTTTCCATGTTTTATGATGATAAAAGTGTTTGATTCAAAAGGTTTATATTTTATATTTTCCAATTTAGTTCAAATATACCTCCTGAGCACCAAACAGATCAATGTTTTTAAAATATACTAATTTCAACGAGCTTCCCAGGATCAGATATAAAAGTGTGCTTTAGCTTTTAAGAAAACACTTCAGTTTTAATATAAGAGAATTAATTGAGTATGATAGTGGTATTTGGTGTTTCAGTATGATAGTGGTGTTAGGTGATGTTACCTGGGCATGCAGAGGCCAGCATGGGTAAAGATGTCTTATCTGTCTCTCTCTTCTTGTATCTCCTCACAAACTCACGACATGACTCTAAAAGGCTCAACTCCCTTGAAAACGTTGTGTCAAATACATAATGCACACCTGCAAATCAAATTTCCATTCCATATATTTTGTGTATAAAGCAATTTATGATACCAGAATTCAATAATAAATTCAAGACACTTGTAATAGTAAGACTCCTAGATTTTACCAAGTTGTTTGAAGAATCTGGTGAGTTTAGTGGCTGTTTGTAAGGATGTGAGGTTGTATTTGGCAGCCAGGGAAGCTCTGGACTGTGGAGATACAGAAACCACAACTATTTTCTCCTCTTCACTCTTTCCACCACTCTACATAAAAAAATACAAACAATACACAAACTTCCATGAAAAAAATAACATTTTGAACAACATTTTGAACAACGTTTTTACTGGAATTTATGTAATTATCTATATTTTTATAGCTTGAGAAACATTTAAAATATCTGTATTGTTGAAGATTTCAGCTGGACGAAGGAATGATGCATTGATAATATTGAGAATATTGATCATGTGTGGAAGTTCCAACCTGCTTCAGGGAGGCATTATGCTGCAGTATTTTGTAGAGTTCATCTTGGCTTTGTTGTGTAATAAGAACACTTTCCGCTGATGTGATGCAACCACTGCATGCCAGACAATCATTTAATGTAATCTTGGCTTTCTCCAGCTTTGTTTCATAGCCTCCCTGTTAAAAAATATGAATGTAATTTTATGATTGGGAATGTGATCTTCAATAGAATAATAAATTTTATTCAAACTATATTCCAGTTCATGCAAATGTTACTTATCTATCAGATTTTTAAAATCCTTGACAACAAAACTTTCTCCATTTCAAGTAATACACATACTTCTAACAATTTTTTAATTTAACAGTCATATTATATTAAAATAGATTAACCCTATATAATTGCCTCAGATAAATAAACTTAAATAGAAATCATTATAATGCCAGAAGACCAGGAAGCACTGATAATTTAATGTACAATATACCGTACCTGTTCCTGGAAATATGATCCATCATCTTCGATACGAATCTTGCCAACTTTGCCAGTTTTCTTCTCTACCTTTACAGGCTTTATACATTCCTAAAAAAAGATAAATTCAAATCAGTCTAAATTTAAATTCTCAAGATATAATTTGATTTAATTGTACTGTACAAACAAGTGTCAGATGGGCATAGTAATTCTTAGGGAATACAGGAAAGAACACTGTTTAATTGAAAGAGAATTCTGGAAGATCTTACCATTTATGAACACTGAAGCTACAAACTTATTCTGGACCACAGATTAAGACGTGTCTGAATATGCAGACAGCCGACAACAGAACTGCGCACAACACAGCTGCATTTCATATTACAAATTGATTTCGGACAAATTGACTGCGGACAAATTAACTGACAACAATCTGATGAGATTATTTTTTAGAGTGTAAAGGACTTGAAAGTCTTTTACTTAACAGACTTAGAAAATTGAACCATAGCTCTGTTGTGGGCTATATATTATTCTGCCTGAAGTTGTGTGAAAACTTAGCCAAATATGTGGGAATGTCTTCTGCAAGAGTACACTTAGATGATTTAGCACTAACTTATTTGTCAAAATGATAATGTGGCTGTCATCGTCAAATTTGGCATCTGACTTTACAAGCGTCCTGTATACATTGAACACCGACACTGTTAGAGTTATATATGCACTCGTGGCGCTGGACCAGTTACCGCCTATGAAGTAGACCGTGACTGTCAGCGGCTACAAGGGTCCTCTCCAGTTTAGCTGCTGTAATTGGCAGTTATTGGTAGCAACGGAAAACTGGTCCCTTGCGAGTATCACTTTATGATTTTGACATGTGTTATTTATTAATTTCAAAACATACATTTTGGACAGACAGATTAAGATGTACCCAAATATATTATTATTCTTCATAGCAGCTCGCTTGGATAATTTATAAACGAGTTAGATATGTCATGTGTGCATCAGTCAGCCATGTCACATATCAAACTTGCGATGATTAAGCACGAAATCACTTCACTACATCAGACTCTGATGTCCAAATGCGTAAATGATATTGATAACGTGACTGTCATTGTCATAATTGTCACTTGAACCAGACACACTGCGTGATCATTTGACAGACCCATTGCATATCTGGTCTGGAATATCTATGAAACTTAAGGAAGTCGTTTATTTAAAAAGGAACGTCAATACCCACCTGAGATGGAGTAATAAAGTCATCAAGATCTGTCAACTGAAGAGCACCACTGAACTGGGAAGCCATGCTGGTTATCTGTCTATTTGTCAACCAATCACATTGCTTCATTTTCTTCTCTCCGATAAACTGGGTCAGTGGTTCCTGTTTTGATCAGAAGGTGTGCAGTTGTGGATTCATGAGATTTATTGACACATTCAAGGCAAATAACTGCAAAAGTATGAGTAGCAACAATGGGAACTCAGATCCCGTGATTCTGGCAACGGCCAGCTATGACCACACGATCAGGTTCTGGCAGGCGCACAGTGGTATCTGCCACAGAACTGTGCAACATTCCGACTCGGTATCCTTGACCATGTCACTTGACTTGTTCACAGTCCACCCTCTCTGCAAACTCATGGAAAAAATGAAATTTATGTTTTGACAATGCATGGCCTGTATTTAGTGAAAATTTTACTTTTCAGCTGCCAGGTATATTTCAATTTTGAAATATTTCATATTTATTTGTCATTAATTTAAGTAACTAAATATACAGACTGTTTTTATGTCCACTAATGTAAAAATTACGAAGCTCTGCAGGTATCATTTGCTTTTGTATTTCATAATAAATTTTGGCCTTTAGTTTTCTTCACAGTTTTATTTCTTTTACTTCAGCCTCAGTCTCAACGCAAGGCACTTTGTCATTGTACAACCGACGACAACAGAGCTGAGGCCAACAACAGATCTGCGGTTCCATTTTCAGTCTTTAAAGTGCATCTTCACTTGCAAAATATTCTTGTCTGGTTGTTGTCTGACACATATATGTGTCAATAACGTCAAATGGTGTGATAAACATTGGCAATAAGTTTATAAACTGAAATGCAGCTTTGTCGTAGTCTGCAGCTCTGTTGTCGTTGGCTATACACATCAGATATAGTTAACATGTTATATTTATACTGTGAAAGCAAGATTCCTTAAACATGATATCAGCAAGTTAATGCACTGGAGATCACCCCAGACAAGCAACTTATTGCAGCTGCTGGTAAGCGAAATGCTTTATATTCATACACCTCCAAAGCATCCCAAGTTTGAAATAAATGTCTACAGCTATTTGATTGTTATAAATAAGTTTAACAATTTCTAAAAAAGTTCAGTTTCAATAAGACAAGACATATTCAAGTTGAAAAGCTGAGCAAATGTTTTTTTGGTGTTCAGGTTATCAACACATTCGCATGTATGATCTCAACTCCACCAACCCAAATCCTGTGATCAACTATGATGGAGTCCCCAAAAATGTGACTGCGGTGGGATTCCATGAGGAAGGGAAATGGATGTACACTGGGGGAGAGGACAACTCTGCCCGGATATGGGACCTCAGATCGCGCAATCTCCAGTGTCAGCGGATATTCCAGGTCAATGCTCCGGTCAACTGCGTGTGCTTACATCCTAACCAGGTAAGTATATAACTTTGATTAAATTTCAAAAAGCACATTTTTTTCTTCTCATAAGTAGCTATTTTCTTTGATTAAGAATCAATATCAAAATCATTATCACACTATTTTTCAGGAAATGCTTATTAAATGTTTTCACTGATTTCAGGGGGAATTATTTGTAGGAGACCAGAGTGGTGCTATTCACATATGGGACCTCAAAACTGATCACAATGAACAACTGGTATGTCATCAACTCTACTTCATGACCTCTTGCCCACTTCAACATATGACACTATATATCTGGATCTGCCAAATTTTTAATGATGTGTCCATTTCTGTTTGCCAGGTACCTGAGCCTGATGCAGCTATACAGTCAATAAGCATAGATCCAGAGGGAACGTACATGTCTGCTGTCAATAATAAGGTAACTTCTTATACAGCAATAATATAAAATCCAGAGGGAACACACCTGTCTGCTGTCAATAATAAGGTGACCTCTTATACAGCAATAATATAAAATCCAGAGAGTACACACCTGTCTGCTGTCAATAATAAGGTAACCTCTTATACAGCAATAATATAAAATCCAGAGGGAACACACCTGTCTGCTGTCAATAATGAGGTAACCTCTTATACAGCAATAATATAAAATCCAGAGGGAACACACCTGTCTGCTGTCAATAATAAGGTAACCTCTTATACAGCAATAATATAAAATCCAGAGAGTACACACCTGTCTGCTGTCAATAATAAGGTAACCTCTTATACAGCAATAATATAAAATCCAGAGGTAACACACCTGTCTGCTGTCAATAATGAGGTAACCTCTTATACAGCAATAATATAAAATCCAGAGGGAACACACCTGTCTGCTGTCAATAATAAGGTAACCTCTTATACAGCAATAATATAAAATCCAGAGGGAACACACCTGTCTGCTGTCAATAACAAGGTAACCTCTTATACAGCAATAATATAAAATCCAGAGGGAACACACCTGTCTGCTGTCAATAATAAGGTAACCTCTTATACAGCAATAATATAAAATCCAGAGGGAACACACCTGTCTGCTGTCAATAACAAGGTAACCTCTTATACAGCAATGATATAAAATCCAGAGGTAACACACCTGTCTGCTGTCAATAATAAGGTAACCTCTTATACAGCAATAATATAAAAATCCAGAGGGAACACACTTCTCTGCAGGAAAATAAGCTTCATGACAAAAGTAAGAAATTGTCATGCTTTTACATGAGAAAAATAAAGTGTAATATTTGTTTGCTCCACTGATGAGATGAGTGGCTTTGTGACCATAATTACTTGAGTCTTGTAATAATTACTACAGTCTTTGCTGTTGTGTATTGACAGGGTAATTGTTATGTGTGGATGCTGAAAGGAGGTCATGGAGATGAACCCACAAAACTTCATCCCAAAACTAAGATTCCAGCCCACAAACGATATGCACTTAAATGTCTCTTCAGTCCAGACTCAACGTAAGTGTTCCAAAGTTACAATCATTTTAATAGTACAAATTATTAATATAAAATGTGAACAGAGCAAAGAAAAGGAAAAGAATGGAACTTGGTTTCATATTTACGTTAATATTTCTGTCAGAAATATGGATAACAGAAATTAATTGCAAAATTGTATTGACAATCAAAAATTTGTTATTGTTTGTGATGTTTTTTGGGCAGGTTACTAGCCACGACGTCGGCAGACTGCACAGTGCGAATATGGAGGACAGCAGACTTCTCACTGATGACTGAGCTCAAGGAACCATCGCAGAGATGGGTGTGGGACTGTGCCTTCAGCGGAGACTCCCAGTACATCATCACAGGTAACATCACTGGTAACATCACTGGTAACATCATCACAGATAACATAATTACTGGTAACATCAATACTGGTAACATCATCACAGGTAACATCATCACTGGTAACATCACTGGTAACATCATCACAGGTAACATCACGGGTAACATCATCACAGGTAACATCACTGGTAACATCATCACAGATAACATAATTACTGGTAACATCAATACTGGTAAAATCATCACAGGTAACATCACTGGTAACATCATCACAGATAACATAATTACTGGTAACATCATCACAGGTAATATCGTCACTGGTAACATCATAACACAGTGGTGCAGGCTCAATACATCATCACAGGTAACATTGTCTGTAAACGTGTTTAAGACAGAGGGTCATTTTTACGCATTTGTTTCAGCCTCCTCGGACAATATGTCACGGCTGTGGACAGTGGAGACGGGGGAGGTGAAGAGAGAATACAGTGGCCACCAGAAGGCAGTAGTGTGCCTGGCATTCCGAGATGACGTGCCTGAATGATATACACCGGATGCCCAGGAGGATGATGATCCAGGGTTACAGTTAATATGCTCCGAGGACCGGCAGAACGGCAATGTCCGAGGCATCAAAGCGCTGTGCTGCACAGCCCTCGGTAGAAACACATAGAATCTAATATTGACATCTCCTATCAAAGGATAAATCCAGAAAATTGCAATCAAGAAAAATAATAATTATGATTAAAACAAGAACAATCTTCATGATTATTCCTTTAAATTCATGTCAACAGACCAATTTTTGTGAATTTTACAAATTTCATAAAGTGAATGAGTAATGGATGTTAATAATGAGAACAGTTTTTAACAACTAACATCAATTGTTGATTCTTTTCTCTATAAATATGACCATAACATTTTGTTAGGAATGTTATAATGCCAAATATATTATAAATATAAAACAAACAAATTTGTCACTGAAAATTAAAGAAAATTGGTGCTATAGTGGTGTAAGATCTTTACAGAAAAAACTGTCCATAATATATTTGATTTTTTTTGCACTTATAAAGCACGGAAATATATTATTATTGGATATGTTTTGTACATAATATGTTCACTGTGTCAGTGTAAATAAAGTGTATATATTACCTTGAAAAAATTGTTGGATTCATATATAAAAGTCATTATGGTGTAGAAACAAACTTCGATTGTGTGCCAATTTTATATTTGTTAATTGATTGCCTGTCACATATGTATTCCTGATATGAAGATATTCATTGTTTGGAAAATTTCCTATATTTTCCTAGTTCTGTCATCAGACATTTTTATCACCAGATGCATAGTGCACTGTTGCACAAGTTATATTAAATCACCTTGCACATGCATCTTTTGAAGAATTCAAAATGGTTTAGTTTGTATTGACCTTTTGCAATGCTATTGGTTAGATTTAATGCCCTAAACATTAAAAAATGCCAAAGGATCTCTTGTTTGCATTATTATAGAGATAAGTGGAATATACATATATATCTCTATCATGATTTGCAAGATCACTGGTCAACTAAACAAAGTTTGTTGACAAAGTGTCCAATGGATGGTGTGGATTTTAGCAGATGACTCATCAACTTTCAAATGGCACAGAAATTTATTTGGGGGAAATATGATAGATAATAACTTTTGAAAATTAAACAGGTTATTGTAAAGTTCACAATATTTCATCATATGTCTAACAATTATATGCTCCAAAATCGTAGGTGGCAGCACAGATTTTATCTCCTTTTTTAAATACTGTAAATATGATGTGCTGTGTGTCTTGCTTTTGGAACTTCTTAATTTCTGCAAGCATTCTTTCAAGACACCTTTGGTGATCTGGGTTATTGGCCTTTTTGTTTTTCAGGTTTGAGAGTAGTTTTTCCATGCCAGCAACTGTGATGGTAATTGACTTGATTTGTGAAGAATTAAGTTCATCTTTGTCAGGAATATTTTCAGTAGAGAATACAGATTTGTATTGATGTGAACTTCTGCCTTGCCTTAACTGTCTTTCACTTCAATACCGATCATGCTGGTATCCAACTGTGTCTTTGCATCTTGATGTAATATATTTCCAGAACCTTTTTTTCATTGATGGTCTACTGAATTTAATGTCTCATAGATCAAGTAATCCTAGAACATACTCATCATGCGATTCTCTCAACTTATGTTTTATGTGTTTTCTGAGGTTTCTGAATGTTGTATGGACAGAATCTCTTTTTTTTTCAAATTTGATGTATAGTTTCTGTATCTTGACTTCATTTGTCATCCATGTCACACTGATGGTCTACTGAATTTAATGTCTCATAGATCAAGTAATCCAAGAAGATATTCATCATGCAATTCTCTCAACTTACCGTATGTTTTATGTACTTTTTAAGGTTTCTGAATGTTGTCTGGGCAGAATCCTTTTTTTATTTATTCAGATTTAATGTATAATCTCTGTTGTCTCTTGATTTTCTTTGTCATCCATGGCACATCCCATCTACCAGAGGTTTCTTGGTAGGAATATATTTCTTGATTGACTCTATAGCTTTGCTGTGAACTTGTTCAGATATTCAACTTGGAGATTAGAATCTTTAACCTCATCATCATAAAAGGCATGCATGTCTTGTTTAATTGCATTCATGTCCCCTTTGTTGCACAGTAGTTTGTTCTTGGAAAGTGTGCCTTTAGCATTGATTTCTGTTATCACCACATCATGGTCACTCATGCCTGGATGGACAGACACTTTATTTACCAGGCTAGGGTTTGTTGTACTGACCAAATCTAACCTATTTCCTCCCCGGTTGGGCGTGGATTAACTTATGTGAGGCAGTGTTCAATAAAAGTATCAACCATCGCTGTATTAAATTTGGTCCCAAATGCAGGGCTTGGCTTATAGGACATATTCTCCTCTGTGATATGTGGTACATTGAAATCTCCTGTTAGCAAAATATTTAGGGTATTTGTGTCAGGCTGGCGAATTCCCCAAAGAGATACATTGACTTCATGGGCATTAGATATATTTCTGTTGGTTGGCCTTTAGTAACATACTATGTGCAGTGGTTTGGTTCCAGTTATGTTAAGTTTTCTCCACAAAAGATCACCGTCACGTTTTAGACCCTACTCCTGTGGGTCTGACAGCCATCTTTTGTGGATTCTGCTTGATACCCTACCACCACCCTTGCATCTGTTTTCTTTTCCTATATTGTAATCAGTGTGGATAACAGCAATAGTGTGGTAAGTGAGGTATGCATATGTAGTTCGAGTTGCTTTTGGTTGAGTTAAGGCCTCAACAGTGCGCTGTCATAACCTTAACCTTAAGTGTTTCAAAGGGTTTTCCTTTTTCAAATTCATTTTCAAAGAAAACACCAGACATATTTGGGAGGCAGCATTTCCAGCACTCCCATGACAGCCACCTTTGTTTATTGAATAATTCATAATCTTTATTTGTTAGACCATCACAGTTAATGTGTACATATGTATCACATTCATCAACTGTGCATGGCTCTGTGATTGTTGGCAACTGGGGAATTGAACAGGCCCTGGATGAGGGTGAACAGCACCACATAATAGTGGCAGGGATATAAGGAAAAGTAGCGTATAGCTATTGTCCATCAGTCAGATTGAACATATCACCACATGATGTGGCATATTTAAATTAAACATTTCCTCAAAGAATCCTCTCTAACAATCCTGACAACATCCTCACCTCATTCTTGTTAGTTGCAAAGTATGGAACTGAATAGAATTGGAATGACCACTGACCCGCCACTGACCAGTGGCCAGTGGTGACACCTGACAGGTGAGTCAATTACCTGAGCATGAACAGCCCTCAAGTGATTCGGTTCACCTCTAATTGCGGTTAAATACAATCTAACCTCTCAGAAGCATATTCATTAAAAGTTAAGGAACCAATGAACCAGTTCAGATGAACAACTTGATAAATCATCAATAACAATGCTGGGCATTATCCTACACAGACATGATAAGTGATATTATTATGGGACATCCATAAGCTATCCACTATGAAGACATTCATCCTGGTGCATATTGTATGTCACACAAGAGTTCAAAGTACCTGAAATGTGTGTCACACAGGAGACTTATGTGCCTGAAATGTGTCACACAGGAAGTTAATGTACCTGAAATGTATGTCACACATGAGACTAGTGTGCATGAAATGTATTACACTCAGGAGAATAATGTGCCCAAAATGTGTGTCACACAAGAGGCTATTGTAACTGAAATGTGTGTCATACAAGAGGTTAAAGTACCTGAAACGTATGTCACACAAGAGGCTATTGTAACTGAAATGTGTGTCACACAAGAGGTTAATGTGCCTGAAATGCGTAACACATAAGAGATTAATGAACATGAAATGTATGACACACAGGAGAATTATGTATTTTAAATGTTTCACACAGGAGGATAATGTACCTGAAATTCACCCAATACATGTGCAACCTTTTATAAAGTAACATAAACTTCTTCCTCCATAAAGTGAATTTATTGTAACCCAACAAATATTTAATGTTATCAAAGTGAAAACAATTATAAATGAAATAAAAGTTATAACAATTATAAATAACATCAAAGTTATAACAATTATATATAAAATCTCATATTAATTAAGTTTGATCCCCGGGAGAATGGTTGAACTCCGTGCACACGTAGGCCCTGGTGATTAACACCATTCTAAGATTTAGACGACCGGGATAAGACATAATCACCAAGTGCAACCCCTTTCTCGACCAATCACAAAAGGACATTCTATGAAAACAGTTAAAATAATGAAGCAGTTCTCCAGGGCGTATTTAGTTATGTTTTTGGGAAACACAATTATGTATTTGTATACTGTTTATGTAAGTCTGCCGGCCAACCATCTAGGAACTGGGTTGTATAAGAGGTCCTCCCTGGTTGACCGGTGAAACTGATGGCACCGTGTACATGGTGTAGTGTGGAATCTACCTCGTGACATTATCAAAGAATATCTTCCTAATGCTCAGGATCATATCTATCCGCGGGTATGAAGTAAACACTTTTCTATGTCTTGGCATAAATGTTATGGACACTTTTTATATGGTTATAGCTTGAAGAACATTGGTAATTTTCCCAGTGAGTCATAATATCGGTTTTTTTCCATAAGCACCGTGCCTTGATGCTCTGCCACGCATAATGTGGTCTCGCTTGAGGAGGTACGTGCTGTGAAGTGTTGCAGTCCGCATCAGGAAGTTTAAAGTTGTAATGGTTAGATATATGACGCAGTTGTAATGCAGATTTTGGTTTAATTTCTAAGATTCAGAGCGGTAGATCTAGTGTTACCTCCTAATTAAGAATAACATCAGAATGGCGGTCAGTAAAAGTGCCGACTGGGAGATTTTAACGACGTGTTCAATATGTTTCACCAAAGAGGCTGACCCCAAGAGGCTGGAGTGCGATCATACCTTTTGTGTGAACTGTTTGTGTGGGATATTTGAGAGGCGTAAGGAGGACATGAGTGCGGAGGTTTACCAGTACGGCATCCAGTGCCCTGAATGCAGACACCTGACTGAGATACCGCAGGGCAAGGTGCAGGACCTTCCCACCAACCTGCTGATGAAACAGCTGCGGGAAATGACGGCCTCTGTGCCCCGTCCCACAGACAACCAGCGGGACATGTGCCAGCTTTGTACAAACATCAAGGCAGAGAAATACTGCAAGGAATGCAAGATTGATATCTGTGAAAAGTGTGAGAGTGTCCATAAAGAAAAGATCCATTTTAAACATCACCACATCATCGCAAGGAACCTGATATTTTGCACTTTGCATGAGAAGCAGTACAGTTTTTTCTGCGAGGATTGCAACATGCTGTCGTGCATGACGTGTGTGGATAGTCAGGGCTGTGAGAACCACTCCGTTATACTCCTCAGGGAACTAGAGGATGGAGCACTCAGAGACTGTGATGAGCTCATAGACAAGATAACTGAAGCCATCGCCAGTAAGAGAAGTAAGCGGATACCTCGCTACGCCGCTAACCATGGAGACAGGCTTGCAGAGCTCAGAAGTGTCAAGAAAGCAATCTCTGAGCAGTGTGACAGGCTGATTGGAATCATCAATGTTAACAGGAGAGCACTTATCATGGAAATAAGCGAAAAAGAACAAACCATCATCTTATTCGACAAATCAGTGGAGAAAGAAAAGAAAACAAATTTGTTGGAGGAGCTTTTGGCACTGGTGATTGAAGCAAAGGAAAACGGCATAGAACATATGTTTATAACACTTCCAATAATTAAAGCCAGACTTGGCAGAGTGCTGTGCCCAGTGCCTGAGCAGATCCAGAGCAGAGTGAGCTTTGTACCTGAGGACTCACTTGACGTTGGCAGTGTCAGGGTCATCTCTGACCAGGACTGCGCTGAAAATGCAAAACCTATCGTCAACACTTTGGTACCAATTCTGCAAATGCAACTGAAGGAGTTGGAAATGGCAGAAGCGAAGCAGGAACCGATTATAAAATGGCAGGTGGAAGGATTCAAAAGTGGGACAAATGTGTTGTTCACACCCAGCAAGTCTGTAGCTGTGTGTGACAAGCATGATGTGTGTGTAACCATGTATGGCCCAGACGGTATGAAGACAGCCATCAACGTGGACAATGCTCATCCCATGCTCAGCTCCAATATCCGGGGCATTGTTCACGACCCGTATGAGAGTTCCCTGCTCCTCACTGATAGCGAATCTGGATTGGTATTCTTCGATGATGTGAACCTAATATTTTCCAAACATCTCCGTCTTGACAGTAACATCAACTGCAGAAGCGTTGCTGTTATGTCCAGCGGCAACTTTGTCATCACCACATTTGATCACAAAATATGCATCTGTGACCGCCAGGGGGAGACAATTAAGGCCATCGATGAGTATGGGTACCTGGTGCACTTACCAAGTCACGTGACTGTCCTTCCTGATGATAAGTTTGCAGTGTCAGTGAGGGGAAACAAACACGTGGTGTTCTTCTCCTCCTCTGGTATATGTACCAGTGTGGTGGACGTGAGCAGGTACGGGTGGCCCAGAGGGCTCTGTCATCACAGAGGTCACGTGCTGGTTTGCTGCGGACCTCAGGACGGACGCTGCTACCTGGTCAGACTCACACCGGATGTCAGCGGTCTGACCAATGAGGAGGTGGTTATGGCCTTCTCTGCAGAGCAGACCCTACAGGATGTGGATGCTCATGACACCAACATGGCGCTCCTCTTTGACCACAGCTTGAAGCTCTATCAACTTCCATGAACAGGGAGTGGTTGTTTAGGTGTCTTTTTAATTCCCAGAAATTATGGATAGCGTGAACTGGCAAAGAGAAGGCAGGGGAGAACAGAGAATTTAGATTGTCTTTACATAACATTTTACAAAATATATTAGAAAGCACCCATTTGAATTCTACATGGTAAATCATTTAAAATTGTGGCGGCGAAAAAAGTCGTTGAAGTGGAACTGAATATCAGAGAACTGCAGTGAACCGTTAAATTATGTCATAATTGGTAATAACTCAGCTAGTCGAAATTATTCCATACTTAAATCACTGTACACTTAATAAAATACTGGGGTTATTAAATATAGATAGTTTTCACAATATTCTATATTAATATTACACTCAGAATACTCTACTTTAAGTGCTTTCAGAATATTGTACATAAATGTATACACTATATCAATATACAATAAACATATAGTATATTTGAATATATTTCATAAATGTATTCAGAATATTAAATATAGTATATTCAAATTATTGTTCAAAATATTGTATTCAAAAGTGTTGTGTTCAAAATATTGTATGTAAATATAATGTTCAGAAAATTGTATATAGATATTGTCTTGGGAATATTGTTTTAAATATCGTATTCAAACGGTTATATAAGTTTTGTGTTCAGAATATTATGGACGAATATTATTTTCCGAATATAATGTATACAAAGAATAGTATATGCAAATATTGTTTTAAGAATATTAAATACAAACATTACGTTCAACATAAATACATAAACCACATGTTGGAC
Organism: Amphiduros pacificus; assembly: GCA_949316495.1. NCBI lineage: Eukaryota > Metazoa > Annelida > Polychaeta > Phyllodocida > Hesionidae > Amphiduros > Amphiduros pacificus. Next base: position 4,661,024 of record OX439002.1, read on the forward strand.
CTTTCATATGTTGAAAGTAATCTTTTAACTATTCTAGTAATCTAATTTGGTGATCACTAACAATCCATTTATTCATTCATTAACTTACATAATTTGATTTTTGGAGAAGTTATAAAATAACATAACATTATTCCTAGATGTGAGGTCTAGGAATAATTATACTTTGGAAAACTTCGGAAGCTTTTGGGAGATTGCCAAGAATACTAACAGGACTATGACTATTCTGGACAGCCATCAGTTCAACGTTTTAGTTTGAATAAAATTAAGGTATTCTTATATCAATTTCCCTTATCTTTGATCCTAATTTAATGCAATCCTTTTGATAATTTTAGCTGAAATGTCCTGTGATGTGGGCATATATGTGTACTTTTAATATCGCACAAAGCTAATAGAGTGAGCGCCATACGTTGTCTATGTCTCTAGTATACCTCACTTTGTGTCACCTTGGAGTATTGGGATATGCTAATAGAGTGAGCGCCATACGTTGTCTATATCTCTAGTATACCTCACTTTGTGTCACCTTGGAGTATTGTGATATGCTTATAGAGTGAGCGCCATACGTTGTTTATATCTCTAGTATACCTCACTTTGTGTCACCTTGGAGTATTGTGATATGCTAATAGAGTGAGCGCCATACGTTGTCTATATCTCTAGTATACCTCACTTTGTGTCACCTTGGAGTATTGTGATATGCTAATAGAGTGAGCGCCATACGTTGTCTATATCTCTAGTATACCTCACTTTGTGTCACCTTGGAGTATTGTGATATGCTAATAGAGTGAGCGCCATACGTTGTCTATATCTCTAGTATACCTCACTTTGTGTCACCTTGGAGTATTGTGATATGCTAATAGAGTGAGCGCCATACGTTGTCTATATCTCTAGTATACCTCACTTTGTGTCACCTTGGAGTATTGTGATATGCTAATAGAGTGAGCGCCATACGTTGTCTATATCTCTAGTATACCTCACTTTGTGTCACCTTGGAGTATTGGGATATGCTAATAGAGTGAGCGCCATACATTGTCTATATCTCTAGTATACCTCACTTTGTGTCACCTTGGAGTATTGGGATATGTGGTGGACACTTGCTTTATTTCCCTCATATGACAAGGAGAGCAAAACAACTAACAATCTCCCAATAAACCTGAAGACAATCTCCTAAACATGGATACATATAGTGTCATATCATATATAGATACTAATGGGTACCAGCAGATATACATTAAAGAAAGCAATATAACAAAGGCAAGTAGAATGATAAGTGATTTTTACTTTCTTTATTTTATCTTTTACATATTATATATTTTGTATGAAATATATTGCGAAATCTACTATCACAGGACCATGTTATAAAACAGCTGCTGTAATATTTATCCTGAATAAAAATGTTTTAATAAATAATGAATAAATGAATTATTTGCTTAACTTAATCAGGTAAAATATTCTCAACATTTTCCATATACCGACCTCCAAGATCATATTTTCATATTTTGCACGAAGAATCAAGATTATTGAAGTAAACTGATTGTCACAACTTCTGGGCCCATAGGATCTTTACTTCTAGATTTTCTTCTTCAGCATAGCAACTTTAAGACCATCATAATATGAAGAAAACTTGGTTTTATTCTCAATACAAAAGGTTGTATGATGAGAACAGCTTCCAAGCTGAGCCCAACTTCTGCCACTCTCCTTTGCATCGGGCTCAGTATATAACACCCTCTCCGCTTATGCGATGAGATATGCTCAAATAGGCCCGTTCCATAAGCCCCGCCCCCAGAATGTAACCAGGTGCACGTGCACGGTGCGATGATGTGATTACAGCCTTTCAGTAGGACAGCACGTGCACGATACGATGACGTAACTCGAATCTCTTGCTAATTAATATTCATGAGCGCCCAAATAGTATGACATTTGATCGCGTCGGCGCTAGGCCTATATTGAAGAGGCCTAGTAAAGCTGGGTAAACTTCTGCTGCAAGGGGTTTTAAACTCCCCTTGAGCAGAGACAAGCTCAGCTGAAAGCTGGCTCATCTCCAAGACCACCTGATTGGCTGATATAACTAAATTCTGAGTTAAATAATTATAATCCATGCAAATAAGCTGCTGTGAACCATGTTAATGAGGGACTAAAATATGGAGGGTGACATTATCATTACAGTTGCCCAAAGCAATATATATGAATGCACAAAACTAAGCACTACAATAAACAAAGGAAATGTATAAATGAGGGACTAACTTTAGCAGCTGTTAGAAGCTGGGACCTTATTTGGAAACAGGTTGGTAGGGGAGCAGAGCTGAACATTTTGCCGAGTCAACACATTCCATGACTCCCAAACACATTCCAAACTGTCAGAGTTGTGGTAAACAACTATATTAATGGCTTTTTACCCATTCATTAATAAGGTTAATTCATAAGAATAAAACTTTGGGAAACTTATAGATAATTGTATGTAGAATAGGTTTCTGACAAGAATTATAAATTAATATTACTGTGTTAATAAATATGGAGAATGATAACATGTGGATATTGTTATGAATGTTAAAATATGGAGGGTGACATTATCGTTACAGTTGCCCAAAGCAATATATTTCAATGCACAAAACTAAGCACTACAATAAACAAAGGAAATGAATAGAGTAAACATTTTCCTGTAACCCAATCCCCTTATGATTGGTGTTGCTTAAGATTTTATGCAATATTTCAGGTGCCATAATTTTCATCCTGACCTACATGACGTCACATTAAACCCCAAGCTGTGTGTTTCGTAATTCCCCTGAAGCAAAAAAGATGCCACGTTTCACATTACAATTCTAGTTAGCTAATATTTCAACCATACTCATATAACCTTCTTTAAAGATCGTATAAAGTACATTCTCTCATGCAGATTGTTGAACACAAAAGGCCTTTATGACATACAACCCTTTTCTTCTTGGCACTGGGCTACTCAGTTGAGGCAGAAATAGTCACAACCAAAGAACGGGCAATGCAAAGAGGAGCTCCTGAAGTGGTCAGCAAATACAAAGGTTTGACGTCACACAGACCTCTTTGGTATATAAACTTTGCTGGAACTGTAGAAGGTATCTGACTCAGGGTAATTGATTGATCCTGTAACAATCTGCTGCATGAATCCTCCAGTTTCAGAGACAAGGACAACCTTTGAAGTGTGCTTCTTAATGTCGGAGACGGAAATTAGGCCAAGTAGCTCACTCCACGTGTAACGTCTCCACAAGAGGGCGCTATCTGTTTGATTTCCCATTGTAGACTGGATGAGATGTCTCTCCTATAAATATAAAACGAAACCTTTTTTAGATCATGTGTATTTGTAGCATTACAGGCTTTATCACTCCATCTTTGTGTCAAGGTCCAAACAAACTGAACTCGCTTTCTTAATTTGACCAAGATACTCTATTTATCATGGTAATTTCAGGTTGTTTGTCGCTCATCTATAGGTTACAATGCATAGTTTTTATTCGTCGCATTGATCTTTTGGGAGTGGCTTTTGAGCAGAAATAAATAGAAGCTATTCTTGGAACAGACTTACATAACCTGAAAGATTCTCAGACACAGATAGACACACACATGAATCGAATGGATCCTGACAGCAGATAAACATAGAAAGTAATGTAAATTAAAGGTGTTCTAAGAGTAAATATAGATATGAAGTTTGTTAAAGACTAAATATCAATATAAAGTATTCTGTCAACAAATATAAGTACATATAAACAAAAGTTATTCCTTGAAAAGATATACATAAATATTCTTAGAACAATTACAAACAGAGGGTATCCTTACATAAATTGTACAGATATTAATGGAAGATATTAATGGAAGATATTCTTGGAGTAGATATTAATGGAAGATATTCTTGGAGTAGATATTAATGGAAGATATTCTTGGAGTAGATATTAATGGAAGATATTCTTGGAGTAGATATTAATGGAAGATATTCTTGGAGTAGATATTAATGGGAGATGTTCTTGGAGTAGATATTAATGGAAGACATTCTTGGAGTAGATATTAATGGGAGATGTTCTTGGAGTAGATATTAATGGAAGATATTCTTGGAGTATATATTAATGGAAGATATTCTTAGAGAAGATATCAATGGAAGATATTCTTGGAATAGATATTAATGGAAGATATTCTTGGAGTAGATATTAATGGAAGATATTCTTGGAATAGATATTAATGGAAGATATTCTTGGAGTAGATATTAATGGAAGATATTCTTGGAATAGATATTAATGGAAGATAATCTTTAGAGCAGATATAAGTAGAAGGTCTTTTTAGAGTAGATAAAAATGTAAGAAGAGGAGATAAAACCTAATATTCCAAGAGGAGATAAAACCTAAAAGCTATTCTCAGACCAGTGTTTGGTCGGGGGACAAGATAAGTGCCTCAATAGTTAATGATCATCTGACTACAAACTAATTGCAGCCAGTGATTATACACCATTATACACCTTTCCACTTATTAACACACTGTGTACCTGTAAGTAGCGATTTCGGAATCAAGCAGCTGCTGAAAGTGTTTCAAAGCATGCAACTGATGGTCAATATTTTTGAGAGTGTGCTTAAATAGTCTCGATAGAAATAATCTATCAACTTTAATTTGCCATAAACATCAAGCAGTTAACATGCGGTAACGTCTTCGGATACCTTCTATGATGTTGCTGATAAAACCAATAGGGTGCACTTAGGGTGCAATGAAGACAGCATTAGGCAGTCTACAGGGGGAGGAGAGGGTAGAAGGAAGGCAATAGGGACACAATCCTCACCAGATAATTGACACAGATGGTGTGAGACATGGCAGGAGTGTGCTGGGTGGTGTAGCTGCAGGGGGCGGTCAGTGTTCAAGTGATTGCATTTGACATGGCCACACTGGTACTGGTGTAGGGAGCATGGATTGTGTGCGCTGCTGCCCTCGGGGAGCGTTCATTGTCAGCCTGTATATATCAGCCTCTCTAGGTTCTCGGGACACATCGATTTCTTTCAGTGTTATGATTGCTACGCAGGCACACAACAGACTCACCCAGCCCAACCATTCCACCATATGCCCAGTTCACCTGGAATGTCAATAGTGCCATATCTGGAGGGCCCAGACAGACAGGTAGACTGAAGGTGGGACACCCCAACTATTAACACAAGGGATGCTTAGCCAACCCAACATAAAAGCAGTTCCCTTCCCATTGTGAAATATTGATGTTCACAGAGCGACCCACTCAGCATATAACCCGCCAAGACGTGTCAAACTAGCACTATTTGATAGCGACTCTGCGCACAGTAACATCGCTCCCATCTCATCGGCAGTTACGGCAACTTTGCACGCTATAATTAATACCTGTTTGTTGCGCATCAAACCACAGTGGATTATCTGAAAGGATTAGCACGGATATTCTGAGTTATCAATTAAGAGTTAGTCCCATGGCGCCGTGTCTTTTGGACAAGTTGTATAAGTTCCATGTATGCAGCATGATGTTGCTGGCAATGACGGCCATCCTGCAGACAAGAAACACAAACTCCGTCCACCTCAAAGACATACAGGTGAACAGCACAAGCAATCTCACCGAGGGGGATATCATCTACATCGATGCCATGTCACCCCGGGCAACCCAGGACCCGCTCAACTCCTCCCGGCTAACACCCGCTACCCGCCCCCCTCACCATAACCGCCAACCCGGCTCTGCTTTCTGGACCCCGATGGACTACCCGGACCCGCATAAGAACCCCATCCTGTGTGGCAGATACGACCCCTCCTTTGTGTGTGACCCAGGCAGAAATCTGTCTGAGAGAGATGGTGAGTAGAGATTAAAATAATTATACCAGGCAGTGCCACTGTTTGGCAAATTGCATTGAGTAATAAAGTACGTGAGCTTGTTGTGGATTGTATCATCTAGTGGCCAGACTGTTAATTGGTAGATTACTATTGACATACTACTAACTATTCATTAACCCACTTTGTCTCATTTAAGCATGCATTCTGAATATATGAATATTAAGGTTTGTGCTGGATTAAAGCATATCATGTATAAAGTGTAATCCTTGTGCTGTTTATAGCATATTCCACGTCCATACAGTTTGTCCTAACACCTTAAAACCACACACCAGCCTGACAAAGCCGTATTGACCATGTGCCAACTCCAGCATGTAGTAGTGGCAAAAATGGTATTCACCCTGAAAAAACGGAAACCCATTAAATGTGTCTGATAGAACTTAAAATGGCACCACTAATGCCTCGTGTGCAACACATTGGGCGGCACTCATTGACACCCCAGGGTTACAATATAGCCCATAGATATGGACAATGTCAATATATTTTTAATTGTATGCTGCCAAGGTTCTGCTCAGTAAATGTTTTATCTTGTATCCATACATCTATTGTTGGATATAATAGTATCTCACCCTACAAAAGTGATATAAAAACAGGGATATTAGAATATTATATTACCATAATACCCATAATGTGTATATAACCACACACATTACATTGAACTTCTGATTTGTTATCATAATTGTAAATAAACACACATTATTATTCCAGAATTCTTGCTTTTGAGGTTGAGTTACTCTAATCATTATGAGCCATCTAATTGCCAGAGCAATTCATAATTGACCGGTCTGCTGGCACCACTGCACCGATCAACCACAGCCATTCTCCAGAGGAGCTTATAGATTTATACAGCCAAATAACCATAGCCCCAACAGTAGTGGACACCATTAAACTGCCATTAATGCTACCAACTTTTAATAGAAAGTCAATGTGTCTCTTTGATTTCTGGCGACGCTGAGCAAATGATGAGGAATTATTCATGTAAAATGGGAGCGTGTCATGGGTCATTTCACATCAAATAAAACCATAAAGTACCAACTATTGAGTTTATAACGGTTAATATATGATGCTGATAACCTTCTAGACTAAAATCAATCTCACAAAATACAATAAAACAGTTTTGTATATTAGTAGTTGAATGTATACATATCCAACCTTCTAATATAACTAAATGTTCCAAATACGGAATTTTATTTGAATATATCTTAAATCAAGTATCTCAATTAGCCCTCGTTTATCATCTTTTACTTGCAATTTTGGATTGAGCAAATTCTGCTGATGTTTTAGCTTTTTGCTGTTTCATACGCATGTTGAGAGAGCTACATCCGTTCCCGTGAGCAACTCATTACTGGGTGTTGCAATAAATGAGCCTGTATATGTGGCATATATACTTATCACGGTCTCTTCTGTGGATCACACGGATATAGAGAAGGTGAATGGGATATTGCTACTGTATGCATACCATTTCATCTATTTTTGATCATATCAGACTACATACATAAAGTCATGGCAACTTTCCTGGCTTTTGTAGTGACAGAGAACAAACATATGGGAATATATGAAAGCAGCCTATAATTTATTGATGTAGGCTGGCATTTATGCAGAGATCGGTGACACTGGGTGCTGATGCATTCAGTGTTATTGCTCCTGAAGTCATCGGAAAAGTGATGACGTGTTATTCCTTTATGGGAAAATGCTAAATATTGAGAAGAAAGCCTTTGGTATGAATCAGCGTAGGATTAAAATCTTGAATGGTTGCGGCAGCCAAGTTGTGAAAATACAGATTCCAAAATGTGCGAAAGTTGGTCGAATATTGCATAAAAATCTCTTCAAGGCATGACACGTAACCGAACCTGAAAATCATATTTCTGTCAGTGTTTCCAGATTCATGTGTGCCAAATGATTTTTTTACTGATTAAACTTGACCTGTTATTTTTTATCTATCAACGTACAATCTGCATCACGCTTAGTTCAAACTTTGTGTGCGCACCATATGGTATCTTATCATATAAGATTTAATATCATTCACACCATCCCTGTATTCTATGTAGCCCGTATCTATTCTCAGTATTACTCTCAATAATGTACAAGTAAATATGATAATCCACGCGAAAAATTCAACCTTGCCATTTAGAATTTTCTAGACATTTATTTCTCGCTACTTCCGGTTTGCGCAACTTTCAGTTTCCAAAATGGCTGAAATGTTTAATGTATCTGCATGGTTTGGTATGTTAAATGCTAATGTATGGATACTTAGATTTCTATTTCTTGAAACACTGGATTTGACGCTAATATTGCTGAAGTATTCTTGAGATGTATACATCAATCAATACAGTGACACTGGGCGGTTGTACAGTGTCACTGGGCGGTTGTAATGTGACACTGGGCGGTTATACAGTGACACTGGGCGGTTGTACAGTGACACTGGGTGGTTGTACAGTGACACTGGGCGGTTGTACAGTGACACTGGGTGGTTGTACAGTGACACTGGGTGGTTGTAATATGACACTGGGCGGTTGTACAGTGACACTGGGCGGTTGTACAGTGTCACTGGGCGGTTGTAACGTGACACTGGGTGGTTATACAGTGACACTGGGCGGTTGCACAGTGACACTGGGTGGTTGTACAGTGACACTGGGCGGTTGTACAGTGACACTGGGTGGTTGTACAGTGACACTGGGTGGTTGTAATATGACACTGGGCGGTTGTACAGTGACACTGGGTGGTTGTTATGTGACACTGGGTGGTTGTACAGTGACACTGGGCGGTTGTACAGTGACACTGGGTGGTTGTACAGTGACACTGGGCAGTTGTACAGTGACACTGGGCGGTTATACAGTGACACTGGGCGGTTATACAGTGACAATGGGCGGTTGTACAGTGACACTGGGCGGTTGTACAGTGACACTGGGCGGTTATATTGTGACACTGGGTAGTTGTACAGTGTCACTGGGTGGTTGTAATGTGACACTGGGCGGTTGTACAGTGACACTGGGTGGTTGTAATGTGACACTGGGTGGTTGTACAGTGACACTGGGCGGTTGTACAGTGACACTGGGTGGTTGTACAGTGACACTGGGCAGTTGTACAGTGACACTGGGCGGTTATACAGTGACACTGGGCGGTTATACAGTGACAATGGGCGGTTGTACAGTGACACTGGGCGGTTGTACAGTGACACTGGGCGGTTATATTGTGACACTGGGTAGTTGTACAGTGTCACTGGGTGGTTGTAATGTGACACTGGGCGGTTGTACAGTGACACTGGGTGGTTGTAATGTGACACTGGGTGGTTGTACAGTGACACTGGGCGGTTGTACAGTGACACTGGGTGGTTGTACAGTGACACTGGGTGGTTGTAATATGACACTGGGCGGTTGTACAGTGACACTGGGTGGTTGTAATGTGACACTGGGTGGTTGTACAGTGACACTGGGCGGTTGTACAGTGACACTGGGTGGTTGTAATGTGACACTGGGTGGTTGTACAGTGACACTGGGCGGTTGTACAGTGACACTGGGTGGTTGTACAGTGACACTGGGTGGTTGTAATATGACACTGGGCGGTTGTACAGTGACACTGGGTGGTTGTAATGTGACACTGGGCGGTTGTACAGTGACACTGGGCGGTTGTAATGTGACACTGGGCGGTTATACAGTGACACTGGGCGGTTATACAGTGACAATGGGCGGTTGTACAGTGACACTGGTCCGTATTTCATTCAATGCTGGATGTGGTAGAGTGGCATTCATGTATTCACAGGAAATTGACTTTGAAAAAATAGTTTCTAGAATTTCCACCTGATATTACTCCATTTTGATTAACGGTGAGTCATAATCAATCCCTGTCACAAAGTTCAGGAGTAAAATTATGAATTTGAGTGAAATTTAATTGCAAAAGTCATTCAGAACGAGAGCTTCATCCCAGCACACTTGACACTTTTCTAATATCCTCTCAATGTATTAACATTTGATGCCTGCTGTCAATTACCATAAAACACGCGCCACCTACCGGGACCCTCAAATGTATTAATAATTTCAATCATCTCAAGAACATTCTTTGTGGAAAATAGTTTCGGAAATATTACTTTTGTTTGCTTCTATTTTTGTTGATGGCATGAGCACAGTCAAGAGAAAAGCAAAGTCACTAATCACACACCAACCCACCTCCTTGTATCACAAACTAACCCACCTCCTCGTATCACAAACGAATCCACCTCCTTGTATCACACACGACCCACCTCCTTGTATCACACACGAACCCACCTCCTCGTATCACAAACTAACCCACCTCGTATCACACACGAACCCACCTCCTCGTATCACAAATGAACCCACCTCCTCGTATCACAAACGAACCCACCTCCTTGTATCACAAACGAATCCACCACCTCGTATCACACACGAACCCACCTCCTTGTATCACACACGAACCCACCTCCTTGTATCACACACGAACCCACCTCCTCGTATCACACACGAACCCACCTCCTCGTATCACACACGAACCCACCTCCTCGTATCACAAATGAACCCACCTCCTCGTATCACAAACGAACCCACCTCCTTGTATCACAAACGAATCCACCTCCTCGTATCACAAACGAATCCACCTCGTCATGTCACAAACCAATCAAATCACAAGCTCCTCATATCTCTATCCAGGCTCTAAACAAGTATTTTATCTCTCAGTCGAAGTTTGCTTCAAACCGACGATATTGCTGTTGTAATATTAGCTCTTTCATGGTGAATCAAACACAATTTTTAATTAATTCCTCGTGACAAGTGGCAGTCTCATATCACAGTGACCTTCTCACTTCCATATGAATGGGTATTTGATCCGAGAATCTAATCTCTCTTGCCCATCAATATCAAAGGTCCCCAACCATGACAGACAATGACAGGGAAGGGGAAGGCTGTCAAATCCCACGACAGGGTTAACTGCTATTAAGACAAATGTCGGTGTTATACTTTTTTTGTTACACTTTTGCTTCTAAATGATAATCTGGTGTTACCTGAACTATTGGCACCAAATTCATCAACACGTTTATCTCTGTTTAGGCCTACACGTTGACTAGGTCTGTCACTTTGCTGGCCAGAAATGTGAAAGTGTGTGTATAATGCACACACCGGATCCAGAAATGTGAAAGTGTGTGTATAATGCACACACCGGATCCAGAAATGTGAAAGTGTGTGTATAATGCACACACCGGATCCAGAAATGTGAAAGTGTGTGTATAATGCACACACCGGATCCAGAAATGTGAAAGTGTGTGTATAATGCACACACCGGATCCAGAAATGTGAAAGTGTGTGTATAATGCACACACCGGATCCAGAAATGTGCCTGTTTTTGTAACGGGGGAATGGTGTGGTACTATTGTGTGATTTTATATATTAAACAAATTTTGAGATTTCATGACACTAGTCTACCTCGAGGTGAAACAGTCGAGTATGGAAGAGTGCCCCAGCTGCATAGAAAGACGATGGTAAAGTGCTATACACAATGGTCCCTAAGGTGCCAGACACCCCCAGAATATTTAATGGTCCATCCCTATAGTACCAAACAATGGTCCGTCTCTAAGGTACCAAACGCCCCGTGAATGATTAATGATCCTTCTCTAAGGTACCAAACACCCCCTGGATGACTAATGGTCCATCCCCAAGGTGCCGTACACCCCTCTTTCTCGATTATGACTCCAATAACTATGGTCAAAACCAACACAATGTTACAAAGAATGCTGGCAAAATGTTGATATTCCCAGATGCCACGATTACATTTTGAAATCAATAGTTTGCTGTGCTCGCTTCATTTAAATAGCAAACGTCCAATTGATTTGTCATCCATGGAAGAGACCAAGAGGTGAGAATGTAGAATAACATAATGAAATCAGCACAATATCACTGTGTTCAGTTTGAGCACCGGATACAAGAATACCCCAGGCCCTCTGGGTATTTAAATGTATCCTAAAATGAAATTCGATTTCTTTCTGAATAATCATTATAAATGTGATTTGAAAAGACTTATCATCTCTTTATATTGGAGATATATTGTTCATGCATAGTTTATATGATAATTGGTATTTTTAATTTTATCGGTCAAGGGCGGTTGCGCTGTTGGGGAGAACAAACCTTTTTCCAGTTCCTCTGAGATGATTCAAGGTTGTGCGTTCGATTACCAGCTATTTTGGCATTGAATTGATATTGCAATTTATCATATGCGCTGAGGCCCGTGCCTGAGGGATTAACAAGTTGTCCTTGTAAATCTGTGACTGGGTGGATTGTCATGTCAAGGACCTGCGACATGCGAATTAAGTGAACCAGCACTTTTTCTGCTACAAGTAGGTCTCATGACGAAATTACTGAAATAATGCTGAAAGTAAAATCCCAAACAATTAAGCAAACATCCATTTCGAGATCATAACTGTGAAAATCTAACATAATATCTATCAAAACACCGTTTAAGTGTTCACAACAGTTCGAAAATAGCGTAGACCTCGCTCTGAAATGATAAGTATTTTGATGAAATGGGTTCTTTTGGGGGATACTTTAGAAACATACGTTTGAAGAGCTATGATTCCTCAAAATATATGGTATAATCTTTGCGTGGGATGCTGCTGTACAATTTGAGGGTTATATAGCATCCTTTGAGCTCATGGACATCTAACATGGACATTGGCAAGCTGATATCAGACTCGATATAAGTGATGGTCATAGCACGACTATTTGGCGGGTGGCGTCAGGGCCGTTTTAGGATGACGGATATTGGTGATTGACGCGCGACCTTCAATATAGCACTCGCTAGTTTCTATACTTCAAAAGCTGGTACAATTTGAAATAGCATATCACAGTATAATAAACACATTAATAAAACTGTCTTCATAGTTTGATACATAGTTTTAAGGTAAGTTCTGAACATATTACGAGGAGCAAAACAAGTGTAATATAAGGTTATTAGATATAACACAGAAATAAGAATTCCAGTAAAAAGTGTCAAGTTACAAACATGACATTTATGCGTACATTGTCAAAGAGTTTCTTATCCATCAAATTTTGCATGTGTGATTCGTCTGAGATAGTCTTCAGTGTATAGAGTACCAACCTGTCATCCACAACGTGGATAATGTAACACCATTCACACTGCGGTCTGCCCACAGTGCACACTTCATACGTGGATAACGTAACACCATTCACACCGTGGTCTGCTCACAGTGCACACTTCATATGTGGATAACGTAACACCATTCACACTGCGGTCTGCCCACAGTGCACACTTCATACGTGGATAACGTAACACCATTCACACCGTGGTCTGCTCACAGTGCACACTCATACGTGGATAACGTAACACCATTCACACTGTGGTCTGCTCACAGTGCACACTTCATACGTGGATAACGTAACACCTTTCACATCATGGTTTGCCTACAGTCCACACTTCATATGTGGATAATGAAACACCATTCACATCATGGTCTGCCCACAGTCCACACTTCACACGTGGATAACGTAACACCATTCACACCGCGGTCTGCCTACAGTGCACACTTCATACATGGATAATGTAACACTATTCACACCCTGGTCTGCCCACAGTGCACACTTCATACATAGATAATGTAACACCATTCACACTGCGGTCTGACCACAGTGCACACTTCATACATAGATAACGTAACACCATTCACACTGCGGTCTGACCACAGTGCACGCTTCATACATAGATAACGTAACACCATTCACACCCTGGTCTGCCCACAATGCACACTTCATACATGGCTAACTTAACACCATTCACACTGTGGTCTGCTCACAGGGCACACTTCATACGTGGATAACGCAACACCATTCACACTGTGGTCTGCCCAAAGTGCACACTTCATACGTGGATAACGTAACACCATTCACACCATGGTCTGCTCACAGGGCACACTTCATATGTGGATAACGTGACACCATGGTCTGCCCACAGTGCACACTTCATACGTGGATAACGTAACACCATTGACAATATGGTCTGCCCACAGTGCACACTTCATACGTGGATAACGTAACACCATTGACACCATGGTCTGCCCACAGTGCACACTTCATATGTGGATAACGTAACACCATTGACACCATGGTCTGCCCACAGTGCACACTTCATACGTGGATAACGTAACACCATTCACACTGCGGTCTGCCCACAGTGCACACTTCATGCGTGGATAACGTAACACCATTCACACTGCGGTCTGCCCAGAGTGCACACTTCATACGTTGATAACGTAACACCATTCACACCCTGGTCTGCCCACAGTGCACACTTCATACGTGGATAACGTAACACCATTCACACTGCGGTCTGCCCACAGTGCACACTTCATGCGTGGATAACGTGACACCATTCACACTGCGGTCTGCCCAGAGTGCACACTTCATACGTGGATAACGTAACACCATTCACACTGCGTTCTGCCCAGAGTGCACACTTCATACGTGGATAACGTAACACCATTCACACTGTGGTCTGCCCACAGTGCACACTTCATTGACATTCAGGCAGAGGGTGCACAGCAACCTCCAAGTAATCTTTAATTAAACATACACTTGCCTGATTTCCTGCGGATGTGATATGCAGCATGAACAATGGTGGAGACAGGTGGGGAAGTCAGCGGGCAGGGCGAGCCAGGCATGTGAATGGAATTGGAAGGCCAGATCTAATGACAAAGTGTTACAGTTAAATGTCAAACATAAATGTCATACCCACATATAATATATAAAAGTTATATCTACTTGGTATACTTGAAGTTTATTTCTGAATTGTATGTCTAAATCATTCATGTACTAGTATATCCCAAAAGAATCACCCCCTGGACCAAACACAATCAATACAATATTGATTAAGAATGTGGGAATATGAGAAATAAGAATGTCTGTATACATAATTGACTGGACTGGACATGCCTAAAAAGAGAAATTCCCTTACAAATAATATGAAAATGATCAATTCTATCAATTGCTCTTCAAACAAGGAATCATACAAATCCATTATACTTAAAACCTTCCTGTTTCCTTTTTTTTTCATAAAAAGAGAGCCATTCTATAATGTCTGCAGCTGTGTCTGTATTTCTCAGACTTGATGGAGAAAACAAATTCCTGTAGGTCATCATCTATAATTACCTTTTATGGTGATTGGAAGGGCATATATTCCAGTTTCATCATTATTTTCGCTCATTTTTGGTTGGGAGTATGGGCGAGATGTGGTGGTGAATTAGGGGGGCGTGTATGAAGGACATGAGGGGACCGGCAGGTGTTTACTGAGCCCAGAGGAGGTGTGAGCGACCATGTTGTGCTACCCTCAGCAACAACATCTTGACCCTTTTCTCTTTCATGGCAGGGACCAGCGCAGAAATCTCCCCGTAGCAAGACATTCACAATGCCAATGTTTTTCTTTTGTTTGTCATTCATTTCATCCTATGTTTAATTGGTGCCAACCACATGCAATTAGGACAATTCAAATTCCCAGAATCGCAATCAGGAGATGAACACGTGACATATGCATGGACACGGCTTGTGCGCATGCGGGAAGTGGTGAGCTAGAGGTCGGGTTTCCTCTTCAGGTTGAAATACAGACAAACCGTCTCCAGAAGCGCTGATGACCCTCCAAAGGTCTCAGAGGGTAAATAAACCATCCACATCGGGGACACGCCTCAACCCTCCATACTTATCCTAACTTGAGAGTATCCAATGTCTGTCTTCAGATTAAAATTGCTTTTGTATAAAGTTAAGTGTCCCCATTCCTTCCAGGTATACAATATATTAAACTGGAAACAGATTTTTGTATAGAATTGATTTTTGAAGTTGATGTTTGAGAGCTTGGAGGCGTTTGGTGGGAGAGTTGGCATGAGCGGGATAACGAGGCGGACCCACGTGGCATCTGGTAAACTCAAATAGTGGACAACTTCAGCAGGCAAGAAATCCACATATTCTCAATATGTACACACCGTGAGCCATGGGATGTCATTGCTGTTTCAGTCTTGTCTTTCGTCAATACTTGTCCTTCTGTTGTGACAGGGGAAGCAATGGCGATAACAACATACACATGGCATGCACAGGTTGTATTTATGAGAATAGGTCTCTCAGAATGCGTGGGAAATATTTGTTCATTTTATTCTAGAGTAATTGTGAAGGAGATCATTAGTTGCATTTTGAATATTAGTCAGGCACCCTGTTCACCCCTCATTGTGAGAGTGTAAGCCCCACAGAGGACAGGCTAGGAATATTAGTCAGGCACCCTGTTCGCCCCTCATTGTGAGAGTGTAAGCCCCACAGAGGACAGGCTAGGAATATTAGTCAGGCACCCTGTTCACCCCTCATTGTGAGAGTGTAAGCCCCACAGAGGACAGGCTAGGAATATTAGTCAGGCACCCTGTTCGCCCCTCATTGTGAGAGTGTAAGCCCCACAGAGGGCAGGCTAGGAATATTAGTCAGGCACCCTGTTCACCCCTCATTGTGAGAGTGTAAGCCCCACAGAGGACAGGCTAGGAATATTAGTCAGGCACCCTGTTCACCCCTTATTGTGAGAGTGTAAGCCCCACAGAGGGCAGGCTAGGAATATTAGTCAGGCACCCTGTTCACCCCTCATTGTGAGAGTGTAAGCCCCACAGAGGACAGGCTAGGAATATTAGTCAGGCACCCTGTTCGCCCCTCATTGTAAGAGTGTAAGCCCCACAGAGGACAGGCTAGGAATTGATGCAAAAGATGTGTTATATGGATCGGGGCGAGGAAACTGTTCACAATCAAACATCCACTCTTAATTCTCATTCATATAAAGCATGGGATGGAACAACGACAGAACCCGGCACAAACCCCACATGTTGCATTTCATTGAAAACACATTGCTTTCATAATATCCACATTATCGACAAGTAAAGGAAAATGAGCATTTCCGGGTGGATATTATTTTGTTTCGTTTTTAGAATCATCTTTAGAATCATTTCAGCATCATCACTAGGATCCTCTCTAGGATCCCCTCTCTGTCCTCTCTAGGATCCCCTCTCCGGTCCTCTCTAGGATCCCCTCTCCGGTCCTCTCTAGGATCCCCTCTCTGTCCTCTCTAGGATCCCCTCTCCGGTCCTCTCTAGGATCCCCTCTCCGGTCCTCTCTAGGATCCTCTCTCCGGTCCTCTCTAGGATCCCCTCTCCGGTCCTCTCTAGGATCCCCTCTCTGTCCTCTCTGGGATCCCCTCTCCGGTCCTCTCTAGGATCCCCTCTCCAGTCCTCTCTAGGATCCCCTCTCCGGTCCTCTCTAGGATCCCCTCTCCGGTCCTCTCTAGGATCCCCTCTCTGTCCTCTCTAGGATCCCCTCTATGTCCTCTCTAGGATCCCCTCTCTGTCCTCTCTAGGATCCCCTCTCTGTCCTCTCTAGGATCCCCTCTCTGTCCTCTCTAGGATCCCCTCTCCAGTCCTCTCTAGGATCCCCTCTCCAGTCCTCTCTAGGATCCCCTCTCTGGTCCTCTCTAGGATCCCCTCCGATCATCTCTAGGATCCTCTGTAATATCATCTCTAGGATCCTCTCTTTGGTCCTCTCTAGGATCCCCTCTCCGGTCCTCTCTAGGATCCCCTCTCCGGTCCTCTCTAGGATCCCCTCTCCGGTCCTCTCTAGGATCCCCTCTCCGGTCCTCTCTAGGATCCTCTCTAGGATCAACTCTCCGGTCCTCTCTAGGATCAACTCTCCAGACAGCCAGTTCCTGATTCCGTCCGTTATATTGCTCTTCACGCCCTGACTATTGGCTACTTGAATGCCTGAGGAACAAGGCACATCAGACTTGCAAACGTTCCTCTTATTCAATATTCTAGCAAATCTAATTTAAGTAAAAGAGTGGTTCACAATACCATTGAGTAAGCTTTTTATGGTGTTTGCAATTCAGAAGCCAAGGGGGGTAATTTACATGCAAACTGGTGGTTTGGTGGAAATCGATCTGAAATCTCTACAGATGGGGTATTTGACAGAGTAATTACGACGATGTGGTGTCAATGTTAAAAGTTTTAATTATTTCTGCCAATATCCGAGAATTGTTTCAATGATAGATAGGAGCGATTATATGGATTCATGAGATATGATGTAGGGTAATATGTGATCCCAAGCGTTGATTACAAATGGTAATCTAAATTAACCATGTGCATTTAATTAGAATAATGTAAGTAAACAGTTAATTAATATCACTTTGTCAAAATACATCAGGGCTCTAAATCCGTTTTATTTTGGATAAACCAAATGGTCATGGCCTCGATTTCCGGTCGTGCTTAGATTGCATTCATGTTACAATTTCTCACATGATCCGAGGCCTGGGTCTGAAGGGTTAACCATTTGTCCTTGTAAATCTGTGACTGGGTGGGTTGAGAATTGACAATTCAGTGAGAAAGCACTTTATCTGCTACAAGTTGGTCTCATCATGAAATGACTGAAATGATATTGAAGTGTAAACCCCTAAAACAAACCAATATGGTAAACACAAAGGCAAACATGTGTGTTTTACTTTGTTAGAACAGGAGCTTATTCACACAACCTGCAGACAATGATATCATTGTGTGTGTTGTATTTTTCAGGATCGATGTTGGACGAGTCCATTTGGAGAACGTGCGCGGAGACGTGGTGTTCGTGTGAGAATGGTTGCTCCCAGATGTGTCCCGGATATTCCATCGCCATAGCTATTATCCCCACAGTGCGCCTCGCCCCAAGGTCGGTATAACTACACAACCAATGTCCACACATTATCTTATATGTGATATTCAAATACCTCAGTACAAACGTTTATCACTTCAATATTGGACCGCGGAAACTCACAACTGGCAAGAATTCCAAAGTGTGAAATTATCAAAACTGAATTATAAAAACTGCTGGAAAAAAAATTGGGAAATGGTGTTTTTACGACCCTTTCAGCAACTATGGCCATATCAGGTCGACTTTCGAGCCTTTTACCCAGTGTGAAAGTAACACTGCCGGCAGTGGGAGTCGAACCCACCTCCTCCCGTCCTCCACTTATTTAACCATCAAAGGCACAGATCCTATACTCTACCAACTGTGCTAGTGGGGTCGGTCAAAAAAAAAAACTGCTGGAATTTGCACCTGAAGTCGTAGGGAAGATTAGGAAACAATAAAACAGGAAAACTTAAAGTATTAAACACTGGCTCCCGGTAAAGGCCAGAAAGGCTGTGTGGGTCAATGCTTCCTGGACCAATGCTGCACAAGTCAATGCTGTCTGGGCCAATAAAGGATGGGTTAATGCTGCATGGACCAATGTTGCATGGGCCAATGCTGCATGGGGTAATGCTGTCCTCTTGTTATGGAAAAGGTTCTTACCATTGTTTTGGACAAAAAATATACACAGCCATGCCAGGGCTCAGAGGGTATATGGTATACTAGTAATACGGACAAATTACAGCACTCCTAAATCATCACAACCCTACCAGGGCTCAGAGGGTATGTGGTATACTAGTAATACGGACAAATTACAGCGCTCCTAAATCAACACAACCCTACCAGCGCTCAGAGGGTATATGGTATACTAGTAATACGGACAAATTACAGCGCTCCTAAATCAACACAACCCTACCAGCGCTCAGAGGGTATATGGTATACTAGTAATACGGACAAATTACAGCGCTCCTAAATCAACACAACCCTACCAGCGCTCAGAGGGTATATGGTATACTAGTAATACGGACAAACTACAGCACTCCTAAATCAACACAACCCTTCCAGGGCTCAGAGGGTATATGGTATACTAGTAATACGGACAAACTACAGCACTCCTAAATCAACACAACCCTACCAGGGCTCAGAGGGTATATAGTATACTAGTAATACGGACAAATTACAGCACTCCTAAATCATCACAACCCTACCAGGGCTCAGAGGGTATGTGGTATACTAGTAATACGGACAAATTACAGCACTCCTAAATCATCACAACCCTAACAGGGCTCAGATGGTATATGGTATACTAGTAATATGGACAAATTACAGCACTCCTAAATCAACACATCCCTACCAGGGCTCAGAGGGTATATGGTATACTAGTAATACGGACAAATTACAGCACTCCTAAATCAACACAACCCTACCAGGGCTCAGAGGGTATATGGATTACTAGTAATACGGACAAATTACAGCACTCCTAAATCAACACAACCCTACCAGGGCTCAGAGGGTATATGGTATACTAGTAATACGGACAAATTACAGCACTCCTAAATCAACACAACCCTACCAGGGCTCAGAGGGTATATGATATACTAGTAATACGGACAAATTACAGCACTCCTAAATCAACACAACCCTACCAGGGCTCAGAGGTATACTAGTAATACGGACAAATTACAGCACTCCTAAATCAACACAGCCCTACCAGGGCTCAGAGGGTATATGGTATACTAGTAATACGGACAAATTACAGCACTCCTAAATCAACACAACCCTACCAGGGCTCAGAGGGTACATGGTATACTAGTAATACGGACAAATTACAGCACTCCTAAATCAACACAACCCTACCAGGGCTCAGAGGGTATATGGTATACTAGTAATACGGACAAATTACAGCACTCCTAAATCAACACAACCCTTCCAGGGCTCAGAGGGTATATGGTATACTAGTAATACCCCGGGGGTAATATGACGCAGCATTACATATAAGTTACCCGACTCATCACACATAGTTACCCGACTCATCACACATAGTTACCCGACTCATCACACATAGTTACCCGACTCATCAGCAGCAATGCCAGGACACGATATTGCTGCATCCAATCTCCAAAATGTCTCAACTCATTAACAGGTTAAATGTGATTCAAACTCCGCGAGCCTCAATATGTGATAAAGTTTATCAATCCCACGTTTCTAAATACATATTTTAACAGTATCGATATTATGTGCTCTGTATGTCTGTGCTATATTTGTGTTCTATCCACAACACTGGATATTTATGTAAATTCTTTCTGATAAGTACACATTGTGCTCAAAGTGTTTATTTAGCATAACCATAACACAATCATATTTGCCGAACATTACATGAGTGTTGTTCTTCAGTGAGGTGCTATCAGCAGAGGAGAGAGATGTTAAGGGAAAACAATGGGCATCCTATCTCCATCACCAGTGGCGCTTCGGACAATGCACCAATGACGTCATTATCGTCCTTTCCCTCGAAGACAAAAAAGTAAGCAATTCCATCACCCAAATACTTAAAAGATAACATTATAGTCAGTCTCTTATCAAGCACAGTGTATGGTAACACAATATAGGGTAAAAGTATAGGGTAACAAAATATAGAGTAACAAAATATAGAGTAACAAAATATAGGGTAACAGTGTATGACAACATAGCGTATAGTAACACAATATAGGATAGCATAGTGTATGGTAACATAGTGTATGGTAACATAGTGTATGGTAAATAAATATAGGGTAATAAAATATAGGGTAACAAAATATAGGGTAACAGTGTATGACAACATAGTGTATAGTAACACAATATAGGATAACATAGTGTATGGTAACATAGTGTATGGTAACATAGTGTATGGTAAATAAATATAGGGTAAATAAATATAGGGTAATAAAATATAGGGTAACAAAATATAGGGTAACAGTGTATGACAACATAGTGTATAGTAACACAATATAGGATAACATAGTGTATGGTAACATAGTGTATGGTAACATAGTGTATGGTAAATAAATATAGGGTAATAAAATATAGGGTAACAAAATATAGGGTAACAGTGTATGACAACATAGTGTATAGTAACACAATATAGGATAACATAGTGTATGGTAACATAGTGTATGGTAACATAGTGTATGGTAAATAAATATAGGGTAACAAAATATAGAGTAACAAAATATAGAGTAACAAAATATAGGGTAACAGTGTATGACAACATAGCGTATAGTAACACAATATAGGATAGCATAGTGTATGGTAACATTAGTGTATGGTAACATAGTGTATGGTAAATAAATATAGGGTAATAAAATACAGGGTAACAAAATATAGGGTAACAGTGTATGACAACATAGCGTATAGTAACACAATATAGGATAACATAGTGTATGGTAACATAGTGTATGGTAAATAAATATAGGGTAACAAAATATAGAGTAACAAAATATAGAGTAACAAAATATAGGGTAACAGTGTATGACAACATAGTGTATAGTAACACAATATAGGATAACATAGTGTATGGTATCATAGTGTATGGTAACAAAATGTATGGTAATGTCACCCTCCATATTTTAGCATTCATAACAATCAGCATATTATTCTTCCCAGACTTTAAATCTCCATAGAATTGAGTATTCGTGAATATGAAGTTATATTCATATAAATTAAACTTATTAATGAAAGTCATTATAATCTAGTTGTTTACCACAATCCTGAAAGCTTAGAATGTGTTTGGGAATTATGGAATGTGTCTTGGCAATGGATTATAATTATTTAACTTAAACTTTGATTATGTTAGCCAATCAAGTGGTCTAGAGGAGGCAGCTTTCAGCTTAGCTTGGCTCTGCTCAAGGGCAGAATAATGACCTTGCAGCAGAAGTTAAGCTCAGAACTCTTGGAAGCTATTCTCACAATGCAACACAATGGTTGAGAATAATACCCAGAATTCTTAATATCACATCTGACTTGAAGATGTTTTGCTGTGGTACACAAGCTGGAACAGAGCATCGCATGGGCCCAGAAATAGAGACAATAAGAATACTTGAGTTATATAGTGTAAGGTAACGGTGTCTATATTTCAGTTGTATTCGTCGGTGGGCGAGATGGCCAGTCACAAGCTGACTCCTATATGTGACCACAGTGTGTTCCAGGACGCCCAGGAGCACCTCACGGCAGGCAGACTCGCCCAGGCCCTCCTCCAGGCGGTCCACGACTATAGGTCTGCATAGAACCAAACTCTTACTCTCAAGTCCGTCCACCTTATTTCTCCATTATTTGATGCTATCTATACAATAGTTGGTTAATTTCTTTACTGTAGTTGGTGTTTCACTGGTATTCTTAGAATTTGGTAAAATATATTTTCTTTACATATTTTTTTTACAATTGAGCAATATATATATATCATTTAAAAAATAATATAGCATTTAGTAAAGTGTTTAAAAACATTTTATTATTTTCTATAAACGCTCTTTCTGTCTGGGATGAAGGTAGACTGGTTCCGTCCCAGTTCTCTTTGTGTTGCCGCTCACCAAAGTTGCCTCACTCTGTATGGGGGCATTGATTTTCAGTTGTGCTAAACATATCAAGACCCGACTATTCCCGAGAAATAATTACATCTGACGAACGGATATTGCATAATTAATATCCGGGGGATATAATAGATATTATGATACAATGTAACCTTTGATTATATACCTAAGCCAATTGTTAGCCAATGTTAGCAGGACGCGAAGCCCTCTAAACAATATAACAATACACTATATTATATGGCAGGACTCCCCAGCTTAATTCCCAATAAAACAGTCGCTTATTCTTTTTCGATGATATATTTACAGGTCGGTATTTCAGGACAACTTTAAGTGTGTGATATCGTTCTCTGATGTGATGTCTACGGGGACGGTGATAGGTATAATATTCGGGGTGGTGTGTGTGCCCCTTATGGGCTGCGTGGTGCTGGTCTTCCTGGGGCCATGCTGTACCGGAAGTGGCTTCGGGGGATCTAAGCACAAGCACACATTCAGCAAATACCGCTATCATCGCACAGAGGAGCCGTGTGGCATTATGGGAATGGACCAGGAATGTCCGCCGCCACATTCTAGCTACATGTAAACATAACTGGTATTTTTGTATAAAGTGTATAAAAATAAATCATGCATAGGACTCACAATTATCTATATGGATATTTCACAGCTAGTCTAAATCTATAAGTTAATGTATGCTCATTTTTATATAAAAAAACAAGAGAAAATACTGCTCTATAAGTAGGTATATTACACTATAAACATATGTGGTAGCTTTTGTATCACGTTAATCTTTTGATGTTAATATGCTAGTCGACTGTAAGTATTCAAACCTCCTCATGTTTATAGCATGCAGTTAACACATCTTGTAAAAAGTCATTCAGCGTGAATGGGTTTTGTTTTAATAAATACATTTCTGTTAATGTGAAATACGTTTTTTAACTGCTATGTACAGATTGCTCCAAATAAGAATTGTAAATATCTTGAAATTTTATATTAAATAAAGTGATAAAATCCTTGAGAAATGGAATTGATTTGAGTCAGTGCCCTCTGTTGGCAAGACAACAAGTCTGTCGGACCAATATCCGTTATTTCAGAGTCGGCGAGGTTCCTGCCACAAATAGATAATTAAACTTTCAGGAGTTGACTTTTTCTGTAAAATTGAAACTGCTCAACATATGTAAATTTGAAATTGGTCAAACAAATTTGATCAGATAAAGTGCACAGTGGGAAGTGAAATGCGTTTATAACCACGATGATCCTATTTACACGATCTCAATCTATTCTCGATGGTAAAGCAAGATAAACTCAGCTGTATATTAGAACAAGATTCTTTATTTTCAACCTTGATATGTAAAGTAACGCTATCACTCGCACTAAAGTGGAAGTTATATTAGTTCAAGTAATTGTTATATTAATGAAAGGCACCAAGTGTATGATAGGAAATGTGCGTGATTTCTATGTACCTTATTATACAAACCTGATAGGTTGTCTAATACATCCAGTCTTTAATGCTCTTCAATGCTCTCAGGATTAAAATGTGCAGCATAAACATAGCACAGAACAACATTATTATTTCAGAAGTGCACGATATCTTATTGTTGATATCAGAAATGGCAGTTCAGGCTGTCAGGACAGCTCTCGCTTTTAGTCACATATTAACCCCCTTCTTCCCCGTCCCCCCTGAAACCTACCTCTCATAATGATATAACTCCTATCTACCCTTTTATACTTATTCTTTTACTGACAAAGCCAACAATAATTAATTTCTCCCCTGCCATATTTCCCACATATTTTTTCCTGTTTCTCATTCTGTCCATTTTTTCATATGCAATATCCCTGAAGGTTACAAAAATGAAAAAGTAAAAATGTCTGGGTTTCCATCTGACCTCCTCCTCGCTGACCTCTCTGATCCTCTACCCCTGATTTCCCCCCATATGACCTCTCTGACCCCCAACCCCTGATTTCCCCCCATCCTCTACCCCTGATTTCTCTCCATATGACCTCTCTGACCCCCTACCCCTGATTTCTCCCCATATGACCTCTCTGACCCCCTACCCCTGATTTCTCCCCATATGACCTCTCTGACCCCCTACCCCTGATTTCTCCCCATATGACCTCTCTGACCCCCTACCCCTGATTTCTCCCCATATGACCTCTCTGACCCCCTACCCCTGATTTCTCCCCATATGACCTCTCTGATCCTCTACCCCGAACTTCTCTCCATATGACCTCTCTGATCCTCTACCCCGAACTTCTCCCCATATGACCTCTCTGATCCTCTACCCCTCTTTGATCATATTTCCGTATTGGCCTCTCCTTGTACGACCATCTACCCTAGCAGTATTTCTCCCATCCTGACTTATCTGACCCCTCTGATAGTCTACCCCGAAGCTCCCCCTGAATGACCTGTCTGACTATATACCCCCCATTGACCCCTCCCTCTCTGACCAACTTTTCCCCCACTAACTATCCCCCTCTGACCATCTGCCCTCATTGACTATCCCTCTTACCACCCCCTTCCCCCATTGACCTCTTCCTCTCTGCTCATCTACCCATTGACTTCTCCGTCTCTGACCATCTGCCCATTGACCTCTCCCTCTCTGACCATCTACCCATTGACCTCTCCCTCTCTGACCATCTACCCATTGACCTCTCCCTCTCTGACCATCTACCCATTGACCTCTCCCTCTCTGCCCATCTACCCATTGACCTCTCCCTCTCTGACCATCTACCCATTGACCTCTCCCTCTCTGCCCATCTACCCATTGACCTCTCCCTCTCTGCCCATCTACCCATTGACCTCTCCCTCTCTGACCATCTACCCATTGACCTCTCCCTCTCTGCCCATCTACCCATTGACCTCTCCCTCTCTGCCCATCTACCCATTGACCTCTCCCTCTCTGACCATCTACCCATTGACCTCTCCCTCTCTGACCTCCTCCTCCGCCTCTTCGTCCTGGCAGTAGGGCAGTATCTTCCAGGGCACGGTAACAAGGACCGCACACAGACCTGTGAGTGGCTGCTTTAGTCTGTCCGGACGGTCTCTCCAGATGTTCTCAGCTGTTTTGTAGACCCCGATCTTGTTGCCCATGCCGGTGGCCCTCCAGTAGCCGCCACACACGATGAGGTCGCTCTCACACACCACACTGGCGGCGTACAGCACCCGGGGCCCCTGCACCGTGGACACGCTCATCTGGTTAGAACAGGTATCAAATATTTCAATGATTGTGCGGTACTCATCGGTCCTTG
This sequence comes from Amphiduros pacificus, assembly GCA_949316495.1. Lineage (NCBI taxonomy): Eukaryota > Metazoa > Annelida > Polychaeta > Phyllodocida > Hesionidae > Amphiduros > Amphiduros pacificus. The sequence continues at coordinate 4,687,341 of OX439002.1, forward strand.
TGATGCCCCCTAGAATGTAGATCTTGGTAGCTACTCCTCCCATCACGTGACCATAGGAGGCTTCCTTCATGCTGGATTTGGACACCCAGGCGTCATTCTCCTCGTCGTAGCAGAGGATTCGGCTTGACGCCGTGTTATCGGGCTCCACTCTTCCCCCGGAGATATAGGCCTTCCCGCCCAGGGCACAGGAGGCGTGCTGCCACACCGCGTACGGGAAGTTCTTCACCATTCTCCACGTGTCCTTGGCGATATCGTAGAGCTCCACGCTGGACAGACTGCCCTTGCCGTCACTTCCCCCGACCACCAGGATGTGCTGGGCCAGGAAGATGGCTGCCGTGCTCCTGCGGGCCGCCTTCATGCAGCTCATCTCCGTCCAGTGATTGTCTAGGCAGTTATACCTGTATACTGAGGCAGTCGTGGTCCTCTTGTCCCCCGCCAGGGCAACGCCCCCTATGATGTAGATAAAGTTGTTTCTGGCCACGGCTGAGGAGAAGAACCTCTCGCTGGGCAGTGGAGGGAAGGTGACCGTGTCCACGCCCTGGTGACTATCGATATCTTCCAGGTCCGGGATGTAGTAAGCTGTGACCTCCTTTTGGAAGCCGCAGTACCGGCCGTCTTCATGTCTGGTGGCGCCACAGGTCACGACCATCCTCTCCTCGCCTCTTGGCTTGGCAGACTTGCCGCACTTTGTGGGCTGAGCATCCGTGTCCGCTAGATACTCCATAGTGTTGAGCAGGAACTGGCGACATTTATCGTCAGTCAGCATGTATTTCGTTTTCCAGACTTCTTTCAAGTCTTGACTGGACATAAGGACGAAGCGGACATGTTGCATGACCTCGTGTTCCTGGTCTCTATGCTCTGAGTTCTGTAGCAACCAGTCCCTAGCTGCCCTGAATACCTCAATCTCCTCATGACACCTCAAACGGTCATCTGACAGGAACTTGCATAGGTCCCCTAGCGGCAACAAAGGGAAATAACTGGTCTTGTAAATCTTTGGGAAATGCTTTAAGATATATCTGCAGACGCTTTTCCTGATGTCTGTGAGATCGTAGGCGTCGGCTAGCTGCTTGTATTCCAGGCACGTGTCTGAGCGGATGTGCGTCATCATGAAATCCTTGCAGAAGTCCTGGATGTCCACACAGTTAAGGATATGCGCTGCCTTGAAGATGTTGCACACGTTAACAGTGTCTATGTGTATCTGACCGCTGTAGAAGAAGTCCAGAATAGAGTTAAACGCTGTAGTGTTGATCTGCTCCAGCGTGACGTCAGCCTGGTCCTTCTCTTTGAACTGTCCCGTGAACATGGCCAGGAAGTAGTCGCAGGCCGTGGCGAGCACGTTCCTATGACAGGGGTAGGCTTTGTCCTCCACGTGTATTGTGACGTCACACAAGAGACCCTTGTCATGGAGGTCACTGAGTCCCGTGAGTACCCTGGAGGAGTAGGTCGGGTCCTGGTATGCCCGCCGGTACACCTTTATTTCCGGTTCCTCCATGGTGCCGTCTGCAAATACAGCATACTTATATTAGTGCAAAACAAACACAATTACACATGGCAATAGCAATAAGAAATCACCTGTGGCTTTTACATGTTGTCTGTGTTATTATGATCAGCATTGTTATAACTCAGGCATACCCATAGCGCTGATGAATTAGTTCGGAAGTTACTTTAGATATATCAGAGCTACACATACATTTCATGTGAAATTAGGCTTTATTGTATATAAAGCACTGGCATAAAACACACTATAACACGGAACTATATATTTGAAAAACCATACATAATGATTCTAATTATTTGACCTGTGACGGTTGCTACTGATATATGCTAGTAGTTTATAACCCTGAACATAGTAACATGGTGACATAGCAACATAGGTAAATATTAGAATTATTAGTCTGAATATTTTAATACAGTTGATAAGGAGGGATGGAGGCAAGAATAACTTTAGAATGAGGAGCCGCTAGCCCACCACTGACCAGTGGCCAGTGGAGACATCTGGCATGTGAGCTGGTCAGAGGAGTTGAGAACTGACCTGGCTGGGTTTGACACAATATTTTATGATTCCACTGGTCCGTAGACTCCATTGCTTTACTCAGTCGCTCCGGTATGGTGAATCACTCAATTTGTAAACTTAGAAAAATAATAATGTTCCTGACAATCAATCTTTATCATAATTTGGAGGGAAAATGTTTGCTCAATGAAGGTAGAAGTATTTTGTGTTGCCGCTTCAGTAAGTGACAAAGGGCCTACTACTTTAGTCGACGAGATGAGGAGGACTTTCTCAGATGACAGGCCCCACATCTGCTTTGATACCATTTTCCAATATGGCAGACTCTCATGAAACTTTTCAGGCGAATTCAGTGCCTAGAATAACATCTCAATACGGCTTATTTGTAATTTTGACAAAAAATGTGCTTTTGAGATCCAACTGAACATGCATTCAGGATCTCAAAAACAATTTGCCACAGTCTCTCCATTCGTCTCACTTCGTTTTTCAGAATAGAAAAGTATGTAAGTAGTTCTGTAATGATCTTCCAGTGCCTTGCTTGTCGCCTTTCTGATGCCATTACAGGATGGCCACATGGCACACTTTTAACCTTCAGTAATTCTATAAATTCTATATAGGATTCCATAAAGCTATTCTTAATAACATTGGTCTAAACTTGGACCTGCTTAAAGGATTGGAATCTTGATGACATAACAGTGTATACGTAATAATGCTGGTAAGAAGACAACAACAAGATTTACTTATCATATCATTCACGGAATTCACAGCAGTGGCCTTCGAGATCAACATGGCCTCTGAGGTGCTGAACAGATTGGACGCGTCCTGATGGCAGGGATGTACACATCACATGGTACTGACCGGAAGTACTGACCGGAAGGTGATAACCTGTCCCCTGCACAGTCAGCTCCCTGACCAAAATTAATCTATTCCTACTTGGAGGATTGAGACGGAACAAAGTCTACCCCCAACCCCCCACCAACACCTCCATCATGTCAAGCCTTGTGATAAAATACTTAATTGTCTATTGAATTGAGACTTTGTGGCCATAAAGCCATTCTTTGTATTCAATATTGAATTAAACTTTTACATTGCCGCACATGTGGATTTGTCCTCGGCATTTATAGTCAGCAATAAAAGTGAGACTGTAGACATGTTATGGCATGATATCCAGGTTATATTGTGGGATATAGAAATGGTCTCCAGTTATGTCATCGAGTGTTATGTCACCATGGCATACAGGAGCAGTCACAGCCTTCAAAGCAACCCAGAAAAATAACATGCCTGTGTTTGTAACAAGTGGAATGCATGAACTTGGAATAACTTAACATGTCCACACATTTATTGATGGATAATGTATGATATTTGTACCATACACATATCAGCAGTGTGTGATTGGGTATTGATATGATGTTATAAGCCGTGTATGAGGCGATGCGGGTGAGAATCAGACCAGCCCTGGTGGTAGGGGGAACTGTGGCAGTGATCATGATGCTTATAATGGGAGTACAGGTGACAAGAAACAGAGAAAGGCGGAAACTAGCACTAAGGCGTGCAATGACTCTGGCATTGGATGATATGAATATATCAGACTATAATGGAACTGTATATCAGGCACCTGCGCCTCTCAATTGCTCACTCACTGTACCGTGTGAGTACAGAGAGGAGGTAGATCTGAGAGTTATCCTCATGACATCAAACAGACCAGAATCTCTCCTGAAGGTCCTAAAGAGGCTGCAGGATATCATACTAGATGGTGACGATGGTATGTTAGAAATCTGGATAGATAGGAGCGAGAAGGATGACACGGTCCACCAGGATACGCTGAGAATAGCTGCCAACTATCGCTGGAAACATGGACCCACCAGAGTCACCGTCCAACACAGACACGCTGGAATATATGGGCAGTGGATTGACACGTGGAAACCCAGAGTGAACACTAAGGAGATAGCTTTGTTCCTGGAGGACGATGTGGATGTGAGTGCCTATTGCTACCGATGGCTGAAGGCGGCGCACAGATCATTTGACAAGAGAAAGGACATAGCCGGCTACTCCCTCTCAGAAAGCGAAATCATGACAAGTGATGGCAGAAGATTTAACACACCTAACTGCTCTAAGGTGTTCCTGTTTAGACGCTTTCAGACTTATGGCTTTTCCCCCCACCCTGAGGTGTGGAGGAGATTTCAGAAATGGTATCACTTCACGGTGGCGCAGAAGCCGGACTTTAGGCCGTATGTGGAGGATGATATTCTGTTTACCCGCTGGTATAAGATGTATGAGCGCCAGAAGCTACAGGACTCTATGTGGTCAATATGGTTCATATACTTTGCTAACCATCATAAACTCTTCACCTTGTTTCCAAACTTAGGCAGGTATTACTATATGATCCACCATCAATCAAATCCTAATCCAAAGAAACTGTCAAGTTATGGTTCCACCCTCGCCCTGCACCGCAGGGAAAAGGGACTGCATACCACCGGAGCAGAGAAAGTAACACAATATTTCCTGAAGAAAAATCTACTCGATTATTGGGATAAATCTTATGTTTGGTGGCCAAGGTCAATACCAAGAATAGACTATAATGGCTCTGTTCATAGTTATATTACAATATCAAAACAATGGTGATATTGTTGCCAAAAGGAAGGGAAGGAATAATAGATATAACCATAAGGTATGTCACGATTGCTAACCGGTCTGATGGCACATATTTCGGTTAAAACCAATTAAAACCTTGAATATTAAAATCAGATTAAAACCAACTAAAAGCACAAAGCATTCGCAGAATATTCGATACTTCTGGCATACGATGTCGATCAGTAGAATCTCTGGGCGCTACTGATTATTGGCGGTTTTTCCCCTTCTTATATATGTTTCACTAAGAGTTAGTCGCTCAGCTCACAGATTTTCTAGTCGTCCCAGCAAATATTATTAGACTATTTACAGGGACTTGTTTTGCACTTTCAAATTAAATATACCTTCTTTCTCATTAAGATAGAATGCGGGTTCTTTGTGCGGTGTTATGCAACGGGAGGAAAACAGTTTGTTTTTCGCCTTCTGTAGAGTTCTAGGACTTTAGAATGCTTAAAATACTTTTAATGCGAATAGAATTATGTAATTAGAGTTAGTCTGTCGCTGTTTAATTTTAGAAGTTAATTTCTTAAGAATGTTTTCGCTGACGGCCGCTATACGTACCCGGTATATATACGTTTATATATACAATCCAACGATGGCTGATGACTTGTCCAGTAATTTGCTATAAATCCTGTCTCAAATGTAATCCTAGTTCACGAAAAAATACTATATACTAGCAATATCCAATATCAAGCGATATCAGTTAGAAATAATGTGAGAGATTGCAGGGATTTAAATGTCCACTATATTTTATTTTCCTAGAAATCAGAGCTCCCAGGAAAAGCGTCCATTCCCTCCCGCGCACGCGCCATTGTGAGTTTGAGATTATTGTTCAAATCATTTATGAGTCTTTAAAATACAATGAAAAACAAGAATTTTGTCTCATTTGTATAGATGCCTGGGACATCCAGTGCCTCGTCCATATGGCTTGGTAAATAACAGGAAACGTTAACAAACCTTACCAAAAGGTATTGCTTAGCACAGCTCTGAGGCCCCTGGACTATGTTTTCAATATAATGTGACTAATATTCACTCAGAAGTAAAAAGTTACTGAGTGGAATATTTGATTCAGTTTAAGTAAACATTATGAATTAAAAATATTCTTAGGTGATAATTTGTCAAAAATAAATGCTTCCCATTGAACAGTATTGAATTGTTCCTCAAGTTTTACATCGTGTTTGACTTTGATATGTCTCCACTATTCCCGAGTTGACCCACAGTTCCAAAAAGGGGGAAGTTATAGTAATGCTGAGAAACCTTCGGTAAGCACACTTTCTACATATCTGGAACTATTATTTACCGACTGAATCAAACAAGAAGGGTAAGAACACCATACTTCTATTGCAACTTCTGGTCCTTTAAACATGTTACGTTAACTTCAGGTTTCCCGTCATATCAATACAGAAAAATTCTTGAATTTTGTGAATTCAACTCACAACCTTCCAACATTTACTGTCATTTTTTAAAAAAACAAATCAAAACTTGACAAAGAATCTTCACATTTTGCGCATCATAATTCGGCCTCAGATTCTATGATTTCAACCTGCCTTATTCCAATGTCCGTCTGTAATTCTTCGTCTTCAAATTTAATATCATTTCATATCATTTTTCAAATTATCGAAATATAATGCTTCCCAACTCTTCTGGAGAGCCTTTAAAATATAATTACACGTTTTAACTGTTACTTTTTATCTCTCTAATTGTTTCTCTTGAAAGAGCCCAAAGTATATTGAGCTTACTCTCCAGGCTACAGTAGAAGTGACATCTGGTGGATAAAATTCAGCAAATTGCGAGCTCAAACATTTCCTTGTTTCGGATATTTTTATATATAGGAAATGGGCCTATTATTCAGAGCCTTTAATATTATTGTTAAGTTTAGATCAATGTACATCACGTGATCCTAAATAATCAATTGGGAAAGATAACATGTTTAAGATAACACCTGTGTGAGACTTTCCTAGACATTCTCATAAATATCCGTGTGATGATTAGAGATATATATTCATATTAATGAGCACATCGTAAAGAGGCTGCTTTGATACTAAAATTATCTCATTTGTTTACACCAACCAGTCAAAACCTTGAAAACGGGGTAGTATATATGTATTGAGGTCATATATAAAGAAATAATAATCTTATACTTTCTCTGTGGGTTACTATAGAATCATCATCTTATCCTATGTTACCAGACTCTTTGTGTACTTTTAGTGCATTGTAACTATGCTTGTTAATATGAAGTAGTAGTATATAGCTACATCTCATTACAGGATTTGAGAGAGGTTTACTTCAACTTTGACCGAGTACTGACATGTTATATGTATGATCTACATCCGTATAAACACGTGATTAATTAACCATACCTTATTGGAGATACTCTGGAATGTTAAGATGTTATGGTGTCGTGGCTTACTCCTCAACAAGCCCATAAAGCCACATAATCCGCTCTTAAAGCTGCACACTTCACACTTTGAATCGTTTGTTGTCACCGGAAGGAAGTTGCTGTGTGCACTTCACTGTGGACTAGTGATGCCATCTGGTGGATAGAAGTTGTGAGCTTGGAGGCATCGCGCAGCCACGTGGTGGTCAAGTTGGCGTCTCTCTGGAGTGCAGCAAGCGTGACACAAATCTCCTCTGGTCTGTAAAGGTTCACTCTGTTAATTTCGAATTTCCCACTGATTTCCCATGGCTCTAATCACTGAGTTTTTTTTAGCAAATTAGATACTGAAGTTTCACAACACACTATTAAAGACAACACAACTAGCAAGGCTGATTAAAGCGTTGAAGAGAATAGAATGCAAATCAAATATCATCATTTTGATAGGTTTAGTGATTCAATTCCCAACAGCAGTTACCCAATTTGCCCATTGCTTTCTCGTGTTTATTTATTACAATAAAAACTGGAACATGCCAATCAGGGAGGCGTGTAATTATCATAATGAGGATTATGTTGACCTAGGGACACACACACACAATGCATTAAGTTCCCTACAGGAATGGTATGATATATTTAGATAAGATAAACCACCAAATATTAACAGCTCTAATCAGGTCACCAGTCACTCTCGGAAACTGATATACTTATATTTTCAAATGCATTCAAACGTGTCCCTGCAGTTGAAGTGATGTGCCCATGTAGATGGAGGTGGGACATGTGGCTGATTTGTCATAGAGGAAATAATATGTCATGGAATAAGCGTGATCAGAGAGGAAGTGTGACAAGATTGAGCATAAAAAGTTGCTGTGAAAATTAATTAAGTAATTCATGTCCCGCTAGGGTTTTTTTTTACAAAGCCAAAGGGGCTACATGGGTGAGATACAGACACTTGACAGCAACACGAGTGTGAGACAGCTGCACAAGTTGGGAGACAGCTGCAACAGTTAGAGATAGCTGCACAAGTGAGAGATGGCATCCCTTCTCAGCAGAAGGCACTTGATTTGTTAAAAGTATATGTATTGGCCCATTCATGTGATATATCCTATATTATCGCCTCAATCAGTGAGCTTTATGGGGTGTGATTTCCGTATTTACTTTAAATTTGTATCGTTAAGAAAAGAACATAAATATGTAAGGTAAAAGGTCCAAAATCAAAATGAAATAACCATTATTGCAGTCAAAAAAGGTAGTACCATTTGTTCTTTATTTAATCTCTACTTACACACAATACATTGATCCTAGGTAATTGTTAACTTGTGTGAGAAAAAAAAGCATTTGGTCCAAAAAACTTTGTATGCTTGGAGCGCATCGTGTTTGGAGCGCATTGTGCTTGGAGCACGTCAAGTTCTCACTCCATCATCGTTTTCTTTCAGGTGTGAAATATATCAAGCATTCTCGATCCTCCACACTATATCCTTATCGTGGGTTTATGGGCCATTTTACAGTGAGGATATTGTTTAAAAGGCAGTCTCCAGGTATAAATGTCACATAACACTCTAGCCTACTTCTGTGTGGTGTTATCTTTTATATTCTTGTTATTAGCCTTTTGCGCGTCGTCCTCTGCTACCAAATAATTGTGAATAATCCCTCGGTCATACCATGAGAGCAGTTCTTTTTTGTTAGTGTCACATAATCGCCATTATATGAATATTTATCTGCAATGGCGGTATTTGGAGGCAATACAGGCGTATCAGCGAGTGGAACTACTGACCTCGAGGACATCTGTATCACTTGGCGCCAGACGTTCTCTATTGAGGTTCGGTCCTGGTAAAACGCCTGCTAGAGGTCGCTACATTATAAATATCCTGCAATGAGTGGAAGGATGGCCCTGCACACATTCCACGTGTCCCATCGGAATGATAAAGATACGTGCTCACTTCATTTAGTATGGATAACACCGCGATTCTCAGTAGCAACGTCTCATGGTCTCCCCTATAGGTTAACTCCACGCCGAGGGGACAGCCATCCATAAGCCATACACCTCTCAGCATTAGATCATTGCCTACCTGCAAATGCCAGTGAATAAATAAACACTTGTTCCAAGTGTTTTCTTTGATCATTCTCAAATTAAGTATATGTAAATGCAGATTTAAAAAGGCAAATCAATATCACAGCCAGTTGACAATTTTTTTAAAACTTGGTTATGAAATGACCTTGAAGAAGTTCTTATGTGGGGGAAAGTAACATGGAAAGGTTGGCGTTTGTGGAAAAGTATTAGACACTAATAACTGTCCCAAATTGAGAGAGTAAACCACCTCGCAGGTGCCCGTATGTTTTGGCCGGAATTCCGGCGCTACATCACTGGAAATATGTGGTCGTTGTTTTGAGTTTCCCTGTTTTATATTTACGTGTAAAGCAATCAAAGCGATCCTCCAATAATTAGTGACATTATTCGCCCGCTGCACAAACCCATTTCAACGAGAGGTCCTTGATTGTCCATGATAGTGTGCTTTTCACTATACAAGGTGACACTGAAATGATCTAAAATGATTTATGAAAATATCCAGTACAATGCTTGTGTCTCAGAGGTGTGATTTCTGTATTTAATTTCAACATTTTGCCTGCATCCAAATTTCGAAATATAGATTGTACCTATCCCAGATGCTACAATTCATCTATCCTATACACATTCCCGCAAACATCATTCACCCTGAGTCAATCAGATCGGTATATTATCAACAAAATAAACAATATTTTCAAATCTACATAATGTGGAATTGAACAATGAATGTTGACCATATCAGCCACGATGGAAATCAAAACTCAAATGTCAACTCTATGTGAATACTCGTATGGTGAAAAGCAAACTTATTCTGGAAATTTTGAAACTTTCAAGCATTTTACTTGTATTTTCCCATTTTGTAGTGTTAGAGGATAAAAAAAATGATAATCTGCATATCTCGTGTTGGTTTATTGTATGTTACTATTTATGTTCCGTCCATTCTAAAAACGGGAAATCATGTAGATCGTGTAGATTTTTTAACTGCCATTCAAAAGCACATTAATGGTCATACATGCTAGAAATATAGCGATAACCTAGAAAGTAAACAACAATACAAAGTATATAGTATACCAAAAAATATTTATTGTATGAAGCAAATAACATAAACTATCAAATTTAATTAATTCTTTTCATTTACTTTAAAAGGAAAAGGTTTTATTGCGAATAGAGCAATCTTGATTGGCCTGATGCAAAACTACATGATCATGATAAATAAAGAGAAATTCAAATTTTCATTTTTGCCAAAGGATAAATATTATGATGATTCAACACTATCTGATTATATAGACACGAGGGCTGAAGCAGTTTGATAATGTTGTAACCGGTTAATCTGACTTCATTAACCTATTTCTAGCCGGATAACCGTGAGCTATTTGCCATAGGTGAAGCTCTTCCGGTCTCCATACAAATCATGTACCATCTTGTGATAACATGCTGATGGGATACACAGTGATAACATGCTGATGGAATACACAGTGATAACATGCTGATGGAATACACAGTGATAACATGCTGATGGAATAATAATAAATAATAATAAAATTTGTATAGCGCTGATACCAGACAAGTCTGTTCATAGCGCTGAGTTCAGGACATGCATCCTGAAGAGATGAGTTTTCAGCCTACTCTTAAACGAGGAGACTGACGTGCTTGTCCTAATATCAGTAGGCAAGGAATTCCATAGTCGTGGGCCTACAGATGAAAAGGCCCTGTCACCAATTGTCCTTAGCCTGGTTTTAGGTACATGTAGGTGGGTGCCATCATTGGATCTTAGACAGCGTTCACCTTCTTTAATCAGGAGTAGATCCCGTAAGTAAGGCGGAGCCTTACCGTTAAGGGCTTTCCAGGTTAATAGGAGGATTTTAAAATCAATTCTCGCATGAACGGGAAGCCAATGCAGTTCCCTTAATTTTCCTGAAATGTGATCAAATTTCCTGATTTTTCCAACTACCCGTGCTGCAGAGTTTTGGAGGTATTGCAGTTTCCTGATGTCAGTTTTAGGAAGACCTGCCAGAAGACCATTACCATAGTCAAGGGTGGATGTAACAAAAGCATGGGTAAGTGTTACCGCGGTCTTCTCGTCTAGACAATGTCTGATGGCCGCCAGGTTCCTGATGTGATAATAGCCCTTCTGACACATTTTCCTGATCTGGGCCTTCATGTCCATGTTGGAGTCAAATGTGATACCAAGGTCAACCACTGACTGACTAGGAGCAATATCAGAGTCACCCACTCTGATTGTGGATGGGATATTGCTATGGGTGGTAGTACTGTATCTGTCAGTACATATGAGCATCTCTGTCTTTCCATCATTTATCTTCATCTTGTTTGATATGAGGAAATTTCTGACTTCCCTGACACATTCCTCCAATTTGTGTCTGCTCATATCCACATGATGGGGAGAGGCGTGGTCCATAGGGATGTAGATCTGAGTATCATCTGCATAAATATGATAGCTCAGACCATATTTTGCAAGTGTATCAGATAGGGGTGTCATGTAAATGGTGAACAGTATAGGACCCAGGACTGAGCCCTGGGGTACCCCATATTTTAGGGATTTGAGACAGGATCTATGAATCCCCACCTTCACACATTGCTTTCTGTCCATTAGGTATGACCGAATCCAGGAGAGTGCATGACCTGTGACGTTGCATCTATCCCTCAGCCTGTCCAAAAGGATTTCATGGTCAATAGTGTCAAAAGCAGCGGAAAGGTCAAGCAACAACAAGATAACTGCCTTTTTATTGTCAAGGCAGCCCAAGATATCATTTTGCACTTTTAACAAAGCAGTTTCAGTGCTATGATATTCCTTGTAGGCTGATTGAAACTTGTCAGTAAGACCATTCCTTACAAGATGGGGGACTAGTTGGTCTGCAACTGCCCTCTCGGTCAGTTTGGAGACAAATGTTAGGTTGGAAACAGGCCTATAGTTTTTTTCAACCAGTTCCAGACCTAGTTTCTTCAGCAGGGGTGTTATGATGGCTATTTTCATATTTTCCGATACTGCTGATTCCATCAGTGATTTATTTATGATGGAAGTAATTATTGGTAGGAGGTCGTCTAAGAGGTCAAGTAGGAGCCAGGTTGGGATTGGATCCAGGTCACATGACTTCTTTGCTGACCTTTTGACCAGTTTCCGTACGTCATCAATGGTTAGGGGTGTGAACCTCTCCAGACAAGTAGTACTATTGTTTGTAGTGTCACCTGGTGGCGAAATTTGACCGGGTGGAGCATTATCAATGTCCAGGCGGATTCTCTCTATTTTTTCAAGAAAGAATGTGTTGAACTTCTCAGCTTGAGTAATTCCACAGTCAGATTGGGGCATAGGAGTGTCCTTGTTCTTGTGCATGACTGTGTCAATGACTCTAAAAAGCTTTTTGGGGTCATGTTTATTTTCCTCAACTAGGTTGGAAAAATATGATGATTGAGCAGATTTAAGCATTGAGTTGTATTTGTTCCTTTGAGAGTTATACAGCTCCTTGTCAATTTGAGTGCCAGTCTTGCTCATTTTTCTCTCAAGCCTCCTCTTGAGAGATCTTTCCAGCTTTAATTGGTCACTCATCCAAGGTACAGGTTTGCGTTGGGTAACCATGGCAACCTTAATTGGTGCATGTTTGTCCATGAGTGATGTGAGTTCCCTATCATAATAATTTACCATGTCCTCCAGTGATAAATGTTCCCAAGTTGAGTCTCTGTCAGTTAGGGATTTAATGTCCCTTCTTAGGGATTCAAGATCTAATGCCTTGAAATTCCTAAATTTGATAGATTTTTTAGGGGGTTTAGGAGGTACAATATCAAGGTAAATCTTAATCATTTTATGATCAGATAGGTATTCATCTACCAGGTGAGTCTTCATGAGTTTATTTCCCCTAAAGGTCATGATTAGGTCAAGGGTGTTCCCTAACCTATGGGTTGGTTCTTGAACCCATTGTGTTAGATCAAAGGTAGATAGGATGTCATTAAATTTAATGACATCCGGCTTTAAGGGCAGGTTAACATGGAAGTTGTAGTCACCAAGGAAGATGACCTCATGACTAAACGAACCATAATGTGCAACCAATTGGGTGAACTCATCATAGAACTCAGAGTAGGTATATCTATTTCGATCAGATGGTTCAGGTCTGTATATCACCACAAATGTTACCTTTTTTCCCTTCAATGTGATGGATGACTCCATGAGCTCCATGGTGGTGACTACTGGTTGGTTGGCCCTATTGGTTATGAAGGGGAGTTCAGATTTGTATAAAATCCCTAATCCTCCCCCTGTACGACCAATTCTAGGAAAGGACTCAAATTCAAGTGATCCTTCTTTAAGTTCATTTTTGACTTTGTCTGAATTTGAGTCATGCATCCAAGTCTCAGTCATGAACAGGGCATCAAGGTCATGCTCAGTAAAATAATCTTTTACTGGCAGGATCTTGCTAGATATGCTCTGTACATTACAACACCCAATATTTAAAGTTTTCTTCACGTTTCTATTAGGATTTTTAATACGAGAATGCTGTTTGTTTACATTCCGAGGCCTACCACGTGGAGCAGAGCGAGCACGTGTAGTTGAAGCCGGCCCTGAGACGTGATTGGTCGAAACAAAAGGCGGATGTGTATTGCCATTGTTTAAGTTTATGTTTAGACCACGTGTTGCCCCGAGCCGATGTGATTCGGGAGTTTCCGGATCTGATAGACACTGGTATCGATTTGTGGTCGTTCGTGTGTTCTCGTGGCTCCGGAAGTTGTGGTTCGGGTATTTCCGTAGAGCGCCACGTTGTACGCTACCACGAGGAAGGGATGCACAGCTCGAAGCAGACGGCATCCCCCAATTTGAACAATTTGAAGGATCACCACATGACATACGTGAGTATCTATTAGAAAATGATGGAATAATGTGTGTAGCAGGATGTAGTTCCTGTAAATTGATATTTTCCATCTTCAGAATGCTAATTTTGGCTGTTTTGATGGTGTTTTTGAGGTGCTCGCCGGCACCATGTACAGATAACAACGTGTCATAGCTGATAGACTGTTGGGTCTCAATTGTGAGTTTATGTTGGCATGGAAATAATTCAATATTTCTGTTCAAAATTACCTTAGCTGCGTTCTTAAAGGGAGAACTGCAGAGAAGTTTTATTTGAGATGGGGCGATAAGATAGAAATTTATATTTGCTAACGACCCACGTGTTTTGAGACTGTGTTCATGCATATTGCAAAGGATAAGATAGTTTGAGGAAAAACCCATAGGGGGCAGTCTAAGCTGTCCTTTAATATTCTTATCATTTTTAACAATGGTTTTATAACATGAACATATACAAACAAAGTTATGATTGTGGAAGAACACTTTATTTATATCAACATTATCATCATGACACAATGCCGGCCAGTACCTTCACTTGCATGAATTAATGATTTTAAAGACTTCTTTACGTGCCTTTCGAGTAGCTTCATTGCTACCACTAATGTTCACAAAATTTAAAGTCTCTCCTTTTGTAGTTCGTTCTTTGACGATCTCAATGGAAGCACGAGTAGTTGCCTTAAGACGACGGACGGTGGCGCCACCTTTGCCAATGATAGCACCAGCCGCCTCCTTGGAGATAAAAATCCTATCGTCTTTGTTCCCCCTCGTTCTCTTCAAGGAAGAGGAAGAAGAGGAGGAAGAAGAGGCGGCAGAGGAAGAGGAGCGAGAAGAGGACGACCTGGACGTGGATGCCCTACTCCTCTCCTCTGTCGCCGAGGAACTGTCGCCATCTTCATCAGACAGGAGCGTTGCTGAAGATGGCTTGTCAGTTGCAGGTACTTTCATTGGGATCGTCAGGTCGTTGATGCTTGTGGTGATCGTGGATATCGCCGCATCTAAGAGTGTGCCGTCTGCTTCTAGGGTAGCGTTTAGGGCGCCACCGAAGGTAGAAATAGCGTGGTAGCTATACCCACTCAAGGAGAAATTACGAAGCCGGCTGCAGAAAACGATCCAGTTTCGTCTACATGTTGCATCAATGAGAGGCGGTGGGGAGAGCACAGAAACCGTTGGCCCCTTCGACCTAATGATGCCGACGAGATGAATGAAACGTTTGTACGCATCTTCACCATTCCCTCCGCCTCTCAGCTCGGACGTGTCTGGCAGGATTACGACGTGGTCAGCTGCCGGGATGCGATCCGAGCGGTGCGCTAGGAAATGGAGGCCCTCTGCCGAAGATTTCATGCGGCAGTCAGCTCGAACCAACCCGGAGGAGATGTCATCTTGGCGACCATCCTTCGGAAGCACCACCAACATGTACGGCAACACTGGATCGGATGCAGCCGGCTCAACAGCGGCTGCAGTCGTCACGGACGAAGGCTGGTCAACGAAGGACTGGATCACTTCGTCCCTCTCATGGATCGTCTGCAACGCAGTCGCCAGCTCAGTCGCCATCACCTGGTTATCAGCTTGAGCGGTGGCCAGGTCAGCCTGTAGCCCCTCAATCACGGAGCTCAACCTCGTCACCTCAGCGTTAGCGGCATTAGACGTCGCTAGCAGACGATCATACGAGGACTGGAGCACATCGTATGCCGCCTCCACAGTCCTCGTAACTGGAACAGGTCGTTCAGCGTCAGCAGAAGAGGCACTAACGTCACCAGATCTGCGACTACGGGTCTGCTTAGCAGGACCATTAGAATCACGTGATGCCATGATATCAATGTTGAAGCTGGCGTTAGACGTAGGAAATTACTTCTTCACGGTCTGTGTTCAATCAGAGACTGAATGACTATGAACAGTTGTGTGCGCTATTTAAGCGAAACGTCTGACACGGATTATTGGTCAATGCTGGTAGGTAATCCAATAATTTGTGGATTAATTTATAGACTTTTGATAAGATTCTGTTCAATATGTTCAATTTCAAACGCTCAGGGAGTACTGTGTATATGCGGGTCAGATTAACTTGTTATTCTGCCACGTAGTATATTTAATACAGAAATATATAAATGTAACACAATTTTGAGAGTTTGTCTTGTTAATTAATGTTTAGTAGTATTGAACAAGATATTTAATACCTCAGTTGTCAGTTTCGAACAAGCTAGAGATATGTTGTTCTTTTCTGTTAGGGGGCGCTGAGGCCAGCTAACTAAAAGATTTAACGGTAGAGGCGCTGTGAGCCACCCGTCAAGAAAAGCTATATATAGCACTATTATTAGAAATTTTAGCAGAGTTTTGGGGTATTTTTGCTATAAATTTCTTTAGGCAGTAAATACCTGGGGGTAAAATGCAAGAAAGGGCTATTTGTATGGCCGCTTGCAATTTAGTTGGTTTGAACAGTGGGTGGAGCAGGTAGCGAGTACTCTGTTATTCCACCGTCGGAACAAGTCCGAAAAAACACTGTATAATGGTTTAATATACCGAATTTGCTTCTAAAAGAGACTGAAGTGAGTTCAGACACTTATAGCGTGCAGATTAGATTGGTATATGTACCTATGAATAGGTATATTGCAAGAAAGAACCACTTACGTAGTTGCTTGCAAATGTGTATTGGACAGCGGGTGGTGCGTCACAACAAGAAAAAATGGCTGGTAGTAGCCCCTTGTTTGTGTATCAACAACCACCGTCGGAACAAGTCCGAAAAACACTGTAATTTCAAAAATATGTCGCTGATGGGTCTGAAGGTAATTCTAGACACCAGAAGCAACAAGTTTTATGAATACAGAGGATATAAGGTATCAGACCAAGCACTCGACACTGGCAGCAAAGAGTGGATACTCGTGAGCGCGGTGCCTCGCAAAGACAACACAGTATGATCCCGCCCTCGCGAGCGGATTTCCAATCAAAACTGCCGTCAGAGCTTGCAAAAAGTCTGATATCAGATAGACCTTTGTATAGACCGGGTTCTCTGCGAGAAAGTGAGGCGGTAGACTAGCAATAGACTCCAGAAAATCGACCAAGAAAGACGATTTTATCGGAGCTCAAATGAAAGCCGCCATTCCACTCTCAACGCATGCGCAGAACCAGAACACAGTGATAACATGCTGATGAGATACACAGTGATAACATGCTGATGGAATACACAGTGATAACATGCTGATGAGATACACAGTGATAACATGCTGATGGAATACACAGTGATAACATGCTGATGGAATACACAGTGATAACATGCTGATGAGATACACAGTGATAACATGCTGATGAGATACACAGTGATAACATGCTGATGGGATACACAGTGATAACATGCTGATGAGATACACAGTGATAACATGCTGATGGAATACACAGTGATAACATGCTGATGAGATACACAGTGATAACATGCTGATGAGATACACAGTGATAACATGCTGATGGAATACACAGTGATAACATGCTGATGAGATACACAGTGATAACATGCTGATGAGATACACAGTGATAACATGCTGATGAGATACACAGTGATAACATGCTGATGGAATACACAGTGATAACATGCTGATGAGATACACAGTGATAACATGCTGATGGAATACACAGTGATAACATGCTGATGGAATACACAGTGATAACATGCTGATGAGATACACAGTGATAACATGCTGATGGAATACACAGTGATAACATGCTGATGGAATACACAGTGATAACATGCTGATGGAATACACAGTGATAACATGCTGATGAGATACACAGTGATAACATGCTGATGGAATACACAGTGATAACATGCTGATGAGATACACAGTGATAACATGCTGATGAGATACACAGTGATAACATGCTGATGGAATACACAGTGATAACATGCTGATGAGATACACAGTGATAACATGCTGATGAGATACACAGTGATAACATGCTGATGAGATACACAGTGATAACATGCTGATGGAATACACAGTGATAACATGCTGATGAGATACACAGTGATAACATGCTGATGGAATACACAGTGATAACATGCTGATGGAATACACAGTGATAACATGCTGATGAGATACACAGTGATAACATGCTGATGGAATACACAGTGATAACATGCTGATGGAATACACAGTGATAACATGCTGATGAGATACACAGTGATAACATGCTGATGAGATACACAGTGATAACATTCTGATGAGATACACAGTGATAACATGCTGATGGAATACACAGTGATAACATGCTGATGGAATACACAGTGATAACATGCTGATGAGATACACAGTGATAACATGCTGATGAGATACACAGTGATAACATGCTGATTGGATACACAGTGATAACATGCTGATGAGATACACAGTGATAACATGCTGATGGAATACACAGTGATAACATGCTGATGAAATACACAGTGATAACATGCTGATGGAATACACAGTGATAACATGCTGATGAGATACACAGTGATAACATGCTGATGAGATACACAGTGATAACATGCTGATGGAATACACAGTGATAACATGCTGATGAGATACACAGTGATAACATGCTGATGGAATACACAGTGATAACATGCTGATGGAATACACAGTGATAACATGCTGATGGAATACACAGTGATAACATGCTGATGAGATACACAGTGATAACATGCTGATGGAATACACAGTGATAACATGCTGATGGAATACACAGTGATAACATGCTGATGGAATACACAGTGATAACATGCTGATGAGATACACAGTGATAACATGCTGATGGAATACACAGTGATAACATGCTGATGAGATACACAGTGATAACATGCTGATGGAATACACAGTGATAACATGCTGATGAGATACACAGTGATAACATGCTGATGGAATACACAGTGATAACATGCTGATGAGATACACAGTGATAACATGCTGATGAGATACACAGTGATAACATGCTGATGGAATACACAGTGATAACATGCTGATGGAATACACAGTGATAACATGCTGATGGAATACACAGTGATAACATGCTGATGAGATACACAGTGATAACATGCTGATGAGATACACAGTGATAACATGCTGATGGAATACACAGTGATAACATGCTGATGGAATACACAGTGATAACATGCTGATGAGATACACAGAGGATGTTATGTGGGATGTTTTTACTCTCCTCATCTTAATCCTATATATTTTGGGAGTTAAGGCTTTCAAGAAATCAGAGTTTTTAAGCACTTTTTCCATACATGATATAAATGTTTATACCAATACAAGTTGTGGTCAAATGTTATTATCCATCATATTTCCCTTTTCTGCGCCACTTGAAAGTAGAGGAGTCTTCTGCTAAAATCTAAATGATCTATTGAATACTTTGTCAAAAGACTTTGCTTAGCTGACCAGTGAACAAGTGCAAACACCTGTTTCGTAGATAATGGGGCACCCTTAGATTGGGACACTGGGATGATATCACTTACAGAGGCGCGCCTGTTTGTCCATAAGTGTTTGTCTATTGTTACAGACCTAACATCCTTACGGACCACATAGTGGTTATAATGTAGGATATAGAGTACTGCACAGTACTTGGCACTTTCAGCAAAACACAAAAGTCATAGCAGGTGTGTTTTTGTTGTTACTAGGGAAATAGCTTTTTGTATCACAGGTTCCTAACCACATATCATTTAGACATATCCAAAATCTCTAAAACTGCCTGTGACCTGTAAAATTGCATGTAAATTTGATGATAAGCATGTACCCTACTTATGTGCAAAAACTTATCAAGCATGCTTGAAAAACAAAAGATACTGTCATATCGCGTCACAGAAAACATTCATTTGATCGGTTACAGTCACGGGTGGTAAATAGAAAATCTTATCCTTTTAACAGGCTTATAGATACCTGAGGTATATTTCCTTGGAAAGACGTCTTTAAAGACACATAAGGCATAATTTTGTCAGTCACATTTTTCCACATATGATTTTATTTTCACACATTTTCCACACTGTTTTCAGATATCAGATAAGGTTGAAGCATTACAGGAGTGTATTGTGGGTGAGCACCCAGACCAGGTCCCAGGGCCAGGCAGACCAGTGAGTGTGCCCCAGCGCTGTGCCGTTCAGGGACATTGCCACGTATCCCCTATGCCGCAGATAGGCCATCATTCCGGTAAGTTTCACCATATCCTCACTGGTCTCATCTGAGTAGTAGTAAATCTCTCTCATCATCTCCCACTCCATGAATACATAGGGAATGTAGGTAGTATTAAACAGGTGGTCAGCATGCTGGAGGGCTTTGTGCTCATGTCCTTGAATGTCTATTTTCATTATGGCTTTTTTGAATGACAAAAAGGTCACTATGTCATCAAGCAATATAATTTTAGAAAGCTCACACGCTTTGGTGTTATCGCAAGTGTTTTTTCTACCAACCCTAATATCGCCTTGATTAAAGGGGTGCAATTTCAAATATATCTCCCCCCTCTTGTCTGAGATACTGTTCTGTAAGCATCTTATACGGCTTTGCAAGTTGCCGATTTCTGCAGCTCTCTGTAACCTTTTCAGGTTCTCAGAGAATGGTTCAACTGCGAGAACTCTGTGGCCCATATTTGCGACCACGAGACTATATTGACCTATATTAGCTCCAAGGTCAATGAATCCAAGGTCAGGATCATTTCTAAGGAGGTTTTGTATTTTAAGTAATATATGTTTTTCCCAGACACCATTTTTGCGAATATCTGCAGATATAAACCTGTCCTTGTTGTTGCTATAGATACAGATTGGAGTAGGTGGGATGACGGCATTAAGGACGGTACACTCCATAGCATCACTGTCATTATCTCCCGTGGAGTTAATCCTCACATTTTTCATCACAAAGGTGGCGCTGTTCCCCTTTATCCAGGACATGGGGAAAATGATACCAAGAAAGCAGAGAAACAGCACTACGAGTCCAACCGCCCTGACCACGTGTAGGTTCATGACACCACCTGCACTGTGTGGCTGAGCTGTGATCATATATACATACTGCCTTCAGTCAGGATATCTCATACACACCATATCTCACACATGATATATCTCAATATAAACCCATGGACATCACCAATCACATATCGCTATCTTCCAAGTAGTTGGGATCTTATTCATGAAATGCGTTAACCATTATCAACTTCACGGGATAAATGTCGAGCAGAAATTCCTGTTAATCGTGTATGTTTAATATAATTAACAGAAATATTAATGAATATTCATAAATTTTAATTCATATTTTATTGCGCCAGTCATAGTTGTGTCCTCAGGGTGTGGAGTGAGGATTAGATTGGTGCGTGCGTAATTATCTATGCTAAACTATTCCCAAGGTTGAAGCTATTATTATAATATTTGTTTTAAACAGTCCTCTATCATAGCACAATAGGAAAAATAATTCTACTAAGCTTGTGACTGAAATGCACTGATATACTCAAATAGAAGAGTCTGAGAGATCTATTCTGTGAATCGTGAAACATTCTATTCTGCCAAATCTTTCACATAATATTTCACCACTTATGAAAGATATATGACAAAAGACAGTGTGATAATAATAATCATGATAATTTTTATCTGATTTGATCTGCTATGAATTAAGTGCCAAAATGAATTATGTCACAATGATCTGCTATGAATCAAGTGCAGTATGTCACAATGATCTGTTATGAATCAAGTGCAGTATATCACAATGATCTGCTATGAATCAAGTGCAGTATGTCACAATGATCTGCTATGAATCAAGTGCAGTATATCACAATGATCTGCTATGAATCAAGTGCAGTATGTCACAATGATCTGCTATGAATCAAGTGCAGTATGTCACAATGATCTGCTATGAATCAAGTGCAGTATGTCACAATGATCTGCTATGAATCAAGTGCAGTATGTCACAATGATCTGCTATGAATCAAGTGCAGTATGTCACAATGATCTGCTATGAATCAAGTGCAGTATGTCACAATGATCTGCCCTAAACCTTTTTGCAGATAGCAGTAATAATTGTCAACACAGTTTTTTTTTTCACTTTTCAATTCATTGTCCTCTGGTAACGCCTGTTATAATGCTTATATTGTCTTTTCGATTTGAGGTGATAAACAGGCAAATCCATCATGAATCATGACCTTAGCTGTTTAATATGGATTGCCAGTAATAAAATGGGTTATCCCCGGAAGTCAGGGTTATCCCCGGAAGTCAGGGTTATCCCCGGAAGTCAGGGTTGTCACAGGAAGTCAGGGTTATCCCCGGAAGTCAGGGTTATCCCCGGAAGTCTGGGTTATCCCCGGAAGTCAGGGTTATCCCCGGAAGTCAGGGTTGTCACAGGAAGTCAGGGTTATCCCCGGAAGTCAGGGTTATCCCCGGAAGTCAGGGTTATCACAGGAAGTCAGGGTTATCACAGGAAGTCAGGAGCGCTGTGATGGACCCACACCACGTCCCAGGGCCACCGTTGCCAGGAGTGTGGACTAAGAACAGTCCCTGAACCTGTCATGGACCTCACGCTGTACCCTCTCTTCACAAAGAACTTAATCATATCAATAGTTTTACTTTTATCCCGAGAATGGTGACTATCAGATATGTAAAATTCTCTCACCATTCCCCATTCCATGAATATATAAGGAATGGACAAGGTGTCAAACAGCTTGCTGGCATGCTGGAAGGCCCTGTGTTCATATCCCTGGACGTCTATCTTCAGGATGGCCTTTCTGAATGTGACATAGGGCAGTATATCATCCAGAAGGATGAGCTTCACTCTCTCGTAGGTCAGAGTGTTGCCGTATTTCGCCCTGGTTATCCTTGTGTCGCCCTGGTTATTCTCATGTTGCTTTATCCTTGACAAACCTCTTGTGTCTGATATACCATTTTTCAAAACCATGATACTTTGACTCAGGTTTCCAAGATGAATTGCCTTTTCAAATCTCCTAAGGTTTTCAGAGAACGGTTCGACAGCGAGGACCCTGTGACCCATATTTGCCATTACCAGACTATATTCTCCAATATTGGCGCCAAGGTCAATGAAGCCAAGGTCAGCGTCGGTGCTTATAAGGCTCTGAGCAGTCTTAATGATGCCGGCTTCCCACACCCCAACCACTCTGATGAGGGCAGATATATGTACATCTCTAGTGTCACTGTGGAGACAGACCCAAGTGGAGGGAAGCACGCCGTGCAGAATAACACACTCCACGTCCTCCCCTCCCGAGTCTCTCAGCGGGTACGGCTCCACGTACAGGTCAGGTTCCTCCGTCCCGTATTGGAGAACTACTTCTGGTTTAATTGTCACGTTTATGATTTCAGATCTCTGGCTCGTCAAGATGATTTTCTGACAAACTGAACTTGCATACTGGTGCTGGAAGATGGCGAGAAAAATTCCTGGTACAAAGAAACACATCAACAGGACAAATGTTATCTTAATCATATAAATAAACCACATTTTGTGCAACCAATCTCTTCATGTAACTTTGTATTACAAGATGTATGCTCCCCTGAAGGCTTCTTCACACCTTACATCACCAAGTGTCAAGGAACCATCATTGCCACAGGCAGAGTAAAATAGCAGTGTGTTCACTTTGAAATTAACATGTACATATCTGATTAATCCTAACCATATGCATAAACAGAGAATAGTGAAAACTGAACTTTCTATTTATACCTTGTGTGTGAGTGTGGGACATTAACTTTAATTGACATCCTTCTAATTTGATGGTTAATATGTAACATAAAAACCAATGACTACATGATCTGTTTTATAGGTTCACTAGGGTCAAGGGCATAAGCTCTGAGTTGCCTAATTTATGTGCGTGCATCTATCATCTGTCTGTATTTACTGTGAACGTTGTTCAGTGTCTAAGCTGGACATACCAGCGGTCACCTGGTGCACACGCAGTGCACTGTCTCCAAGCGTTTGTCTTCTTGGGCATGCGCAGATCAGAGAATTAGAGGGTGGACAAACTGTCTTATTGCATGACATCTGTTTTATTCTCAACGATCGGCTGTATCAACGACCGACTTTTTCTGCATATCACCGGGCCAAAGAAAGACCTGCCGCCAGGACTCAATGCCCAACTGAACCAAATGAACCACGTCCCACTCCTTGTCACAGATAAAAAGCTGTGAAGGAATTAAAAAAAGAGATAAATATGCCAATCAAGAGATTTGGGGATATGATAAAAACAAATCTATGTTTACAACTTTATTTTAAAGGATACATGCCCAATTTCTTGAAGTTACAGCACCAGATTTCTAAAACCCAATTTAGGAACTCGATGACACATGTGTAGACATCTGTCCTGCATACCAATCTTATGGCCATTCAGACAAACAGTTCAAATAAGCAATTGACTTCCTGGTTTGCTTCCTGCTTCAATTATTTATAGACACGTGACAGGAGCGCCTGGACACATTTAACATACTATCATGTCTGAGTACATTTAATTACAGATAAAACAGCCATCAAAATTAGTATTATTCAAGTTTAATATCTTTGTCACTGTCACTTTCTTTGTAATGATATCATTTTTCGATTTCAGACTAATGTGTGGTTCCAAGATGTTTGAGAACAAGTCTGAGGTGAATCTTTTGTCTTATATGCAAGCATCTGCATGTCTACATTGGAGATCGTAATTTATAATCGTCTGATGAAAATGAAATCCACCCCAAATAAAATCAGAGGGATATCCAAAATGTTATGTTTCACAGAAAGAAGGTAAACGATGTGATGTATGAGAATATATGTATATATATAGGAGCATCTATATGACATAGGTAGCTACTATCACATAAGTAGCTACTATCAGAGTACCAAAGTAAAGTTTTCATGAGATTACGGAGGTCGCAGGCAGTTTGACAGAGATTTGGGGTTTAAATGATATGTGGTCATGAAACTGTGATAAACAAGCTATCTCCCTGACATTAACCAAAATACACCTGACATGATTATTCTGTTAACAGTTGTGGTCTGTAAAGGTGTTGTTACATGTTAGGCCTGTACCAATAGACAATTTATGAATAAGCAGGCCTCTGTACGCCAAATCAGCGTCCCATAGCCTACTGTTACCAAATCTTTACTGAGCAGGTGTTTACACTGGATCACTGGTCAGCAAAGTTTGCTCAATGGAAGATTTGTATTTTATCAGAAAACTCGTCTACCTTCAAATGGCATAGAAATGTATATAGGAGAACTATGATGGGTAATAACAAATGATCACAAAGTTTGCGAAATATAAACATCGATATTATTATTATTAGCTTTGAAGATTGGCTTTGTGTCATCAGCAAACTTAAGGACCAAAGTCTCCACAGCAGTGTCAATGTCGTTCACAAAAATCAAGAAAAGTACCGGCCCCAAGACCGAACCCTGGGGAACTCCACTGGTGACTGGCAGCCAGGCGGACTAACTACCGCTTACTACAACTCGTTGCTGTCTGTCACCAAACCAGTTCTGGATCCAACGCCAGACTTACTCATCGATCCCATGGGCTTTCACCTTGGTCATCAACCTCAGTTATGGGACCTTATCAAAGGCTTTCTGGAAGGCCAGGAAAATAATATCAACTGGAAGGCCTGTGTCGGTGTACTGTGTGACCTTCCCCAGGAATTGCAGCAAGTTTGTAAGGCATGATGGTTTCCCCGGGAATCCATGCTGGGAGGGTTTGAGCAAATTGTGACTTCTCAGGTGGTTCACTAAAGCGTCCCTTATGATTGACTCCATCAGTTTGCATATCTGAGGTGTATAATTGACGGGGACACTCTTCGTCCTCTCCCCATAGGGACTCGTCATGAAGTCAAATATGCCGGTATAAAGTAATCATAGCGGATGATCCAAACAAAGTTGAAAAATAGATTTTTACTACTTTTGTTTTCACATGAGTCCGGGCAAATAAAGGACGATAAAAGCACATCTCCTGTGTTCATTATACTGCGCTAAACTAGTGGAAACATCAATTAAAATATTATGATTATATCTACCCCTGTCGTGTTAATTGAATTTTACGCTTCAAAGTGGTATGACAAATGTATGATAAATTATAAATGCCGATATCGCGCGCCACAACAGAGCGATGTATAGGGACGGCTCCCTATCCTCTGTGTGTCCTCAGTTCATGACAGCCGGCCTTCAAAAGGGAAATATGATGGTTCAAACAGACCATACAGTATGATCGGGAACAGGGATATAATAGTAGGCCCGAGGCAGTACATATCGTGACATGGACAAATCAAAATTGATGCTGACAAAATATTGTAACTGGTGAATGCTGCACTGTAAAAAGTAACTGTATAATATCAGCAACCTTTGCTGTAAATTAACAGCATATTTACCATAACAGCTATTTTTGGAGTGTATGCATATATTCTACTTTTTATTCCAGACTAATCGTGAGTTTTAAGTAGACCTATTCCCTGGTCAATGACATTTTTTCAGATATTTTCATTGCCTTGCGCAAGGTACATATTACAAAACAGAGGTCCAATGACTAACTGTACTTGGTCTATCTTCTGCCCTTCTCCCAGGGGGACTACTTTATATTTTGCTATCTCGATCTATCAGAAATATGTCTTTATAAAAGACCCATGTTTACAGCTATAATTGGCATTGGCTGTCTTAAAGCTGTCCCAACAAAAAATACTCTTAATTTGAACATGCAATATACAAACATGCATATTGTGGCACAAAAATGCACGCAGATGAAAAAAATCCTCAAAATATCAGAATTCTTACCAATAATTTGTATGTGAAGACAATTCTATTCACACCCATTACAATTTTTTTTTCAAATAAATCTTTCTTGTTTATCAGGTCTCTGAAAAAAATACATGGACATTAAAAGCCTTAGTTGTAGTTTAGAATGACTTAACTTTACCCCTAACTTTATATGTAATTCTCATTTACCTCTTAGGGCCTCATATATATATATATATATATATATATATATTTATATATATATATATATATATATATATATATATATATATATATATATATATGACATAACCTGAAATGTACTTTTTAATTATGTATAATAATACCTTGTATGTGTGCCAGATGTTAAGTGCTATTACATAACACTGACGACTCTTTTAGTGTCATGAGTAATTATTTAAGTTGCTCAACTGGGTCTGATTAATTGTATCAAAATAATCACTTGACGAATAATAAAATAAAAGAGAGTAGTGCCCTTATTGGGTGTTCTTAATGTATGGGAATCTATGGGCATTTTGGCGAAAAACCACAATGAGTTAGGTCCCAACAAGCCAAGTGAATTAAGGCGAAGTGTACAGTGTCCAGAAAGGACCAGTTGAATCTTAAATTGACTGGTATTGTTCAAGTCGTATAAAATATAAATAAATAAATGTAATGTGTTGAAATGGTTTGAAGGTGTTTTGGAAATGATCAAACGACAGTACTCATGATGATAATCATATGTCTCTTTAATAATGTATTGTAAATATTATTATTTTATTGCTCATTATGAAAACACATATCACAGTAGTTCAAGTTAGAATTGATAACTGTGTAAACCAATATAAACCTTTGTATTGTTCTTTAAAATGTGTTGCTAATGTCAGAATAGCTATGGTGTGCTCCTAAAAATATTATCCGATTTCAGAATAAGAATTCTAATTTTATCATTCAAGACCATTTGAATATGGTGTTTCCTGACAAAAAAAAAGAACTTTGATAAAACGTAAAGTTATATTTAGTTCTACTCAATCGGCTGAACTTGAATTTTTAGTAAATTACTACTGTAATCTTAAAACGAAACAGAATTCTTTATTCATAATTATACAAATCAAAATCTATGCCATATACTCTTGTAATATTATGAATTATAACTTTATCAACCTCTTTATAGTATGCGTCATAGATACTGTCTGTAATATTGGCTGTTTTGGTGGAGGATGGACCATGTTGTTTCTCTACATAGTCCACCTGGCTTCTGTGGTTGGCAAGTTTGTGCATAAGATATGAGATATCTTCATCATACGTTTCAAGTTTCCCAATGAAGTCATAATCCATAATACACGGCTTGCAGGTGTCATAGTAAGTCTTCCAGTGCTCGTTAACTGGTAATCCCATCATCCCTTTATCGGACACATAGTGCAAAAACTCACCAAACTTAACATCGTGTGCACGTTTCAACGACTCTTCGCTTGGATTTTTCCTGTAATGTTTGATAATTTGTCTGCCATGATAATTGCGGAATTCCTTATTATTTTGTTCTAAGCGGTCCCTGAAGGCTGACAACAAGCGCTTCAATGGATGCCTCACAAACATGGCCTTGAAATAAGATGACATTCTCCACTCTATTTCGGTGGCATTATAAGAGTTGAGTTTTCTCAGCCCATGTTTTTTAAGTGAGTTTTCATCATTTACATCCAGATCTTGGGTGTAGTTGATGGATATATTTTGATGGGAGTACAGTACCAATGTTTTTTTCGTCACTGTGGAAGCCACCTTGAAAATAACACAATACATGAACTTCTTCTCGTCGTTGACAAGGATCATATCCAGACCAGTCTTTGCCCTGATGACGTCATTCTTCTTGTACACCTGATGCATTTTATAAAATGTTCCGTAAGGCTTTTCTCCATGTGAAATATTCGCGCAGACATTATTCACACGACGCCGTCTCTCCTGCATCCGGTTTTCAGGACTCCAACTTGTGTGTTTTGTTGCAATGTGGTCGTCTTTTCTGACATTATCTGGAATATGAATTCAACGTTTAAATGCATCAAAAGAACTATTTAGATATATCCTGCTGAATTAACTCTTTCCTCGCTCACCAGAGTGATTAACAACACAAGAATTGGTAATATGAAAGAGTCTCAATAACCTTGCTCTTGGCTGATGTCAATATGAGTAACCTTCCCCTCCTTACCAAGTCTTAGCATGGATAGAAAGTTCCGGAAAGATCTATGGAAGATAATGCTCATAACCCTCTGCCCAATGGAGAGTGGATCTTACTTCACATTTGAGATATATTTGTGAGCTAGACATTTTCAGATTAGAATCTTTAACACTGCTGATATGAGGAGGACCTTCCGGGACCTCCTGACTGTTTTTACGGTACTAGCATTTGATAATTACATTTTGTCATTCACCGCCTTTTACAACTTATCCAACTCTAAATTATTGAAATCACATGAAGTCTTATTTTCTATTTTGCAATAGTGGAATGCAACTTCTGTACATATCAATGCAATATGAAGCTTTAGGTTAGAGCATATCTATTAAGGATTCAAGCAGTGTATATCAGACATCTCAATATTTTTGCCTTAGACATTAAATGAGCATGCACATTGTATTTCCTCTCCAATATTTCATACGGATTTACTTTCTCCCACAGCTATAAAATAAATACTTTTGTCAATGAAATTCACTGTCCTAGATATGTTCCTAAGTTTATTTATGCATAACTTCCTTACCTGGAAGGAGACAGAGCCAACATACCACCAACATCACTGAAAATATAACCGTCAACTTCTTGGCTGGTGTCATTTTGCTTGGTCATGTCTAGAATTAGCCAAACATATGTGAGTATATATCCGGGCTATGGTATGACGCTCAAGTGACTCCCTCTGTTGTGATTATATTTAGTAAAGCTTTAGCAATCAATACATATCAATTGAGCTGTGATGCGGAGGACATCACAGTAGAGTAATGTCATTAAGAGTGACTCATGTTCTCCCTCATCCCCACGTAGCCAGGTAACCAGGTGAGACCTACCTGTGGAATGTGTGTGATCACAACATATGAATTAAATCAGATAAACATGACCCTCATATTTTAGGGGTCAACACAACACTATGTATAAATATATATTTGTTCATATCTACATCAAACCACCGAGCATCTGATAACTGTTAAAGGCCAAGTCATAACACTGGTGGCCGCATCAAACAGGGAATATACGTTATAGAAATGCACACAACTGAAGGATAGATATATATTATCATCTCAAACGTCATATATTTAATGCAAGGTGCAAGCTTATATCTTATTTCTTCTTTTAAACCATTATATAAGATGGCAAGTGCATGCCACAATTAAGAAGCAAAAGTAGTTAGTTACATGCTAAGGACTGCCTTAGTTTGTAAACCTACGTTGTTTTCAGTCATTTGAATGTTAGCTCCAAACATTGTTAATGAGAGAATTCGTGTGTGAATGACGCGTCCTGCTCAATTGTCTCTGATTTATTAAAGTGTAACAAAGGTTCTCACGAACAGAGAATTGATATTATATTGGAGCATGTATGAGTAGAAACAAGGTAATGTCATAGCAACTCATTGACATATTTATATAAAAATATGTGTAGTCTTGTTGTGTTATAATATATGTAAACAGGAAACATTCATATTGCCCCATTTTCATTGAGTTCATTTCGACATGTTACAGCCTTTTTTCGCACCAAACATCATGCATGATCATGGAAAATTATGGGAACAAATAAACTAAAAAATCCTATTTTCACCGTACGATGCCACCGACAGCCCAAGATAATCTTAAGATATGCCAAGGGACACTGCCAGTAGCCTGCCGTGTACTTTCAGATGATGTTTGATGAGAAGACTTCGTGGAAATGCTGGCAACTATTATGTTCCAACAAAAAGTTCCTGATGACACGGACAACGTCTTTAAAATGTGCAATCGTGCCCGGTGATCTTCCGGTACCTTCACGGCTTGTTAAAAAAACAAACATCAGCCGGGCATCTTTACTGAAATCTGAGAGCAATTTATTATTGCGCTCAGCTGAAATCGACGCAAATGCGACTGGGGTATAAATTATGGGTTCTTCAAATATGACTTTGTGGTTAAACTAATGACACGAAGAAATAATCAATTTTCAGAAAAAATGGTGGAATAAATAAACATGATTATATATGTCAGTGTCCCTTCCTTAGATTGATTTATTTATTTATTTATTTATTTATTTATTTATTTATTTATTTATTTATTTATTTATTTATTTATTTATTTATTTATTTATTTATTTATTTATTTATTTATTTATTTATTTATTTATTTATTTATTTATTTATTTATTTATTTATTTATTTATTTATTTATTTATTTATTTATTTATTTATTTATTTATTTATTTATTTATTTATTTATTTATTTATTTATTTATTTATTTATTTGTTTGTTTGTTTGTTTGTTTGTTTGTTTGTTTGTTTGTTTGTTTGTTTGTTTGTTTGTTTGTTTGTTTGTTTGTTTGTTTGTTTGTTTGTTTGTTTGTTTGTTTGTTTGTTTGTTTGTTTGTTTGTTTGTTTGTTTGTTTGTTTGTTTGTTTGTTTGCATCTCCAATATCTCTATCTTAGGATTACCTTAACTTTTCATCTGCAATAAGTTATTGATGAAATGTATTGGAAAATCACAAAGTAAACTTGGAATTCAGCATTATAAAGTTGACTTTAATGGAAAAAGTCATGTTGAACAAAATTCTAAATCAAGGTATGGAGCTTTACAGTTGACATCCAAATTATATTTTTGGAATTGCAGATTGATGCTCTTAAAAGGCTCTGAAAAAGAGCAACTCTCATTTCTTGTGCAGCTTTCATGTTGCTCACGATATGGGAGAAAACGGACGCTTATATATACTCATATCTTAACAGAGCAAATATATATAACTTCTTTTGAGATCATGGTATTTTCAAGACGAATAGAATAAGCCAGTCTGTCAAAACGTAGGTAGCATGATATGGTTTCATAGTCCATGTTTACTACTATTTCCCTCAAAGATGTTATTTGTGAAACTACGACAAATGTGTTCCTCGTGCAGTGTAGCCACAGAGAGAGGAGCAATTGTTGCTTATGGAAAATGTGCTGGCTTTCTTATCTCTTCAACATATGCTGTAGCAAAATATGGTTGGCTTACACTAGAAATAGAAGGAGACAGTAGTCCATATTTAGAGCATCATGGGACATATGTTTGTGAAATATTTAATTTCAAACAATTGTTAAAAGATATGGAAATTCAATGTAAAAATGGTCTGTCACAAACCTTTTGCATAAAAACACTACTAGATGGCCTGTGTTACCCTGACAGACACCTCTTTACTTTGGAAAAGCTTATCTCAAAAGGCAACCCAGTATGGGGGATTAACAGCTCGAATAAGGTTGAGTCGGCGAGTGCATTCACGTATATTGTTCAGGACAAAGATATTTGACATTTTAGGAGCCAAGCTATGAAAGCCTTTGAAAACAAAATTCTAAAAAGTAGGTCGAAAAATGCATTTGTGTTTCAAAAGATCCTAACATACAATTTAATTTAATATAATTGAACATTGCATTTTATATTGAGATGTGGATTAAAACTAAACGTTGTGTGAGCATCCATGCTATGAGTGACGTAAGCAATAATGAAAGGTTTGGTGTGACAGAGTCGCCCCCTGATGGTGATTGTCACATTGTGTGAGCATCCATGCTATGAGTGACGTAAGCAATAATGAGAGGTTTGGTGTGGCAGAGTCGCCCCCTGATGGTGATTGTCACATTGTGTGAGCATCCATGCTATGAGTGACGTAAGCAATAATGAGAGGTTTGGTGTGGCAGAGTCGCCCCCTGATGGTGATTGTCACATTGTGTGAGCATCCATGCTATGAGTGACGTAAGCAATAATGAGAGGTTTGGTGTGGCAGAGTCGCCCCCTGATGGTGATTGTCACATTGTGTGAGCATCCATGCTATGAGTGACGTAAGCAATAATGAGAGGTTTGGTGTGACAGAGTCGCCCCCTGATGGTGATTGTCACAGGAACACACATCACAGTATGATAACACCACAATTCACCTGAAACTTGTGACACAAAACACATGTAGCATTGGCTTAAATTTCACAACTGTTTCGTTTGTGTAAATTTAAATGTCATCACTGGGGAATAGGAGACTTCTCTCCTGGTTTGGTAATTAGCCGATCCACCATTTGAATGGAGTTATAACGGGGGAATAATTGAGATAACACAGCGTCTCTCTGTCTTTTATGGCTCCATATGTCAACAATGGAATTTATGTGGAAGTAAACCACTTTGCTTTGATTACCGCTGAAGTATCGAATTATTTCCATTGGACATCTCGTTCATGGTATAGCTCCACCTTTAATATATGTTCAAAAGTTCGAGAAGGTTTGTGTTAACATTTGTTAATTTCCTTTTCAAGAAAATACCAACACATGCACAGCTTATTCATATATTATGGCCATCTACCGGCGTATGTTGGTACTTGGAAAGTGATGTCTTTGCAAAGTATAGGCAATCCTCTTATTACTTGTAACAGCATAGGCATCAAAACGATGCTTTACGCCCTTGTAATACCAATAGCTTTTTCAGTCTTGTTCAGTCAGTTCCGACGACCTTTACCTCCCTTCAAAGATGCGCACATATCTGATAGACGTTTGCCGAGTTGTTCTTGTAGTATCATCCAGTCAGGTGAAAGCTTCACCTCGGCGGTCAGCAAGTATCTCAGCCTCTGGAATAATATGTGGAATCTACTTCCTTGAAACGGAACGGAATTAAACATTTTCAAATTTTAGTTTTGCCTGATAGCAATTGTTTGATTACAGCCATCCACTCTTAAATATCCAATAAAACGGTTCAGTTTATTGGGTTTGAAAAAGAGACATATTATAAAATTTGGCTGAGATATTTAAACACAGAACTTCAGCTTGTTTCCAATCTCTGTTTTAAATTTCTCTGAATATCGGGTCAAGGGTTATGATTACTCACAAGATTTGAATTTGATGTTAAATTTGAACAAGCGGCGCTGGTTACAACAAACAACTCTGTGTTTTCTGCAATTTCAATCAGTAAATTAATTGAAAGTTTCTTAGTGGAAATTGCCCCCATGTACTAATCAAATAGATATCAATTGTTGAGCAGAATCCGAAGTTTGTACCAGCGGAGCGTCCTCTGTCGGTCGCCTCTGTCATTGTCTCTTGATACACGCCGCGCCCCTTCTTGTCTGCGCGACGCACCTATTGTTCTTCAGAGGGCATTGTCTCTGCTGCCAAGGTTACGCTACTGTATTATCACGTGACTTCCATCCTCGTTTGGACTGTCTCCAGGAAACTCTTCATACGACAACACTCCAAAGCGACAACAGGAGTAAATCAGTAATATATATTCAGATCCATATAGTAATCATCTCAGGCAGACACAATGGAGGACAATCTGGGGACGCTGGGGCAGCGCATACTGCCAACTTGCATAGATTTTGACATTGACGAGATCTACAGGAGCTGGGAAGATAAGCCCTTAAATTTCCCGGATAGTGGCATTCAAAATGCCCACATGGAAGGGCCGTCAGATAAACCATCAGATGAGCGACCATGTAAGCCATCAGATGAGCGACCATATAAGCCATCAGATGAGCGATCATGTAAGCCATCAGATGAGCGATCATGTAAGCCATCAGATGATCTCAGGCGCGATAAGCCGGAAGAGAAGGAGAAGGCTCCAAAGAGGCGCAGTAAGAACAAAAAGGGAAGAATGAAGATTGCAAAACAGAAACAAAGCATCAAAGAAAGTTCCAATATTCTGGATGTACTGCCTCCCCTGAGACAAGCCCCCTTTACCAGTAACAACTCACAGGTATGCTAACTACACACCCCTTTACCGGCACCCCGTCCAACTCACAGGTATGCTAACTACACGCCCCTTTACCGGCACCCCGCCCAACTCACAGGTATGCTAACTACACGCCCCTTTACCGGCACCCCGCCCAACTCACAGGTATGCTAACTACACCCCCTGAGACAAGCCCCCTTTACCAGTGACGGCATCACCCCGCCCAACTCACAGGTATGCTAACTACACACCCCTTTACCGGCACCCCGTCCAACTCACAGGTATGCTAACTACACACCCCTTTACCGGCACCCCGCCCAACTCACAGGTATGCTAACTACACACCCCTTTACCGGCACCCCGCCCAACTCACAGGTATGCTAACTACACCCCCTGAGACAAGCCCCCTTTACCAGTGACGGCAGCACCCCGCCCAACTCACAGGTATGCTAACTACACACCCCTTTACCAGCACCCCGTCCAACTCACAGGTGTGCTAACTACATGCCCTGAGACAAGCTCCCTTTACCAGTGACGGCAGCACCCCGCCCAACTCACAGGTATGCTAACTACACCCCCTGAGAAACGCCCCCTTTACCAGCACCCTGTCCAACTCACAGGTATGCTAACTACACGCCCTGAGACACGCCCCCTTTACCAGCACCCTGTCCAACTCACAGGTATGCTAACTACACCCCCTGAGAAACGCCCCCTTTACCAGCACCCTGTCCAACTCACAGGTATGCTAACTACACGCCCTGAGACAAGCCCCCTTTACCAGCACCCCGTATGCTAACTACACACCCTGAGAGACACCTTGTTACCAGCATACATCCAACACATTGCTAACCACGTACCCATAAAACATTCTCCCCTCAACCCGTCCAAGTCACAGGTGTGTTTGCAACCGCCCCTCCAGACTTCCCCATAAGCACTATAACCCACGATTTCTTTGTTTATTAAGGAGTGTACCTCAAGGATTGTACTTTTGACGTACTTCTCAGTATATAAAGGGGGATCTGCATATAGTGGCACAGTCCTGGTGATATGAAGAATTAAGATTTGAAACCAATAGTCTTCTTGTTAAGATCCGCGGTTAAACCACCATCTACTTTTCGAATTATATAGTTTTCATTAGCTTTTCGAATAATATATTTTCATTGAATTACTGATGATAGAAGCGATGTATCACTTGTCCATCATGATAATCCTATGACCTTAATGGGTGAGGCCTATCTGTTGCTCAGGTCCCCGCTCTGGGCGGTAAGGAAGATGACATGTTCCCAGTCAGATCCGTAAAGAAAGGTAAGTATCAAAAGACACGCATTCCTTTCTCACCTTTTCCCCTGAATTGTAAATCCTGAAACATTATATTGACAATTTCTTACTTACTTCTCAATATTCCGCCATAAGTTTAATATTTACACCCTGGCCTTATTGAAGAGCGTATATGCCAGGGAAAGCGATATCTTAATAGCAAACATATTGAACAATGATCTAGTATTTGATAATTTGACAGGCACCAATGGTATCGCCTGGACCCTGGGGTGTGACCTCGCCACGGAGATGAGACCCCAGAGCCCTCTCAGCATTCACAGAAAGAAAAGCCCCGACGACATCAGGAAGGTCATTGAGAGAAAGGCGAGGGCGGCCGAATTCAACAAGTTTTTGCAGAACATGAGAAGGGACACGAAACGTGTTGAACAAATCAATCATGTCAACAAGGTGATTGCTGTTAGACGTTTTCTAGAAATGTCCATAAAATGTGAACCTCCAAGTTTATATGACATGATAATATCGATACCAGGTTATGTCTGTTCGCAGCTGGATTGAAACCTGGAACCCCTGAGTTTCAAGCCTAATACTCTACCCATTAAGTTATTTCGGCCTGTCTAAGATATTTCAGTGTTCAAAATCTTCAAATAAATTGTCTATCTGATGATTAGATTTAAGAAATCCGACTTTGAAATATCAAGTTCATATTATCACTGTAGTTTCAAAACGATATACTTCTCGTTACAGGTGAAGGAGCATGCTGAGGAGCTGGCCAATGACAAGGCGGAGAATGCTCGCCAGAACCTCAAGAGAAAAATGGAAAAGGCCCGCTACAACCTGTCACGTATGCGGATGCAAGACTACATGTTTCAGAATGCCATCGTGGAGACAGGAGTAGGTTCCTATATAGTATCTTATATTTAATTATTTCGACACATTATTAAATTTATCTATTTGCACATTTGATCTGAACTGATTCTCTGATAGAGGGACGCGGCCGGGGAGGAGGTCGCCCGGAGTCACAGGGAAGGTCCCGCCGCTACGATCGCCGCCAGGAAACACTGGCTCAGCAAGGAACACAAAATCCTCCAAAACGTCGCCCAGAAGAGGAAAGAAGAGGAGAGATTTGAACTTGTGGGTATTAGATATGCCGTGAAACGTAAACTCATGTCAGACAAACAATAAGTAGGAATAGATCCAAGTGCCGTAAGACTATTCTAAAGTTATGCAATAAGTCGCTGAATACTTCATGGATCAAACTTTAAACTATATTTGTTCTTCTCTGAGAATTTACATTCTGTTCTAGGCTCTGAAGAAGATTCAGGAAGAAAGAAAACAAAACCCAATGGAAACATCATTGGAGGTGGGTGGCATGCGGTGAATGACGACAAGGCACATATGCACAGAATGACCTCGTAGGTGACAGGCAGCTACATAGGTGGCAGACAGCTACACAGGTGACAGACAGATACACTGGTGACAGGCAGATGCACAGGTGACACACAGCTACACAGGTGACAGGAAGCTACACAGGCGACAGGCAGCTACACAGTCGACAGGCAGATGCACGGGTGACAGGCAGCTACACAGGTGACACACAGCTACACAGGTGACAGGCAGATGTACAGGCGACAGGCAGCTACACAGGCGACAGGCAGATGCACGGGTGACAGGCAGCTACACAGGTGACACACAGCTACACAGGTGACAGGCAGATGTACAGGCGACAGGCAGCTACACAGGCGACAGGCAGCTATACAGGCGACAGGCAGATACATAGGTGACAGGCAGATGCCCAGGCGACAGGCAGCTACACAGGCGACAGGAGCGACAGGCAGCTACACAGGCGACAGGCAGCTACACAGGCGACAGGCAGATGCACAGGTGACAGACAGCTACATAGGTGACAGACAGCTACACAGGTGACAGGCAGATGCCCAGGCGACAGGCAGCTACACAGGCGACAGGAGCGACAGGCAGCTACACAGGCGACAGGCAGCTACACAGGCGACAGGCAGATGCACAGGTGACAGACAGCTACACAGGTGACAGGCAACTGCACAGGTGACAGGCAGCTACACAGGCGACAGGCAGCTACACAGGCGACAGGCAGCTACACAGGTGACAGGTAGCTACACAGGTGACACACAGCTACACAGGTGACAGGCAGCTACAGTGCAGATAGATGTTTGTCTCTTTGCATGTGTACTGCATGACACACGCCGTCGGCCTGTGTGTCACCTGCATGTCGCCTGTGTGTCACCTGCATGTCGCCTGTGTGTCACCTGCAGCAAACGTGCTTGCCTCGCAATTTCATCAAGCTATAACGACCAGAAATCTCACATAAGTATAGAACATACGTCCAACATAACCGTTTTTCTCCTGTTCTCACGATGTCAGAAATGCTATTTTTCTCTAAGTGTATTTTGGTAGAAATATGGTGGTAGAACTACAAAACAACTTTTCCGACAGCGTTCACAAATACGTTTCTTTTTTCGAGGAGAAATTTTACTACGTCTACACGTTATACACACATCTTTTACTCACGATTTGATTGACATGTGAAAACATTGAAAAAATATCCTTTAATCACACGCTTTCATAAGAGTTAGCCTCAGATTTCAAGGCCTCTGGGTTTTATTTGGTTTTTACACCTATGAATACAAAGGTCCCGTGGTGCCCTTTTATGAAATTTCTAATTTTTTTCACCGTTAACTTCCCTGGGTATTATTACATTCATATTTTGTATTTTATTTGACAAATTTTAATTGAATCACTAGTCGATACTTTCCAGTCAATTTCAAGATTCCAAAATTGAATTTTTTCTCTAATAGTATTCGTTATCGATATATTAAAACTAAAAGTGAAAGTGGCAAGATCAGAATGTAACTATCCAACTGTGTGACAAACAGCCACATGGGCGATAGAAAAGTACACAGGTGACAGACAGTCCCATGGGCGATAGAAAAGTACACAGGTGACAGACATCCACATGGGCGATAGAAAAGTACACAGGTGACAGACATCCACATGGGCGATAGAAAAGTACACAGGTGACAGACATCCACATGGGCGATAGAAAAGTATACAAGTGACAGACAGCCACATGGGCGATAGAAAAGTACACAGGTGACAGACATCCACATGGGCGATAGAAAAGTACACAGGGGACAGACACATGGGCGATAGAAAAGTACACAGGTGACAGACATCCACATGGGCGATAGAAAAGTACACAGGTGACAGACAGCCACATGGGCGATAGAAAAGTACACAGGTGACAGACAGCCACATGGGTGATAGAAAAGTATACAAGTGACAGACAGCCACATGGGCGATAGAAAAGTACACAGGTGACAGACAGCCACATGGGCGATAGAAAAGTATACAAGTGACAGACAGCCACATAGGCGATAGAAAAGTATACAAGTGACAGACAGCCACATAGGCGATAGAAAAGTACACAGGGGACAGACACATGGGCGATAGAAAAGTACACAGGTGACAGACAGCCACATGGGCGATAGAAAAGTACACAGGTGACAGACAGCCACATGGGTGATAGAAAAGTATACAAGTGACAGACAGCCACATAGGCGATAGAAAAGTACACAGGGGACAGACAGCCACATGGGCGATAGAAAAGTACACAGGTGACAGACATCCACATGGGCGATAGAAAAGTACACAGGTGACAGACAGCCACATAGGCGATAGAAAAGTACACAGGTGACAGACAGCCACATGGGCGATAGAAAAGTACACAGGTGACAGACAGCCACATGGGCGATAGAAAAGTACACAGGTGACAGACAGCCACATGGGCGATAGAAAAGTACACAGGTGACAGACAGCCACATGGGTGATAGAAAGGTACACAAGGGACAAACAGTCACACGGGCATTAGAAAAGTACAAAGGTGACAAACAGCCACACGGGCGATAGAAAAGTACAAAGGTGACAGACAGCCACATGGGCGATAGAAAAGTACACAGGTGACAGACAGCCACATGGGTGGCACACAGTAATACTGGATACAAATGACTGGAAACTGATGAACGGCAACCACAAAGATGGCAGGCAACCACATATTAACTATACAGATAAAAGGGGAGCACACGATAGATAGGCATTCAAATTGATAACAGATCTTAAATTGATAATTGATGTAAATGTTAATCGTACCAATATTTTTTAGTATGTTTATTTATTTGTCCTATTACTGCTGTTCATTATTTTAATGTTAATCCTATTGTTATTCATTTGTCCTATTACTGCTGTTCATTATTTTAATGTTAATCCTATTGTTATTCATTTGTCCTATTACTGCTGTTCATCCTTACTTTTAGATACAAATGGAGCGGATGAGAATGCGGCAAGAGTTGGTTGACATAGCTGAACAGGGTATGAGAGACTTTGAGCAGAGGGAGGCAGAGAAGATCGCTAAGACAAAGAACCCTTTCAAGAAGCTATACAGAATCATTCAGAGGTGCCTGAGGAAGCGGCGCGCCCGCAGACATGTTGTCATGTAGAAGCATTGCTTTATTTGAGAGTGGCAGAGATGGTGGGAAAACTGCCGGCTGCACTTAACTTAAATAGCGCACACAAGTTAAGAATCGTATCTCCTAACAACTATTCTCTACGCAATCAAATGTTGACTTATTGATTCATCTGTCTGTTTAAAGATCATTTATTTGTAGCTCATAAAAAGTCATTGATATTTAAATTTCGAAACTTTTGAATAAATTTGTGGATCATACCAAGCTGTTCATTGTTGAATATCATTGTTCACTTACAATAAAATGTGAAAATTGATGGTATATCTGTTGGTATCTAAAACAATGTTAGATTTTCAATGAAAAGACAACAGTTGCCAGACAGCTACAAAGTTGACAGACAGCGACACAGGCAACAAGCATCTACAGGGGAAACAGACAGCTATACAGGTGACAGAGAGCTACATATGTGACGGATAGCTACACAAGTGACAAACAGCTACACAGGTGACAGACAACTACACAGGTGACAGACAGCGACACAGGCAACAAACATCTACACAGGGGACAGACAGCTACACAGGTGACAGACAGCGACACAGGCAACAAACATCTACACAGGGGACAGACAGCTACACAGGTGACAGACAGCGACACAGGCAACAAACATCTACACAGGTGACAGACAGTGACACAGGTGACAGACATCTACATATGTGACAGACAGCAACACAGGTGACAGACAGCGATACAGGAGACAGACAGTGACACAGGTGACGGATAGCTACACAGGTAACAGACAGCTACATATGTGACAGACAGCAACACAGATGACAGAGAGCGACACAGGCATCAAACATCTACACAGGGGACAGACAGCAATAATGATAATGATAATAAAATTTGTATAGCGCTTATACCAGCCAAGTCTGTTCATAGCGCTGGGTCCAGGACGTGCATCCTGAAGAGATGAGTTTTCAGTCTATTCTTAAATGAGGAGACTGAAGTACTGATCCTAATTTCAGTAGGCAAGGAATTCCAAAGTCTAGATACAGGTGACAGACAACGACACAGGCAACAAACATCTACACAGGGGACATACATCTATACAGGTGAAAGACAGCCACACAGGTGACAGACATCTCACGTCTTAAAAATACTATGAGCGCCATATATCTTGGTTATGGACCAATGCCAGCAAAAGAGACAATGATGGGAGATAAGAGTGATGGTAGTATTATTATTGTTAAGATAAGTGTATTCATTACTGATTTTCTCTTGTTCTCACAATGTCCGAAATTCTTTGTTTCTGTTCGGGCTGTTGGTAGTCCTCATGTCTGATAACAACACTGTCTGGGCTGGTGGTAGTTT
Source organism: Amphiduros pacificus (assembly GCA_949316495.1). Lineage (NCBI taxonomy): Eukaryota > Metazoa > Annelida > Polychaeta > Phyllodocida > Hesionidae > Amphiduros > Amphiduros pacificus. The sequence goes on from OX439002.1 coordinate 4,728,980, forward strand.
TAGTGTCTGATAACAACACTGCCTGGGCTGGTGGTAGTCCTCATGTCTGATAACAACACTGCCTGGGCTGGTGGTAGTACTCATGTCTGATAACAACACTGCCTGGGCTGGTGGTAGTCCTCATGTCTGATAACAACACTGCCTGGGCTGGTGGTAGTACTCATGTCTGATAACAACACTGTCTGGGCTGGTGGTAGTTTTAACGTCTGATAACAACACTGCCTGGCCTGGTGGTAGTCCTCATGTCTGATAACAACACTGCCTGGCCTGGTGGTAGTCCTCATGTCTGATAACAACACTGCCTGGGCTGGTGGTAGTTTTAACGTCTGATAACAACACTGTCTGGGCTGGTGGTAGTACTCATGTCTGATAACAACACTGCCTGGGCTGGTGGTAGTTTTAACGTCTGATAACAACACTGCCTGGGCTGGTGGTAGTCCTCATGTCTGATAACAACACTGCCTGGCCTGGTGGTAGTCCTCATGTCTGATAACAACACTGTCTGGGCTGGTGGTAGTATTCATGTCTGATAACAACACTGTCTGGCCTGGTGGTAGTCCTCATGTCTGATAACAACACTGCCTGGCCTGGTGGTAGTCCTCATGTCTGATAACAACACTGCCTGGCCTGGTGGTAGTCCTCATGTCTGATAACAACACTGCCTGGGCTGGTGGTAGTCCTCATGTCTGATAACAACACTGCCTGGGCTGGTGGTAGTATTCATGTCTGATAACAACACTGTCTGTGCTGGTGTTAGTATTAACGTCTGATAACAACACTGCCTGGGCTGGTGGTAGTACTCATGTCTGATAACAACACTGTCTGGGCTGGTGGTAGTTTTAACGTCTGAAAACAACACTGCCTGGGCTGGTGGTAGTACTCATGTCTGATAACAACACTGCCTGGGCTGGTGGTAGTTTTAACGTCTGATAACAACACTGTCTGGGCTGGTGGTAGTACTCATGTCTGATAACAACACTGCCTGGGCTGGTGGTAGTTTTAACGTCTGATAACAACACTGCCTGGGCTGGTGGTAGTCCTCATGTCTGATAACAACACTGTCTGGGCTGGTGGTAGTTTTAGTGTCTGATAACAACACTGCCTGGGCTGGTGGTAGTCCTCATGTCTGATAACAACACTGCCTGGGCTGGTGGTAGTACTCATGTCTGATAACAACACTGTCTGGGCTGGTGGTAGTTTTAACGTCTGAAAACAACACTGCCTGGGCTGGTGGTAGTACTCATGTCTGATAACAACACTGCCTGGGCTGGTGGTAGTTTTAACGTCTGATAACAACACTGTCTGGGCTGGTGGTAGTACTCATGTCTGATAACAACACTGCCTGGGCTGGTGGTAGTTTTAACGTCTGATAACAACACTGCCTGGGCTGGTGGTAGTACTCATGTCTGATAACAACACTGCCTGGGCTGGTGGTAGTTTTAACGTCTGATAACAACACTGTCTGGGCTGGTGGTAGTACTCATGTCTGATAACAACACTGTCTGGGCTGGTGGTAGTTTAAACGTCTGGAAATCAACACAACCTGGGTTAGTGGGTTAGTGGTAGTCCTCATGTCTGATTACTCTATTAATAGGTTAATATATCAGAAAACGCTTTGCCAAAAAAAGATTTAAACCCTGAGGCTCCCACCTTGATATGGCCTGAATGAAGGTTTGTAAGTTCTACAAGTTTGTTCAAGCTATGTAATTACCTGTGTCCTGTATGAAAGAGTTTTTTTTTATTATTGTTTTTTTTCAAAATATATCTGATAAGCAATGTAAACAGTTTTTATTTTTAAGAATAATAAATAACAATCAATATTTGATCTCAATTTTGTTACCTTTCGTCCGATGATGTAGATATTTCTGATTCAGGATAAAATAAAACTGCTTGAGTATTTATCACCAGGGGGCACTCGACGTTGCAGTCATGTTCAGACACTCAGTTGTACATCGCCTTTATTAAGTTTACATCTGTACACATAGATGATGATTAATCTTGGATGAGGTCACGCTTTATCTACACCGTGAGGCTTCTAAATAGATAGCAGATATACTTCATATTTCCATCGTGGTCCATATATATATATCACTTCTCCCATTTTACAATGGAAATCAATCCTTCTCATTCTGGAGACAATTCCTTTAAATGACAAAAAAAACATCTCTCCGCATTTCAACATCGCCAGAAATAGTCACAATATGTTTAAATGTTGATTTGATTCTTAATAAGAACACAATCACCATTCATTGCAAAGTGACTAGCGATCCATGTGCGACCATATACATAATGGAAATTATAATATCTCAGATAGACCAAGCACATAATGGAAATTATAATATCTCAGATAGACCAAATACATAATGGAAATTATAATATCTCAGATAGACAAAGCACATAATGGAAATTATAATATCTCAGATAGACCAAATACATTATGGAAATTATAATATCTCAGATAGACCAAGCACATAATGGAAATTATAATATCTCAGATAGACCAAATACATAATGGAAATTATAATATCTCAGATAGACCAAATACATAATGGAAATTATAATATCTCAGATAGACCAAATACATAATGGAAATTATAATATCTCAGATAGACCAAGCACATGAATCGGAAAATATAATATCTCAGATAGACCAAATACATAATGGAAATTATAATATCTCAGATAGACCAAATACATAATGGAAATTATAATATCTCAGATAGACCAAGCACATAAATCGGAAATTATAATATCTCAGATAGACCAAGCACATAAATCGGAAAATATAATATCTCAGATAGACCAAGCACATAAATCGGAAAATATAATATCTCAGATAGACCAAGCACATAAATCGGAAAATATAATATCTCAGATAGACCAAGCACATACATGTAGATCGGAAATTATAATATCTCAGATAGACCAAGCACATAGATCGGAAAATATAATATCTCAGATAGACCAAGCACATAAATCGGAAATTATAATATCTCAGATAGACCAAGCACACAAATCGGAAATTAAGTATGTCTGCACAGTGAGCCATTATTGCTCTCAGGTATGCAAGACAGGAAACAACTTGTGGCTACAATAGAGGAATGTGTGAATGTTGATGGAAAATATGACCAAATTTGTGTTGAAATGGAGGGTAAAAACAACGATACGATTTGGGGCTCTTGTAAAATAGAACGTAAAAAATAAAGTTTGAGACGAAAATTGTACAATTAAAAATAAATAGACAATATTTCCTTCTCAAAGTCATTAAGCATCCCCTGCTTCTATAGGCCCATGAAGTAACCCACATATCACATAATAGTTTTAATGATGTTTAAAAAATAGTAATATTAAAAACATATAGAATTGTTACATTGAAACAGATGTATGTTCACGGATAGCCTAGTGAACTATACATTTCCAGTGTTTTAAGCAAAGCTGAATTCTCGTCAAATTAAGCCCATAGTATAATTTATGTTACAACCAATTTGGCTTTTATATCCAAGTTGATGAGCATGTAGATTTTATGAAATTTGTTTGAATTTTTGTGCAGATATACTCTCCTTAAAATTGTTTGATTTTTTGTGTAGAAATACTCTCCTTTGCATCGGGCTCAGTACTGAAGAGGCCTAGTAAAGCTGGGTAGTGGAGATACAAAATCATGATTTTCAGATAATTTTTTTGTTTTTTTTGTGTGTGTAGATACAAAGTATATCTCAGATGATTTGGTTTTGATTTGCGATACATAAGTTAATCAATGAATTCAAATTCACCATAGTAACTTTTTCTTGGTTAATAGTTATTCATATTAGACAAATTCGTTCAGTTAAATATATTAATTCATATATCGGCGATAATGCACATAAGACCAAAATCGGGACATCCGGAATGGCATTCCATTTATCTCAGATCTTATCTTTAAGAGAACAATATCTCTACAAAAAAAACTCTATTCAATGAGAAAATGTTTTAATATTTTTTTTAATTTTTAGAATACTCCCCTGTCCTGTGACTTGTTACTTTACCTTTTTCTGTGCCACATCCGTCAGCCATTTTCCTATGACATAGTAATTATCTTTTTCGTGTGACACATCACTTTCTTCTTATAATGTGACATTTTACTTTGCATTTTTGGTGGTATCATTTGAACACAACTTGTCAGTATTGATTGAAAAGGGGAAACATTTTCACCAGACGGCAGCACGGGATCATGCGCCGCAACCACCTGCCTCGCTCCGCCGGTGCGCTCGCTGCCAATGAAAATAAAACCACATGCGAGCGTAGCGGCATTGTTCCTTTGATGGCGAGGCAGTGAACTTCCCCAGTAGTGTGACAGTCCACTGAACCCTGGAAACACGGATACTGAGACAGAAACCCACTCACGAGACACTCAAGTCTTGTCAGCAGTTGAAAATACAGACATTCTGTAGAAATTGTCAGTGGCGGGTGAGAGTAATTATTCGCCCAGTGTGTGCAGCCGATTTGAGTCCAAGCCGTCTCCGGAGCTGGCAAAGGCCAAATATGGCGGAGACTACCAACCCCGAAGGTGCGGAACAGAACGGTGATACCCACCATCCCCGGAACGCCGCCGTGGGCACGTCGGGCCCCACCACCCCGGCCAAGATCATGGCGGACCCCCTCGTCAAGTGTGAGAACGGCCTTCTCGTGGACACTGCCGATAAAGTCAGTCTGAGTACAGAGACACAGACCCTTGTGAACGGCACCCGGGAAAACGGAGTAGATCCAGTGGAGAAGGACTCTGGCCCCGATTCTAAGGTAGGTGCCCCGGACTTGACTCTCTGAGCCCCGGGAACTGCAACAACACTCGCCTTGCATGCCCCTCCCCGCATTAAGATCATTTCAGGTACCCGTGTATTTGTCACAATGTTTTATTTCAGACATGTGTAATAAAACTTCAAGGAGCATTTGGATACATTTTAACAACGCAGTTGGAACAATGTTTGTTAGATCTGTCAAAATCTGTTTACAGTCAGTGATGATACATCCCCACTGATAGCTGGTTGCTAGGGAACACTTTGTCTTGTCAACAATGGAATTCCGATATTAAGATAAATAATGAAAAAAATTGAAATGAAAAAGATGTGATCAACTAAAACAACAATGAATCTAAGCCCATGAAGGTATTTATTCTCTAGAAAATATTTACATAACCATCATTACAATGTATCAATCCCGCATCCAAGTCATTTTAGCTTTCCAGGAATTTTCATCCTTTGATATTGACATGTGTAACAGTTATAACACTCTGGATTGTCAGGAGAAGATCTGAGCCAAAATAACAATAGCCATGATAATGCATGCAGCTCGATTCCCGTTTTTTGCATTTACAACCCTGCCAACAATAAGTGTGAGGAGATATCGGATTGCTCAGCGATGAAAGAAAGTTGTGGTTAGCTGCTAGCTAGAAAGGATTATCGTGTTATTGTGTTTTTTTCCCTTCCTTTTAGCACACTTTTTGATATTGTATATAATTGTAAATACAGTTCAGCGATGGATGGGGTTGTCAATGATGCACCCATCAAACTTAAATATGGTCCCTCCGAGAGGTGCATTCTTTAATGGGAATGGAACCAGTCTACATAGAACACACGCAGAAGGCAGCATATTTGGGCCACCAAATTTGGGCCGCCAAGCGTAATTGTTTGGGGATAAGTGTTGCATGCCTAGAAGTAATGAAGCAAATTCTAATATTTCTTGGCCATGTTCACCGATGTAGTAAAAATAGAACAAGGCAGTTATGGTCAGTGTGGTCATGTGAAGGCTGTAAACCCCCTTGACAAGCCCCTCCTTATCTTATCTCACCAGCTGTATAGAACACTCACAATGTTTACATAATGGCATGACTTACAAGGCCCACACATGTCTGAATGCAGTGGTCCACGGCACAAAGAGAACAGGGGGTGAGGGGCAGGATGCCTTCAACCCTGCCTCGGCTGCTCTCGGGCAAATCAAGCTATTTGGCACAGGGCACAGATCGATAGTTCCCAGCTCCAACCCAGCATAGGACATTCCTGTGATGTGCCCCAAAGCCAAGATTTCATGAGATCCACTTGTGCACTTCATTTATTCATCACAGTTTTGGACGGCGGCAGATAACAGAAACCTCCCCCACTGATGTAGTTACCAGACATCAAAAAAAAAAAAAAACTGTTTGAAAGATAAAGATATAGTTCTAAGAATCCTGCTTGGATTTCAGTATGTACCAGGGAAGACAATAATGCACCATTTGTTTGCTGGTTTCACCCTGTTACACCAATCTTGCCCCAAATTTCCATTCACAGGTGGTCCACAACTTTGACAATCTTCCACTCTCTAATTTGTCACAACCCTCATGGGGGTGGTAAAAACAATCTTTTTAAAAGACGTCAAAATAGAGCCAATATGAAGTCGACAAATCATATGTCCGGGCATAGAGTATTGGCGTTGTTAGCTAAGTATAGGTATATTGCACACGGAGATGCACCGTCCTACCGTCATTAAGTGCACAGATCATAGTTGACCAAATCATTCCTTGCAGCCAGATAAAAAAAACCTGGCAACGCATGCCATAGACAAAGCCTGCCATTGTTAGATGAGTCAGCCTGCAATTGAAATGCCCCTGACCGAGGTTCAACTGAATGCAATTCCCATATAAAATTCCCTCCTGTATTTGCTGTAGTTTATGATGCCAAGGTTTTGTCCATGAGGATTGATATTTCCATTTGTCAGGATATATGTTGTGATATTAATAGGCAAAATTAAGAATTTTGGCTTGGCTCACTTCTACCATTTTAATGAGAAAAAAAGCAAATTTTTCATTTCTGTGAATGAGATGAAACATTGTCAAGTGAGTGTTTGACTGCTGTGTTGTGGCAGGCAACCTGTATGTGGCAGAAACATTGTGCATGAGATTGAGATAATTCCGTTTTTCCTGTAAGCAAATGGCATGTCATAATTTCATGCTGAAATAGATGGTGTAATATTACGAAAAAGTGGAGTGGTGCATGGCAGTGATGCACACTGGGTAATGAGCTGCCGTCACATGAGGCAGGAGCACGTTGCATGCTGGGAAATCTGACATTGTTACCCTCCCATCATCCTGCACAAATCCTCCCTCTATATGGCATATATTTAATGCAACTTTAAAAAAAATGCCTTTGTACTAATGTTAGAATCATTGTGATTGCTGAACTGTGAACTCGGCTATTTCATGGAACTGCTGCGAAGTGGAAATGGACCTGTTAGATTTAATGCAATTACATTTCATAGCTTTCCATTGTATGCAGTGAGTCAAGGTTAAATAAGCCACAAAGAAAAAATATTAATAGAACGGAAGAAATCAATATTATCGTCAATGACCAAAATTATTGCAGGCAATTTAATGCAAACAATACCAAAAATTGTGATTCATCCTTATGTATGCATGACCTAGAATATTGATGCCATATTCAATTGATAACCTAGAAAATTACTGCCATACTTATCAGATGACCTAGAAAATTGTTACCATACTTGGTACAGGACGGAAAATATTGGAAATTTATGTTAATAAATGACCTGCAATATTTTTTGTGATGTCATAATGGTGGTTTACTCTTGTGGTTCAAAGCAGTGATCTACTTTCAGATAATCTGCAAAATTTAAATTGTGTAGTATTCTATGATAGCAGCGGGTTGGGGGATTTGGCCAGAGGGATGTGTAGAGATAACTAGATTATCATCGCTGGCCGAGGGAGGCATAGATTCTATATCAAATAGTCAGAGCCATAAGCCTTTGTAAGCCACGACCTGATTCCATTTGCTGATGCAGACAAGTATATTCCTGGTAAAGAAATGGAGCATTGAGTACACATACACTGACTGCGAGTTGATCCCGGCCAAATATAAGCAAATAAACCAGCATTGACAGGTCATTATGACACTCACCATAATCACATAATTGTGTGAGGGCCTTTGTTGGTGTGGTGACCGTTACGGTCGGTTATACCACTCTATTGTCTGCCGTGTTGCACAATAGCACACAATCCTTGGGTCATTTCTACTCCACTCTGATCACTAGCTCAGCGATATATGATAAATCTCCTTTTTGTTTTAATAAATTACTGAAAATGCTTAATTTCTGTTAATATTTGCTGAAGTATGTGTCATAACCAAGATTCAGATAAACATAACTATTTCTTATATTTTGTTATTATCAAATCCAACATGGACATCAAAGAACCAATCCAAAGGACGTAAATAGTAGAAGTAAATATAGGTCGACTTTGAATGGGGTTTGTGGAAGCTCTCCTTAACATTCAAGATGTACTTGGTCAAGTAATAAGTTGAGCTGTTACAACAACTCAAGAGCAATCACATGAAAAAGGATCAAAGCCAAGTAGATTTGGCCTAATTGTGAATTATGGATTAGGAATTAGTTCTAAGCAGGCATATTGTTTCTCAAGATATCTCAACTCTAGTTTTGTCCTGATATGTTTGCAAACTATCTGTCTTCATCGATTTTACCTCAACTTGGATTGGGTGTGGTTTTGGTAAATATGATGCAGGTTTCAACCAGAATAACGAGAGAGAGACCAGGACTGGAGGGAAAGGGAACCACCAGGGATATATGGCACGTGAAGGGTTAGTGGATTACACCCAAGTTTGTACAGGGAATTTATGGTATTTTGCTTGTAGTGCTAATTGGATTGACTGGGCTGGAGACACAACAAGCATTTCCTAACTAATGTATTCTAATCAATTGCCTTGCTTACACACTCAATATTCGCATGTTGAACAGAGCCCTGCTTTTATGTGGATTATTTTTTAGAATAACAGTTAAGATCTAAATCGTTGAAGCAGATGTTGATTGTTATTATCGTAGGGACTCCCGAGGTGGAGGTAAAAAAGTTTAGTTAAATTGCTTCTACACAAATTGCCTGTGTTACGAAGAATGATTGTTATCCCACAAAAGTTCCCTAGCTGAGGTACGAGCATGTCTGGCTCCGTGGATAAGAAACTTGTTCCCAACTGGCCATGTGTCGTTGAAAGGCATGCCATGCAAGGATAAGCTGCACACTCCGCCAGAGTCAAAGTATGTTTATACATGTAGTGCATGCTTTCACAAAGACTCAGGCTGATCTGATCAGTTGTAATTCGATGATAAGGGATCAAAGCTGGCTTTTTGGCGTGTAATCGCACTTGTCAGCCAGGTGGTAATATGCTAAGGTTGGGAGCAATGAGTCCATGTTGACATTGGTATGCATGTATGAGGTCTGCGATATGGGATCAGCTGGTCAGTGCAAACACTACGGACCCTCAATGCTTGTTGACACTCGTACACGTTTGTGACTTGTAAATGTTGTATTCTTTACAATTTGAAAGACAGACGTTTAACTCAATGCAGGTTAGCAAACAGTAAGTTGAATACTGAGGCGTTTGAGAATGTTTATATCAACCTATTCGAATCAAGTTGACAAATAGTCAGGGGCAGGAAAGTTGTTGACTTTTGCGTAAGTTTTGTTAGTATGCCATATAAATTCTTCAGAAAAAAATGATAGTCGCTCTGCCAGTTACAAATCATAAATATGTGCTGAGTGAATAGACGAAGCTGGCACAGGTATGCCACTGCAATCAGCCCCAGGTATGCCACTGCAATCAGGCCCAGGTATGCCACTGCAATCAGACCCAGGTATGCCACTGCAATCAGACCCAGGTATGCCACTGCAATCAGACCCAGGTATGCCACTGCAATCAGACCCAGGTATGCCACTGCAATCAGCCCCAGGTATGCCACTGCAATCAGGCCCAGGTATGCCACTGCAATCAGGCCCAGGTATGCCACTGCAATCAGGCCCAGGTATGCCACTGCAATCAGGCACAGGTATGCCACTGCAATCAGGCCCAGGTATGCCACTGCAATCAGACCCAGGTATGCCACTGCAATCAGACCCAGGTATGCCACTGCAATCAGACCCAGCTCAGAGAGGAAGTAATTCTGTATGATAAGGTAACTCCTGATATATGCTGAGATAAACATCTCAATAAATAGTGTTTATTACAAGGCAGGCAGAGTTCCCATGGAGATTCATGATTTGGACATTGAATATTTGATGATGTATCCGTTTGCCTATGATATATGGTCAGATAGGTTAGGATTGGGATGTCAATGTTAGCATTAATTAGCACACGCACATAGAGCCAACCAGTCAGTCAGTGACGGACAGGCTTACGCATATCCACTGATATAATGTAGCACCATCGGGTCCCCTATCATGACATCCACTTCAAAGTCACATCAGCTTGATAACATGTTAGTATCAGTCTTTTATGGAATACAGATATGTCTCTTATCAGTGGAAATCTGACCAGAGATATTTGACAACACTTGTTTGATGGTTTGTCTGTTGCCATTGTAATTACAAGTGCCCTTATGTGTCACATACAGATAGCCATTCAAACCACAAGAAAAATGCTTGCTTATTATATGAAATATATAAACAAGACCTTCAAGTCTGGCCTGTTATTTCAACTGTGAGGCATTAAGAAGGCCTATGCGGGTACAACCAGCATATTTTGCCCGCCTCTTTAGCCCGAGAAGACCTTGAGTGGATTGTAGTAACAACCCTTGCCATTGTTACCACACAGAGAGAGGTATGTTTTATACCAAGTTTTTGATAGACTATCACAGTAGATCAGCATTAAAGCATGGAGCAAAGATCTCCCTCCCTGGCAGGAGGGCACCACTGTCTCCTTTCCAAGTTATTGACCTCATAAAATGAACATTCTCCAGGCCGGTGTGTTTTGGTTGCGGTTCAGCGACACACTACCTGGCTTAAAGGTAATTTTGTTTAGGAGTTGACAGGTGAAATTTGGTGAAAACTTTTTATTTTGTGTCGTAAACAGATGGTTACCCATGCACGGCAAAGTGGAGCCGAGTGTGTACTTTATCCTCCATCATCTTGTTAATCATGATTATTTCATCGTGTGCTACAGAAACACGCATCAATTATACACTTGCACTTGAATTATTTATATATTTACATATAAAATGAGATAGTAAGTATGTAATTTGATAGAATAGCAATGGTATAATATAGTTCCGGTGGGTAAACTGTAGGACAAGTTTGAATTGATAAACATGATGATATCACGTTGTTTGGGGGGGCCAGCTTTCAGTACATTACAGTTGATGTGGCTTTTAGGAGGTTCTCTGGAGATATTCAAAACTTGCTGAAATCGATCGCAAGCACTAAAATAAATGAAAGTGGCTATTGTATGGTTAAAATGGAGGTATCAGGGGTCAGAGGCTCGCCTCATGCCTACCAGATCCGAATGAATTAAATGGGAATTTGGGCAAGGGTGGTGAGTGGGCTGGAGTCCGCCCGGGACCGACAGGCGCCCTATCCTGAATATTGAAGCTCCAGCCATGAGTAATGGAGGTAATGGCTGAACCAGGGAGAATTGAGTAATTCTAGCCTACTCCTGGAAAAAGTAGACAGAGGGCCCATCCATTTAATGCCTTCTCCCTTGGGACGAGAGATCCTGTGATCCACGGGGACTGATCCCTCAACGTGGCGCATGTCATAATCATTTATTGAGCAGAAGGGTGCGGAGGCAGTGGAGGGATAGGTCCATTGTTGTGGGGGACACAGCAGCAATTGGCAGGCAGCTTGGCATTGGGCTCTCAAGTATACATCTCCGGGAACTCCAGCACTGTGGCAATAAAACATCACACCACCATCTCTGTCACTTTGGGAATTATATTAGTAGGCATGAGGTCATCCAAATTTGTGCATTTTATTCATAATCATATCCATAAACAGTGAGATCTCATCATGTGACACGTCGTGTGGGATGTGGGTGCAGATCAACTTCTGTCAGTGTTATCTTTATTACTTAGAATTATGGCACTTTCAGGACAAAAAAAATATATTCAAGGTCTAATACAAGAAAAACATTGCTGCAAATGATTTTTGGTGAATGTCAGTGCTGTTAGATAGGAGACGAGGGTGATGATAGGATTTTATTTTAATGTTTTGAAGGTAGTGTTGGGATTTGATGTTGTTATGTGGCCATATGGAGGTGTGGAGTTGACTGTCTGGCTGAGCAGTTCCTCCTTGAAATCCGCTGAGATTGGCTCCCTTAGAACAATAGCATTGTTATAGATATGCAGAGATGCCTCGGGGACATGAGCAGTGTCTTCCAGCAACTCGCATCCCCAAGCTCATTTGACTTTAAACTTCTTGTTGGAATCGACATTTTATCGACTGTTTTAGTGCCATGTTTGTCATCTCTATATATACCATTATGCTCTCCTTTTTGGAAGTCAATCTTTTGATTGGCTTATGGGGGATCATACATTATTTGCTCAGATATTCAGGCAGCAGATATGGGAAGTACGATTTTTATGTCACCAATCAGAACTAGGTCACTGCTCAAACACTGATCTGACCAACACAGAACATATATAGTTTATTTGTCCATCCTTCTTACTATCATGTCTGAAAACAAATTAATTTACTTTCACTTTCACTTTCCCTTGGTGAGCAACCATTCTCTCTCCATTAAATGTAAGGTATTGCAAATATTTACCCCTAAGAGGAATATTATTTGTTTTGAGCATGGATCCAAGCATCTTTGGTCGGGCTGGTGCTTCCCACATTATTATCCTTGGCTCTGTATTCTTGGTTCTTCTAATAATTCTTGTTATGTTATAACATTAATAAGCCAGTGAAGTTAGGAGATCAAACACAGTCCGACACATATTGCTAAGACAGATGGTCTGTGATCTTAATATATAAAGTAGGCCTCACCATGCAGATGGAGATTATACAGGAATTGTGGTCTGTATTTAATAAATCTATCACAGACAATAATTACCATTTCTAGATTATAAGTGTTAGTATTAACAAAGTCTTAGAGTACAGTATTAAAATGTCATTTTGAGCATTTGCAGTGAAATAAGAACGGATTAAAATGACAAAGCCGTATTTGAGTTGACAAGTTCCTGGATCCCTGTGGGGATTATATTCATTAGGCTAATTGACATGCTAATAGATGCAAATTTATGCACATAACAATGAGTACTCTTCAATACTCCTAGTGATGCATGATTCAGCTTTCATTGAGAGTGACTTGTCAAGTGTATAATAATGTTACCTTATTTCACGTTTAAGCAGTCATTATCACCATTCTTCTACCATCTCTTCTCAGTTTGCATGGTTTTGTTTTAGATTTTATGAATTTTAAATCTGACACCAGTGATTTGAAATTTTAGTATAATCATTAATTGTATCCAACTTTGCCTTTATTCTTCCTTCGGTTAACAACAACAACATTCACGACAGACAAGTGACAAATTGTGTTTTTGAGAAAATGCTTTTAAAGCATTTGAATTGTGTCGTTAGTGTGAAGAAAAAAGTGCTGTTAATGTTGCCATGTGTATTTTCTTGGAGACTCAGCCTTTTACTTGGAAATTAGGCTTCAATTTGAGGAATGTCACGACATGGCAGCGAGGGGAATATTGCTGCCAGGATAATTCTCGTGTTCGACTGATGCATTATCAGTGTCTAAGGAAATGTCTCGATGGCATAGATCCCAGTGTTAATTTCTCTCAGTATTGATTCTGATTGGAGGAAAGTTGTTATTATTCTTTCTTCATCATGTCAATTTACACCAAGAGCTTCTTATTTTCATTCAGCCATACTTCTCTCAAGGATGGAATTTTGAGTGTTAGTAGATTAGAAAAGCGTTTACATTTCCAAATTCTCTTCAATAATTATGTGATATGAATACTCATCCCACTTTGCTCTCATCCCATCGTCTGTTTTAACAGTGCTCATTTTACCGTCTCCTGCACCGCCAAGATTATCATGTATAACAATAAAACTGCCAGAGAAACCATTTGATAATTTCTCATCTACATATCTCAGGTGGCAAGAACTGCTCCTCAAAGATATGGCGTACACAGAAAATATCGGCTTTCTCCGCTTGCCTGTGTTATATTATAGCATCATAATACAATTCATAAATTTCCTCCTTTTATTGTATTTAGTGCATCCATAAAAGATGGCAACATTATGTATGTATGTATGATATACACACATCCATTCAATATATATATACACACACATTTCATACATACATAATCTCGCCAACTTTATATATATATATATATATATATATATAGAAAGAGATTGTATCAGATATGGGGTTTTTACCAATCTCAGACCTGTCTTGTGGGGCATTGATGTACTGTGAGGCATATAAAATACCCCACTCTTCATAGTGCAGCTGCTTAGTCACAGTTACATAAGTAACCTGTACAAGGCCTTTTCGAACAAACATGTCTGAGAAGCATATTTATACAACCAGGCCATAACTATATAAATCACTGCCATCTAGTGTCACAGTTAGTAATAAGTGCCCTGGTGGTGGATAATGGCATTAGCGCCATTGATATGAACGTTAGATTTGTGGGGTATGTAAAATAATTTCATTATTAACACCAGATGGCACTCTCCTGTTACACACATTAAGGTATGAGATGGTATCCCATAATGAGGTCTGACAAAGATACCTCCAGTACCTCATATCTGTACCAGCTTCTAAATATATATATATATATATATATATATATATATATATATATATATATATATATATATATATATATATATATATATATATATATATATATATATATATATATATATATATATATATATATTGTGTGTGTTAACATCAGTTGTTATTGTTTTGATTGGCAGTTGACAAGTTTTGTTCATTTTATCTGAAGATTTGAAGTTTGTTATGTCTGCCCCAGAGATACAAGCTGAGAATGTCTTGCAAATGTTAAACATTAAATAGGAATGTTGTATTTGGCATAGTGTATTGATAATGTTATCAATGGGGAAGGGATTGGCAGGAGTAACGCAAAACATAGTGTTTGTGTTGTGCTTTGAAAACTAAGCTGAAATTAATTGTGTTGGCAGTGTTAGCAATGAGACACTTGAATAATTGATGAACAAATATGAATGTGATAGCTTGGGAAAGTAAATCCTCGTAATCGATAGTGTCTCAGGAATCTTGAGATGAGAATTAAAAATGACTAAAACAAATAAGAAAGAAACATTTTCTCCAAAATGGTGGAAACACGTAATTTGCAATGGAGAGGAATTACATTCAAACCTGTGACTCTAATAGTGGTAATATTCTCCCAGTGGTCTTTGCTGTGACTCTAATTGTGGTAATATTCTCCCAGTGGTCTTTGCTGTGACTCTAATTGTGGTGATATTGATGGTGCTGTCTCTATCCTGGGGATGATGGTGCTGTCTCTATCCTGGGCATGATAGTGCAGTCTCTATCCTGGGCATGATGGTGCTGTCTATATCCTGGGCATGATGGTGCTGTCTCTATGATGGTGCTGTCTCTATCCTGGGGATGATGGTGCTGTCTCTATCCTGGGGATGATGGTGCTGTCTCTATCCTGGGAATGATGGTGCTGTCTCTATCCTGGGCATGATGGTGCTGTCTCTATCCTGGGCATGATGGTGCTGTCTCTATCCTGGACATGATGGTGCTGTCTCTATCCTGGGCATGATGGTGCTGTCTCTATCCAGGCATGATGGTGCTGTCTCTATCCTGGGCATGATGGTGCTGTCTCTATCCAGGCATGATGGTGCTGTCTCTATCCTGGGCATGATGGTGCTGTCTCTATCCTGGACATGATGGTGCTGTCTCTATCCTGGGCATGATGGTGCTGTCTTTATCCTGGGCATGATGGTGCTGTCTCTATCCTGGGCATGATGGTGCTGTCTCTATCCTGGGAATGATGGTGCTGTCTCTATCCTGGGCATGATGGTGCTGTCTCTATCCTGGGCATGATGGTGCTGTCTCTATCCTGGGCATGATAGTGCTGTCTCTATCCTGGACATGATGGTGCTGTCTCTATCCTGGGCATGATGGTGCTGTCTCTATCCAGGCATGATGGTGCTGTTTCTATCCTGGGCATGATGGTGCTGTCTCTATCCTGGGCATGATGGTGCTGTCTCTATCCTGGGCATGATGGTGCTGTCTCTATCCAGGCACGATGGTGCTGTCTCTATCCTGGGCATGATGGTGCTGTCTCTATCCTGGGCATGATGGTGCTGTCTCTATGATGGTGCTGTCTCTATCCAGTAGCACCAGTGGAATGTGTTAAATGTTCCCACGGCAATGATGAGGGGATGAGAACTGTCTCCCTCTCATTCTCACATCAATGATTCATGCTTCAAATAAAGATAGAATTGAGACCCACCTTAATTATACATGGTCACTAAGCTTGCGTGGTAATGAACACATCTTTCTTCTGTTAACCCTTACCCTCACAGCATTGTGTCATTTATACTATTCGCAGCTCAAGTTTGAAATATTAGCCTTCTCGAGATACAAAGTATCAATGCTTCAAAAATTATAAATCAACCCTGTTCTGTTTGTAACTTTCATTTTCCTTACATTACATGCATTACAACTTGAATGGTTGAGACAACAAAGTAGTGAAGCTAATATGTTTTTATTGAACTATTTAATTACACAAGATTCAGACAGGACAGGCATGACAGGACAGGCATAGTAGGACAGGCACGGCAGGACAGGCACGGCAGGACAGGCATGGCAGGACAGGCACGGCAGGATAGGCACGGCAGGATAGGCATATTAGGACAGGCACGGCAGGACAGGCACGGCAAGACAGGCATGGCAGGATAGGCACGGCAGGATAGGACCGGCAGGACAGGACCGGCAGGACAGGACTGGCAGGACAGGTGATTTGCCAGCAAAGTCTTGTCTAGCAGAAGCCCAAGGCCAGACTTGTCACATCTTTTGTTATACTCAAAATAGACTTGACTTCTTCATCTCCTGTGACATTGACCTTTGGACCTCCTGGGCATGATCTTGATTCTTTTGACATGTCTCAGCTTTTCCTGTCTAAAGACTTATAATACTATTACTGCAAACCTTATATTCTGCCAAAGTGCTTTCTCCAAATGTCAGCAAACAGTTCCAGTTTGTTTTGCTGTTCCTGTTGTCTTGCATTGCTTATGGCTGTAAGGTCACTGGTACCCTATTGTCTTACATTGGTTTTAGCTGTAATGTCACTGGTACCCTATTGTCTTACATTGGTTATAGCTGTAAGGTCACTGGTACCCTATTGTCTTGCATTGCTCATTGCTTGTAGGTCACTGGGACCCTATTGTCTTGCATTGATCATTGCTTGTAGGTCACTGGGACCCTATTGTCTTGCATTGCTCATTGCTTGTAGGTCACTGGGACCCTATTGTCTTGCATTGATCATTGCTTGTAGGTCACTGGGACCCTATTGTCTTGCATTGATCATTGCTTGTAGGTCACTGGGACCCTATTGTCTTGCATTGCTCATTGCTTGTAGGTCACTGGGACCCTATTGTCTTGCATTGCTCATTGCTTGTAGGTCACTGGGACCCTATTGTCTTGCATTGGTTGTAGATGTAAGGTCACTGGTACCCTATTGTCTTGCATTGCCCCTTGCTTGTAGGTCACTGGGACCCTATTGTCTTGCATTGCTCATTGCTTGTAGGTCACTGGGACCCTATTGTCTTGCATTGGTTGTAGATGTAAGGTCACTGGTACCCTATTGTCTTGCATTGCCCCTTGCTTGTAGGTCACTGGGACCCTATTGTCTTGCATTGATCATTGCTTGTAGGTCACTGGTACCCTGTTGTCTTACATTGGTTGTAGCTGTGAGATCACCGGTACCCTATTGTCTTACATTGGTTGTAGCTGTAAAGTCACTGGTACCCTATTGTCTTACATTGGTTGTAGCTTTAAAGTCACTGGTACTTTAGAGTAATATACCTGTATGTCAGATGCTTAGAAGAACTTATTTTGTAATTCTGTCGCAGAGAAGGAAATGACATATGTTGTTTTCTGTCTGAGAGGAGGACTGTTCTCATGTGAAGCACAGTAAGATAACAATATCAGCAATAATTGAGAGGTATATTAACACCTTCAGCATTAGTGAAGTTAATCAGATCTCATAATAGACACATACTGGATTCACCCGCAGACAAAGAGTCTGTACTATATATTAATTAACAGATATAGATGGAGTAGGGATGGTGCTGACAACATGCCTGACTCCCCATAATGATTAATATCATGATATATTCAACCACAGTTTATATGCATGATGATGTTTGAGAGTGAAAACTTTCAGCAGCCTCCCCTGCTTTTCAGGCTAATTTTCCCTGCATATCTTGTATATAGTCCCTGATCCAATTATATTTCAGCAATAATTTTGATGAAAGCATATATAGAAATGTATGATATTTGACTGTCAACCATGTATTTTTACAGCTGCAGTGTACTCCAGTGGTAAGGAAAAAATTCCCAAATGTTTATCTGCAGCCAATTCCACTTTGGTGGCACATATAAAGCCTGGCTACAGGGAACTCCCATTTATCACATTGCTTGAATCGTCCACAGAGTAAAACTACATATGAGCTGTGTCCAATTCACAAGAAATTAACAACAAACCTTGAAAAGCATTGTGGGTAGGTAGGACTGAACTGCATTGTGGGAAGGGAGGGCTGAACAGCATTGTGGGAAGGGAGGGCTGAACAGCATTGTGGATAGGTAGGACTGAACTGCATTGTGGGAAGAGAGGGCTGAACTGCATTGTGGGAAGGGAGGGCTGAACAGCATTGTGGGAAAGTAGGGCTGAACAGCATTGTGGGAAGGGAGGGCTGAACAGCATTGTGGGAAGGGAGGGCTGAACTGCATTGTGGGAAGGGAGAGCTGAACAGCATTGTGGGAAGAGAGGGCCTTTTTATTATTGTGTTGATGGTTAATATATACTTTCCAATTAGAGATTGGACAAACATTCTGAACTTTAAAGTTGACTTTGATATCATGCCTCAGTTTTAGTGTACTTATTATTTGACAGAGTGTTTCATTAGGAAAATACACATAAAAGATGCAAGATCCGTACACATCCCAAGTACAGGATATTAATTTTTGAATCATGAGCCATTTGGCAAGTGTCAGAAAATGATGGAAATTGGTCGTCATTTTACATGCAAATTTAATTTAATTGAGGAAAGGTAAAACTGGATGTTAATTTGTCTTTGAACATGGCCACAATGGAAGGAGGCCATTAGCAGAAGATTGACAGCCCCCGAGATTGTCTGGGGAAACCAAGGAAAGGAATATTGAGGCTCTTAATCACTTTGACAAGGAGAAGTCTTTAAATTTGATATTTTAGTTCAGTTTATTTTCCAAACATGCTTTATATATTGAAGTAAAGTACAATGCCTATTTAATCTGAGAAGAGATAATATTGAAGTCTTTAATCACATTAATAAAGCCTCACAATGTGATATTATTGTTCCGTGGATTTTCCAAACATGTTTTTATTTGGATGTAGAATATATCGCCTATCATAAGGGCTATTAATAGAGACATTGTCTGGTGTCAGCGCTATATAAATCTCATTATTACTATTATTAAGAGGAGATTTGCTACTTAATGCCTGCGTATGTTGTCAGGAGTTGCAGACACAAAGGAGTCCTGTATATTAATGTCATGATTAAACCATCTCCACAGCTGGTTGGTCATGCTAATACATTTAATAAAAGTTCACTTTGTCACCTGAAACTCAAACCTATCATTCATCTTAATAAATCTCCATTAAATATCTGTCTTAAAATGTTATCTTGATTAATATGATCAATATTTAGCGATATAAAAGAGGAACAAGAGGATTGCTGTCCCTACAGCGTGACATAAAACAAGACTCATCAATGCAACTTGTGATTAAATTAGTAATTACCATCACAAAACTTTACCAAGATCCATTCATAATAGAGAGTTAGCATTGATTCTGCGTATTATTTAACACAATGTTGGTTACTAGCATGTTAGATTGGTAAATAGTTAATATCATGTAATGTACATTTGTGATCAGTGGAGGAGCACAATGGCCTGTGTTGAAATATGAATGGATTACGGCATGAAATATGCAAGTGTAAGCGACGAGGATGGGACCAGCTTTTATCATATCATAAGACAGTAATTGTGGTGCATAGAGATGGGCAGGCAATGAAGCTGCATTACTCTACTCCCTGTATACACAGGTGTGGGGTAAATGCTTTAATTCAGGACTGTTAGATAATTCTCACAAAAAGTAGCCATTTAGGATGGGATTATTCCTTTCATTTGAATATATTTTTCATTGTGCCACTTTTGAATGTTTTATGAGTTAGGAGATAAAAGGTTACATATCACACACATGGTGCCCAATGCTTTGTGGTGATATGGAGTCCCACACTCCCTGTGACAGGGAACTACGAGTCCCACACTCCTTGCGACAGGGAGCTCCGAGTCCCACACTCCCTGTGACAGGGAGCTCTGAGTCCCACACTCCCTGTGACATGGAACTACAAGTCCCACACTCCTTGTGACATGGAGCTCCGAGTCCCACACTCCCTGTGACAGGCAGCTCCGAATCCCACACTCCCTGTGACAGGGAGCTCCGAGTCCCACACTCCCTGTGACATGGAGCTCCGAGTCCCACACTCCTTGTGACATGGAGCTCCGAGTCCCACACTCCCTGTGACAGGGAGCTCCGAGTCCCACACTCCCTGTGACATGCAGCTCCGAGTCCCACACTCCCCGTGACATGGAGCTCAGAGTCCCACACTCCCTGTGACAGGCAGCTCCGAGTCCCACACTCCCTGTGACAGGCAGCTCCGAATCCCACACTCCCTGTGACAGGGAGTCCCACACTCCCTCTCAGTGATGCAGCCCTGATTCTTGGCAGCACACTCCAGCAGCAACTTGGCAGGAGGAGTATTGAGTGGTGGGGAGCTGGTGGGAAGGTGGCAATGCTGTATCACAATTAAGCACAGATAGAAGAATCAACATGTGTGCTGCCTGGGGGCTGGATGTGTGGCATCATGGCTGACATAGAGGACGACGGGGCATCAAAGTGGTCCCATCCAGCCTCAGTGAACCTGCCAACCTACTAAGTGGCTGCATGCCATGCCAAGCCACAGACACACACAAACATATTATCCCTCTGCACAGAACCACATACATGCACACGTACCACAAATGTCGTCATTAGTAAACCTTATCAGTTCCAGCAGAAAAAAGGGTTTTGAGTGAAGGGGTTAGAGTGAGAAGGTTGATGATGATGGTAAGCATGGCTGGTGGGGTACAGAGTGGATCGCTTTATGCTGTTAAGTGGTGGGGCATCTGTAGACAGATCTGCCTGCGTGCCTGCAAGGGGCGTACGCAGGCTTTCTACTGTGGCTGACTCTCTGCTAGGCTCTATATGGCATTAACAGCCTCCGTAGCCTTCCTCTTTCATCCTACCAGATGTTAATGACCACATCCGCGGCATAATCTCCACAAAGTTGCCATCATACAATGTGCATGCTTTGCTTTAACAAACTTTGCAGGAGAGACAAACATTACTCTGTCTTCTTAATAGGTTGAAAGCTATGAATGCCATGCAACAGGCTTGGCTAAGTATAATACATATATATTTTTTTTTAATTAAAAAGAAGATTTAAACAATGAAGACGAATGAATGAAGTGATTTTTTTCATGTTAACTGCATGATCACATGACGTAAATTGTTTAAAATTCCAAATAGAAGCAAGTTAGAAGAAGCGTGTGTTATTAGGGTGAATATGGTGGTGACAGTGAGGGACAGGGAGGTAAGTGAAGAGAAGGCAGAATATTGGCCGATGTTGTAAGGGGGATAGAGATGTCATGCCAGCTGTAATGCCGCCTGTAATGTGCTTGTATATAGGTGGCGCCCTGCAGGGCTCCACAAATCCCAATTTGTTGACGGCAGCGGCTGTCATATGCGGGTGCTCACTTGACAATGAAGTTCAGGCAGTGTGCATCTGAGGGTCTGACCTGGCCATGAATCGTCACGCTACCCCCGCTGCGCCAGACAGGCACAGTGAGCTCACAGGATTACCACCACCAGAGCGCGCCTCTATGGATCTATCCTGCCTGGCAGAGGGATGATGCCTGCGGGACCGGCTCAGTTCGGCGGCAGAGCTGGCCAGGTGTCAGGGATTGTCCGCTCAGGCCATTTGTAGCGGTTTTCTAAGATCTCCCACCTGGATGCTTAGACGGATTCTGGGGCTGGCGAGCGGGGCTGGCGAGTGGGGCTGCCGAGCGGAGCTGCCGAGCGGGGCTGCCGAGGTCTCTGAAGGATAAGCCGGTGTGAGGATAGACTGTCGCCAGAGTACAAACAACATGTACCACACTTCATTAGCAAATGTACTTCCTCTGCAAAAATATGCTATTTTTGCTGGTCCTGCTAAAAGGTTTCCTTTGACTAGACACATTTTGATGTTGTTTAAAAAAAAAAGTGTTCACATTTTTATTGAAACTTTGTTGTCTGAATGTGTTTGAAGGTCCATTGTCATTCATGCATTTGTAAAACATCATCATATTATATCTGCTTAATTTTAAGTGTAAATGAGCAGACAGGCATGAGGCCGAGATATACTAGAACTTGAGGCTGGCAGGATATAGTAGAACACGAGGCTGGGAGGATATAGTAGAACACGAGGCTGGGAGGATATAGTAGAACACGAGGCTGGCAGGATATAGTAGAACATGAGGCTGGGAGAATATAGTAGAACACGATGCTGGAGGATATAGTAGAACACGAGACTGGGAGGATATAGTAGAACACGATGCTGGAGGATATAGTAGAACATGAGACTGGGAGGATATAGTAAAACACGAGGCTGGGAGGATATAGTAGAACACGATGCTGGAGGATATAGTAGAACATGAGACTGGGAGGATATAGTAGAACACGATGCTGGAGGATATAGTAGAACATGAGACTGGGAGGATATAGTAGAACACGATGCTGGAGGATATAGTAGAACACGAGACTGGGAGGATATAGTAGAACACGATGCTGGAGGATATAGTAGAACATGAGACTGGGAGGATATAGTAGAACTTGGGGCTGGGAGGATATAGTAGAACATGAGACTGGGAGGATATAGTAGAACATGAGACTGGGAGGATATAGTAGAACTTGGGGCTGGGAGGATATAGTAGAACATGGGGCTGGGAGGATATGTTAGAACTTGAGGCAGGACGATATAGTAGAACTTGAGGCCGGGAGGATATAGTAGAACACGAGGCTGGAAGATATAGAAGAACATGAGAGTGAAATGTCCTGATTGACACTACTGACGCAGTATATTCATGAGGCAGATGACGTGTATAGGGGTCCATCACATCTTGTTTAGGGATGCGACACTGACATGACCCTGCTGCTTCCATCATTTTGCTATAATCATCACAGACATTTTAAGGTCTTGTCAGATGAGCACCAGGGGGCGCTGTTGGTGCTCCGTGTCAGCCTGTGGACATGGGGTGCTTTATAGGACGTTGATGATGGAGACGTGGGCAGTGACCACTCCCATGTCAGGCCTCCCCCTCATGCTCTCGTAGTGCTCTTATAATGTTTCACACTGGAGTAGAGATATTACTCAAGTTCCTGGCTTCCAAGAGAGTTTCTTGGTAGTTCATTTAAGCTGGAGATCAGTAGAGATTATGTTAAGAAAGATGTGCTCCATGCTGTTGAGGGAAACATGCAATGTTTTCTCTTGTATGGTAAGGAGTGAGGTGGACACTATTCATGGCATAGTCAGGGGTTGTGAGGTTGACAGTGTTTTCCAGGATGAGATAGGGGCTTGTGTGACAGGTAATGTTTTTAATGGCATAATAAGGAATTATGAGATGAGCAATGTTTTCTATTGTATGATGAGTAGTTGTGAGGTAGGCAATGTTTTCTATTGTATGATGAGTAGTTGTGAGGTAGGCAATGTTTTCTATTGTATGATGAGGAGTTGTGAGGTAGGCAATGTTTTCTATTGTATGATGAGGAGTTGTGAGGTAGGCAATGTTTTCTATGCCACACCAGAGTGAGATGTAAGCAGTTTGGTGCCATGACGATGAAGCTGTCGGGTGACCTCTTTGAGATGTGGTGCCATCTGGTGCCAGCTTTCATCATGGACTCATCTGGCAAGAGATGGCCTCCCTCACCTGGACATGATGTATCACAGATTGCATCAAGGCCGGCAACAAGACACCAGTGCATTGGATGGTCATACAACCCGGCAACATGAGATACTTTGATAATGTTTGTTGTGATGTCCAAGCAAGCTGGACATCACACTCCTGGTGACCACTCCTGGTGACACTCCTGGTGACCACTCCTGGTGATGTTGATCTCGGACTGCGCACAGTACACAGTATGGTGCAATGAACTCAGTATAATGATTGCCTTTATATCCTATTAAACATCAACTAATTAGTTTGATAATGACCTTTTTCAGTTATTGCCAGGATTTTATAAGCCTATGTATATATTATATATTTGATGGTGATCTTATCATTATGATTGGATTTGCCAAGGTGATGTATTCTCTCCCAAATCAGCCAAAATGTGTGTCAACCGATAAAATCTTAATATGATAGGATGAATTTTGACAGGTGCCAGCGGTTGTATGAATTTTGACAGGTGTCAGCGGTTGTATGAATTTCGACAGGTGCCAGTGGTTGGATGAATTTTGACGGGTGCCAATAGTTGGCAATATTGCTTTGCATCAATCAGTCGGCAGGCAGTTGGCACGTGGCACACAATGTGGCTTATTCACCCGTTTGTTGACTTGTCTCCTCTTCACTAATTTGTCTGATCTCTTTCTGGGCATGCTCAGAATATTTGGTGACACACTGCGTGACTGAAATAATTAATTATCTGCTTCTGAAACAAAATTTCAATTTTTGATGTTTAAGACAATTCCATAATGACATGATAAGGAACTTGAAGCCACTTTTCAGAGCACCGGAGACCGCCAGTCAATCGCCCCATCTTTCTCCACAGTCATCTCCCTTCAAGTCACCTAAATTAACTTATAATAAAAAAGAGGAAGTGTTTCTGGAGTGGCAATAAACTGTAACTGTATGCATTTAATCATCTGAAACACCGTACACAATTACTTTAAATTGAAAACTGCTAGAGAATTATTCACAGTTTGAAATCTATTTTTTTTCTTTTGAATCCAAATATACACATAATTGTTCATTCATTAAGATGTTTAGAATGGTAATCATCAGCTGTGTAACACCTGGTCTAGACATCACCATGGCGATCTGGTGTCCATGGCGACCACACATGGCCACTGTTGCAATGATTCAGATGATTTGACGATCACAGAAAAGGAGAAAAAAGAGGAATAGAATGAGGATTGATGACACCCACAGTGCTGCTGATATGGCACAGGGAGGGGGTGCAGCTGGCAGAGTCACAGAGTGGCAAGAGACTGTGGTGGTATGAGACTTCTATGCCTCGTCACACTCGCCTCTCAGTGCCAGCTGACTGCAGACGGAGCACCTCTCTCGCCGCCGAGGTCTACATCCGGACGAGCCGTGCAAAGCGACACTGTTGATTATATATGAGTGTGAGGGCTAGCCATGTGTCTGCAGCTGAGTGCGGACGGATTGCCTGATGCCTCCCATTGTTACATAGCTTTCATAGCCATTAGCGTGGCAATAATACTAAATAAATACATATCTCAGACCTGCCTTTGCATTCACCACGCTTCTTTGAAATGCGATTTCAATAGAAATATATATGTGCTTTTTTGTGATGTCTAAAGAAGTCTCTCTTTATCAATATTTTGACTTTTTCTTTGCCGGCATTTGATGATATTACATGATTCCATTAGTCGAGAAATATTTGTCAAGTCATGAAAAGGAACGGAGTCTCATCATGTCACTGAAAAAACAACTCAGTATGAACAGATCAATCCAACTGACAACATTATGCCTGTAGGTGTAGGGTTTGTGATATTCTTGTCATAAAAGATAAGAATTAACTTAGGCTTGTTATTATTTCTCTTTATAAGTTAACATTAAGGAGTGCACGAGAATGTTGCATTTATTTGTCCGTTTCCTATAGCATGTGAATAGTAAGGTCAAGAAAGACAAGAAAAGAAATGAGAACTGCCATAGACACTACTGGAAAGAGTAACCGGAACCCCAAACATGTGATTGTGTTAGAGGAAATGATGTGGTTTTAGGCTGAGGATGGGGCCGTATCGTAGGGCCACTGTCTGTTGTCACAGTATAATTTACCCACGGTGTGACTGCCCATGTTAATTAATGAAATTATGGCACACAATTCCTGCAAAATGGTTTTGTAGGAAGCCGGTGGTCTTTTGTGGGCAGTCAGCCCCGCCAGAACAGATGGTGGAGGGTGATGTGGAGACTAATGAATATGTTGCTGTCTGAGGAGTGGGGAGCTGAGAGCAGGAAAATGACCATATATCAGAGTATTGACAGAACAATGGGGCGCGGAGGGGAAATATGGGTCAGAGCTTTGTCAGGAAGCTGGTTGGCTGCCCCGTCGTGTTGCGTGACCAATGAGACATCATCGTGGTAACAAATACCCATAATGCATCATGCTCGATCTTTTAAGTGGTTCTCAAAAACATTGCTTTCAGTCGACAACTGTTTTGCAATGTAAATAATCAGTTTTTGGTGCAGTTAGGCTGCTATTCCAAATGTGGAACACTCCAAATATTTGGACTGGCTGGATAACATATTGTAAGTGATTATGTCAGGCAAAAAATGTGCGTAGGGCTTCATAGGCAATGGACAAAAAACAACTGCGGAGGAACGGCAATGGGACCATGACACATGTGTTTCTGGCTTGCGCACTCCATCACGTGGCATGCAGACCACCATCGGCAGGGCCTCTTTTTGTTTTAGGATCTCATATGGCCTCAGAACAATGCACATGTCTTTGAAGCTAATTTCTCGTTTGAAGCTCTTGTGTGTGAAGGTCTTCAATGTTAATGATGGCAAGGGAAATCCTCTTTGTGGACTTTTTGAAACATACAGGTTATTGAGAGAAGACGGTGTTCAGATGGCAGGTCACGGCAGGCGGGGTACTTGTGGCTTTCATCGCTGAGTCAACGTGGGTCCACTTGTCTGCGAGTGGAGAGTCTTACGGTAATGGTCAGCAGAAAAGGCTCATTCATCAACATGTTGCTGATTGCTACAAGTACAAGCTGCTCTATGAAGCCAACCCCTCCCGGTCACCCCGACAGTGGGGCGGAATACACATACCCCACTACAAGACATAAGCAATCAAGGGTACAATCATTCACCCCGCCATGGCCACCTGTGGCCTGCTATGCCCCCCTCCAATAACCAGTCTATTTCATTTTCTCACTCAAATTGGGTCGGATATAATTCGATTTTGGCAGAGCTAATTCAATTTGAGGTGGCAGTTTGTGGGCCTGGCCAGGCCCCTGAAGGATTGAAATATTTATTTGGCGGTGGTGAGTGGGGTACGAGCGGTAACTCTTGTAACCCGCACCCCTGGTGGCGATTGACTCGCACAAAATTAACGGCACTATTAGGTATGCGTGAGTGAGCTTTGGCATGCTGATGAGAAAGCCTAGCCGATCGCTGACCACCGGACAGGCTGCTTTGTATGATTCAGGCAGTTTTGCTTGCCACCCTAACTAACATAAGCCCTGTGCCACCCGTTCTATGGGATCGGGCCGCTCTAGCCTCACTCTGAGGACACACATAGACAGGCACTAATAATCTATCTGCCCTCCGCCAGACTGTCCAGACAGGGACGCTAGACGCTCTGCACCAGAGTGGGCACAATGTGTGAAGTCTGCAGCCACGACCTCCTGATAGACAAGGTCATCACAAGGTCACCACAAGGTCATCACAAGGTCATCACAAGGCTGCTGCTTGCTCTGTATAAGGTCATATAGACTTGTTGACATTGGAATGGGCAGATGGCCATCATGTGCCAAGCCCTATGTCTGTGAGTCCACCTCCATGCTGCTGGTATCCGTGACAACCACTCTGTAAATGTCCTGATTAATTCATTGTCTTCATCCCTTGGCGACGGTTTCATATCAACATCGTCAACTTAAAAAAAAAATATTCCATAACTCCTCTTATCTCTCTAATTGTCTGTGTTGCAAAGATGTGTCAAAACATTCTTGACAGTGGCCATAACAGACGTGTGGATGTTACTTGTTTAAATTGTCTGAGCTGCTAATCTTGTAGAGTAGACAGTGCTCATAAAGTGTACGTCCATTAGAGCTGTGTGAAGGTCACAGGTCAGACCTGACACCACCTGACATAATGCTTGTGTGGCTAATTGCCTGTACCTCTCGTACCTTGCACAATAAAACCTTCCTTAGTCAAGCCTGTACAATAACAAACGTAGCAAAGACTTTTTTTCTGCTGAAGCTGGATGAGAGGCAGCACCTACTTGTGACCTTTACTGTCACAATAGCCCCATTTGTCTGTCCTGCTATAAGAAGCCGTCTCCATTTTCCACTCATACCAATCTAGTTCTCACACTGGCCAGCCATAATGAGTCCCCATCGCTTTGTCTGTCAATGCATCTTATACCGCCTATATTGGATGAGAAATTTCATGTGCTTTGGAAACATAACAATGGTTTCATTTGCTGAAGGGATATATTTCTAGGAGACTAATTTGTCCCATCATTGATTTCCTTGACTGTATATGTTATTTCTGTAGGAATTGATTCGTTCAAAATGAATCTTCACCAGAAATTTGATTTCTTGGAATAAACATGACCATTGTGAAATTTTCCATTAGGACAGGATAAAAATGGGTCCTTTGTGTTCAGCAAGAAGAGTCATGAGAGCAGAAATGATTATCATTTCACATATGCTAAAGATTCAGTTGGTTATGAATTCTCCAGATTAGCTTAAACACAGACCATGGGAAAGATTGTCAAATGTAGGGATATGATTGGAAAATGTGCCAAGAGCCTTGTGGGCCTTGAACTCGGCACACCTCACACATCAATCTTTCACGAGATCGGCCAGAGAAGACAATAGCTGACATAGCTTGGACAGGAAAATGTGTTAACTTTCCATCAAACAGTGACCTTTCATGTCCTTTCTGTCGTGCGGATTTAGCTTTGTGACTTTGACTATTGTGACTTTCAAAAGTCAGTTGTCGTCAGCTGCTTAGATTGAGCTAGTTTAACATTGCAATCAGCTGTCTGTATTGAATAATCTGACAAGCTTTGCTACTGCAGACAATCAGGTCGGTGAGATATTCTAGCTTTATCTGCGATCTGATTTAATAATGTAACCAGTTTTGCTACTGTTAATAGGGTAGGTTAGCTATTTTAGCTTTATCTGCGATCTGATTTAATAATCTAACCAGTTTTGGTACAGTTAATAGGGTAGGTTAGCTATTTTAGCTTTATCTGCGATCTTAACAATCTAACCAGTTTTGCTACTGTTAATAGGGTAGGTTAGCTATTTTAGCATTATCCGCAATCTGATTTAATAAATAACCAGTTTTACTACTGTTAATATTGTAGGTTAGCTATTTCAGCGTTATCTGCTATCTTAACTGTCTAACCAGGACTGTGACAATTATCAGCTTTTTAGATTTACCCTGACATTGATGATGGCATATGTCAATTAATATAATTCCATCTTCAAAGGAAGAGATTTGCACTTTGAAAACTTGAGGAGGTGATCTTGTTAAATATGTTTTTCACCTTGTTTGATGTGTTTACCGTGAAGTGAGATTTTCCCACACTTTCTTTGGAGTAGACAATTCTATTTCCATTGGGCTAGTGATCTTTCCCTTGTGACAAGTATTGCCTGCTCCATATACCAGGTGCCGTTAGTCATAACTTAGGCCTAAGTGGTAAATCATAGAAGCACAGGCCCCTCCCCTCTTATCACTGACAATCTCCCAGAAGACAGGGACCAGCCATTGTGAGAAAACTACTTGAGATAAATGGACAGTGCAGACAAAGGCCACTTGTTGCAATAGTGCAAAGTGACGACAACCAAGGAGATAAAAATTCATGATATTCTCCTCTGCCCTGTACCTGGGGCCAGGTCAGCTTACATGCTCTGTATTACATTCTTATTAGAAAGCTTTCTTCTTGCTATGTTTGAGAGACGAGGATTTGACATTAATACTTAATCTTGATGTTATGGAAACAATTATCGCAGTGAGGTAGTGGAGATATATGATAGGTGCAAGTGTCCGGAAGCTTCTTGTCCCGTGTGTTGAGTGTATACGCACATCGCCCCTATTCAGACCTGAGTATTGTCGTACAGGCACAAGCAAATGGCACATGACAGTCTCTAGGGGCTGCACAAAGTTTCCAATCATAAGGCCACGTATTGCTATATTGGCACGCATGCTATATTGTATGGTGTCGTAACCAGGGTCATGTCCAGAAAGCGTCTCAGAAGGCTAGGCGGAGTAGGTCCTGCGCTAACTCAATGAGTGAGATTGCTGCCATGCCATTGCTCATTGTATTAGGGGGCCTCCTGGAAATGAGCAGGAAGCTGTCAGAATGCTGGTGCGTGATGGCCGGGTCAGGGCCGCCGTCCCGACAGCTCATCCGACTCCTACTTGGTGTGCATATCAGGTCCACTGGACGTCTGTCGGGAGCCAAGCTGGCCCGCATTGTGATGGTGGGCTTGACCGCCGTACACCAACACAAATGGACTTCTTGGTTCTCTGATATGGAGCAGACTGCCTCCTGAATGACCCAGGCACAGCGGGCCACGAGAGAAGAACAACTGACACATTTAACATATCTCAAACATCTGCCTCTATTGATGTCAATAGAGAAGAGATAAAGAAAGCCAAGAGATGCAATGCGATGGTATGGGGCAGGCAAATCTAGGAGATAGCGGCCATCAAGAGATGAGATGTGATATGGTGTGGGGCAGGCAAGTCTGGGAGATAGCAGCCATCAAGAGATGAGATGTGATATGGTGTGGGGCAGGCAAGTCTAGGAGATAGCGGCCATCAAGAGATGCGATGTGATATGGTATGGGGCAGGCAAGTCTGGGAGATAGCAGCCATCAAGAGATGAGATGTGATATGGTATGGGGCAGGCAAGTCTGGGAGATAGCCGCCATCAAGAGATGAGATGTGATATGGTATGGGGCAGGCAAGTCTGGGAGATAGCCGCCATCAAGAGATGAGATGTGATATGGTATGGGGCAGGCAAGTCTGGGAGATAGCCGCCATCAAGAGATGAGATGTGATATGGTATGGGGCAGGCAAGTCTGGGAGATAGCCGCCATCAAGAGATGAGATGTGATATGGTATGGGGCAGGCAAGTCTGGGAGATAGCAGCCATCAAGAGATGAGATGTGATATGGTATGGGGCAGGCAAGTCTGGGAGATAGCCGCCATCAAGAGATGAGATGTGATATGGTATGGGGCAGGCAAGTCTGGGAGATAGCAGCCATCAAGAGATGAGATGTGATATGGTATGGGGCAGGCAAGTCTGGGAGATAGCCGCCATCAAGAGATGAGATGTGATATGGTATGGGGCAGGCAAGTCTGGGAGATAGCCGCCATCAAGAGATGAGATGTGATATGGTATGGGGCAGGCAAGTCTGGGAGATAGCAGCCATCAAGAGATGAGATGTGATATGGTATGGGGCAGGCTAGTCTGGGAGATAGCAGCCATCAAGAGATGAGATGTGATATGGTATGGGGCAGGCAAGTCTGGGAGATAGCAGCCATCAAGAGATGAGATGTGATATGGTATGGGGCAGGCAAGTCTAGGAGATAGCAGCCATCAAGAGATGAGATGTGATATGGTATGGGGCAGGCAAGTCTGGGAGATAGCAGCCATCAAGAGATGAGATGTGATATGGTATGGGGCAGGCAAGTCTAGGAGATAGCAGCCATCAAGAGATGAGATGTGATATGGTATGGGGCAGGCAAGTCTGGGAGATAGCCGCCATCAAGAGATGAGATGTGATATGGTATGGGGCAGGCAAGTCTGGGAGATAGCGGCCATCAAGAGATGAGATGTGATATGGTATGGGGCAGGCAAGTCTGGGAGATAGCCGCCATCAAGAGATGAGATGTGATATGGTATGGGGCAGGCATGTCTGGGAGATAGCAGCCATCAAGAGATGAGATGTGATATGGTATGGGGCAGGCAAGTCTGGGAGATAGCCGCCATCAAGAGATGAGATGTGATATGGTATGGGGCAGGCAAGTCTGGGAGATAGCGGCCATCAAGAGATGAGATGTGATATGGTATGGGGCAGGCAAGTCTGGGAGATAGCCGCCATCAAGAGATGAGATGTGATATGGTATGGGGCAGGCAAGTCTGGGAGATAGCGGCCATCAAGAGATGAGATGTGATATGGTATGGGGCAGGCATGTCTGGGAGATAGCGGCCATCAAGAGATGAGATGTGATATGGTATGGGGCAGGCAAGTCTGGGAGATAGCCGCCATCAAGAGATGAGATGTGATATGGTATGGGGCAGGCAAGTCTGGGAGATAGCAGCCATCAAGAGATGAGATGTGATATGGTATGGGGCAGGCAAGTCTGGGAGATAGCCGCCATCAAGAGATGAGATGTGATATGGTATGGGGCAGGCAAGTCTGGGAGATAGCAGCCATCAAGAGATGAGATGTGATATGGTATGGGGCAGGCAAGTCTGGGAGATAGCGGCCATCAAGAGATGAGATGTGATATGGTATGGGGCAGGCAAGTCTGGGAGATAGCAGCCATCAAGAGATGAGATGTGATATGGTATGGGGCAGGCAAGTCTAGGAGATAGCAGCCATCAAGAGATGAGATGTGATATGGTGTGGGGCAGGCTAGTCTGGGAGATAGCAGCCATCAAGAGATGAGATGTGATATGGTATGGGGCAGGCAAGTCTAGGAGATAGCGGCCATCAAGAGATGAGATGTGATATGGTATGGGGCAGGCAAGTCTGGGAGATAGCCGCCATCAAGAGATGAGATGTGATATGGTATGGGGCAGGCTAGTCTGGGAGATAGCGGGCATCAAGAGATGAGATGTGATATGGTATGGGGCAGGCAAGTCTGGGAGATAGCAGCCATCAAGAGATGAGATGTGATATGGTATGGGGCAGGCAAGTCTGGGAGATAGCAGCCATCAAGAGATGAGATGTGATATGGTATGGGGCAGGCAAGTCTAGGAGATAGCGGCCATCAAGAGATGCGATGTGATATGATATGGGGCAAGCAAGTCTGGGAGATAGCAGCCATCAAGAGATGAGATGTGATATGGTATGGGGCAGGCAAGTCTGGGAGATAGCGGCCATCAAGAGATGCGATGTGATATGGTATGGGGCAGGCAAGTCTAGGAGATGGCAGCCATCAAGAGATGAGATGTGATATGGTATGGGGCAGGCAAGTCTAGGAGATGGCAGCCATCAAGAGATGAGATGTGATATGGTATGGGGCAGGCAAGTCTGGGAGATAGCAGCCATCAAGAGATGAGATGTGATATGGTATGGGGCAGGCAAGTCTGGGAGATAGCGGCCATCAAGAGATGCGATGTGATATGGTATGGGGCAGGCTAGTCTGGGAGATAGCGGCCATCAAGAGATGAGATGTGATATGGTATGGGGCAGGCAAGTCTGGGAGATAGCAGCCATCAAGAGATGCGATGTGATATGGTATGGGGCAGGCATGTCGCAGGGATTGCCATGAAGAGATTGGCCATATATGGGAGTATATTAGACTGCTCTGTGTGCACCACATATGCAGACGTCCACCAGATCATGTCACTACAACCAAAACCCATCAGCATACCAGAAGCCAGGCCAGTGTAAGGGAGGCAGAGTCGGCCACGCTCCCAAGAAGACCAACTTGCATATCACTTGCCAAGTTGGGCACTGCCGTAAAAAGGGAACACCGCTTAAAAGCGGACTCATAGCCACCATGGCTTCTTTGTTTTTAGATGTGAATTATTCAACATTGAGGTGGATTTCCATGTGAGATTGGTGGAAGCCAGAACAAACATTTAGATCAAAGTCACAAAGTCAAAAGATAAAGTGAACCACAGAAAGGCGATCAGATGAACATCAGTGTAATGCCATTTTTTCTTGATCTTCACAAGGAATGGGGTTGCTTTCAGGAAAGTGTAGGTCGAAGTAAATTGCTGATATTTGTGATTGCGTTGCCTTTCTGCTTTCCATTGATATCTGTCCCCACAAGCCAGCAGATCACCTCAGAGAGTGTATCAAAGCGGCCATGAGAGATGAGCGATGCACACACCCTGATGATGTGTGTGTATTTACATGTTGGCAGAGGACACGGGTGACACAGGGCAGAGAAGTGGTAGTAGAGACTGCTGGTCACCATCATCCCCAGCCAGTACACTGGATGACACAGGGCAGAGAGGTGGTAGTAGAGACTGCAGGTCACCATCATCCCCAGCCAGTACACTGGGTGACACAGGGCAGAGAGGTGGTAGTAGAGACTGCTGGTCACCATCATCCCCAGCCAGTACACTGGGTGACACAGGGCAGCGAGGTGGTAGTAGAGACTGCTGGTCACCATCATCCCCAGCCAGTACACTGGGTGACACAGGGCAGAGAGGTGGTAGTAGAGACTGCTGGTCACCATCATCCCCAGCCAGTACACTGGGTGACACAGGGCAGAGAGGTGGTAGTAGAGACTGCTGGTCACCATCATCCCCAGCCAGTACACTGGGTGACACAGGGCAGAGAGGTGGTAGTAGAGACTGCTGGTCACCATCATCCCCAGCCAGTACACTGGGTGACACAGGGCAGAGAGGTGGTAGTAGAGACTGCTGGTCACCATCATCCCCAGCCAGTACACTGGGTGACACAGGGCAGAGAGGTGGTAGTAGAGACTGCTGGTCACCATCATCCCCAGCCAGTACACTGGGTGACACAGGGCAGAGAGGTGGTAGTAGAGACTGCTGGTCACCATCATCCCCAGCCAGTACACTGGGTGACACAGGGCAGAGAGGTGGTAGTAGAGACTGCTGGTCACCATCATCCCCAGCCAGTACACTTGGTGACACAGGGCAGAGAGGTGGTAGTAGAGACCGCTGGTCACCATCATCCCCAGCCAGTACACTGGGTGACACAGGGCAGAGAGGTGGTAGTAGAGACTGCTGGTCACCATCATCCCCAGCCAGTACACTGGGTGACACAGGGCAGAGAGGTGGCAGTAGAGACTGCTGGTCACCATCATCCCCAGCCAGTACACTGGGTGACACAGGGCAGAGAGGTGGCAGTAGAGACTGCTGGTCACCATCATCCCCAGCCAGTACACTGGGTGACACAGGGCAGAGAGGTGGTAGTAGAGACTGCTGGTCACCATCATCCCCAGCC
The DNA here is from genome assembly GCA_949316495.1 of Amphiduros pacificus. Lineage (NCBI taxonomy): Eukaryota > Metazoa > Annelida > Polychaeta > Phyllodocida > Hesionidae > Amphiduros > Amphiduros pacificus. The sequence goes on from OX439002.1 coordinate 4,764,231, forward strand.
AGTACACTGGGTGACACAGGGCAGAGAGGTGGTAGTAGAGACTGCTGGTCACCATCATCCCCAGCCAGTACACTGGGTGACACAGGGCAGAGAGGTGGCAGTAGAGACTGCTGGTCACCATCATCCCCAGCCAGTACACTGGGTGACACAGGACAGAGAGGTGGCAGTAGAGACTGCTGGTCACCATCATCCCCAGCCAGTACACTGGGTGACACAGGGCAGCGAGGTGGCAGTAGAGACTGCTGGTCACCATCATCCCCAGCCAGTACACTTGGTGACACAGGGCAGAGAGGTGGTAGTAGAGACCGCTGGTCACCATCATCCCCAGCCAGTACACTGGGTGACACAGGGCAGAGAGGTGGTAGTAGAGACTGCTGGTCACCATCATCCCCAGCCAGTACACTGGGTGACACAGGGCAGAGAGGTGGCAGTAGAGACTGCTGGTCACCATCATCCCCAGCCAGTACACTGGGTGACACAGGGCAGAGAGGTGGCAGTAGAGACTGCTGGTCACCATCATCCCCAGCCAGTACACTGGGTGACACAGGGCAGAGAGGTGGTAGTAGAGACTGCTGGTCACCATCATCCCCAGCCAGTACACTGGGTGACACAGGGCAGAGAGGTGGTAGTAGAGACTGCTGGTCACCATCATCCCCAGCCAGTACACTGGGTGACACAGGGCAGAGAGGTGGCAGTAGAGACTGCTGGTCACCATCATCCCCAGCCAGTACACTGGGTGACACAGGACAGAGAGGTGGCAGTAGAGACTGCTGGTCACCATCATCCCCAGCCAGTACACTGGGTGACACAGGGCAGCGAGGTGGCAGTAGAGACTGCTGGTCACCATCATCCCCAGCCAGTACACTGGGTGACACAGGACAGAGAGGTGGCAGTAGAGACTGCTGGTCACCATCATCCCCAGCCAGTACACTGGGTGACACAGGGCAGCGAGGTGGTAGTAGAGACTGCTGGTCACCATCATCCCCAGCCAGTACACTGGGTGACACAGGGCAGAGAGGTGGTAGTAGAGACTGCTGGTCACCATCATCCCCAGCCAGTACACTGGGTGACACAGGACAGAGAGGTGGTAGTAGAGACTGCAGGTCACCATCATCCCCAGCCAGTACAATAGATCTCTTAAAGAAATTATACTGTGCTGCAAGATTGCATTGTTTTACGTTTGTGTTTGCAGCCAAACTGATACGCTTTGTTATATCTTTCTATTCCATAATTAATAGTGCCTCCTGAATCTGGATCTATTATGGAACAAATGTTGATCAGATAACACACTTTATAAGTCATATTCTATTCATTTCAATCAAAAGATTCAAATAAAATATCATCCGCTGTTTCAAACGGGTGAGTTTTCTGATCAGTTTTAAATAGGAGATGTGTTTAACATGATGGAACCTATGAGGAACAGATTGAAAAAAGGTCAAAGCTGAGTTCTAAATTGATTAGGCTCGGAGATGTTGCAGAAAAAATCTCTTCTGATCACAATCTATTGTGTTTGATGTCCAATATTTGATGACCCTAGGACTTGCAGTAGTTGATCTGGTAATCAAATACTTGGACTGGCGAGTAGAGAATCAGTGGAGATGAATACTGAACCATCATTTTTGTCTCGGCATCCATGATGCATGGGTCGTGTTAACAAGGTTAGGAGAGGATGCATTGTGGGAGGTTTACAGAACGGATAGAGGCGGGACATCCGTGGTGGAACACGAGAGAGAGAGAGAGAGAGAGAGAGAGAGAGAGGTGCTTATAGTGTGAGACTGGGAGGCCAGGATATCCACTCTATTGATGCCCCACCCCACAAGACATACCACATGTCATACCAGACATCACACCAGAGTATACCACATGTCATACCAGACATCACACCAGAACATACCACATGTCATACCAGACATCACAACAGAACATACCACATGTCATACCAGAACATACCACATGTCATACCAGACATCATACCAGAATATACCACATGTCTTACCAGACATCATACCAGAGTATACCACATGTCATACCAGACATCACACCAGAACATACCACATGTCTTACCAGACATCACACCAGAATATACCATATGTCAAACCAGACATCATACCAGAACATCATACACTTCATACGAGAACATACATATGACATCAGAACATACCACACATCATACCACATATCATACCGGATCATACTGCACATGATACAGGCCATTTCTGCCCCAAGGTGACCTTTAGCTCCCACCAGTCCATGTTTAGCACAGGTTAATTAGGGACACCACAACTAGCTGAGCCCTGCACTGCAGGATGTTGTGGTGGACCATCTATATGGACTGTCATGGGTATCTCCAGGTAGCTTGTGTTGCAGTATTGCATGACGCAGTGACAATGTTGACTGGTCGGTGATGATATTGCTGGCTTGCTGGGGTTCCTATTTGATTGGTCTGGCCTGGCAGGTGATCTCATCACAGTAGAGATGGGTACAGGAATAAGAGTTCTGCTAGATTCTTCCCAGTGAATAGAGATAACAGGAGAGAGGGACCCTGAGCTGCTATGAATATTCTATGATAAGGACACCTGTTGTCAGTGATTTCTGCAAAGTGTGAAAATGTGATATACTATAATATTGAGGTACAATGCATCTGTCATTGTAAGAAAGATATATTAATCTATAGCTAGGCACCCTAGTCCATAATTGAGGCAGGTAACAGTCCATGTCTCAGGAGTGCATAATACAACCATTGAAAGATCTTGTCCGGCCTTGCAGCATAAATTCCTATAGATGCAAGGCAAACAGTGAGGGCCTTATATAAATGCAAGGCAAACAGGGAGGGCCTTATATAAATGCCAGGCAAACAGGGAGGGCCTTATATAAATGCCAGGCAAACAGGGAGGGCCTTATATAAATGCCAGGCAAACAGGGAGGGCCTTATATAAATGCCAGGCAAACAGGGAGGGCCTTATATAAATGCCAGGCAAACAGGGAGGGCCTTATATAAATGCCAGGCAAACAGGGAGGGCCTTATATAAATGCCAGGCAAACAGGGAGGGCCTTATATAAATGCCATAGGTCTTAATGACTGAGCCAGATGATACAGAGCAGCAGAGAGTTACTACACCACAAGAAGTGGAAAATAACTGTACTTCCTGTGGCAGTTACCACTCACCATCTAAGCTGTGGAGCATGCAGACAGACAAAGTTGCTTTGTGAGGAAAAAAAGTACAGTAAGCGAGTTATTTGATGTCAACACATTTTCTTGAGAAGATGAAACTATGTCTCTTGTCATAGTATGTGGCAGTATTCAGAGTTTGGAAAAAAGTAGATTGCAAATCTGTCTGGGAGGTTAATCGATCAGTTAATGGCAAAGTCAAGTCATGTTGACAAAAAGTGAATGTTATCAAAGGCTCCAGGTGGACGTCATGATGGTCTGGGACCGGTCGTGGTCTCGGTCGCAGTGTCGGGCTGGTTTGGCAACGTATACCTCGCCATTGTTCCCAGCCTCATCAGCCAATTGTCATTGCATTTCAATTACATTTCCTTCACAATTGATCAATATATGCGGGTGTGTGTTTACCCGCCATCGGCGCTCTGTTTGTCCCTGATCGATCCCTGCTATTCAATAATAGATTTCACAGGGCCAGGCTGCCAACTGATTTCCCCTGCGACCCGACTTGGACATTCAGCCATTCATAGATATGTCATGAAAAGGCATCAAATCCTACTCTTTATGGAAATTAATGATACTTTTGGTCAATGTAAACATGAAACTTTGCTATTACGCAGTGCTCCCTTATTGCCAAACATATGCTCAGACCGACTTCTACATGCTCTCATGCATATGTTCTAACAGTAATGTTATAAATGAATTAAAATATTTAGGAATTAATTAGATTTTTATTATTTAAGATATTTGCTCATTAAATGTGACCTGGGTAATATATATGAGGATATTGACCAAGCTGTGATTGGAGGATGTGCAGGTTGATAATGCATAAATAATTAAACAACTTGCGGTTGCTCCACCTGGTGAGTATGACATTTTCGATGGGAACAGACACCCTGGTATTGAACTTGCAATCAATAAGTTAGATACGCAACTAACGCTTTGACTGCCATTGGCAAACAGAGTGTCACAGGATATTCATTATACTGCCGGTCCAATCTCACCATTTCATAAGTTAGCATAGACTTCATGTGTATGTGGATATGATTCTGTCTGATATAGAGATAAATGATGCTACCGAGAGCATGACGTTACCAGAGCATGACGTTACCGAGGTGGGAACCAGGGTGCCATGATGGTACCAGCCCTGGCGGAGGTCCAGCTGAAACGCTATTATATTGTATAACATTAATCCACCGACTAACTTGGCAGTGAGTAAATGAGTGCCATACTCTCAAATCACATCCACCTCACTTCATTCAACTCAGATGCTTTTTACACGAGTATATGTATTATTTATTTACCAGGAGTTATATACCGGAGTCACATTCATAATGTGAAATAGAGCAAAATTCTGTAGAGCTTAATCCATTTATCAATGTAGAGTGTGGTAAGATATGGTTTTCTGATCCATTAGTATTAGATATTTGTGAAGTGAAATTTTTTATACTAAAAAAACATTTAGCACTCTCTTTTATTCAGATATAAACTTTGGAAACATTAAAATCTTTTTATGTTGCTGTCTTTTCAAAGTTACTCAGTGTATCTCGATAGAGTGGTGAGTAGATTGCAGTCAGTGCTGGAGGGGGGGAGGGGTTGTAGGGAGGGGGGCAGAGGGTATAGAAAAGGGGATATTGTCATACTCCTTGCATGTAGAATGCCATTCATATAATTAGTACCAGTGGATTACTCAGTCAGCTGTGCATGTCTACTGTTCTTATCTGAGCTGTAGCTCCGACGCATGGCCTCTAATAGGGCAGACTGATTAACAGAGGCTTAGTGGTAGCATGTCACACCCGGTCCCTACCCCAGCAGTGTCGGTCAGTGGCATGCCACACCCGGTCCCTACCCCAGCAGTGCCGGTCAGTGGCATGCCACACCCGGTCCCTACCCCAGCAGCGCCGGTCCCTACCCCAGCAGTGCCGGTCAGTGGCATGCCACACCCGGTCCCTACCCCAGCAGTGCCGGTCAGTGGCATGCCAGCAGTGCAGGTCGGTGTCATGCCACACCCGGTCCCTACCCCAGCAGTGCCGGTCCCTACCCCAGCAGTGCCGGTCAGTGGCATGCCAGCAGTGCCGGTCAGTGGCATGCCACACCCGGTCCCTACCCCAGCAGTGCCGGTCAGTGGCATGCCACACCCGGTCCCTACCCCAGCAGTGCCGGTCAGTGGCATGCCAGCAGTGCAGGTCGGTGTCATGCCACACCCGGTCCCTACCCCAGCAGTGCCGGTCAGTGTCATGCAAGGGAAAACGTTCCTCTTCAGCCCCTCAGGGGCACAGTGTCTGCATTATAAGGGCGGATTATACCCGTGTAGGCAGATATCTCTATGTTTTGTTTTATCAAAACCAAGGAATGATTTGGCATGCATAAAGATATGAGGGTATCATTTTTTGCTCACTAGTATAGCAGAGATTGTTTTGTATGTGGCAGTGGCATTGGTTGTCAATATGTTGCAAAAGCTGACAGCAGGATCCGTAGCCAAATCACCACTGGTCAGGCAACCATTCCGCCGAAGCTTTGATATGCATTGTCAAACTTCTCAATGAAATCAATATGTTGCTAGGTTATATCACGGTGGTGGCTGATGGGGTTTTATGGTCAGATTTGATAGCGAAGGTCTATGACTGGTATCATGTAAATTTCCTACAACTCTTTGTCAGGTTACAGTCATTACACTTGCCAAGACCCTCCACAAAAAATACCCCTTGAATAACTCGGTTAATAAAGGTATTCAGTGCAAAGGCTTCATTTTATCAGGCAAACCAGGAAGACAAAACGTCATTGGTTCTATACTCAAAGGCTGAAAAAAAAAATTATTCAAAAAAATTAAATTACCATACAACAAAAAAAAAAACAGAATTGGAAATACAATCATAAAACAGGAGGGAGTCATGTGAAGGTGTTATTCATCAGGGTGAGCAATCAGGGCTGACATGGGGCCCAAGCTGAGTGGCATGCACTCATGGCTCCACCTGGGCCGACTCCAGCATTTAATGGCCATTTAAATTGTCTACAAATAACCCTGACCACTGTATGGTGACCCCATGCCGTCCTCTCAGAGATAAATGCCCAAATATATTTGATTTTATCATACCATGATAGTTCAAGGGCTTTGGAATCATTCATGCTTTTCCTCCAAAATAACAAATTGGAGTGGCCCATGGAAGCCTTTGCAGCAATAGACTGCTTGTTTCAAGTGGAACCCTAGTTAGAGGGATCATTCATCTGTTTGTATATGCCTTTGTGGGTCTGTACAGAGTTGTTCACCCTGAGAACAAGGGCAGCGGAGTGCTATAAAGCTAATAAAGCTACTGCTTGATTTAGGTAAGTTGTGAAGCAGAAGCTGTGAAGCATGCCGTCATAACACACGACTTATGTGTGTCATAGAACCGCCAGTTATCAAATGTATCGATGCGCACCACGCCGCCAGGGCACACACGACATCTTCCCTGACATCACTTATTTCATCACGTAAATCTTTCATATTTCCTGTGTGTATGTATTTTTAATTTTGATTTAAATAGAAATTGAGGCATTTGTGAAGCAGGTTGTGGCTGCAGTGGGTGTTTTGAGATCGTCTCTCCCCTGATATACAGGGCATGACAAAAAAGACATTGATAGGCATATCAGGTGTCAAGATGAATTTTCTTTGACATGTTTGAAGTTAACGCCATCGCAAAGATTACGTATCAACATTTTGTCGTGAAATCATAGATGAAGGAGTTGTCAGGAGACTTGTTGTAATGATGAGCGTCAGGAGAAGTCATAGGCAGGTGAATATTGGCTGGGACACGTTGATGGCATTGACACTTGGTACGGGTGAGAAGCTAGCCGGCTCACGATCCAATCTGGAGTGGATAACGTGAACTAATAACACGTCCACTGGAGGGGAAAGACGTGCATGACTCGTCCCTCCTGTTTGTTTGGGGAAACTGATATGGTGGGAAAAAAAAAAAAAAACAGCAACGAGTCTAAGTTTAAAAGATTTTCATGACAAAAAATAAGAGTTCATTTACATTTGGAGATAAAGAAGCTGCTTTCTTTTATAGTTACACCTTAAAGTTGCTTTGCTGTGTGAGATTTGCATGTTTTTTTCTCTCTCATCTGTTTGGTTAAACCCACTATGAGCATCAATGTTCATCATCACCTGCGTCACTCAGCAACAGGATAAATAGGGCAACATCAACATCCAGATCCACAGTGTATATTTATACCATTTAATATGTCATTATTGCAAAGACAAGATAAAACTGAGCAAATAATATAGCATAACGCCAGCCCATTTTTGCTGCACTTGTCTTTTATGATAGATAGAGTGTAGGGATGAGAAGATGGAAGATGACTGCCGGGTTCCGTCACTGACATAATCCCTCATATTTGCATTGATCCAACACATGTGAGCTAACTGCTCCCAAAAAAAGCAAGCTGCCATTTGTACGTGAGTACAGTTGCTTCACTCCGCTTTGTTTGCCAAGTGCCACTTTTGCTACCCAACATTTCGCGGTTGTCGTTAGACGTGCGATACAAAGATTTGCAGCAATTTGTCACACGGCAAGGAAGCTGAGTCTCTCGATCGCGCTGTTAGTGTGTGGCACATTGATCCAGTAGTAATGTGTTTTTCAACAAGCCTTTAATTTTTATAGCCCTCAAACCAGCCCGCAGACAAGTCTATTAGCTGCTTTCATGAAACAAATTGTAAGTGATCAGAGCGCCCCCTACATTGTTGACCACAATGCAATAATAATCAGGCTGTCATTTGCGATATTTGTCACACCAAGATATATTAGATAACAGCCATTAGATCATGATGTCTTTGCTGTAGACATGAAAGAATTCAGAAATGACAAGACGGTGGATATAGGGCTGGGAGGCATTGTGAGTGTGAGGAGGTAGCGGGGGACTATATTCTGCTGATGGGTATCAACAACTCACCAATACCAGCACAGCAATAGCAATAACAAGTGTTCATTGTCAGGCCTCCTGGAAACACATGGGAGGCCAGGCAGTTTGCTATTGTCGTCGGCCGCGTTCTTTATGTCGATGCCAGCCATCTTCAGCAGCATTGCTCTCGCAGGCAAAATTCATCTTGCCTTCCGCAGTCTCACAGAGGAAACTCGGTCGGATATGGAGCAAGTGGTCTTGGTTGATTTGTATTGTTATCTGATCGTCTATGATATGGCCAAGTTTTGGCGGGTGTTTGACTGACGGGCTGCCCTCACTAACTGGCCCAGCACACGGGCCACCCGTACTAAGGCCAGGAGGAAGTAGCGAAAAATGGACAGCCAAGAGTGTATCGATTCCACACAGACTCGGCGAGGTGTCTTGTAAAATTGATGTAAAATGGCTCCCAAGAACCATATCAGTTACTTGAAGAGGGTCCGGAAATCCCTTCATTTTATCAAAGGATCTGTGTATTCATTTTGATGGTTTGTTCTTTTTTGGGGGGCATATGGCCATCCCTTTCATGTCATTTAGTAAGCCGTGTGTTATGGGGAGCATCAGTAGGGGAGTGCTATGAGGGTGTATGGCCGTCCCTGTCATCTGTAGGGGAGTGCTATGGCCGTCCCTGTCATCTGTCGGGGAGTGCTATGAGGGTGTATGGCCGTCCCTGTCATGTTATGGGGAGTGCTATGAGGGTGTATGGCCGTCCCTGTCATCTATAGGGGAGTGCTATGAGGGTGTATGGCCGTCCCTGTCATGTTATGGGGAGTGCTATGAGGGTGTATGGCCGTCCCTGTCATCTGTAGGGGAGTGCTATGGGGGTGTATGGCCGTCCCTGTCATCTGTAGGGGAGTGCTATGAGGGTGTATGGCCGTCCCTGTCATGTTATGGGGAGTGCTATGAGGGTGTATGGCCGTCCCTGTCATCTGTAGGGGAGTGCTATGGGGGTGTATGGCCGTCCCTGTCATCTGTAGGGGAGTGCTATGAGGGTGTATGGCCGTCCCTGTCATGTTATGGGGAGTGCTATGAGGGTGTATGGCCGTCCCTGTCATCTATAGGGGAGTGCTATGGGGGTGTATGCTTTCTCACTCCTCCACCTCTCCATGTAGTGTATCCTCTTATATCTACACACCATTAACCTCTTATATCATCAAGGAGACTCCATGCTTCCTTTTATGGCTTTCTGGGTAAAGGCAAGAATGCTACAAAGGGAAACGCTGTCTCCCTGAACATATCACATTGCCCAAATAGGGGTCCTCTGTGCTCTCAATGAATAAATCACAATATTCCAATGTGGATACAGATATTAGATTTTTCCCTCAGATACTGTCATGCATACATAAAAGTCAAAAGTGAAATGTGGAAGCGTGCCCGAGATTGCTCCAATAAATCTTCCTCCTTCTTTGCTCAGATATGATATTCATAAATTGTTATCGCTCGGGACAAAATGGGTCAGGGCGGGGGTCCTGGAGCGGGAGTGGTAGAGGGCCTGGGGGTCGAGGCTATCTGAGATAGACTGGTCTCAGGGGGCGAGGTGCTTCCATTACCCCCTCCTGCTGTGCCGGTCGTGAGTGACAGCTGGCCGGTCGTGATCGGAGATGATCCGATCATGTTGCTGTGGCCTCGATGGGGTTGGATCAACACAGCCATGCTTCAATTATACCGCATTCTCTGTCTCTCTGTCGACAGGAAATAGGTGCGATAGAGATGCCGAGGACCCCGTCTACATCCCGGCCGCTAACCAATGATGACTAAATGTGCTGTTCAAGCACCAGATATTGATAGGAGGCCAGGCAATTCTTTCTTGAGACCTCCCTGGCAGAGATAGGCTAACAGAGAGAGGCAAGCTCGGGTACTGTGGCTTTCTATTGATTTGCCAGCGCAGGTTTAGCATGGGTGCTATCGGAGTGGGTGATCGGGTGCTATTTCCGCCCTCGAATGGGGTGAGTTTGTGGGAGCAGTTGAGAGTGGCAAGCGAGGTGTGGATGGTGGATGGCGAGGCCAGGGGATCGTGGGTCTGCAGCCAGCACCTGGGTCTGAGAGCAGTGACACCAAACAACACCGCTTAAACCAAGCAATTCACTAACTGCTCGTATTCCTACTAAAATGCCAAACTTTATAGCCGTTCCTATTGGAAAAAATAGATGTGCTGTGCGACTGGGACACAATCGTGCAAATTGCCACAATGTTGGCAGGGCCACTTTTTTTTCAGGAACAAGATCGGGAAGACGAGTGTCCTGCCACATGGTATTCACAAGCCCCCCGAGCCCGGAGAATCATTCCAAATAAACTTGGCTATATCTGTCTGCATTCAATGTGAATTGCACATATCATTGTCACATTTATCTACTTGAATATATCAAGAGCAGAAAAAGGGTACATTATTCACAAACTCGTAAACCACCTTGTTAAAGCAGTCAGGATTTAATGAGTGGTGAATCTAGAGAGATTTTCTGGCACCAGTATGACAGTATGATCTGGGTGGAGGGTTAAAGCAGTGTGAAGATGGGCAGACCAGCAGAGTAGAATGATCGGGGTCCCTCGATGTTGGCGGTGGTGGGTCAAGAGGCAGTGGTAGGGAAGCATAACAAGGGGGGGGAGGGGGGGGGCGAGGAATGAGAGGGGGCGGGAGCAGGGGTGGGCGGTGAGCTAGAAGGGGTGTGGGGCATGGGGGGGTCAGGGAGCAACTTGACAGTGGGGCATCGATGACAATCACACTCCGCTCACATTTAGGCTTGTCAGTTCAACCGATGCTCCCTGAGTTACTCAGGACACCTCCGTGCTGGTCAGTAAACATGTACCATATGACCACGTATTGTGCCACACTCGGTGTATCCACAAGGTGGGTGGATAGTGGGGGGAGGGGAGTGGGGAGCATATATTGTAGGTAACAAATGGTTGTCCTACTCAGTACTGGGAGCATTATTTCATGGACCCTGCTGCCTGTGCTCTGTGTTTTGTTCTTTGGCTGTAGTTAGTCTTAATCAGGACTCTCTGATATTTGACATATGCTATATATCTTATTAGAGCACGGCTATATCGCATGCATTTATCAAGTCGTGGGGTGCTGTACGTAATATCAGGAATGTTTCTCTATGCTGATACATCAAATTAAATAATCATCAATGACTGTTTTACAGCGGGCTGTATATCATGCTTTTTTGTACTCAAACCCATTAAGGGAAAATTAGAGAATACACACAGAAATATAGACAACGTGGAATGGTCTATTTGTTGTGAGGCGGATGGTTTATTTATTACAAGCCACATTGTTGTGTGTACAATTTGCAAGTGTCACATCTGCATGTGATTGTATTCAAATTATCTTCGATCATACGGAAGCTAAACGAAAGAACTATTTATCTCAATCAAGTGGCATGGCGGTGTGGTGTACGGTGAGAACGGGAGACCACTAGTTGCCTCCCAATGCAATAACATTGTAATAGGCAGACACATTATTGCGTGGCATACATCAAGGCAGCCCGCTGCGTCCCTTCATTTGTGTCTTCCATATTGGCCACCCATAATAGATGTATCGCATTATTGTCGAGTTCACCTACCAGCATATATCTGTCTGTGTATGTGCTATGTTTACCCTGCAAACACTGCCGGCATAGCATGCCATATCTGACGCTCTTTTTTCCATCACATGATTTTTGTTTTAGACTGGATTAACTTTGTTTTGTGTCATCTTTATGGTGTGGGATAAAGTGCATGCAATTGTTGCATTGAGTTTTTTTTCTGATATTGTTTTGGCCTTGAGAAAAGCAATGGAAGATTCTGATTTATCACCCTCCATACTCGGCCGGCAAGGTTCAGGCTGTGAAGGGTTCTGATTTATCGCCCTCCATACTCGGCCGGCAAGGTTCAGGCTGTGAAGGGTTCTGATTTATCACCCTCCATACTCGGCCGGCAAGGTTCAGGCTGTGAAGGGTTCTGATTTATCGCCCTCCATACTCGGCCGGCAAGGTTCAGGCTGTGAAGGGTTCTGATTTATCGCCCTCCATACTCGGCCGGCAAGGTTCAGGCTGTGAAGGGTTCTGATTTATCGCCCTCCATACTCGGCCGGCAAGGTTCAGGCTGTGAAGGGTTCTGATTTATCGCCCTCCATACTCGGCCGGCAAGGTTCAGGCTGTGAAGGGTTCTGATTTATCACCCTCCATACTCGGCTGGCAAGGTTTATAGCGTAGGGGATTACCTCGTGTAGATAATCTGATGGATCTCAGTCTTTGCTGGTCAGATTAGCAATGGAAAAACCTCTTCCAATCGACCTAGTTAAAGAGTTCAAAGAGTTATATGCAAGTATCACACATAAAATAAGGTCATAACTGCTGACAGGGACTCAAAATTGAAAAAAGCAATGAGTGAATGTAGTGACCTCCCCATCTGATGAGTGAAGCAATGAGTGAAGGTAGTGACCTCCCCATCTGATGAGTGAAGCAATGAGTGAATGTAGTGACCTCCCCATCTGATGAGTGAAGCAATGAGTGAAGGTAGTGACCTCCCCATCTGATGAGTGAGGCAATGAGTGAAGGTAGTGACCTCCCCATCTGATGAAATTGTCAGGGAGTAAGGATTGAATGGAGAACATAAAACAGACTCATTTCCCGGTGAGCTCACATCAGCATCAATCATGACGTAACATATTTACATGGACATTTGATAAATACTGATCCCGCTGGCGGGGGAGGAACTGCGATGGTGCGAGACAACTTTCAGCTGGCAGTCGGTTTGGTCTGTTGACAAATCATCATAGAGCAGTACATGATCATGGAGCTCATCTTTCATGTGCTTCCTTATATTTGTCATGAAAAAGCCCGAGAAAATCTCCCTATAAGTCCATCGCAGAAAGCAATTTCCTTGAGGATTTTATACAAAATGAGCGTTATTTACCTTTTTTCTATCAGAAATGGACATGGCCTCATGACAGGAAATTGATTAGCTCATGTTGGCTGTTGTGAGCTATTCTGTGGTAGATTTCACAGAGAGAGGAGAATACTGTGAGATTGTCTTGTACCCACCACTGCTTATACATCGTCTCATCTTCTACATCGCCAATAAATAGATTGATGCCGGCGCCTCGACCATGGAATAACCCGCACCCAGAGTCAGCTTAGTGTTTCCACCACTGGTATCTGCTGCTCCATAGGACTGACCTCACAAATGAATTTGCAGCTGACACAGGTTAATACAATGTTTTCACAATATTCGCAGCCCAGCTATAAAGTATTTATATAAGGCAGCTGCAGGAAACTGCGGTGATGAAGAGATATCCTAACATTATTGCCTCCTGCCACCTTTATCTACTAAATCACGGCCTGCCTTTGTGGGGTCAAGAACAAAAAATAGTGTGTATATATAGTATGTAGAGGATAGAACACAGCTGGCGCTGTCCTAGAGGTGTCACTGGTCAGGCCAGACAATGGTCTAATACCGGAATAAAATACCAGCGTCCAGCACCAGCACCTAATGGCAGAATAAAATACCAGCGTCCAGCACCTAATGCCAGAATAAAATACCAGCGTCCAGCACCTAATACCAGAATAAAATACCAGCGTCCAGCACCTAATGCCAGAATGAAATACCAGCGTCCAGCATCTAATACCAGAATAAAATACCAGCGTCCAGCACCAGCATCTAATGCCAGAATAAAATACCAGCGCCCAGCACCTAATGCCAGAATAAAATACCAGCGTCCAGCACCTAATACCAGAATAAAATACCAGCGTCCAGCACCAGCATCTAATGCCAGAATAAAATACCAGTGTCTAGCATCTAATATCAGAATAAAATACCAGCATCCAGCACCAGCATCTAATACCAGAATAAAATACCAGCGTCCAGCACCAGCATCTAATGCCAGAATAAAATACCAGCGTCCAGCACCAGCACCTAATGCCAGAATAAAATACCAGCGCCCAGCACCAGCATCTAATACCAGAATAAAATACCAGCGTCCAGCACCAGCACCTAATGCCAGAATAAAATACCAGCGTCCAGCACCAGCATCTAATGCCAGAAAAAAATACCAGCGTCCAGCACCAGCATCCAGCACCAGCACCAGCACCTAATACCAGAATAAAATACCAGTGTCTAGCATCTAATACCAGAATAAAATACCAGCGCCCCGCACCAGATTCTAATGCCAGAATAAAATACCAGCGTCCAGCACCAGCACCTAATGCCAGAATAAAATACCAGTGTCCAGCATCTAATGCCAGAATAAAATACCAGCGTCCAGCATCTAATGCCAGAATAAAATACCAGCGCCCAGCACCAGCACCTAATGCCAGAATAAAATACCAGCGCCCAGCATCTAATGCAAGAATAAAATACCAGCGTCCAGCATCTAATACCAGAATAAAATATCAGCGTCCAGCATCTAATGCCAGAATAAAATACCAGCGTCCAGCATCTAATACCAGAATAAAATACCAGCGTCCAGCATCTAATGCAAGAATAAAATACCAGTGTCCAGCACCAGCATCTAATGCCAGAATAAAATACCAGCGTCCAGCACCAGCACCTAATACCAGAATAAAATACCAGCGTCCAGCACCTAATACCAGAATAAAATACCAGCGTCCAGCACCAGCACCTAATACCAGAATAAAATACCAGCGTCCAGCATCTAATACCAGAATAAAATATCAGCGTCCAGCATCTAATGCAAGAATAAAATACCAGCGTCCAGCATCTAATACCAGAATAAAATACCAGCGTCCAGCATCTAATGCAAGAATAAAATACCAGCGTCCAGCACCAGCATCTAATGCCAGAATAAAATACCAGCGTCCAGCACCAGCACCTAATACCAGAATAAAATACCAGCGTCCAGCACCTAATACCAGAATAAAATACCAGCGTCCAGCACCAGCACCTAATACCAGAATAAAATACCAGCGTCCAGCATCTAATACCAGAATAAAATACCAGCGTCCAGCACCAGCACCTAATGCCAGAATAAAATACCAGCGTCCAGCACCAGCACCTCATACCAGAATAAAATACCAGCGTCCAGCATCTAATACCAGAATAAAATACCAGCGTCCAGCACCAGCACCTAATGCCAGAATAAAATACCAGCGTCCAGCACCAGCACCTAATGCCAGAATAAAATACCAGCGTCCAGCACCAGCACCTAATGCCAGAATAAAATACCAGCGTCCAGCACCAGCACCTAATGCCAGTGTCTTAGGAAAGCATCTAGTGCCTGAGTCTAATGACAACAGCTCTGCTATGTTTTGTTTCACTACTTCTATATTTTCATGTGATCATATTTACTCTCTGAGTCCATGAGTAGTGCCTATGGAAGGAAATAGATGGCAAAAGATGCCAGATAATGCTAGACAATGCCAGATCATGCCAGATAGAGTTATTGACATATTGATATGCCAAGATCCTTCAAATGACCTGATATTTCTGTTTGCTATTTAAACATCAAAGAATCAAGAATTCCATTATCCCAGTGTTGAAACACACCATACAATTACATTTCGCAGATAAATCTGCTTTCTTTTAGAACCAAAATGAAAGAATAATGGTGCGAAATAATGCAATTTCTAGATATGATTTGAATGGGAGTGTTGCAAGGAGAAGGCTGTTGTCACATGAGAAGTGAGATGGATTGTTCCTCGGCAGGTGTGGAAGGATATATTGCTTGTGACATGATTGTTGTATGCAGGCTTATTGGCACTATTGGCAACGCATGTGGCCCCAAAGAGCAACTTATTGAATACACCATTATTACATGGCAAACGCCTCCACTCTCAAAGCTTCACCGAGTTCAACTGCCAAGTCATCATAAACAATTTCACAGGGAAATGGGATTCAAGAATTGTAGCCGGTCTCATGTTTTATAACTTTCAGAGTTATTTAGAAGAAGAGTGTTGATCTGTAGTTTGGAGGCAAAATCAATGTCCTTGATTCACAACTAATCAGGATTGAATCCTGATAGATCCAGCTCGATTGAGGTGTCCCATGTTGTGTGGCCGGGATGGAATATTGAAGATTTCTCTATGATGGATGATACATTCAGGGCAGATTGGGTAGTAGAAAGTGTTGTCAACTCAGTTGAGCTCAGTTGGAAAGCTGTGAAGTTTCAACAGAGCTTTGCGGACCGCAGACAGATTTCAAAGAAAACACCACATGCATTGTTCACCAGAGAATAGAGAACATCACCAAAGAGGCTTTCAATGTAATTCTGATTGTGTACAAAGATTGGGTTTTAATCATGGCATTATTGGTAATACCTGTGAAGGTCATACTAGGAGCTGTATGTTACCGCTAGACCACATTGTAATTAAAAATAAATGCTTATTTATGTTTTTCATGGAGAAAATTTCCTTGCACATGCAAAGTCTATTGAGAATTTGGTCCATTCTTAGTACTCCTCAGGGGATTGGCTTCAGTGACCTTTGATATTGAGGGAGCTTTCCTTGGATTAATGGGTCAAGGTCAGCAGCTGCTGGATTCCACAGTGGTGCCACCTATGTTATGACACTTGCCCAACAGATATTATTTTCTAATGTATGGCCATCAAACTTCACCTGACAAATCTCACAAGTTTGGCTGTTGTGCACGACCTTTGCTGGTGCTGAAGGTCATAGGCCGCAGGTGCTGCAGCGCACTGACATTGGTGGATTAGCTGAACTATGACATAACATGGGCAAATGGCTGACAAAAACTGCTGCTCAAACAGGCAGCAGGAAATGGCCCAGGAGAACATGATTGGTCAAGTTAGCTGCATGATTTGTGGGGTGACTGTCCCAGTTTTAACCTCTCTTATTGATCACCACATTCTCACCTATCCCATTTGTTACAGTATAAGCCAGCCCGCAAAGGCTCTCCGACTGTGCAAATATTCAGTGTGATGGCATTTATTGGAATAAATATGGTAAACAGACCCCGATCGGTACCGAGTTATTTATGATTGGTGTCGCAAACAATGCAGCACGCTCCTTCATCAAAGCATCCATATTGGAATGCTCCATAAAAAAGCTAACAATATTTCATGCATTTATTCCCTGTAGTAGAAAACTGTACATTTCCTGTACATTAGTTTTGGAGTGTTAAAATCAGCCGTGTTGTGATGATGATGAGAACCCTGATGCGGGTCATGAGCTATTCCTGCCTGGGGAGCCAGCATCAGTGATTAATATATTTCATAGGATTTGCATTGACCCAAAAAGCATTTGGACAGAGAAGGGTGTATTTTCAATACATCAATATCTTTGCTGGAAGTGATGTCTAAATTCACTTGCCAGTCTCTGGACAGCAGGCATCTCTGGACAGCGGGCATCTCTGGACACAGTGGACAGGGGGCATCTCTGGACAGGGGGCATCTCTGGACAGGGGGCCTCTCTGGACAGGGGGCCTCTCTGGACAGCGGGCATCTCTGGACAGCGGGCATCTCTGGACAGCGGGCATCTCTGGACAGCGGGCATCTCTGGACAGCGGGCATCTCTGGACAGGGGGCATCTCTGGACAGGGGGCATCTCTGGACAGGGGGCATCTCTGGACAGCGGGCCTCTCTGGACAGCGGGCCTCTCTGGACAGCGGGCATCTCTGGACAGTGGGCATCTTTGGACAGCGGGCATCTCTGGACAGCGGGCATCTTTGGACAGTGGGCATCTCTGGACAGCGGGCATCTCTGGACAGGGGGCATCTTTGGACAGTGGGCATCTCTGGACAGCGGGCATCTTTGGACAGCGGGCATCTCTGGACAGCGGGCATCTTTGGACAGTGGGCATCTCTGGACAGCGGGCATCTCAGCAGCAAGAAGAAGACTGAGGGTCAAATGTCATATTCACAATGGCTGGGAGATGTCTAACAAAGTCAGATGCATTATATAGTATTTAATGATGAGGCTTTGAAAGGTAAGCACCTCTAACCAGTATCATGTGACCATTCTCCCATCATGCATCATTCTGTTGGTGGGAAGCGGCGGTGTGTTGATGGAGGTGTTACCTTCAGGCCAGAATAGGTTCCATTTAGATAGCAAGGTTGGGACACATGTTGCAGTATTGACACTATGAGATAGCTATAGCAGATATTGCTGAGGCACTATTGTCCGAGGACATGCGGACAAGCGCCATACGAGGCAGAGACACAAAGAGTGACAAAGTCAATGTTGATTCTATACTGCGACAGACCAAGGTAAATATTACCTCAGTAATAGCTTAATGCTATTATAGCAGTGTGTGTGTATGGCTTAATGCAGGGAGAGTAATCTGGGAAGACTTGTTATGTTGATACGCGCTGCACACACTTCAGCGGTACCATACTTTTGAGCAAACAATGGGCTCAGGATATGCTCTCACATCAAAGATATTGCTGCATTTTGTCTCTCAATTGGCGAGAGCAATTACAGAAGGCAAAATCTAATATGGGAGTCTTGAACTCAATATTAGATAGCTGAGTACTATAAACTTTCATTTAGCAGACTTATTGGATTGTTGTTATTGGAGTTTCGTGTTTGGACACATCCAAGATGCCAGCTTTCAGTCGCATTTTGTGGGTCCCTGAACCACATTAATTTTTCAAGGGATAAACAAGATTGAGGTTTTAACTGGTTCCACAGGAAGTAAGAGTAGAGAATATCACAAAGGGATACTTCCTTGCTGTGACAATGACAAATAATATTATGGGAGCATGGAGACCATACATCAGACTTCTTACCATCAGTTTGCAGGAGTCTGATATCACATAGGTGATATGTTAGCGGAGCACGGACAGACTAACAACCGTGTATGAGCAACTTATAGCGCAAACTTGAAAAGAAATGATGAACTTGATACTCAAGTGATCCAAAGCATAACAGTGGGTGAACTTTTGAGACCTGATTTGTCATGTAATAGAGTAGGGTATGATAGCAGGTTTGTTCAGTATATAGCTATTACCAGGAATATAGGGTCCCTGTGAAATAGCTGAGCATTGTGAAATGCTTGCATGAGGACAGTTCCCTGCTGTTAGACTGACATCTATAACCTGGGTGAAGCATGGCTGCACCAACATTAACTGTCACAAAGTCTTGGACCGTCATTAAAAACTTTGGGACTGTTATCATTGTAGGCGTGACTCATCTTAGGGGCTGTAACCATTGCAATCGTGGCTCATCTTAGGGGCTGTAACCATTGCAATCGTGACTCATCTTAGGGGCTGTAACCATTGCAATCATGGCTCACTTTAGGGACTCTAACCATTGCAATCATGACTCATCTTAGGGACTGTAACCATTGCAATCATGGCTCACTTTAGGGACTCTAACCATTGCAATCATGACTCATCTTAGGGACTGTAACCATTGCAATCATGGCTCACTTTAGGGACTCTAACCATTGCAATCATGACTCATCTTAGGGGCTGTAACCATTGCAATCATGGCTCATCTTAGGGACTCTAACCATTGCAATCATGGCTCATTCTAGGGACTGTTATCATTGCAGACATGACCCATCTAAGGGGCTGCAATCATTGCAACCATGGCTCATTCTAGGGACTTTTATCATTGCAGACATCTTAGGGACTTTTTTATTGCCAAACATGGCTCCCCCTGGGGACTGTAATCATTACAAGAATTGGCTCATCTCAAGGACTGATTATTACAAAATGTAGGTGATCTTATGGAGTGTAATTGTTTGTGATGTTTATGTAGGGCTTGTAAGCTTGGAGTGGGCATGGATGGTCGTAGAGGGACACCTGGCCGCAGACTGTGTCACATATATGGTGGCTGCAATAGGCCGCGACTTGACAGCGATACATAGAGGCACATACACAACATAGGCTACTCCCATAATATTGTCCTCCCTCTAAATTATTCAAGCTTCCAAGATGGCCATTTTTTCGGTGCCCTTTTGATATTTTGATTAATGCAGTCGACATAATGTAATTTGCTGAGCTAAAAGCGAGAACACACACTGTGAACCAAAAAATCAATGCTGATATTTTTGTATTTTCTTGCAATTTGTGGCCCTTGTAGCAGCATTGCCTACACCTCCTAGCTCTGTATACTTTAGGGCACACACATTCCCTGCTTGATATTGTTGACAGGATGGAGGACAAGTCGGTTTGTATTTGGAAACCTGATCCAGGATTAGAGAGAATATGACAATGATTATGAAGCCAGGCTGTACCAGTGTGTCGAATTATTGCCTCTCCCCAGTGAAGCGCATCTATAAATAGTACATGTCTTCCTCGAACATACACCCAGCTCTCTTTGGCCGCGCCAGATAAAAGGAGACATGGAAATCTGGGAGAAGCAACTGCTACCGTTGTGGCTTTCCTTAAGATGCGTTCTCAGGGGACGGTGAAGCATTGAGGCATGGGTAAGACAAGAGCCCACAGCGTGAACTGCTCGCATTGATCCGAGAGGAGACTTCTATTATGTAACGATTAGACAGAACCGGCCCAACAAAATTTCAAAGAATTGCTGCAGAGAATAGTCCAAGAAAATCTCCTGGTGCCTGACCCAGGAAAGCACCTATGTCGCTTACCAATGTAAAGCAGGCTGATTGGGCGTCTCAAAGAAAAACATGCATGAATGGTGCTGCCCAGCTATCTGGGAAGGTCATGGACCGGCTGTCTGGGAAGGTTGGCATCGTGGAGGGCATGGACCGGCTGTCTGGGAAGGTCAGCATCGTGGAGGGCATGGACCGGCTGTCTGGGAAGGTCGGCATCGTGGAGGACATGGACCGGCTGTCTGGGAAGGTTGGCATCGTGGAGGGCATGGACCGGCTGTCTGGGAAAGTTGGCATCGTGGAGGGCATGGACCGGCTGTCTGGGAAGGTCAGCATCGTGGAGGGCATGGACCGGCTGTCTGGGAAGGTTGGCATCGTGGAGGGCATGGACCGGCTGTCTGGGAAGGTCAGCATCGTGGAGGGCATGGACCGGCTGTCTGGGAAGGTTGGCATCGTGGAGGGCATGGACTGGCTGTCTGGGAAGGTTGGCATCGTGGAGGGCATGGACTGGCTGTCTGGGAAGGTTGGCATCGTGGAGGGCATGGACTGGCTGTCTGGGAAGGTCAGCAGCGTGGAGGGCATGGACCGGCTGTTTGGGAAGGTTGGCATCGTGGAGGGCATGGACTGGCTGTCTGGGAAGGTTGGCATCGTGGAGGGCATGGACTGGCTGTCTAGGAAGGTCGGCATCGTGGGCCGGCTGTCTGGGAAGGTGGGCAGCGTGGAGGGCATGGACCGGCTATCTGGGAAGGTCGGCAGCGTGGAGGGCATGGACCGGCTGTCTGGGAAGGTTGGCAGCGTGGAGGGCATGGACTGGCTGTCTGGGAAGGTCGGCATCGTGGGCCGGCTGTCTGGGAAGGTCGGCAGCGTGGAGGGCATGGACCGGCTGTCTGGGAAGGTCAGCATCGTGGAGGGCATGGACCGGCTGTCCAGGCTGGATGACGCATGATCACGCTATTCAATTGGACGATGTATTGCCATTTGACGATTCTCTGTTTCCAATTGCTGTTATTGTGTTCCTTGATTACTGCTCCCGGCAATATTGCCAACAAAGTGCTGCACCTTGATTACAGCAAGAAACTTCACAATATTGCTTATGACACTCAATATAAATGACTTGATGCATGCATGTATATACATATATTTCTATATATTTACATATGTACATATATATTTGATATATTAAAGTGTTCTTTTTCTAATTATTCTGCCATTTGACAGTGACATGTTATGATGTTTTTCACTTTTGCAGTTAGTCGCATCTTGAATTGGGGGCGCTAGTAGTCCACTGGACGAGTAAGTACATTCCGCTCACTCTGCTCCTCACCATTCCTTATTTGGTATAAAACAATAAACATTGCATGCTTTTTTTGGATGCCGGATATTTTTTAAACGCATGTGATATGGTTATGAATGAGATTATTGACCCTGGTATGACCTTTTTGTTTTTGACTGCATCCAATATGTGTGTTTGGCACTAGGAACGCTCTGGTTACTTCTAACCCTACTGGTAGAAATCTATTGTATGTACGGTCACCTTGCATTGTCTAGATATTTGGGTGACTTGATAATGCTAAGACCATGGCTCATATGCCCGCTGCATGCACTGTGGAACTGTATATAAGGCCTTGTACATATTTATACTTTTTTTATTTTGTCTGACTACTTGTAATGCCACTAACCAAGCAGTGAGAATTGATCTTACATTAACCTTCTTATATAGTGGTGCTTGTATGTCTTGAGATTGAAATTAGTGGGAGATTATGGTGCTGCCATCTGATGGAATGTATGAATGGGATGACACCACGCACTTATTTGAGAATGTTGACTAGTTACCAGAGCCCCTCTGCCTGGGTGACCTCTTATCATTGGCCGTGGGGCTTTTCTACTTATTTCTTATATGTATTCTTATATTAATTATATTTTAGGTGACTGGCACTTGTAATTATTATGATTCCTATTAATTCAAAACACACTTGCTTATGTTGCTAGATGTTGGGGTATGCTTTGTTGACATTTTTTTCTTTTAGTTTTTGTTTTCACCCGGCCACCGTTAATGTCTGATGCTCGTCTTGATGGACATCTACTTATCTTCTCTCCTCCTTTATAGACGTATTTCCTTCTGTCTATCTATAAAGTATTGTAGATTGCATTTTAATATAAAAGTCTATCATCGTGTAACCCTACTGACACATTGACACTAACGACAAAAGATGACCTCATCAGGAGTGGTCTCCAGATGAGGTCAGAGGTCACGTCTCCATGGAGACCAGAGTATTGTTTTGGAGCAAGTGGTCAGCAGATTGATGTGGTACCAGGAGGCAGGAAGGATGGGGTGCCAGTGCTTCCTTGTCGTCTTTGACCCTGGTGGGCCAGAGCCGGCGATGCAAACAGGTAAACGTATTGGACACTGTGGACACTGTAGGCATAGCACCACCTCGCAAGGATGTTACGAGCTGCTAAATTGCCACCGTACACCACTTGTGGGATTATCACATTGTGATTGGATGAGGGACTTTGGAACATAACACTGCAGGCACTATGCCCAATGACTCTGAGCATTTCATCATAGTCGGATATTAAAATAGCCTCCAATCCCCTCTTAATGCTCGTGCCTGGCCAAAAACAACACTATCACTTTTGCAAATACCACTGCTAAATTAGATCTGGGCTCCATAAGTGATATTAATTTGAATGGGTGTGAGCAAGTAATTTTGACTATCAGGTACCTTGTGGTCCCCGTTCGCATTATACTTGGCAAGTTTAATGGCAGATTTATTCATAATGGCCATGTGGCAAATGCAAAAGGTTGATCAACAGTCAAGGAATGTCACTCTGCTAGTTTGACTTGTAATAAAGAACTACTTTGTCAGTCAACCAATTGCCATACTATTGGATTTCTTGTCTCTAATGCGCCAAATTTATGTGTGTGTAATCCTGTAAAAAGTGCAAATAGCCCAGGAAAGTCGTTGCAGAGTCTTAGCCCGGATTTGGGCCAATTTCTGTGGACATTTTGTGTAGCATGGATACAGTGCCTGAAGGGATTTATCTCTGGAGATTTAGTCAGCTCTGTAGCTTTGCCTGTAGAATCCAGTGTTCTCAAGTATACTTCTCACTTGTTTGGTACTTCTGGCAATTATGTATACAAATATACTTAGAATAATACAAGACATCAAAACATATTACAGACTAATCATGAACATCCATGACAGCAAGGGCAAGGTTAAGGGGGATGAAATTTAATTTTCTGCCTAAAATTGAATTTGCCTAATTGTAGTGTTGATGTCATAGGCGTTCATGAGCATCTGGAATTAACTGGTAAGCTGTAAATTGGGAAGTAGGTGGAGTCGGGAGATTGGCACATGGGAGTCGTATGTATGCCAATTTGCCTCACTAAATATACAGTACAGTACAGAATCCTGCAGGCAAAGCTAGTAGGGTGAATAATGATGTGGTAAAAGTGTTGCTTTTCAGAGGAAGTACGACCGGTTTGTGGTAAGATGTTGACGGTTTATGGTAAGATGTTAAGGCATGATTTGATTATTTCATGTGCATTTGTATATTGTTCTGTTGACGTTCCACAGTGCATGGGGCCCCCCCTCAGTCTGGTCAGTTACATACAATAGAGTGACCCCCCCCCCCTCAGTATGAACCAATTATATACACAAACATGTACCTTTGTCAGATAAGTTACCTAAATTCTTCTGTTCTTATTACCCTATAAAAGCGGCATGAGTTGTCCACTGTTAGATCATATAAATGAAGACCTTATTTCAGCATGCTGCAGTTATTACCCTCAGTTTGGAATGATAGATTTTTTTATGTTTGTTTTTGAGTTTAATATGGTGAGGAGCCAAGAGTTGAATGAGGAATGTACTTATTTGAAATAAACTGTGAATGTACCTTATTTTATCATCAGTAAATGAATGATCAGTGAAAGTGAAAGACATTTATGTCAATATGACCATGGACGTGAAACAATTACAATGAGTGATTATCATATATTACTTTGTACAGAAGAGAAAATCAAATATCCCATGTCAAATATTTGATACCGTTGTATGTCATTTTCACTTTTGAAATGATAGGCAATTTCTGCAGTTGCCGATTAAGTGTACACACATTATGTTGTTCATGTCATGTAAACATCTATTGGAATTTAATTGAATAATGCTGTAAAAGATTTATATTTGATAAGCATGAATGAACATTTTTAATTGAATGTAATTTTGATATAAATATTTCATAAAGAATTGGATATATTTCAGATGAAGGAAATTGGAAGTTAATAAATATTGATCTTATAACTATCAAGGTGCAATCATTATGACTAGATTGAATATGATTTTTGCACAGAAGTATTGATAAGTTTAATATCAGTCAGATGTTGTGAAAGTTTTTGGTGACATTATTTTTGATATTGGTACAGAAGGAATTGTGACAGTGCTGAGTGATGAACTGTGATGAGACAAATTCTGTGGATGCAGAATAGCACAATACAAGCTGCCATATTGCAAAACATAAAAACAAGCTCAAAGACAACAATACCAGCAATGTCTGCTTGCATTTCAGACAGTCAAATTGGTTTCAGTTTGAATGTCTGTATCATGGGTGTTAATCTTTCAAATTTACACAAATTTACACAAACAACAGTTGGCTGTATTTCATGTGAAATAGAAAGTTCCAATTGGCTGTATTTCATGTGATATAGAAAGCTCCAGTTGGCTGTATTTCATGTGATATAGAAAGTTCCAATTGGCTGTCTTTCATGTGATATAGAAAGCTCCAGTTGGCTGTCTTTCATGTGATATAGAAAGCTCCAGTTGGCTGTATTTCATGTGATATAGAAAGTTCCAATTGGATGTCTTTCATGTGATATAGAAAGCTCCAGTTGGCTGTCTTTCATGTGATTTAAAAGCTACAGTTTGCTGTCTTTCATGTGATAGAGAAAGCTACAGTTTGCTGTCTTTCATGTGATAGAGAAAGCTACAGTTTGCTGTCTTTCATGTGATAGAGAATGCTACAGGTGGCTGTCTTTCATGTGATAGAGAAAGCTACAGTTGGCTGTCTTTCATGTGATAGAGAATGCTACAGGTGGCTGTCTTTCATGTGATAGAGAAAGCTACAGTTCGCTGTCTTTCATGTGATAGAGAAAGCTACAGTTGGTTGTCTTTCATGTGATAGAGAAAGCTACAGTTTGCTGTCTTTCATGTGATAGAGAAAGCTACAGTTGGCTGTCTTTCATGTGATATAGAAAGTTCCAATTGGCTGTCTTTCATGTGATATAGAAAGCTCCAGTTGGCTGTCTTTCATGTGATATAGAAAGCTCCAGTTGGCTGTATTTCATGTGATATAGAAAGTTCCAATTGGATGTCTTTCATGTGATATAGAAAGCTCCAGTTGGCTGTCTTTCATGTGATTTAAAAGCTACAGTTTGCTGTCTTTCATGTGATAGAGAAAGCTACAGTTTGCTGTCTTTCATGTGATAGAGAAAGCTACAGGTGGCTGTCTTTCATGTGATAGAGAATGCTACAGGTGGCTGTCTTTCATGTGATAGAGAAAGCTACAGTTGGCTGTCTTTCATGTGATAGAGAATGCTACAGGTGGCTGTCTTTCATGTGATAGAGAAAGCTACAGTTCGCTGTCTTTCATGTGATAGAGAAAGCTACAGTTCGCTGTCTTTCATGTGATAGAGAAAGCTACAGTTTGCTGTCTTTCATGTGATAGAGAAAGCTACAGTTGGCTGTCTTTCATGTGATAGAGAAAGCTACAGTTGGCTGTCTTTCATGTGATAGAGAAAGCTACAGTTTGCTGTCTTTCATGTGATAGAGAAAGCTACAGTTGGTTGTCTTATATATATGATCTGGCTGTCCTATATATATGATCTGGTTGTCCTATATATATGATCTGGCTGTCCTAAATATATGATCTGGCTGTCCTATATATATGATCTGGCTGTCCTAAATATATGATCTGGCTGTCCTATATATATATATATAGTTACTGGCTGAACTAGGAGATCAGGTAAGTGAAATGGATGTCATTATCGATACAAAATCTGTACCAATTCAGTATATGAAATGTATATCACATGAATAAAATATGACATTTTTTACAATTAGTTTGCTTTGTGATGCGTTGTAATTTACATTGTTTGAAGTATCCATTTAGAGCATGATATTGTACAACAGCAGAATTGTGTGTAACTATAATGTGAAAACTAAATGTGACCATTCCTAGAGCATTGCCCAGAATCTAATCTCTCCCTCCATTCTCTCACTGATATCCCCAGAAATGGATATTTCATGTAAAAAAAAACCAGTCTCCCCTTTCTGTTTGACAAACATATTGTCCAATTTCTGTGATAATTAGATTGACCATATCCTGTGATGTTGTAATTGACCATTTCCTGTGATAAACTGATTGACTATTTACTGTAATAAATACATGGCCTTGACCTTGGACAAAATGTTTCGTGTAGCATTTTATCAGAACAGTTTGAAATTTATTTCATATGATTTTAATAGGAAACAAAAAATGAATTCACTGTAAAAGGGATTATTTGTTCTCGTATTCATTAAATATTCTGGCAGATTTGTTGTTTATCGTATGATAAAATCTAGTCTCTAGGCTCGGTCATGATGATAAATATTGAAAAAAAGATTTTTAAAGCCTGGCGCCAGACCCATTTCTCATTTAAAATTTTAAAGAAAAGATTCCATGTTTTGAACCGATTCTGTGGCAGTTTTGATGAATTAGCGTGTTCAGGAGTGCTGAGAATAGCTGTGGGCCAGCAGTAATATGAAATGTTTATGGATATTATCACTGGTTTTTGCACAGCTCCGTCCACCTCTGTGCAATTAATGGCTGGCACAGCATGAATAATTTGCTGGGAATGCTATTATGTCTTATTGCATATTTAGCATGTAATAATACGGTGATCAGCATTAAGTTGAGACAGGAGGATAGATAAATCATGGATGTGAACTGCCTCAAGTTTGTAGATGTAGTGGGGTGTGTATCTAGACCACGGTGGTCGGAGAACCTAAGTGAGCCATCAAGCCTCTAGTCTGCCAAGCGATTGCTGATGCTGGCCAGGCCTGATAAATGAAAGATCAATATGACGGCCAGTTGCCATAGACAAAGCTATGTCCCCATAAAGGGTTTTGTTCTTGTCCATAGATGATAAAGCCATCCAGGTTTCAAAAGAGGAACTCGATATTACCATAGATGATCAATTTGCAAAATGAAAGCTCTGAGAATGAGGCTAATAGTGGCATCCATATTTCACCAGTCTATTTATGATGTATGGCAAATGCTATTTATGTTTTTTTTAAAGCCTGCCTAATAGCTTGGTGTTCCTGATAATGTGGGACTGATTGTCAACTCCCCATCCCCCCATACAACTGCAGCCAGGTCTAAAACTATTCATGATGCAATTGTTCATTTTAATAGCATTTAGGTTGTCCATTAAAACTCAGTTCAGATCAAAGGTAGAGGATGCCATTAATTTTTTCAAAGGAAAACAAAGCTTAAAGTTTGGTATGATTTATACGAGTGTGGCCTGCCATAGTTTGACTTTTTTCACCTTTACTGAGTGGAGATTTTCCACCATTGGTCAGTGTTCATGGGCACTAAACCAGTGCCCCCAGAAGTCTCTGCAAGCAAAGCTTCCAATGGTGGTAGTGGCGTTTACCTCCTGTCTGGGATAGATCCTGGCGGATACACATTGCCTCGTCGACAGATCACTATATTGTGGGCAGCCGCCTGTTGCTGTGCGGATGTTACGACAGCCCAATATTGAGCCTTTGTACAAGACGCACACTATAATTCCACATGGATCAGCCTCAGCAAATCTGCATGGCTTGCCGCGAGCTTTTCTGCCAGGGCTTTCACAAGTTTATTTAATGGCTTTGAATAGCATTGGGAGCTTTCCGATACAGCCTTCAGAAGTGCCTCATAGTGTTCCCAGCTCAATATCAGATGTACTGCTTGAAATATCGCACACAAAGGAAGCAGCGTGCATTACACCAAGCTCCTCACTTCTCTCCAACACTCACAACACTTGTATTTAATATCAGTGAAACTTTTTGACGCCAGAATTGTGTTAAATTGTATAAATGCATTGTGTCTGATAATGGAACTTCAGTCTCGCTACGCACCTTCACATGATTTACTGCTAGAAATAACTAGGTCTTGTTTTCCTTTTTTTCATGTAATAAGTGAAATTTAATTAAAAGCAGACAGTAAGTATAATTTAGTACCAACATTATGATGATTAAGCCTGAATTTGCAGCCAGATACAATATGGAGGCCTCTACAAACAAAGTGTCTCTCACTTGTGAACGACACAAGAGGGACACATTATTGTTATATGTTCATTTTATATAAATTACTCATGTGGGAAGTAATGTTATGATCTTCTTCATACAAAACATCAGAATTGAATATATGGCCCAAGTGGTGAGAATTGCAAACATTAAATGTGTCCGTAGTGAGTGAGGGTAAAGTGTGACTCGGGGTGTGCCATGGCAATATGCTGCACTAATGCGACTCACTGACTCTGAAACACATGGAAAATTTAATTTGGGAAATTCAATTTAGGTTAAAGCATTCTGCATTATTCAAAGTTGCTGTAAAAAGCAAAACATCTAAGTTACATAGATCATATTATAAGGGGAAACAAAAACTCCCATCAAAGACAAAGGAGTAATTGGAAATGCATTTCTCCCCTTAATTGTTGTCCTCAAGACAATAACATTGCATCGAAAATGAAATTTCACGAAAATGTTCCATCATTAC
This sequence comes from Amphiduros pacificus, assembly GCA_949316495.1. NCBI lineage: Eukaryota > Metazoa > Annelida > Polychaeta > Phyllodocida > Hesionidae > Amphiduros > Amphiduros pacificus. Next base: position 4,793,592 of record OX439002.1, read on the forward strand.
ATTAGATGAAAACCTTATTCTTCTAATTAAATAGGCTTTGAAACTGAATAAGGACAAATTGTTCTTGAAAGTGTTACATTCCAAAAAAGTTAATGAATTTTGGACACCTTTACAAGTTTCTAAAATGTGCATCCATTTTTATCAATGTCTATCAGGAAACCCAATTTTAAATTATAAATATTAAATGTGTTTCATATCTCCTACATTATATAACAGCCTTGATAGACTAAACAAATTGTGCAGGATTTCAGTCGATGGATTGACCATAATTGTATTTGGAATAATAGAATTATACATTTATTTATTCTGACAAAAGCCGTGTACATCAATTGAAAATGTTTATATGAAATCTTCATGTCTCCCATCTGAAAGTTATTTTGAAATAACTCAATTTAATTAATGGCCAATGGGGTGGCGTATCCTTGATTCAATCCAAATGAAGCGTATGATGGTTTTTAATTTGATATGTGATAGATGGGGGAATCTAAATAGCATTCTCCAATATAAAATTAATTTTGGAAATTAATTATTGAGCCCACAAGTGATGTAATAGAACATAGCAGATGGGTTTGTTGGTTAATGAGTAAAAAAGTTAGTGTAATATGGAGCAGATCTCTGCATTCTGGTCTGGATCTGGGTGTTAGCTATGAATAAAGATGAGGAATTCAGAAGTATTATGTGCTGTGTATAAATGATTATTTATGGCGGCCTTCCTTCTGTTATACCTGACCAGGTTCTTGACAAAGCAATGCAGAAAAGGAGTGAGACCTGGGCCGAATGTATAAACTCCCACAACTCGGTCTGCAGAAAAGGCATTTTCTAGAAGACCAGATTATAATGCTGGGAATAAAAAGACCATATTATAATGGTGGGAATTAGAAAACCAGGTTATAATGGTGGGAAATAAGAAGATCAGATTATAATGGTGGGAAATAGAAGACCAGATTATAATGGTGAGAATAAAAAGACTCGATTATAATGGTGAGAATTAGAAAACCAGATTATAATGGTGGGAAATAGAAGACCAGATTATAATGGTGGGAATAAACACAGGAAATATATTCAAGTTTTGCTAAAATGATGCTGCTGCTGCCACCGGTCATCAAAGTATATATTTTATCTTGTGAAATGTATCACATAGGACTTGATGCAGCAAAAAGATGCTATTTTTCCCAGCGTCTGAATCCACACAAATGCCCTGGGCACGCTTCCAGTGGGTTAGAATATAAACTGCATTACTTGGGATAGATTCAAACTGCATCATATGGACCTTATACAACATACTGATAAAACAAGGTGGACTCCACTGATAAATCACTGGTAAAATCATCCATTTTTGCCAATAGGATTGGTCTGCAGAATGGATATGATGCATTGTGAGAGCGCCACCTGGGGCTGACATTGGCAATCCATCAATAGAAAGCCACCACCTTTGGACAATGCTGTCATTAACATTTTCAACCAGTCATTGAAAACCATTTTAAATTTGTAATGTCACCAGCATATATGTTATGTCGAAAGGGAGACTTGGTATCAATGTTTCATGGTTTTGAACTTTTTCATAAGATTGATATTGTTTCTACATTCAACATTATGATCCATTTGAAGAAATTGCTGAATGCAAAATTGTTTAACAATTAATGATGTCGTAAGATGGCAAGTTAGATTTCATTAGAGAGCTGTGATTTACTCCTGCTGTGTGAAGCACAAAGACGGAATCTTCCAATAATGACAACTTTAATCTCAATATTTCTGTGCAGAAAGTCATTTTGTTCATCACCTTCTGCTGCAGCACAGAGTAGCGATATATTAATAGAAGATATTTCTGTTGGTATTTTGCAGTAATTTAGAAGACAGATTATATCTTGAAGGGACAGCAGATGTTAATGATGCTTCTTGGCATGATCTTCGCATATCTGCAGAAATGGTCTTGGTGCATAATTACTTCTTGTGTCAAATATCAAGAAAAAACTGCCGGCAGCAACCCAATTGAAGTTCCAGCAACCCAATTGAAGTCGATCAAATCAGATCAGTCTGAAATATTTAGAAATAATATTATCATCTCTGCTGCAAATGTCTGAAGCATTCAGGAAAACATAGCTTACCACCTAAATAGAAGTAGATCTATAGTATTAAAGTGTCACTCGGTCACAGATTGACTCTTTTATTTATTAATATTTAGAAATCACAGTTGTGATGATAAATATTTCACAGTTTTAGACAGTAAATATTGCATGCAATGTTTTCAATTAGGTCACTGAAGATATAGAATGGGATGAGATGGGTGTGAATGCCGGACCTGAGTTAGGTGTGATGGGATGAGATGGGTGTGATGGGATGAGATGGGTGTGATGGGATGAGATGGGTGTGATGGGATGAGATAGGTGTGATGGGATGAGATGGGATGAGATGGGTGTGATGGGATGAGATAGGTGTGAATGCCAGAACTTAGATAGGTGTGATGGGATGAGATGGGTGTGATGGGATGAGATGGGTGTGATGGGATGAGATAGGTGTGGTGGGATGGGATGGGTGTGATGGGATGAGATGGGTGTGATGGGATGAGATGGGTGTGATGGGATGGGTGTGATGGGATGAGATGGGTGTGATGGGATGGGTGTGATGGGATGAGATGGGTGTGATGGGATGAGATGGGTGTGATGGGATGGGATGGGTGTGATGGGATGAGATAGGTGTGATGGGATGAGATGGGTGTGATGGGATGAGATGGGTGTGAATGCTAGATATCAGTCATCTTGGTGAGATCCCTCGTCTGTATGCAGGGTGCCACATTTCACCCATTTATTGCTATGAAATTTGCTGATAATTTGTTGGCAGCAATTTGTGCCCTGAGACCCCCCTTGCAATGTGGTGCCCAGATGCAAATGGCTGCCGTGCTATTACTATGCACATATAAGTGTGTTTTATGGGGGACAGCTTGCTTTTTGACACCACACCATTATTCATTCAATCATGTTTGGTTGGACAAAATGACACATTACCACCGATGAATGCTGAGTGGAAAAAATAAAACAATGTCTGGTCTGTGGCAAAGCCCCATTTGTTTTGTTCCCTGAGAAAAAAATTGTTTATGATGATTGCATGGATAAAGTGCACGCTGTGTTAGACATGCTGAGCATCCATGCTATATGACATCTGAGTGCACAGTATAGTGGTATATATGATGACCGAGTGCACAGTATAGTGGTATATATGATGACCGAGTGCACAGTATAGTGGTATATATGATGACCGAGTGCACAGTATAGTGGTATATATGATGACCGAGTGCACAGTATAGTGGTATATATGATGACCGAGTGCACAGTATAGTGGTATATATGATGACCGAGTGCACAGTATAGTGGTATATATGATGACCGAGTGCACAGTATAGTGGTATATATGATGACCGAGTGCACAGTATAGTGGTATATATGATGACCGAGTTCACAGTATAGTGGTATATATGATGACCGAGTGCACAGTATAATGGTATATATGATGACCGAGTGCACATTGGCAATGGTATATATCACATCCGAGGAAATCTCACAGTGTCAGTGTAGTATATGACATCCTAGTGCATTCTGTTTGTCAATGGCATGGATGATATCCGAGTGCTCAGTGTGCGTTGGTTGTTTGGATGACATGTTGAGTACATGCACCGCAGGCTTTTAAATAGGAAGAGGAAAAGTCTACAGTCCAGACAGCTCAGAATGATAAAAACAATCCAACTGGAACACGGGACACTCTCCCCAGTGTCGCTTCTCCAGAACAGATGATGGTAAACTGTGGAAATAGTTCTCAGTTGATGTACTCCAGACAATGGAAAACACCTGATTGTTTCATCCAGAGTTCATACTGATAATTAAAGACTTCATTATTTGCTCTGAGTACATTCTATGCTCACAGTTTGCAAACCGGGCTGGTGTAATTTAGAGCCTGGAGCTTATATAAGAGGTACATATAAGCAGCTTTGTATAGAGATTTCCTTATCAGTTTAAGTAAGCCATCAAATTGATTGCATAAAACTCAGAAAAGTGTTCTTTATCCTATTCTGCCATTTTTGTTATGGCAACAATCCTTCCCATCCTGCCTTAATGCAGTTCATCCTGGGACTGCTCTATATCAGCTATGATTACAATATACAACAGCTGATGACATCAGTAAAGGAATTTTGAACCTTTAAAGACATGCTATTGTCACAAAATTCTGATATATATGTTAATTATTTGTATTTTTAATTACAAAGTGTTCTCCAGCATCAATCTCTGGATGTATCTATATCACTTGTTTTTTCATTGTGACTTGTTTCTGTTAGTTGTTTACACACCTCTTTGACAATAATTGATACTCATTGCAAGTATTAGCACCAGAGCTGGTGAGTTGATGATAAGTTCTCCATGTGGACTTCCCTGGGAAGTTGGTGGCATGACAATGGGGCTGGTATGCGGCAGGCACTGGGTGGTATGCAGATGGGGATTGGGGATTGGGGATTAGACTTGCAAATAGTTTGGACAGAAGTGAAAAATGCCCAACTACAACTTATAACATTATTATACACACAGCATTTTATCCCTGTGGTAGATTAGCACGATATCAATCTTGTTATTTGATGGAATGAGCCATTTCCATTTGTGTGTCCCTTCATCACCTTTTGAACATTAATCACATCACAGGGATGCAGATCTGATAATGGCAGAGTCCAGGCACATATGCTTCCTGCAGATACAGAGGCAGATAGGACGACTGAGAGATGGGAAGGAGAGATAGGAAGGAGAAACAGCAAGGAGAAGTAGGAATGAGAGATGGGAATGAGAGATGGGAATGAGAGATAGGAATGAGAGATAGGAAGGAGAGATAGGAAGGAGAGATAGGAATGAGAGATAGGAAGGAGAGATAAGAATGAGAGAGAGGAATGAGAGTCAGGAATGAGAGATGGGAAGGAAAGATGAGAAGGAGAGATACGAATGAGAGATGGAAACAAGGGATAGGTATAATACGGCAGAATAGAAGTATGGGATTCAGAAAGGTCAACAAAAATGGAAAGTAAAGAACTTGTTACTGGGAGAATGGAAAATTAGAGTCACAAACCCATGCAAAACAATCCCTGCATCTTTTATAACTGCCATGTTGAGCAGACATTTTATGCTTTGAAACATATTATTCTCTTCCACAAAGGAGGACCCATTTGGTGACACTTGATAATGGGTGGTGCATATTAAGCAAGCTCATAAAGGTAGAATCCTGATTAAAATACAGCATACAAGCACAGAAATGAAATAGCACATGATTCTTAGCCACCCTGAAAAAGAAGAAGATGCCAAATGTCTACAATGAAGCTGCAGAAATGCATGGTGAATTTAGTTCACATTGTTGTCAGCACCACAAAGGAAATAACACAAGCCAACTGCATAAATAGGCCCTCACGGAATATAACCATAATTCAGCAATGGCATGTGATGATATTACATTGTAGGAGAATGGTATGAATGCATAATATTGAATAAAACAAAGCCTGCAACAAAACAATATTTTTTTTCTTAAAAAATAAATAAGCAAAATGGCACAGTCTTAAATACAATCAACATTTTAGAGTGCTGTACTATAGATCTGGAGAAATAATAATTGTTTCTTCAAATTTTGTCCATAGATATTTGGCCCAGTACCAAGTATATCATTTTTATGTTGCACTGTAGAATTGTACTTCAGAATAAAGAGATGTGTTTTGTGTGATGTCAAGTTGGCTTTCTACATGTTATTGCAAAGTTTACTGAATATTGTGTGTAATGGTAATGTGGGCGGTCTGCGTGGGAGATGACCAGTTACGGTGACATTAAAGCTGCGAGTATAAACGTCCCCTTATTATCATGACATGCAGCCCATGAGGACAGCAGACCCCTGGGCCTGGGTATACCCGGGCAGAGCTGCCGTACCACATGTATACATGGTCAGATGTATCATTGTGCAAGGAATGTGTGTCTACAGGGTGCAGCCTTGTCTTCTGTGGGCCGGGTCCATGGAGAAGTGATGGAATTCCGCAGGGCCTTGACCGTTATTTGTAAGCACCTGTCTCAGCAGCCCAGTTAGTTATCAGCTTCACAGATGAGTGTCCATAGGACGTGTGCCAGCTCTCTTAGGGAACCAATATGTATTCCCAAATATGACCACAAGATCTGTTCCCCCAACAACTGTTATGAGAACTCTATGAATCAAACCCAGGAACAAGTTCCCACATGGCAATGTCATATCAGTATGGCTCCAGTTAAACAGTCCAGATACCTCTAGAAAATGGTGATGTCATATCAGTATGGCTCTAGCTAAACAGTCCAGATACCTCTAGAAGATGGTAATGTCATATCAGCATGGCTCCAGTTAAACAGACCAGATGCCTCTAGAAGATGGTGATGTCATATCACTATGGCTCTAGCTAAACAGACCAGATACCTCTAGAAGATGGTGATGTCATATCAGTATGGCTCCAGTTAAACAGTCCAGATACCTCTAGAAGATGGTGATGTCATATCACTATGGCTCCAGTTAAACAGTCCAGATACCTCTAGAAGATGGTGATGTCATATCACTATGGCTCTAGCTAAACAGACCAGATACCTCTAGAAGATGGTGATGTCATATCAGTATGGCTCCAGTTAAACAGGTCAGGTACCTCTAGAAGATGGTGATGTCATATCACTATGGCTCCAGCTAAACAGTCCAAATACCTCCAGGAAATGGTGAGGTCATATCAATATAACTCTAGCTTAACAGACCAGATACCTCTAGAAGATGGTGATGTTGTGACACTATGGCTCTAGCTAGGCAGTTCAGATACCTCTAGAAGATGGTGATGTTGTGACACCATGGCTCTAGCTACCCAGTCCAGATCCCTCTAGCAGATGGTGATGTTGTGAGACCATGACTCTAGCTAGAGTCCAGATACCTCTAGGAGATGGTATTGTTGTGACACCATGGCTCTAGCTAGAGTTCAGATACCTCTAGGAGATGGTATTGTTGTGACACCATGGCTCTAGCTAGAGTCCAGATACCTCTAGGAGATGGTATTGTTGTGACACCATGGCTGTATCTTGGCAATCCTGAGTGTTACTCTGCCTGGCTTGCAGAGCAGGATACTTTCAGAATCTTGTCCTCAGGTGTGCATGTCTTGGGAGGGAGGCTGGGGTGGATAAGGAGATGTATACCAGGCTTGGGAAGCCTTGTCCTCAGGGTGATGAGTTATCTCCGGTCCTGATGGCCTGGGAACAGCTGTCATAATAATGCCCATGTCTATCCTAATCCCCCCACTAATAAATGCCCACCATCCCCCACTAATAAATGCCCACTCAATTGACATATACAGAATTATAAGCTTTCACACTCGCCAGAATAGAAAGCTTGGATTGTGGAAATGGTTAAATGAAAAGTAATATGGTTGGCGTGCTAAAGGCAACTAGTATACAGAAAGATTGAGATCACTAATGTTTGAGTACGAAGCCAACACATACAGCTCTTGCCAAATGAAGATCCGTTTTGCCCCAGCTAACATCTCAGGAGATTTAAAACACATTTGGTGCCATGTTTGGATTTGATATACGTGGTATTCCGGGATGCGACGAACTCTGGAAACAACATCCTCTGAATTTGTGCCAGGAACGGAAACCCTAATATTAGAGTGTTGAGCATGAGGACCTGCTCAGGGCCTTTATGAGACGAGATTGTTATTGGCATCATGAGTCAACATTGAACTGATGAGCAGGGAGATAGTGTCTCAGACATGAGGCAAAGTGGTAACGACCATAATACTGCTACCAGCACACATGTAATACTTAGACACTTAGGGAGAGGGTGGTAGGCGGTCTGAATTGAGTCCAGGACCTAAGGGAGAGGGCGGGAGGCGGTCTGAATTGAGTCCAGGACCTAAGGGAGAGGGTGGGAGGCGGTCTGTATTGAGTCCAGAACCTAAGGGAGAGGGCGGGAGGCGGTCTGTATTGAGTCCAGAACCTAAGGGAGAGGGTGGGAGGCGGTCTGAATTGAGTCCAGAACCTAAGGGAGAGGGTGGGAGGCGGTCTGAATTGAGTCCAGGACCTAAGGGAGAGGGTGGGAGGCGGTCTGAATTGAGTCCAGGACCTAAGGGAGAGGGTGGGAGGCGGTCTGAATTGAGTCCAGGACCTAAGGGAGAGGGTGGGAGGCGATCTGAATTGAGTCCAGAACCTAAGGGAGAGGGTGGGAGGCGGTCTGAATTGAGTCCAGGACCTAAGGGAGAGGGCGGGAGGCGGTCTGAATTGAGTCCAGAACCTAAGGGAGAGGGTGGGAGGCGGTCTGAATTGAGTCCAGAACCTAAGGGAGAGGGTGGGAGGCGGTCTGAATTGAGTCCAGGACCTAAGGGAGAGGGTGGGAGGCAGTCTGAATTGAGTCCAGAACCTAAGGGAGAGGGTGGAAGGCGGTCTGAATTGAGTCCAGAACCTAAGGGAGAGGGTGGGAGGCGGTCTGAATTGAGTCCAGAACCTAAGGGAGAGGGTGGGAGGCGGTCTGAATTGAGTCCGGAACCTAAGGGAGAGGGTGGGATGGGATATGACCCTAGCACTGTCAAGTTCTTTAATTGTCTAGGCTTGTGATCTGCAGAGGTCATGGACGACTTTTTACATGGAGAAACAGAAAATATTTGAGGTGTATGAGTGTCCCCAGAGTTGAGAATGGTGATGGGAGGCCAGACTGTGGGTGGGAGACCAGTTGGTGCCGGCGCTTGGCAGCCATGATCTTTGACTGGTGCAACACCTGGGGCTGAAAGAAAAAAAGCAACAAAGACCTATTGATCATCTTTAAGTTTTGTCTCCACTCATTTTTTGTGTTGGTCATCAATTGTTAAAATCCCAGAGCGCCTGTTATTTGTCTGTCTGCAAAGAAACGCCATTTTATCTTTGTGCCTTACTACCATGGGTCACATCATTTCTGACATGTAAAGTTAAGCTTATTTGTGCAGCACAGACATTTGGTTAGCTATGAAATGTGAAGAAAAGCTAATAAAATAAGATCAATTAGAACTTTCCTTGACACGTTGTGAGCCTCCAAAGATAGATATATTACCATATAAATACAAAATAAGTGCAGAAGACAAGCGTTGGATTCTGAGACGCTGAAAGAGGGTTTAGCATTGCCATTTGACTGGTGCATGATGGGATATCCGGGGGATTACAACAAAGCCACATGCTGGATTGGCACTGTGATTATCTCAAACTGAAAAAAAATCAATATGGAGTAATACCTCATAAAGCATGGTGAATATGCCGGGCAGGATGGCCAGGTTTTGGTGAGTGCAAGCATTCTCAGTGCAGACAGATTTAAGTTATTGCCATTTGCGGTCACCGATACGTGATTTTTTGTCCCATAACCGACTCACTAATTTGTTGTTTCCAAAATGGCAGCACCGCAGTGATGATATCATTTTCACAAAGAAAGACATAAAAACAAAATGGCCTCAAGATAGTCAATGAATGATTAATGGTGTTTTGACCGCTGACCTACTTGGCTTGCCAGCTAATCTGTATGGATTCCTTAATGGTCAGAACATGTAATGGACTTTTTTGCAAAAAAAGTAAAAGTTACACCAAAAGTAATCCATCATCGTGCCGTGACTTGTTAGGAAGCAGAGGCTGAGAAAAGTGATCGGCACAAAGATGGCTTGACTACGAGGAGAATCCCCGTGGAAATAAAGAGGAATCCCTAATAATTTGGTGAGATAGTGACCTGCGACCCCCGTGTCACAATTGAGGGGGGCGTCCAGATAAGAGGTGCATTCTGGGACATGTTGTGCCAGCTCATCGGACAGCCCTTGTCAACTCTTATTCTCACTCCACGGACGTTTCATATTAATCAGCCGCCATTCATCATCGCGCGATGACGGCACCTCTTTAGTTTCAATTTGTCAACAAGCGCCCCTACAAGAGCGGGGCTGCCACGGTGGTTCAGCGTGTGCGACCATGACGGATGGGAGGATGGCCACCTTATTGGTCCACGGGTGACGACGGGCCGGCCCCACTTCCCCTGCCCCATGCCCGACATTACCAAAGTCTGCACACAAAATCTTCCCTCCCTCATCAACTCACTGCATGGTTTTGACTTGCATAACAAATCTTCATATCATGGTCGGAACCTGCCAGTAATGCCCACAAATTATCTTGCTCATGCGTGACCTGTTTAAAATATTATTGCCACAACAACAATTTAAAACAATAAATAGCAAATGCCACGCAGCCTGAATGTGTTGCCAAAATTTGTCACAAACTTTTCCGTGTAGCGCTTGGTGTGAAATAGTGGACTTGAGCAAGGCCATAAACTACACCCTGTTATTTGTCACAAATAAATTGACAGGAAAATGCCCCACAAGCCCAGAAAATTTCATCACTTTGCGCCCGAGCGGAATATCACTGTCTGGTGGTATTTATGGTAGAATTATGCCAAATGTGGAGGATAAAACAGATGATGGGGTTAAATCGCACCTCCTTGCCCGAGCTATCATTTAACCCTTGCAGCTTTGTGGTGGCCTACTAACCCAAATAGAAGGGATCACAATCTAAGTTATCAGGCCTCTCATATCAAAGAAATTATATTCCTTTTATAGATCAATTAAATAGCTATTTTTCAGTTGCTTTAAATGTTCTTAGGGGTGATAAAATGAGAAATGCTTCAATTGCTTGAAACAACAGATAATGATAGTTTGAGAGGGAATCATTATTGTTAATTAGGGGAAGGATTGGTGATGAGACATCTCTAACTGTCTCTTAGTTACCGCCATATTGCCTCCTTGACACCACTACATGGGCAGCCAACAGCATCTGCCAAAGTAGGACCATTCCTGGTGAGGCATCTGTTAAGGAGGTGCACCCAAAGAAGGTCACATGATTGCCTCTTGACAGAAGCGATTGTCTCAGCCGCATGGAGAGCCAGTTATGAATTGTAAGCCTGAGTTGGAGAAATAATTGTGGCCACCTCTAGCAGGTTAGGGAGCATTGGAGGCAAGTGCCAGGTTGTCAAGCCAAGTGATTCCAAAGTGGCTTCTTACTGTCCCCTAATGACCCCATTCTGTAAGCTGGCAAGCACCCTTACTCAATGTTTTGGCTGATTTAGGGCGATTCTTCCGCAAAGTCTTTTACAGCATGCAATACAATTGCAGTAATGGTTGGGGAATGTGGGCATGTTTGTAGCTGGCCATCAGGAGAAATTTGCCACATCCCTTACAGAGCTTGTTAGAGTCTCAGACCCAGACAACATGGCTGCAGTGCTTGCGATTCATTCAACTTTATAAGATGTAAATTTAAATATCGTTTATAAAAATGATCAGCAAATATCTGATCTTGGAGAAATAGGAAAACACTTTGGCAAGAATTTCATTGTGCCCAGGAGAAAATATCTGAAATAAAATATTGAATCTATAAAAGAAAATGAGATTTATTGTTCACATATTATGAGTATGAATATTGACTTGGTAATAATATATCTACTTTTAAACGAATCAAAATTTATTTGATGCTTACTTTGATAAAAAAAAAACCAAAGCAGGGCAAATGAATCAGAATTTTTTGCCTGCTCAGTGTTCTGAAATGTCATTTGGTAGCAAATATGATCCAGGTCGCCATATAATGCATGATTTATCTGCAAACTGCTCTGCTCTGAAGCTCGGGCACAGATGTTAGGCAAAACAAAGTGGTAATGAAAAATGGGAAATTAGCTTTTATTCCCACATCAATGAAACCTTGCAAGTCCAGAGACGTGAAGATAGAACTATAAACAGTAATGCTTACATAAAGGAAGGCAAGGGTGTTTGTTGCTTTCAACTGTCAATATTGTTTAATTTGATGTAAGCAGAATTAATCACCTGGATTATGGGCCCTAGTTGGCATGATCAGCCCCAAAACACATCACAAACTTACACCCATACATCGCAGCAAGCTTATATTGTAAATTAATGTGCGATCATTAGCGTAGAATTGATTTTAAAATCCTTTTGATGGTGTCACTGTGAGGTTTCAAAAACCTTTTTCTGTTAGATTTAAAGTGTAATTCATCTCTTCCTACGTCCTAATCACTTGGACATTTTTTTTCTCTCTAAATCATCCAAAATTTTTCATGACAATTATCTTCTGGGAATTTTGTTGCAACACTCTCAGAAAAAAATGTAGATCTTATCAGGAAACATTGTGAATGCAAATGGTGCGCAGCAAATCGGAATAGGTGACGATGACATTTTAGTATTTGTAATTGATGAAGCCCATGTGTGCCGTTTGCCATGGGTTGCATCATAATTGCGATGTGGAAGCAGCGTTCCTGAGAGCCTCATTCAAGATGGCTGCTGCAAAGACCAGGCCATGGGCCACCACCAGGTGTCACTGCAGGTCCTCCTCCCCTGATTAAATAACCTCCCATTTCAACATCATTTCAACCACAAATCATACATGTTATGTTGTTTTGGGGATTGATTTAACACGGCATCGTACATACCCTCTTAGTTAACAGAACTTGCTGCAGACGCTCTAGACATTGGCTGAAATTATTTTACTGCTTCAAACATAACCAGGTTTCTATCTACGGGGAGTTTTTAGATAGGAGGCAAAAATGAGAAGATAGAACTAAAAATACACAGGATTTATTCTTTGCTTAGTCAGTTTATTCAGTAATGCCCTCTGGATTTTGATATTAGTATGCATAGAATATGTGCTTCTAGAATTGAAGGATAGATGATGATTTAATGTACTGACAAAGTCCTCACGGGGATCATGCATGGAATGGAAATTGTTCTGAATCTAAATTCTCCCGAGATATCCACAACAATTTACTTACGCAGGCATTTATCTTCAAATAGAGAAGCTAAAAGAAATACCTCAAACAGAAGCAATATTTATAAAACTTTGATCAGTGACTTGATTGTTTGATTCGTCCAACCCGAGACGTCAGTTGAAATGAGGTGGTGGGATGAGAAGTGGTGATCCCGGGGTGCAGTGCGGTCCCCATTAACATGCATGACGCTGCACCGCTTTGTGAACGGTTTTATCCCACTCGCAAACATGGTGGCCTATGCTAATTCCACAGCCTGCCTTTGCCACTTCACCAGTCAAAGATATTCTGCCTGACATTTTCTGGAGGAAACAGAGGAATATTAAGAGTGGCTTGGTCAAGGAGATGCGCTTTAAGATTGAATTTTGTCCTTATTTTACATTACTCAGAGCGTTCAAAGAAACTTGAGTGAAAGGTGTGCATATATCAGACATGCCATTATTTCACATTCGCCTCAAGAGCAGCTATAAGGCTTGTATCTCATACTTGAACCAACCAAGGCAGACCAGGTCACATGTAGACCATACCATAGTAGACCAGGCCTCATGTAGACCATACTGCAGGTAGACCATACTGCAGGTAGACCATACTGCAGGTAGACCAGGCCTCATGTAGACCATACTGCAGGTAGACCATACTGCAGGTAGACCAGGCCTGATGTAGACCATACTGCAGGCAGACCAGGCCTGATGTAGACCATACTGCGGGTAGACCATACCACAGGTAGACCATACCACAATAGACCATACCACAGTAGACCATACCACAGTAGACCATACCACAGTAGACCATGCCACAGTAGACCATGCCACAGTAGACCATACCACAGTAGACCATACCACAGTAGACCATACCAAAGTAGACCATACCACAGTAGACCATACCACAGTAGACCATACCACAGTAGACCATACCACAGGTAGACCATACCACAGGTAGACCATACCACAGTAGACCATACCACAGTAGACCATACCACAGTAGACCATACCAGTAGTCATGTTTCAAAATGGGAAGGAGAAGGCAAAGAAAAAAGATTTTCAAAACTTTTTATTTTATATTTGAGTAAGATATGGTTAGTTTATTTACTTTTGTACATGGATAATATACAGTTCAGTTGTTTTCAAATGACCAACACAATGTAGACAATTAGTCTCATGTGATATAGAAAGGATGCAAATAATTATTGACACATTGTTATTTGGTGGTGTTCTTCAGAAGCTAGAAATATCAACTGTCTGCAGGCAAGTGAAATACGAAAACAATAATATGTTCAGAAAGGGTGAAGTTTTGTTGTTGAATGCCTCAGTATTTGTTTGAGGACTTAATTGTGTATTATGTGGTGCATTTGGTTATAATTGTCATGACTGAAGCCATGCAGAGAATCAGTGGAAGGTTTTACTGCCTGCGTGATTAAAGCTGTGCCGGCTGTGAGAAGCATGTCAATAATGTGGCACTCATTATTGTAATAAACATCGCTCCATACACTGATTTTGCATTCCAATATGTACTCATTTGCATTTGTAAAAAGGAACAATATAACCTTTGGTTGTTTGTATCAAGGTCAAATGTGTGCAGCTTTTTCCTGGTTTATGCCTGATAAAGGTCAAATGAAGCAATCCACCATGGCTGCAAGGAAATTAATTGTAAAAACAATTTACTTCCAATGATGTGAATTCCTTTTATGCCAGAAAAAAAAACAGGTACAGATAGAATAAAAGCTCAAAGGAAAGGGTTACACAGAAAGGCAAGCCACGAAGGTACCATGACTATTAGATCATACCTAGGAGTCCAAGGCCACAAAGGTACCACAACTCTATTAGATCATACCTAGGAGTCCAAGGCCACAAAGGTACCACGACGCTATTAGATCATACCTAGGAGTCCGAGACGAGCCACAAAGGTACCACGACTCTATTATATCATACCTAGGAGTCTGAGGCGAGCCTCGAAGGTACCACAACTATTAGATCATACCTAGGAGTCCAAGGCCAAGAAGGTACCACAACTCTATTAGACAATACCTAGGAGTCCGGTACGAGCCAGGAAGGTACCACAACTCTATTAGATAATACCTAGGAGTCCGAGGCCAAGAAGGTACCACGACTCTATTAGATCATACCTAGGAGTCCGAGGCGAGCCACGAAGGTACCACGACTCTATTAGATCATACCTTCTTAGTACAAAAATGTATAAATCACATCTGTGACAGTTTCTGGAACATAATGAAGATAAACTAGAGCACGGCATTCGGTCGTCCTGATAAAACTTTCATGAATCTCTTTGTTTTTGATTGAACACCGCATAACCCAGCAGACGAGGAAAAGCTGAAATTTCAGCAATTTTAACTGATGAGACCGGTCGGAGTAGTTGACAGCAAGGAAACGCCGCAAACAAATTTCATTAAAATATTGGCATTATAGCACACACTATGTCATGAGGATTTTTTATAAGCTTTATTATCTTGTCAATCTCCATATTAGTGTGTCTGTAGGTACTTTGCAGAATTCATCAGAGTGAGTGTTAATCTGGGCCCATTTTGGAATTAAAGGACATTTACAGCGGCCAGGGCTGTTTATCTGTGCCGGCTTGCAAACTGTGTTAATCCAGTCATGACAGTCCGCAAGTTTTCATGGCGAGTGAATATTGATCTGAGCTCACAGGCCTCAAGTACTTCATAGTGAAAACAGCAAGTGGCAAAGAATGATGGAATCTGTGTGGAATAAATGTATGAGTGAGAGTAGGGGGGGGGTGTCGTAGCAGGCTCTGACCCTCCCCGCGAGCTGCACTATTGTTGTGAGGTGAATTGTCCCCTCATACAAGCCTCCACTGCATTATTTATGGATCAGCTGTTTTATTCACATTTGTCTCCATACCCAATTGATTTGTTTTGCTAGTTAATGTGGCATTTTTTCCTGTCTGCAATCTGGGTTTTGATATTGAGTTATGGCGATCTGAGGACAGGGAAGAGTAAGACAAGCCGGGGTGGGAGTCACTCATGTGGACAAACAATACACTCACGTGGCTGCCTCGTCTCCCACAATGCTGGCCAGCTCCCAGGATGCAATGCTGCGGTGATCAGACTGGAGGCAGTGGACTGTTTACCTTGTACACAGAAGCACGTGGCTGGCAGGATCCTTGCAGAATTAGTCAACATACACTGCCCATAACTTTGTCAATACCGGCCATGTCAACTTCAGATGACAGATCACATGCAAACAAAGCAACCATGAGTGCTAATTAGAAATAGACACATCCACCTGTTATTAGAATAAAATATAACTTGTCTTTATTTGATAACTCACCAGTTTGTCCTGTTGTGACATTTAGTCCAGGGTCTCAGCACAGCATATTAGATATCTGTGCAATTTACCAGAGAACCACTTATGCAACTTCTCTTTTGCTCAAACATTAATTTTATGAGGTTATTTTTCTATACTGTGACAAGCAGCATTTAGAGTGACATTTTGTTTTCACAATGTGCAGAAGCCGCAGGGATCTTTTGCGGTATCTAAAGTGTGCTTGGTTGAGGAAGTAATCACCGACCTTTGTCAATATGAATCTATGGAGCTCACCTCAGGAGTTAATGCAGGAAAAGTGTTGCTATAATTCCAAATGAACGTGTAATGTTCACGCTATTGTTATTTATGGAACTTTGCTCTTGTGGGTTGGTTTCAATGTTAGGCTTTCTGATGCTTTTTATTGCCCCAAACTATGCAAGTGACATTAAACAAAGACAAGCGTTTATGCATAATAGGGTTCTGTCACATTTCTAAGAGACACAGCAATATTTTGTTATTATTCTGACGCTTGGATACTTTTCACATTCAGGAGGAGTAATGAAAGCTCTGCCAGTTTGGCAGCACTCAGATGATCCAACTTTATTACTGAGTTTCATTCTTGCCTGTGTTTGATGGACAGGTTAATTTGGAGTTTTATTTTGATGGCACATTTATGAGATTATAATGAAATAATCATGAGATATTGAAAAATGGATGTGGTGACTTTATAGGGGTCATGGAGAATGTTTGGGAATGTTTATGTGGCGGGCTGCACATCCATGTTACCAGCAGGTGGCGCATGCAGGCTCCTTCCATTAGAAGATGATGAACACTAAGTGTGGGAGTGCCATGTTCCTAAACTGTGGGCAATCTGTGGTGGCCGTGGAATGCTTGGTGGATGTCAGATGAGAGACAGCGTGGCCCAGTTTATGTGTAGCATTTCCTGATCTAACATAAATCCCAATCAAGTCATCACCAGTCACAAGACTCCATTAAGAGGCTGACTATGGAGGTGTGGGTCCCCAAGCTGACAGCTTGCACCAGGTGACAATTGTTACCCTTTCCTGGGGCCACAGCATCCTATTAGTCTCCATTCTACACAGCATGAGCGCCCTCTGTGGTCACCATGCGATGCTAAAATCATGTCATTACGGGCAATTGTTGTCGAGCCGAGGAAATGGGTAGTCAAATTGTGACTGGTTGAGAATGCGAGTGGAGATGTGACTTGAGGGCTGGTGTCGGGATGGCTTGTCACAATACTACGGCGGTAACATTGTCTGCATCCACTGCCTGTCAGCTTATCTCATGCTCCTAGAGACCGTCAGGGCTCCAGCAAACTTGACTCTGTTACCTCACCTCATCTTGTCTGTAGGATGCCAGAAGAAAAGGTCATGGACTCCGAGGTGGGTCAGGGCTGTTGTGACAAAATGAAAATCTCAATAAATATATAACACGCCGCACAAAGCCATGTTTATTTACACAATCGACAGTCTGCACAGATACTCACCCTGACAGTTAGATTAAACTTGTGATGTCACTGAGGCCACTGACATTATTATCACTGCATTCTGATCTGAGGCTTGTGAAGTAAGTCACAGTGCTAAGTTATTCCACTCTGAGCCAGTATGGCACTGTGAGGTGTGGCTTTAGTATTTCAAATGCTGGTGATCATAAACTTCGCACCTTTATATCTGCGATTCTCTGATTACCACTTAGCATACTTTACACCAGTATGCTACATACTTTACACCAGTATGCTGCATACTTTACACCAGTATGCTGCATACTTTACACCAGTATGCTACATACTTTACACCAGTATGCTGCATACTTTACACCAGTATGCTGCATACTTTACACCAGTATGCTGCATACTTTACACCAGTATGCTGCATACTTTACACCAGTATGCTGCATACTTTACACCAGTATGCTGCATACTTTACACCAGTATGCTACATACTTTACACCAGTATGCTACATACTTTACACCAGTATGCTGCATACTTTACACCAGTATGCTGCATACTTTACACCAGTATGCTGCATACTTTACACCAGTATGCTGCATACTTTACACCAGTATGCTGCATACTTTACACCAGTATGCTGCATACTTTACACCAGTATGCTGCATACTTTACACCAGTATGCTGCATACTTTACACCAGTATGCTACATACTTTACACCAGTATGCTACATACTTTACACCAGTATGCTGCATACTTTACACCAGTATGCTGCATACTTTACACCAGTATGCTGCATACTTTACACCAGTATGCTGCATACTTTACACCAGTATGCTGCATACTTTACACCAGTATGCTGCATACTTTACACCAGTATGCTGCATACTTTACACCAGTATGCTACATACTTTACACCAGTATGCTGCATACTTTACACCAGTATGCTGCATACTTTACACCAGTATGCTGCATACTTTACACCAGTATGCTACATACTTTACACCAGTATGCTACATACTTTACACCAGTATGCTACATACTTTACACCAGTATGCTGCATACTTTACACCAGTATGCTGCATACTTTACACCAGTATGCTGCATACTTTACACCAGTATGCTGCATACTTTACACCAGTATGCTGCATACTTTACACCAGTATGCTGCATACTTTACACCAGTATGCTACATACTTTACACCAGTATGCTGCATACTTTACACCAGTATGCTGCATACTTTACACCAGTATGCTGCATACTTTACACCAGTATGCTACATACTTTACACCAGTATGCTACATACTTTACACCAGTATGCTACATACTTTACACCAGTATGCTACATATATACATGAAACTACATCTTATGATGTGAAGCATGCAAAGATGTCACTTAAAAGAAACCAGAGACACGAGCAGAACACAGAATTGCTGCATTGAAAGGCAAGGAATCTGTCAAGTAGGAAAGGCTAAATCAGTGTCACACAAAAAGGGACAAATTGTGCAATAAAGGCCAATAAACATTGACATAAACTTCGAGATATCATAAAGAAAAACATTATTTAGCATCTTAAAAAAAATTTCACTTCCATAAACAGAATATTTTTCACAACAAATGTTGAGTTAGTTAAATCTCTGTCAAGCATGAGATAACTAAAATTATTTTTGCCATACATGTTTTTGCAGTATTGAAAATTATTGACCAATTGCAGAGCTAGAAATAAACGGCTGCAGGGCCAACATTTATACTTGTCATATGTAGACACCCACTGACATGGTTACAGGAGCTATTTTTTCAGGTATCATCATGGAATAGTGTCTGGGACTTAAATGGAGGGAGGATTGTGATAGCTTGAGGCCCTCACTCCACCCTCGAGTGCAGTCTCGCCCAATAAGTGGACCATATTACCTGATAGTGTTGTAAATAGGCCTATCTCTGTCAATTATTAACCGGTGGCACACCACTGGATGGTTGTCAACCAGGGCTGTGTCCTCCACTAAGTAGCCGGATGACACTGCTTCAGTTTTATGTTGCTGCCTGCATCATTGCCAAGGTCAGGCAGGTCATCGCCTACTCCACCGGAGCAGATATCATGCATACCGGCTACTCAGGGCAGATATCATGTATACCGGCTACTCAGGGCAGATATCAAGCATACTGGCTACTCAGGGCAGATATCATGCATACCGGCTACTCAGGGCAGATATCATACATACCGGCTATTCAGGGCTACTCAGGGCAGATATCATGCATACCGGCTACTCAGGGCAGATATCATACATACCGGCTATTCAGGGCTACTCAGGGCAGATATCATGCATACCGGCTACTCAGGGCAGATATCATGCATACCGGCTACTCAGGGCAGATATCATGCATACCGGCTACTCAGGGCAGATATCATGCATACCGGCTACTCAGGGCAGATATCATACATACCGGCTATTCAGGGCTACTCAGGGCAGATATCATGCATACCGGCTACTCAGGGCAGATATCATGCATACCGGCTACTCAGGGCAGATATCAAGCATACTGGCTACTCAGGGCAGATATCATGTATACCAGCCAGTCAGGGCAGATATCATACATACCGGCTATTCAGGGCTACTCAGGGCAGATATCATGCATACCGGCTACTCAGGGCAGATATCATGCATACCGGCTACTCAGGGCAGATATCATACATACCGGCTACTCAGGGCAGATATCATACATACCGGCTATTCAGGGCCACTCAGGGCAGATATCATGCATACCGGCTACTCAGGGCAGATATCATACATACCGGCTATTCTGGGCTACTCAGGACAGATATCATGCATATCGGCTACTCAGGGCAGATATCATGCATACCGGCTACTCAGGGCAGATATCATGCATACCGGCTACTCAGGGCAGATATCATGCATACCGGCTACTCAGGGCAGATATCATGCATACCAGCCACTCAGGACAGATATCATTTACGAGTTACTCAGTGCAGATATAAGAAATGTGATCAAGGTGGCAGGCAGGAATATTACTGTAAGCAGAACCTTATGACCGCTTGCTAAAAAACTAGCAGAAGCAGTAAATTTATTATTGACAACAGTAATGAAATGCTGCTCCATAAGCGATGAACTTGTCTGATGTAAACGATGTCCTTAAGTAGTTTCTGATAACAGACTGCCTGAATGCATAACCATCAAAGTTTTTATGAGAGGAAATCCCATATCACAATCTTGTTGGTCACGCATAAATGTGGCGGAGTGAGGTCGGGCAAGGTCGTCAGGTGACATGTTGTGCCATGCCTGCAGTAGGAGAGATCAAATAGTGTCTCCCCACTGCCAAGTACAAGCCAGCTTCTCCCCACTGCCAAGTACAAGCCAGCTTCTACCCACTGCCAAGTACAAGCCAGTTTCTACCCACTGCCAAGTACAGGCCAGCTTCTACCCACTGCCAAGTACAAGCCAGCTTCTACCCACTGCCAAGTACAAGCCAGCTTCTACCCACTGCCAAGTACAAGCCAGCTTAGATACTCTTCATGCTGATCTGCGTCAGTCAACCACATAAACACCTACATCCAGTAGATTGCGAAAATACTGAATTCACCATTAGTGACATGATAATATTTGTGATAATTAAAGATATCGGGGCATCTTTTTGAGAATGTCAGTTGTAAGCATCAAGTTCAACCCTTCTTTCCTCTTGCGTCTTATTTGGTGAAAAGAAAATATTTTTGCATTCAAGACATAAAGAGGAAAGAAGTGTTTGACAAGACTTTTGATCTGTTATTCCCACACACACTCACACACAGAGGTACACACGTGTCAGGTATACATGATGACAAGAATAAATTCAAAGGAAATAGAAGTAAAAGTCCGTCATTTACTCACAAACCTTAAGATGGATGACTCTTAAAATGACTGTTATTTCCCCAAAATGATGCATTTTGTCCCACAAGGACTAAGAACAACCCGAGTGATTGATATCCGAGTTCTTTGAGCACTATGTTCCCGGGACCTCAGGGGATTGTATTGAGACTGTTGATTCCATGTACTGCCATCTTCCTTCCAAATAATATCACCACTTGAATGGGTTAACCAGAAGCGATACTGTCCGTGGTAAATATTATGAAATCTCTTGATTTGGGCACAAGTGGGGGATATTGGTTATACAAAGCCTGCTGGTAGCCTGCTTGCTGACCCAGGAGACGGCTTACAAACCATCCTCCCCTCCTGCCTCCACACTCACAAAAACTTACCCATTTATTACATCTGTTCTCCATAGAAAATTGAGTTTGTTGAATGGTGTTAGTGGAATTTGTGGAATGTGGTTGGCATGAGGAGGAGAGGAGGAAGCGGGGAGGATGACATGAGGACGGCCAGTGGTGGCCACAAAGGGACAACCACCTACAAGTGACAGTGGACAAAATTGAATTGTACACCAGATGGCGCTGTACGTGCGGTCTGCCTCTGCTCACTTACCACCAAACAGGCTCTCCCATTAGGGTATACAAAGCATCATTGTGCTGGAGGAACACTGGGGCGATGTCTGGAGTGATGGCTAGAGCTGAAATAACTCCAGGTGGACATGCTGCAAAAAATAGCAAAAAGAAAATTTAAAAAAATAAAAAAATGCAGTCAAACGAGACTGGTATGACTCCAGAACTTGTTTTGTGCATCTCAGTCTTTCATGTGATGAGAGGCCTGAGAAGATGGACTCAGGAGGACAAGAGGTCTTTCAGGCAAACTTTTGTGGAGTTTCCACGTTCAGACCGGGGACTAGTTGCTGAAAGTTTGGAGACTTCCCCGGAGACGAATCAGATTGGCAAATTTGGTCGGAGCCAAAACAAACGTTTGTGGTGTGGCAGGGCGTTGTTAAAGTGTGGACGTCAATCTTGTGGGATCTGGGAGCAGAACACACAGTGCGATTACATCTACCATGCCCCAGCCTCCCCGACACATTCACGGCCTGCTCCGTCACGCCACCAATGTCAACTCAACCACACACTCCAAAATGAATGTAAATGTTTTCTTTGACCTTTAAATGAAAAGAGAGAAATGGACGTTGACTCAGCTGATGCAAGTTTACAACCCACCACTTTTTTTCGAGTCTTTATGACAGGCATTGCTATAAATGGCTATATTAGTCTATTTTGGGGTATTGTGTTTTTCAGGAATCATGAAAGATAGTGGGATGTTGCCCGCCGCGGCAGTGTCATATCAGCTGAGCGCAGAATGTAGAGTGATGACGGAGGTACGTGTGGCGGACACAGAGACGAGGAAAGACAAACCGTGCTCTGACAGCTTATATGCGTGACATCAGCGCGCATCACAACTTGTTAGCCAAACTTCACTCGCCAATATGAATCCATATCTTGTACCTCAGACAAAGTTCAACATGTCGTTGAATCGGATGATGAGAACAATACAGCCAACTCTTGTGATATGTCAGGAGCTCGGAGCGCTACATCCCTGTTATTTCTCTTAGGGCCATTCAATAACATTGCAGACAATACAAATAAGTGGTTTCTCTCTGTCGTTGATATGATATAATGTATTGTTCTACAGTGTTGGGTTAGGATGTGATTCAGAGCCCCCTGGTGACTGTTGCAGTTCCCTCGTTGCTTCCTCCATGTTATGTTTCATGCTGCAAAAATATGATTCATTAACGAGTAAAGGTCTTTTATCATGTAATTGATAACAAAATCCTTTTTGAAATCCTACACAAAAATGAGCCAATTATAGATTTATACATGTTTTTCTTGTGTCTGTTTCAGGTATGTATTGTTGAATGGTTGAGGTTTAGTGAAGGTTAAGACATGAAGGGAAGCTGGGAGGTCCTCGCTCCGGGTTCTCGCTCCGGGTTCTCGCTCCGGGTTCTCGCTCCGGGGTCCTCGCTCCGGGTTCTTGCTCCGGGTCCTCGCTCCGGGTCCTCGCCCCGGGTCCTCGCTCCGGGTCCTCGCTCCGGGTTCTCGCTCCGGGGTCCTCGTAGGCTGTGTATCAGGATCACAACTCACAGCACAGTCAGGTAAAGTACAAAACTGGGCATTAATGAGAATAAAATGGCACTACTAGTCAAGTAAAATGGTTGTCTCTTGACATTGCCGCACTGCTCGGCATTGCTTGGCAAGTATAATAGCTATCTCTTGCAGATTGCAGCAGAACTTGGCACTGTTCAGCCAGTAAAGTAGCTGTCTCTGACAGATTGCAGCAGTGCTTGGCCAGTAAAGTAGTTGTCTCTGACAGATTGCAGCAGTGTTCAGCCAGTAATGTAGCTGTCTCTGACAGATTGCAGCAGTGTTCAGCCAGTAATGTAGCTGTCTCTGACAGATTGCAGCAGTGTTCAGCCAGTAATGTAGCTGTCTCTGACAGATTGCAGCAGTGTTCAGCCAGTAAAGTAGTTGTCTCTGACAGATTGCAGCAGTGATTCATTCATTATGCCAGATCGAGTCTATTTATATCGTAATAGTTGAAGGGGTCTACCACACGGTTTACATCTCTCGTAAAGCTTGTTATGTTGTTAAACCTGACAAGCCCTGATTGCATTATCTTGCAGATTGCGTTATCATAGTTCACATGCAATGTTAATATGCAGTCTTTAGATATTGAAGGATATTTATCAAACATTGAAATGGAAAATGTTTGCAGCTGTAATGGTAGTAATTATAGATAGAAATTAGCAGGATAAACATTGCCTGAAGAATTCAGGCCATGTTGCCTTGGCGATGTAATTACATTAGGTTTTGTCTTGTGTTTACAGGACGTGTCTAATTAGTATGATATTGCATGCTAGTTGAGTGACATGTCCCCCGCAATGCAAGTCTCGTAAACGCACAAAATGAGCACATTTATAGAATCTTGCCCACCATTCTGTCAGTCAACGTCAATGGAGTGAAATGATATTTTCTGCTAGTGGATGACTTGATGGAATAAAAGCTTTCTTAATGTAAAAATGATATTTTGTTCTTGAGGTCAAAGTTCAAAGAACTTTTTTGGTTATATTTATCTGTTATAGACTGGGAAAATATGAGAAAAAAAGCCATGGCTGGTTGCCAGGGATCCTAATGGTTGCCATTCACTGCAGTTTATTACAGCTTTCATCATCTCTGGCCAGGAACCATGCCATCCTGTACTGTGGTCAGTTCACTTCAGCCGTGGCTGGTTGCCAGGGGTCTGAATGGTTGCATTCGGTGCAATTTATTACAGCTTTCATCATCTCTGGCCAGGAACCATGCCATCCTGTACTGTGGTCAGTTCACTTCAGCCATGGCTGGTTGCCAGGGATCTGAATGGTTGCCATTCACTGCAGTTTATTACAGCTTTCATCAACTCTGGCCAGGAACCATGCCATCCTGTATTGTGGTCAGTTCACTTCAGCCGTGGCTGGTTGCTAGGGGTCTGAATGGTTGTCATTCACTGCAGTTTATTACAGCTTTCATCAACTCTGGCCAGGAACCATGCCATCCTGTACTGTGGTCAGTTCACTTCAGCCGTGGCTGGTTGCCAGGGGTCCTGACTTTGGCTTGCTTTCTCTCCGGCACAATTTGGCCAATTGCAGTGGACTTTGCACTGCAAGTTGTATGAGGGCTTGCGGACCGTCCCAATATTAGCGTGAGTATCGGTGGTCTGAAGATGTTCTTTATAATGAGTCCCGGCATCATCAGGCCCATTATCCCTTCACCAGGAATTCAATACACAACATCACAAGCTCCTGATTTAAGACGCTTCTCAAAATCTCAGCCTCATTCAATTAGTTAACCTGATTCAAGCCACACCACCAGACATTTCTCATAATGAGGCTTAAAGTGAAAAATGTCTATTTTTGTAATGATAACAAAAATAGTTTAAGCAATAATCTCTTGTAAAAATAAAACAAGTTTTAAAAATTTAATCTTGTCCATGACCATGTGAAGAAAAGTGAAGTTCAAACACAGTAGTGTTGTTCAAATATTCTTGATTTTGTAGGAAAAGTAGAATATCAATTGTTAACATGAAGATATGTGCCATTTTTATCCACTCTCTAGTCTGTATTAAGTACATGAACAAGTTTGTGATTCGCTTTTGAAAAATTGGAGGGGATTTTATAAAGAAAAGGATTAGGAGGCAGTTTGTATAAGGCAGTGGTGGGAAGTGGCATTGATTACCTCTGCTGTGGTCACTGTCAGTTATCCTCATTCTAACTCGTGCTCGCTCAGCCGGCAACTTTCCCCCCCACAACTAGGCCCCGTCCTTGTGTCGGAGATGCAAACACGTCCTTATTCAGACGGGAGACCCTAAATTGAGGTTTACAATTAGTTGTGTGTGGCGAGGGGATGAGGAGGGGAGAGGTCTGTAATGAGGCGACCTTCAGTCCCCATACAGCCGCTACACAATTAGATTGATCAGCTCTCTTACTTGTGTGGCATGGCAACAGCTAGATGACCTTTTTTTTCTCCCCAGAACCCATCATGATAAAAAAGGTCATCACACGGCATGCACTGCCTGGCCACCCCAGAGATTGTTTGGTCCGGCGATGCAACACTTTGTCAGAGAGGCGAGCTGACTTGGAGACTGTAATTGTCGCTTCCTTGCATATTTATGGCTTGGGAATGGCAAAAAGATTGAAATGAAAAAGACAGTATTCTCATGTTACTTGGTGTGTGAGCATGGAGTCCTTTGGAGCAACAGGTGGTCTCTCACTGGCTGAAATCCCCTGTCAGCTCAAGACGCGCTCCTTAAGAGCGGTGTTTAATAGGACACCAAGCTTAGAGGGAGAATATCCCAGGCCATCTTCACTCCAGAATAGAAGCAGTGGGAAAGTTGTGATAATAAAGAAGTATTGCCAATAATATTATATAGAATCTGAGTCTAAACTTAGTATGACCTCACATGGAGGTCACCTTGCTGTGTGTTCTCATAAAATGCTGATCTGGCAGATATCTGAGGAGACAAGCCCGAGTTCATCTTCTGATATGACCTGATACAACCTGCTGATCTGGCAGATATCTGGGGAGACAAGCCCGAGTTCATCTTCTGATATGACCTGATACAACCTGCTGATCTGGCAGATATCTGGGGAGACAAGCCCGAGTTCATCTTCTGATAAAGCCTGCTGATCTGGCAGATATCTGAGGAGACAAGCCCGAGTTCATCTTCTGATATGACCTGATACAACCTGCTGATCTGGCAGATATCTGAGGAGACAAGCCCGAGTTCATCTTCTGATAAAGCCTGCTGATCTGGCAGATATCTGAGGAGACAAGCCCGAGTTCATCTTCTGATAAAGCCTGCTGATCTGGCAGATATCTGAGGAGACAAGCCCGAGTTCATCTTCTGATAAAGCCTGCTGATCTGGCAGATATCTGAGGAGACAAGCCCGAGTTCATCTTCTGATATGACCTGATACAACCTGCTGATCTGGCAGATATCTGGGGAGACAAGCCCGAGTTCATCTTCTGATAAAGCCTGCTGATCTGGCAGATATCTGGGGAGACAAGCCCGAGTTCATCTTCTGATAAAGCCTGCTGATCTGGCAGATATCTGAGGAGACAAGCCCGAGTTCATCTTCTGATAAAGCCTGCTGATCTGGCAGATATCTGGGGAGACAAGCCCGAGTTCATCTTCTGATAAAGCCTGCTGATCTGGCAGATATCTGGGGAGACAAGCCCGAGTTCATCTTCTGATAAAGCCTGCTGATCTGGCAGATATCTGGGGAGACAAGCCCGAGTTCATCTTCTGATAAAGCCTGCTGATCTGGCAGATATCTGAGGAGACAAGCCCGAGTTCATCTTCTGATAAAGCCTGCTGATCTGGCAGATATCTGGGGAGACAAGCCCGAGTTCATCTTCTGATAAAGCCTGCTGATCTGGCAGATATCTGAGGAGACAAGCCCGAGTTCATCTTCTGATAAAGCCTGCTGATCTGGCAGATATCTGGGGAGACAAGCCCGAGTTCATCTTCTGATAAAGCCTGCTGATCTGGCAGATATCTGAGGAGACAAGCCCGAGTTCATCTTCTGATATGACCTGATACAACCTGCTGATCTGGCAGATATCTGGGGAGACAAGCCCGAGTTCATCTTCTGATAAAGCCTGCTGATCTGGCAGATATCTGGGGAGACAAGCCC
The DNA here is from genome assembly GCA_949316495.1 of Amphiduros pacificus. Lineage (NCBI taxonomy): Eukaryota > Metazoa > Annelida > Polychaeta > Phyllodocida > Hesionidae > Amphiduros > Amphiduros pacificus. Next base: position 4,821,268 of record OX439002.1, read on the forward strand.
GAGTTCATCTTCTGATAAAGCCTGCTGATCTGGCAGATATCTGAGGAGACAAGCCCGAGTTCATCTTCTGATAAAGCCTGCTGATCTGGCAGATATCTGGGGAGACAAGCCCGAGTTCATCTTCTGATAAAGCCTGCTGATCTGGCAGATATCTGAGGAGACAAGCCCGAGTTCTGATAAAGTCTGATATATTTGGGCAATCCTGCATATATGTGCATGGTTTGAGATACTGTCAGGTGACATCTGTGAGGATCTGAGTGGTATTTGCTGAGTGTTAGCATGATGAGGATGGCGGTGGATATTAGATCTGCCCAGCTGGCAGTGTGGGCCTCTCTACTTCCTGCCACTCAGTGCCCTTCCTCAGCTTTACCGAAAATACTCAGACCAGGAAATTAGAACAGCACATTAGCCTGATAGCACCCACTGCCAATAACCTGTGTCAGGGCTATGGATACCAGGCTACAGATAGAAGGGGCTACAGATATACGGGGCTACAGATATAAGGGGCTACAGATATAAGGGGCTACAGATATAAGGGGCTACAGATAGAAGGGGCTACAGATAGAAGGGGCTACAGATAGAAGGGGCTACAGATATAAGGGGCTACAGATATAAGGGGCTACAGATAGAAGGGGCTACAGATATAAGGGGCTACAGATAGAAGGGGCTACAGATATAAGGGGCTACAGATAGAAGGGGCTACAGATATAAGGGGCTACAGATATAAGGGGCTACAGATATAAGGGGCTACAGATATAAGGGGCTACAGATAGAAGGGGCTACAGATATAAGGGGCTACAGATATAAGGGGCTACAGATAGAAGGGGCTACAGATATAAGGGGCTACAGATATAAGGGGCTACAGATATAAGGGGTTACAGATAGAAGGGGTTACAGATAGAAGGGGCTACAGATATAAGGGGCTACAGATATAAGGGGCTACAGATATAAGGGGCTACAGATAGAAGGGGCTACAGATAGAAGGGGCTACAGATAGAAGGGGCTACAGATATAAAGGGCTACAGATATAAGGGGCTACAGATAGAAGGGGCTAAAGATATAAAGGGCTACAGATAGAAGGGGCTACAGATATAAAGGGCTACAGATAGAAGGGGCTACAGATAGAAGAGGCTACAGATAGAAGGGGCTACAGATAGAAGAGGCTACAGATAGAAGGGGTGACAGATAGAAGGGGCTAAAGATATAAGGGACTACAGATATAAAGGGCTACGGATAGAAGGGGCTACAGATAGAAGGGGCTACAGATAGAAGGGGCTACATATAGAAGGGGCTACAGATAGAAGGGGCTACAGATAGAAGGGGCAACAGGTACCAGGAACAGATACAGGAATTGGGGCTTTGGGGAACAGATATGGGGATCTATATTGTGGGGGAACAGATATGGGGGCTACATATGGGGGGAACAGATATGAGGGGCTACAGTGGACTCAACACTAGAGAACCGGGCAAAGAGGATGAATGCACTGATGAAATAGGCTGAACATGATTAACACTATTGCAATTAAACATTTAAAAAAAACATTAAAGCTAATCTTGGCAAGTTATAAAGTTGAACTTCAAGGTTCCCGAGTTTGTAATTTCTGATACTTTCCCTCCTGGTTCCACTATTCTTAGTCCTTGTGATTTGGGACTTTGCTGATGTTTGAGCAGAACAAATGTCGTGGAGGAATGATGGATAGAGTCTGGCAGATATGGTAGAATCACATTATAATTCTGCTCCACACTTACAAATACTCAAGTAGGGTTACCAAGACCAACTCGCATTGAAAGATAAGAATATAACGGCAGAAAAAATCACCAAAGTCTGGTGCTCGTTGAAATTGCTCAGTGGCAGTGCTTGTTTGAGTCCAATGAGAACTGCCATGGTCATATTCCCGGGTGATATATTTCACAGATGAGATAATAATATGATGTACGTCGCCCCTGATTGAACAAACAATGATAAATACACAACGCTGAACAACCAGAAAATTAGTGATAAAACTTTTGCCGGATAAGATGATAGAATTGCATATTTTGGCATAAAGTTACACTGCACCACTGAAGTATTCAATCAAGAGCTTGGCGGCCATTTGTATTTGCCCATATCTAAATATGGCAAGCAGACTTGCAGAATACGGAGATGTTTGCTGGGTGAGAGCCGCATGCTAATGTCAGGATCAGAGAGTGCCCAGTGCTGACCGCATACTTACCTCAGGTCTCAAATGCAACATGAAGAAAATTGACACTCATTGAGATGGAAGCTGGCGGAGATCAGATCAGCCATGTGCAAACTGTGCAGGAACATGTACAGACTGGCAAGGCAGCCATGCAGGCAGACAAACTACATGTACAGACTGGCAAGGCAGCCATGCAGGCAGACAAACTACATGTACAGACTAGCAAAGGCAGCCATGCAGGCAGACAAACTACATGTACAGACTGACAAAGGCAGCCACGCAGGCAGACAAACTACATGTACAGACTGACAAAGGCAGCCATGCAGGCAGACAAACTACATGTACAGACTGGCAAAGGCAGCCATGCAGGCAGACAAACTACATGTACAGACTGACAAAAGCAGCCACGCAGGCAGACAAACTACATGTACAGACTGACAAAGGCAGCCATGCAGGCAGACAAACTACATGTACAGACTGACAAAGGCAGCCATGCAGGCAGACAAACTACATGTACAGACTGGCAAGGCAGCCACGCAGGCAGACATACTACATGTACAGACTGGCAAAGGCAGCCACGCAGGCAGACAAACTACATGTACAGACTGACAAAGGCAGCCACGCAGGCAGACAAACTACATGTACAGACTGACAAAGGCAGCCACGCAGGCAGACAAACTAAATGTACAGACTGACAAAGGCAGCAATGCGGGCAGACAAACTACATGAACAGACTGGCAAAAGCAGCCATGTAGGCAGACAAACTACATGTACAGACTGGCAAAGGCAGCCATGCAGGCAGACAAACTACATGTACAGACTGGCAAAGGCAGCCATGCAGGCAGACAAACTACATGTACAGACTGGCAAAGGCAGCCATGCAGGCAGACATACTACATGTACAGACTGGCAAAGGCAGCCATGCAGGCAGACAAACTACATGTACAGACTGACAAAGGCAGCCATGCAGGCAGACAAACTACATGTACAGACTGACAAAGGCAGCCATGCAGGCAGACAAACTACATGTACAGTCTGGCAAAGGCAGCCATGCAGGCAGACAAACTACATGTACAGACTGACAAAGGCAGCCACGCAGGCAGACAAACTACTTGTACAGACTGGCAAGGCAGCCACGCAGGCAGACAAACTACATGTACGGCCTATTGAGACAGCCACGCAGGCAGACAAACTACATATACGGCCTATTGAGGCAGCCACGCAGGCAGACAAACTACATGTACGACCTATTGAGGCAGCCATGCAGGCAGATAATCTACATGTACGACCTATTGAGGCAGCCATGCAGGCAGACAAACTACATGTACGACCTATTGAGGCAGCCACGCAGGCAGACAAACTACATGTATGGCCTATTGAGGCAGCCACGCAGGCAGACAAACTATATGTACGGCCTATTGAGGCAGCCATGCAGGCAGATATGCCACATGTCTATATCATAACTGGTCTGCTCAACATGGATATCTTGATCAGCTTAAAAAGATGCCCCTACTACAGTTCTGGCCACCCTCCAAGCACAGGTGAATCTGCTCCTTTCTGCTTTTAGCTCTCAGCTTGTTTATTTATCATAAATTTTCAACTTTAAATGATCTATATCTGTGATTTGTCTTGAATATGAAAAAGGAGAAAACAAAAAAAACAATTTTAGTTTGGTTCATTGCTTTTTGCCCTCCAGACTTTCTGGATCCAAGCTTTGTGGCTTAAGGGAAATTTCTGTTGGTTATTTAGTGTGAGTTGAGCAGAATTTGGGATTAGGATGATAATGAGAAGCAGTGAGACTTCTGACTTGTGGTCAGGCGGAATACGTGGGTCTTCACACAGGGGCACTGCAAGGTGGTCCCCAGGAAGGCATGCACCATATCTGCACTATTGATCAGCTTGACCTATGGTGATTGAGGATTAACTCAGGTATATACACTGAATGCCAAGGCGCTCATAACTAGTGTCCCTTATTGAGCATAGCTGATCCATCACCACTCCGACATGAAGCACCTAACATTCTCATCAGCCCTCCACCGACATCATGCACAGATGTACATGATCTGCCCTCCACCGACATCATGCACAGATTTACATGATTTGCCCACCACCGACATCATGTACAGATGTACATGATCTGCCCTCCACCGACATCATGCACAGATGTACATGATCAGCCCACCACCGACATGATGCACAGATTTACATGATCTGCCCACCATCGACATGATGCACAGATGTACATGATCAGACCACCACCGACATGATGCACAGATGTACATGATCTGCCCACCACCGACATGATGCACAGATGTACATGATCTGCCCACCACCGACATGATGCACAGATGTACATGATCTGCCCACCACCGACATGATGCACAGATTTACATGATCAGCCCACCACCGACATGATGCACAGATGTACATGATCTGCCCACCACCGACACCATGCACAGATGTACATGATCAGCCCACCACCGACATGATGTACATGATCTGCCCACCACCGACATGATGCACAGATGTACATGATCTGCCCACCATCGACATGATGCACAGATGTACATGATCTGCCCACCACCGACATGATGCACAGATGTACATGATCTGCCCACCACCGACATGATGCACAGATGTACATGATCTGCCCACCACTGATATTATGTGCAGATTGCAGATAAACATAGACTTCAATTTTTTTTCAAATGATTAGCAGCATAGTTGAATATCTGAATTTCTGATCATCATTTCCTGGTGGCAGCCATCTTGTCAAGGATATTATAGTAATGCCAGCCAATCAGAAACAAGCTATTAATTTATTGCAGAGTACAGCTATTAGGTGCACAACTGAAAGGACTGAAAATGGGAAGTTACCAGGATGGCATGACTGGACTTCTGAAATAGGGGTGTTGTTGGTCTTGTTGTGATTTCAGTAGTTTTGAATTGAATAATTCAAAAGAAATAAAAATTGTTCCAAGAAGTATCATTAGAAGAATATACATTGAAATAGCTGGCCAGAGCTAGAAGCAAAGCTGAGATGTTTCTCAACTGTTAAGGGGCTGAATGATTTGTTTGATACACGGTAAGCAGATTTATTTGTTATTGAGTGTCAGCGATGATGAATACCCAACTTGATTGATGTGGACACAACACTTCAAATTTGCTACCCAAAATGTTGAGAATGTGAAGTTTGAGAATTAATAAAAAGGATAGAAGGGGACAGTGTTTGGGTGTAGTGAGACGGGGGCTTTGAGTGGCCTTGACTTGCTCTGTGAAGACATCCTCCTTGTGGTCGGCCGCACACGGCAACAGTTGCCGGGTCGCATAATCAAACCCTGTGACTCGCAACTACAGCCGTGAAAGGCAAACTGACAAGCTCTGACAGCGCCACAGAATGGCCCCCTATCTCTCATATTGCTACATCATTACCCACATCCGTACAGATTTTTTCATGGAAAATGTAATTAAAATGTTGAGGTCGTCTCTCTCTCTCTCCACGTCCTGTCTGTGGGTCTACCCTCATTGGTTTCTTGTCGTTTACAACTCAGTGAAATCAATCTGAGCCCAAATGAGATATGGATTTACCACGGATGCTTGAGCCAAAATGAAACTATTAATGGCAAACATAGACTGTGGGCAACACAAATGCTGCCTTATATTTCATTCAAGAAAACATCACCATGGAAACTTGCGCATCTCCAAACTGTCATCCTCACTGACAGGGAATCATAATTTAACAAGCCTCGTACTTAGCGAGACACAAATAGACGGCACTTCTTGATAACTGGTTCAGCGAGCCAAGTATCAGATTCCAGCTATTTATACATTTCAGCAGTGAACCTTTTTTTTCATTTCTTGGCACAGTTTAAGTGGTAAAATTAGAAATGAGTTGAATATTGAGGAGGGTGAGTTGAGGACATAAATCTACTGTTATCCAGAGCTCAGCCAAGCCTAATCTCACTCATCAGCACAACAACAAGACAGAAAGAGATTTCAATTTAAAACTTTGAAAGTTACAGATAGTAACAAGACAGATATGAGGCATTACACAAACTAATGAAGAAATACTATTAGCATGAGGAATTAAGTATGCATTCAGTGACAGCTCACAGCGCCACCTAACTGCCTCTCATTACCTAGTGACATCACTCCATGCTGCTGTCATCCACCGCCTGTCATGACAAACGTCACCAATGCCAGCGTTCTGTGTGGAGACGTGGATGCGTTCGGGCCATAATGAGGCTCTTGGATCTCTGTCTGTTTGAGGAGACTTTGCCATGGATAATGGTCATCATACTCCGTGAATCCAATTGGTTGTCATCTCAGAAAAATCCCTTCATGCACCACCAAGCTGACCAATCACTGCACACAAAGCTGACCAATCACTGCACACAAAGCTGACCAATCACTGCACACAAAGCTGACCAATCACTGCACACAAAGCTGACCAATCACTGCACACAAAGCTGACCAATCACTGCACACAAAGCTGACCAATCACTGCTCCCCATCCTGACCAATCACTGCTCCCCATCCTGACCAATCACTGCTCCCCATTCTGACCAATCACTGCTCCCCATCCTGACCAATCACTGCTCCCCATCCTGACCAATCACTGCTCCCCATCCTGACCAATCACTTCTCCTCATCCTGAACAATCACTTCTCCCCATCCTGACCAATCACTGCACACCAACCGCTTAGAAACTTGTCGGATATCATTAACTTAAAAAACTTGACCAATCACTGCTTAAGACTTGCAAAGTGTTCATCAATTTATGATAAAAGAGACCTGTAATATACAAATATGTCTGAGCTCTTACTTGGTTGACATTACTGTAACCATAATAAAATATATTTCTTTGATAATTTAGAAGGGGTTGTTTAGTGTTGCATGACAATGTTCTCCAATAAGATGTAAACACTTAAATCATTAATTACCCTGTCCTTTTTCTTCCACATTGAGGATGTCCTATTCCTCTGACAATCAGGATGACCTTTTCCTTTGACAAGCAAAATTATTCCAATTTCCTTGGGTGCTATTTTAGCTGGTAAAGTCCTACTCAGTACAACATAAACAAACTTGATAAATACACTTCGCCTAATAATGAGAAAACATATTTTTAGAAAATAAAAGGGAGCATTTTCCAGTGGTTGGTCACTGATGTGATGCTATAGATGAAGCTTAATGGGGCATCGTAGCATCTCATTTATGGTGGGCATTCATATCCATATTGGGCATTGCAGGATAAGCCCCAGGGTGGGGTCTATGACCCGCTCAGATCGCGGATTGATAAGTATATTAGTTACCTCGTCTTGTGCGTGCTAGATACAGATAGGAGCCTCTCTCAGCTTCCGGGCATAGATGGGTCGTCATGATAACATATTATTACCACACTGCTGTTTATCTTATCATAATTGAATTAATTATTACTTCGTGTAACGAGAAAATGATGTAAGGTGAGAAGACATTATCTATAAAGTGAAGATTTTCCCAGAAAGAGCAGCGTACAATGGCTTTTGGTGTATTTATCCTTCAGATGACATGGTGTCTCACAGCTCCATCTCCCATTACAGGCAGAGTAATCTACGTCACAGTAATGTTATAGACCATGGTCATTATGGAAGTAAGAGCAAATATAGAAACTGACGGTAATAGGGCTGCCATCTACGTGGATTGCTAATGGTTCACATGGGGCTGCTGATCCCATCATCATTAGTATATGGCAAATATTGGTGCAGTACGCACGCTGATCTCAAAGCTCAGGATGTCCTCACTCCGATCTCATAGCTAGGGATATCCTCTCTCCAACCTTATAGCTGGGGATATCATCTCTCTGACCTCATAGCTAGGGATATCATCTCTCTGACCTCATAGCTGGGGATATCCTCACTCTGACCTCATAGCTGGGGATATCCTCACTCCGATCTCATAGCTGGGGGATATCCTCACTCTGACCTCATAGCTGGGGATATCTTCACTCCGATCTCATAGCTGGGGGATATCCTCACTCCAATCTCATAGCTGGGGATATCCTCACTCCAGTCTCATAGGTGGGGGATATCCTCACTCTGACCTCATAGCTGGGGATATCTTCACTCTGATCTCATAGCTGGGGGATATCCTCACTCCGATCTCATAGCTGGGGGATATCCTCACTCCGATCTCATAGCTGGGGATATCCTCACTCCGATCTCATAGCTGGGGGATATCCTCACTCCAATCTCATAGCTGGGGATATCCTCACTCCAGTCTCATAGGTGGGGGATATCCTCACTCTGACCTCATAGCTGGGGGATATCCTCACTCTGACCTCATAGCTGGGGGATATCCTCACTCTGACCTCATAGCTGGGGGATATCCTCACTCCGATCTCATAGCTGGGGGATATACTCACTCCGATCTCATAGCTGGGGATATCCTCACTCCGACCTCATAGCTGGGGGATATCCTCACTCTGACCTCATAGCTGGGGATATCCTCTCTCTGACCTCATAGCTGGGGATATCATCTCTCTGACCTCATAGCTGGGGGACTCACTCCAATCTCATAGCTGGGGATATCCTTACTCCAATCTCATAGCTGGGGATATCCTCGCTCGCTCTGATCTCCCAACTTGGACATTGCCTTGTACATTGTATGTTGTTGATCTCACAGCTCAGGGTATCTTTTCTGATCTCTAGGTGTGGGGATGTTTTCTTTTGATTTCATGTAGTTATATTTTGTAATGGTACCTAAAAAGTATGAAGAAAACAACAAAACTAAATGGTGGAAAATTTAGCACAGAAATAAAGTAGAGATCCAGGATGACAGGTATCTTCCAGAATGAGGGTGATAAGAGGGAGGCCGACCCTCACTGGGAGGAGGGTGACCCTCACTGCTGACCCTCACTGCTGACCCTCTCTGGGAGGGTGATCCGGAAGGAGGGAGTTCTGAGATGTGATTCTCCTTGACATAATGACAATGCCCATCTCATCAAATAGAGGAATCTCCTGTGTGCAGTACCGTGGCAGTGGATCTGATAATCTGCCTCGTACACAACGAGCATCGGAGGAGAGACAGTTTGATTGGCGTCATTTGCATTTTGATGTCATTTGAATGGTTTCATGGAAATGGCAGCCAAATTACATCTAAATATGAGGTCATGCCTGTCCAATTCGCTCACAACCTTCCAGCATTCTAGCCACAAAATGCAGATCTGGGAGAGGGTATCGGAAAATGTGTAATTTGCCGGCAATGTCATGGGTTAACATGATGTAAGATTGACTACTTTGTAATTTAGTATTCGCAAATGACATGCACAAGTAAGTGTTATTAGGCGGCGGTGGAATCGATGGCAGATGCAGAATTATCAGAGGCAGAGTCTGATGAATAGTGCGGTGAACATCGCAACGTCATTGCCAATCCATTGTTGCCTATCAATATAAGTTAAAAGAATAAAACTCAATAACAGCAGGATTCCTGGTGGAAACAATCATTTAAGTGTGACAGGACATGAGAAACATAGATCAATTTCCAAGTTTGCGGGTGTTTTTTTGGATGGCAGGATTATAACCCAGATAGATCCCCTGGGAGAATGTCAGCATGATTAATTGCCTGTTAAGATTATTTTTATTAAATTATGTTTTAAAAAGACTGATAACACTTTCTAGATTTCCCTATTTTACAATTTTTAAAAGATTTATGAAGAAATTGAAACTTGAATCAATTTGAGAAAGAACCTTTGATAATGTGTGGCGAAAGTAGCTGTCAAAAATGATATGTCGATTTCATCTGCTCAAAGTGGTATGACATTTCAGCTTCCTCCAACCAGCTGTCAAATGCAAACAGACAGAGAAAATGACATGCAAATGAAATTAAAATTGCGCCTTTTTCCTTTGATAAAGCAGTAATTAGCAATCGAGTCGATCTCCAGTCTTGGAAATGGAAACTTAAGCTCTGTTGACATTTAACTTTGAATCATAATCTAACTTCATTCAGGATTCAGATTGAAAATAAAATGCCCAGAAAAGCATGAAAATTACCATTAATATTCATTTGTTACTTGCAATTAATGTCTTTGATGAGATGTATTGTCAGTTGTAGGTCAAAAGAATCATTTTGAGATAAAGTTAAGAAGTGCAAATATAAAAGCCTTGAGAAATTTAAATTGAACCCGTTTTATGAAATTGAAATCTGTGAGAGAGATATGTCTACCAGTGGCTAGCAGTGAGGTTGGGATACGTCTACCAGTGGCTAGCAGTGGAGTTGAGATACGTCTACCAGTGGCTAGCAGTGAGGTTGGGATATGTCTACCAGTGGCTAGCAGTGGGGTTGAGATACGTCTACCAGTGGCTAGCAGTGAGGTTGAGATACGTCTACCAGTGGCTAGCAGTGAGGTTGAGATACGTCTACCAGTGGCTAGCAATGAGGTTGAGATACGTCTACCAGTGGCTAGCAGTGAGGTTGAGATACGTCTACCAGTGGCTAGCAGTGGGGTTGAGATACGTCTACCAGTGGCTAGCAGTGAGGTTGAGATACGTCTACCAGTGGCTAGCAGTGAGGTTGAGATACGTCTACCAGTGGCTAGCAGTGAGGTTGAGATACGTCTACCAGTGGCTAGCAATGAGGTTGAGATACGTCTACCAGTGGCTAGCAGTGAGGTTGAGATACGTCTACCAGTGGCTAGCAGTGGGGTTGAGATACGTCTACCAGTGGCTAGCAGTGGGGTTGAGATACGTCTACCAGTGGCTAGCAGTGAGGTTGAGATACGTCTACCAGTGGCTAGCAGTGAGGTTGAGATACGTCTACCAGTGGCTAGCAGTGGGGTTGAGATACGTCTACCAGTGGCTAGCAGTGGGGTTGAGATACGTCTACCAGTGGCTAGCAGTGAGGTTGAGATACGTCTACCAGTGGCTAGCAGTGAGGTTGAGATACGTCTACCAGTGGCTAGCAATGAGGTTGAGATACGTCTACCAGTGGCTAGCAGTGAGGTTGAGATACGTCTACCAGTGGCTAGCAGTGGGGTTGAGATACGTCTACCAGTGGCTAGCAGTGGGGTTGAGATACGTCTACCAGTGGCTAGCAGTGAGCTTGAGATACGTCTACCAGTGGCCAGCAGTGAGGTTGAGATACGTCTACCAGTGGCTGGCAGTGGGGTTGAGACCCTGATTTGCAGATGATACCTGAGATAGATGGGCCGGAGTTGGCAGGTCGTGATCCAATAACTCTGACTCTTGATTTCTGCTGATTGTGGGAATGTAATATGGAAGTAGATACCGGTGGTGGTTAGCAACGCAGATGAGGGGAATTGATCGAGTTGTAAGTGAGAGTCTGGCTGAGCGCCATGGAGAGTACAGTTACCGGTCAGCGTGTCAGTCTGTGACACCAGACGTTTGTAGTAGAGCCTTACTACGAGAGATTTACTTAATAAACGTTGTTGCCTTGGTAATGAAGCTGAAAACCTTGTCAGAGTATCAAAATTATCAAATCACTGGCTCCAAGCAGACATTTATGGGAAGAATCTTACTGATCCCTCAAGTCACGTATGTTGGAAAAATACACGAAAAAAGGCCATTTGTGGACGGGAAAAAAAAGGTGCCATGAAATTGATGCCACATGGCCACGGATCAAAATGAGGCTAAATTCAGAGTGAGTTGCAGGCAAAAAATTGAGGATGCATTGAAGTATCACTACAGGGTATTGCTGACCCTAAATGAGTAAATGGTATGACCCAGGTGGGTGGCAAGTCTGGTGTTATTGGGGCTGGAGGCGGTCATTACAGCCGAGGTATCGTGGGACCCGTGATCGCCACCAGCAGCTATTGTAGCAGACTGCCTCAATGTAATGTGATAAATAATTGTCCCTCCTAATTTATAACCAGACTTGCCTCCTCAGACAACTTGTCGTAATTTTCTAACATCATCAACCTTGTAATCCTAGCAACATTTAATTAACGCACCAAAGTGGAAGAAAGTTGATATAAATTTGTTACGTAAGTATTCGTTATGAGACGCATAGTTACTGTGCAATTGATTATAGTTCTGTGATTGTTGTTGATGAAGGAGACTGATAATTGTTGACGTGATGGTGCAGACTCTATCACCCAGTCCCTGCACGAGGCTAAGTGTGATAACACTCCAAATACTATTCAGTTTTTTGCTGAGAATGAGAGGCACTGGTTACCATGGGTACACCTGAGGTGTGAAATCATGAAATATGCAGCACCAGCCCATTGTGGTTGTCCCTTACGTTTTAATGTCTGAGTTTGTCTGCCGATCAGCACTTTAACAAGTAGGTACTTTGGCTGAGTTGAGTGGACCAAATGAAACTTTAATATGGTCATTTTTGGCCTTAGTCTCGAATGCATTAAGAAAAGTCTTTGATGAAATGGTTTTCACCCGATCTTGATCTTTGAGGGAGGGAAATGATCATTCAAGCGACATGAATAATGTAGAGACCACAGCAATCCCTCAAAGACACGCTGATCATTGCTTTATTTCCCAATCTTTTTGACCAAGACGTGTGTCTGCAAGAGTTGCATTCACAAACACCTGACAATGGCTTTTACCTGCAAACATATCAACTTTCCTGTTTGCATTCTAACATTAGTCATTTACAAAAGGTTTCGACTGCAGTTAAAGCTTCATCGTTTCTTTCTGGATATTTATAGGAAGGTAACTTAAAGTAGCACAGTTTGGTGGCATAAAAGTCCCATTTCCTGTGTTGAGTGTCAGGGTCCAGCCAGCGAGGTTGATGCCAAGTGGGTCATGTGAAAACATCAAAAGGCCTGTACAAGTCCCTGCGGAGTCCAGAATGCAGTCAGTGGGAGCCTCACCCACAATAATTACAAACTCCTCTGTAATTGGATGAAGATGTGAGAGATCTTAGAGACAGAAAGAACCTCTGCAAACCAAATATGGTTAATTCCCAACATTCTCCCAACTGGTATCGGCACTACTGGGAAGACTTGGACCGAGTGTAGGTTAGCGGGAAGATATCCCAGGTACATGATGATGAGAAACAGGTCCACATGCTGTACAGGTTGCTGCTGTATCTGGAGAGAAACCTGTCATGGCACTGTTGTGACATGTACGGCAAAATAAAGGCAGTTCTGAGACACATGGCCTTAATTGGCAAGAGACTAATGTAGATATGTGTGTGTGTCCACATTACAGGCAGCCAGGTCCTGCTGTACGTACAATCATCATGCCGTAGGTACAGTCATCATGCCGTAGGTACAATCATCATGCTGTAGGTACAGTCTTCATGCCATAGGTACAATCATCATGCCGTAGGTACAGTCATCATGCCGTAGGTACAGTCATCATGCCGTAGGTACAGTCATCATGCCGTAGGTACAGTCATCATGCCGTAGGTACAGTCATCATGCCGTAGGTACAGTCATCATGCCGTAGGTACAGTCATCATGCCGTAGGTACAGTCATCATGCCGTAGGTACAGTCATCATGCCGTAGGTACAGTCATCATGCCTTAGGTACAATCATCATGCCATAGGTACAATCATCATGCCATAGGTACAGTCATCATGCCGTAGGTACAGTCATCATGCCGTAGGTACAGTCATCATGCCATAGGTACAATCATCATGCCGTAGGTACAGTCATCATGCCGTAGGTACAATCATCATGCCGTAGGTACAGTCATCATGCCATAGGTACAGTCATCATGCCATAGGTACAATCATCATGCCGTAGGTACAGTCATCATGCCATAGGTACAGTTATCATGCCATAGGTACAGTCATCATGCCGTAGGTACAGTCATCATGCCGTAGGTACAGTCATCATGCCATAGGTACAATCATCATGCCGTAGGTACAGTCATCATGCCGTAGGTACAATCATCATGCCGTAGGTACAGTCATCATGCCATAGGTACAGTCATCATGCCGTAGGTACAGTCATCATGCCGTAGTCATCATGCCGTAGGTACAGTCATCATGCCGTAGTCATCATGCCGTAGGTACAGTCATCATGCCGTAGGTACAGTCATCATGCCGTAGGTACAGTCATCATGCCGTAGGTACAGTCATCATGCCATAGGTACAATCATCAGGAATGCAGCTTCTCCTCACACATACACATCCTACAGTATATATTATTTACAGTGATGGAAACCAGTTCCTGGCTTGAGTAAGACCCTCCTGAGTTGCCATCAGTTATAATCTGTGGTTATTTAGTGTATTGGATGTATGAGTTTGTATCCAGTCTGCTGGAGGTGATGGTTTTGGCAGTGATGAAGCCTTGTGGCTAGATGATAGTGAACAGCAATGATGTATTAAAACACATTCTCTCCAGATGTTGGCATTCATACAAACGTGACTACATGCATCAAGGTCCTGGACTGATTTGACACAAAGATGTTATGCTCATGAGATGCATTACTGAAATAATTATATCATGTCATTGTCCGCTCCTTTGTATGGAAAAAAAAACTTCTTTGAAATCTAAGAGGATGACAGGGAGAGTGCAGAGCTCTGTGTGGGAACGGGATACATCCTGCGCGGAGAACAAGGCGGCGTCAAAGCTGACTGACAACAAACATCAACTCTTAAGTAATGTCTTCTCTCAACTCTGTGCTATGCATTTCCTTCATGACATCTGCAAAAAGAAGGTATGATTCTTCTGAAGAAAAAAGTTGTTCTCTAAGAAATAATCATGTGACTTTATGAAAAAAAAAGTTTTCTTTTCAAGTCACACATGTGCTTTATACAAAAGTATTTTATGTATATGAAAGAGTGATACAAGTTGGTGAAAACATTTAAGCAAATTTGCCCATTGCTCAGTTAAGCTGAGGTCAAGGCCTGTGAAGGTGGGGAATCACAGTGTTATAAAAGCGAGTGTATTTATTCTGCCATCTCAGGCTTTGTATGAGAGGTGTAAGGAGAACGGAGTAGAGTTGTCAAAGTACAAAGTACAAGACTGCTATAAGATGTCTCAGATGTCCTCCGTGTAAATACAGGCATCACATACATGGCAACAGCAGGGGGCAACGAGCAATGATCAGAGAAATGCAGGCCGAGGTCGCTTGCCAACACAACTCACTCACAGCGTAAACCTCCTCTTCTTTGCCACGGCATATTTGACTTGCCCAGGGCAAGTGGATTTCGTAAAGTTGTGGGGCAGTGAGTGTCAATTTTTTCAGAGAGTTGTGGCGCTGTTTTGCAGCTGCAGCCGACAAAATGGCTGTTATAAATTGGGCCAAATGATAAAAGATTGCAGAAAATTGGAGGTGACAGTAAAGCTAAAATGTTTTGTTGGCAAAGCAGAACAAAGTAGACTAAGATTTATTTATTATAGCACAGTGAGCTATGTGTATGTGTGCCAGCTTTATTGTTGGGTCCAAAAATAAAAGATAAAACAAACATTACATAATTGAAATTTCAAATGTCAAGCCAACTTTTAAAGGTTCTTTCATGAAGATTACCAAGAACCAGTTACACACACTTTCCTCTATAAAAATATTCTATGTGGCTTCATTTGCTCTGTATATTGTAGCAGAAAAAATTATGAGGGTCAGACTGAAATTCATTCTGAGAATTCTGGGAAGATTGATTGTTACATCCATATATATGGGTTAAGATTGATTGCTACATCTAAACATGTACGTCACAATTGATTGCTACATCTAAACATGTAGGTCACGATTGATTGTTACATCTAAATATGTAGGTCATGATTGATTGTTACATCTCAACATGTAGGTCACAATTGATTGTTACATCTAAACACGTAGGTCAAGATTGATTGCTACATCCAAACATGTACGTCACGATTCATTGTTACATCTAAACATGTACGTCACAATTCATTGTTACATCTAAACATGTAGGTCAAGATTGATTGCTACATCCAAACATGTACGTCACAATTCATTGTTACATCTAAACATGTAGGTCACAATTGATTGTATCATCTCTACATGTAGGTCACAATTGAATGTTACATCTAAACACGTAGGTCACGATTGATTGTTACATCTAAACACGTAGGTCACGATTGATTGTTACATCTAAACATGTAGGTCATGATTGATTGTTACATCTCAACATGTAGGTCACAATTGATTGTTACATCTAAACATGTAGGCCAGGATTGATTGTTACTTCAAGATACAAGAGTGAAGGCTGATTGTTATATTCAGATATAAGGGTCAGCATTGAGCATTGCGTTGATGTTTCTGGCCAAGGTTTATTGCTACATTCAACATGCAGGTTATGTAGCATTTCACATAAGGTCTCCCAAGCAATTTGCTCTTGATTTTTCATGCTCTTTCCAAACCTGACAATAATGTTGACCAAAAGTTATGCTGCAAAAATGGAAAGAAAACCATCTTGCAAAGTGTGCACTTGGTGATTGAGTTCATGGCCAGTTGGGAAGTAAACTGGAAGGAGGGTGGACAGAGGGATTGTGAGATGAGTTGAGGCCCAGCAGACTGGCTCCATCCAGACTCATGTACGGCATTTACATAGAGATAGCAGTATAGATTTGTTATAGCTTAGCTATTGACACAATGGATGAGCCTGGCTTGCAGAACTTGATCGCAAACAATTGAAGCATGCTGGGGAGCTGTAAGGTGATCTGACACGGAGAGTGGGGATCACATGCAGCGCCACCTATATGGATCAGTCGCAGTGATCTTTGACAAAGTCTGGATTTGGGTCAAGAAGGTTATCTTGGTATTCTTCTTGTAATAGGACAGATGCTGTTAATTTCCTACGTAGGAATCTGTTGATTATCTCAGACTCCGTGGGAGGGTTTAACAGCTGACCATGACAACAACCTTTATTTTACTAAGATTAACCCCTTGTCCATTTTTCCACATTATGCGTTTTGAAAAGAGATTTCAGACCTGAGGGAAATATTGCCTTTCATTTCAGACCTTATAATGTATGGGTTATCTGACTTTAGACTTGGCTGAGCCTCAGTATAAAGAATAAACGTTTCACCATTATTTTGGCTATCTGGCCTGATTTCTTGGCAAAATAAGCAATCTGTTATGATTTTGGCTTCTCAATAGATCGATGAGACTGGTTGGATTGTGAACATTCTGCTGGCTGCTTTGATGGGAAGTTGTCAGCTGTGAATTTGGCACCATTGCCAAGATGTCAGGATTTAACAAAACACCCTGTTCACACTTTAAATGCTTGGAATTGACAACATGACTTATCTTCAGCTTTCTAATATTTCTATGGAAAATAATAACAAAAGCACAAAAGGAACAGACTCAGATATTGTTAAAGATTTGTAAATGCATAAATTAATGATTCTTGCTGGAGGAGTTAATACGAGAAGCAGTGTTGTTTGGATTTAGGATTTGTAAAAGACCCGCACTCTTCATGGATTACTGTGCACAGAGTAGGATAATATGGAAGGTGATAGCACAGGGAGTAGACAATAGCACAGGGACTAGACGATAGCACAGGGAGTAGAGGATAGCACAGGGAGTAGATGATAGCACAGGGAGTAGACGATAGCACAGGCAGGGAGTAGATGATAGCACAGGGAGTAGACGATAGCACAGGCAGGGAGTAGATGATAGCACAGGGAGTAGATGATAGCACAGGGAGTAGACGATAGCACAGGGAGTAGACGATAGCACAGGGAGTAGACGATAGCACAGGGAGTAGACGATAGCACAGGCAGGGAGTAGATGATAGCACAGGGAGTAGACGATAGCACAGGGAGTAGACGATAGCACGGGGAGTAGACGATAGCACGGGGAGTAGACGATAGCACGGGGAGTAGACGATAGCACAAGGAGTAGATGATAGCACAGGAAGTAGAAGATAGCACAGGGAGTAGCCGATAGCACAGGGAGTAGACGATAGCACAGGGACTAGACGATAGCACAGGGAGTAGACGATAGCACAGGGAGTAGACGATAGCACAGGGAGTAGACGATAGCACAGGGAGTAGACGATAGCACAGGGAGTAGATAGCTCAGGGAGTAGACGATAGCACAGGGAGTAGATAGCTCAGGGAGTAGATGATAGCTCAGGGAGTAGATGATAGCTCAGGGAGTAGATGATGGCACAGGGAGTAGACGATAGCACAGGGAGTAGACGATAGCACAGGGAGTAGACGATAGCTCAGGGAGTAGACGATATCTCAGGGAGTAGACGATAGTACAGGGAGTAGATGATAGCACAGGGAGTAGATGATATCACAGGGAGTAGATGATAGCACAGGGTGTAGAGGATAGCACAGGGAATAGATGATAGCACAGGGAGTAGACGATAGCACAGGGAGTAGACGATAGCACAGGGACTAGACGATAGCACAGGGAGTAGACGATAGCACAGGGAGTAGACGATAGCACAGGGAGTAGACGATAGCACAGGGAGTAGATGATAGCACAGGGAGTAGAGGATAGCACAGGGAGTAGAGGATAGCACAGGGAGTAGACGATAGCACAGGGAGTAGACGATAGCACAGGGAGTAGACGATAGCTCAGGGAGTAGACGATATCTCAGGGAGTAGATGATAGCACAGGGAGTAGATGATAGCACAGGGAGTAGATGATATCACAGGGAGTAGATGATAGCCCAGGGAGTAGACGATAGTACAGGGAGTAGATGATAGCACAGGGAGTAGACGATAGCACAGGGAGTAGACGATAGCACAGGGAGTAGATGATAGCACAGGGAGTAGATGATAGCACAGGGAGTAGATGATAGCACAGGGAGTAGACGATAGCACAGGGAGTAGATGATAGCACAGGGAGTAGATGATAGCACAGGGAGTAGATGATATCACAGGGAGTAGATGATAGCCCAGGGAGTAGACGATAGTACAGGGAGTAGACGATAGCACAGGGAGTAGACGATAGCACAGGGAGTAGACGATAGCACAGGGAGTAGATGATAGCACAGGGAGTAGAGGATAGCACAGGGAGTAGATGATAGCACAGGGAGTAGACGATAGCACAGGGAGTAGATGATAGCACAGGGAGTAGATGATAGCACAGGGAGTAGATGATATCACAGGGAGTAGATGATAGCCCAGGGAGTAGACGATAGTACAGGGAGTAGACGATAGCACAGGGAGTAGACGATAGCACAGGGAGTAGACGATAGCACAGGGAGTAGATGATAGCACAGGGAGTAGAGGATAGCACAGGGAGTAGACGATAGCACAGGGAGTAGATGATATCACAGGGAGTAGATGATAGCCCAGGGAGTAGACGATAGTACAGGGAGTAGACGATAGCACAGGGAGTAGACGATAGCACAGGGAGTAGACGATAGCACAGGGAGTAGATGATAGCACAGGGAGTAGAGGATAGCACAGGGAGTTGATGATAGCACAGGGAGTAGACGATAGCACAGGGAGTAGATGATAGCACAGGGAGTAGATGATAGCACAGGGAGTAGATGATATCACAGGGAGTAGATGATAGCCCAGGGAGTAGACGATAGTACAGGGAGTAGATGATAGCACAGGGAGTAGACGATAGCACAGGGAGTAGACGATAGCACAGGGAGTAGATGATAGCACAGGGAGTAGAGGATAGCACAGGGAGTAGATGATAGCACAGGGAGTAGACGATAGCACAGGGAGTAGATGATAGCACAGGGAGTAGATGATAGCACAGGGAGTAGATGATATCACAAGGAGTAGACGATAGCACAGGGAGTAGACGATAGCCCAGGGAGTAGATGATAGCCGCCCAGGGAGTAGATGATAGCCCAGTGGTAAGATAACAAGGACCAATCTGGTAGAGTATGCCAAGTTGTGCACACAGCATATGCTGGCTCCACTAATCAGATCACCAAAACTACTGACTTCCTGTGCGTCCACGAGAGGCAGTCTGGATGAAGACGTGCAGGCTTGTTTCCTGTCATCAGCCAATACGGTCTGCCACATCCCCCACTGTGACCACTGCATCTTTTATATTATATAACTATCTCTTTCAACTTGATACTATTTCCTTTGTGGTCCCTAAAATGATGCACTAATAAGTAAAACTGAAAATGATTGAAATATAGAGAGAATTGTCAGAAACTTTCCTGGACTGTGATGCTGTAGTCTGGCCTTGTGCCCTTTGAGTTTATGTTTATGAGCAAGATGAAGTTTATAATGTTAATTATGCAGAGACTTGGTAGGAAAGCAATAGTTGTTATGACCAAGTGACATGCTATGTATGTGATTATAGGATTACACCATCTCCTGGGACCGGCAAATAACAAGACAAGATGCCAAGAGGATTAATGTGACAATGTGGCTATGGGGATAAGTAGATTATCCCGACAGGGCCTGGGTCTTGTCTACAAATTAGTCCAGCACAAGAGCACCACAGACCAAAATGTACCGCACAGTAGAATATACAGAGTGTACATTATGAGCATATGATGTAAACTTTATCAAAATATTCATTTGTCTCGTTCTATATTGCTGTTATTTAAAAATAGAGAAAATAATATTTGGAGTGAGAGAGATGATTGATCCTTCTCTGGGCATGTTTATCGTATCATGTGTTATGTTTGATATGCAGATCATTGAGAAAGCTAGTGCTTGGTCACATGGTCTGAGCATAATAAGTTCAGAAGACGGGTGAGTTGCAGCTTCATTGACAATTCTCGTGATGTTAGAGATGAGTCAAGCTCTCACATCTTGTAGTTGGGCTGCAATTATGGCCAAACAATTAATGTCTAACAATGCCAGTTTCCTCTCATCAAAGTTCACACGAGTATTCATGTTGGGAGAGCCACCTACAGGGGGCACCACTGTTCCCTGTATATAATTAACCTCTGTGGGAGGGGGAAGTGCCTCAAATTATTCACTAATTGCCTATCCATGCCCCACTGTTCTTGTTATTCATTGTGACAGATATATAATGCAGAAAAATGAGCACATTCCATGCCAGAGGTTATCATGGTGCCTCCAAGACAATGACATGGTGATACATCCCTGACCTTTGCATGACCTTTGTTGTTGAAGGACTCGTAGCATATTCAAGTTGGCGTCGTTGCAGTGGAGGTGTTATTAATCCTAATATGCGATCACTCAGGGGCCAGCCCAAGGAGATACGCTCGCAGAAGTCAAGTCTGTGTCTGCCATAATTGCTTAATGTGATTGCATTATAAGATGTGGCCATATCTCGTAATACAACAGAGGACCATTGTGGTTCTAATGGATTTTGAGACAACACTTCTGGAAGCAAAGTCTTGTTTTATTGCCTTAGTAATTGCTTAACACAATCTTGACGCACATCGCGATTGTGTCACGCAAATCATACACAAATCCGGCTTAATTCCATCTGACATTTGTGTATTTGCCTTTAAATATTTAATATCTAGTTGCTGGGCTTTGTTCTCAGACGGTAAAAGGATCACGACAAAGATATTTGTTGTAGAAATACAAGGCAGAGCATGTCCCGGGCCTGAGCAGGAATGGGGCAGCGACAGGAAATGTAAATGTTCTACATTTCCTAGATTCTGAGCATGATTCCATGAAGGGTCTGCAGCCCAAAATGGAAATAGAAATGATGGGATCTCTCGTTTTCTTGCTAATTTGAAGACAAAAGCAGGAGACTATAGATTTGTGAGGCTAGTTGGGCGCTGAGTGTCGTAAACTTACGAGAAGGGCAAAGAGTTGAGCATAGTTTTGATTGTGTTGTTATATCCATGTGACGGAGATGATGGGTCCAGAGTACAGGTCCGATCGGACCAATTTATTTGGACCAATCGGAGGTCAGACAATCAGAGGAAACTATGCAATAGGAATTCCTACACAAGTTTCTATGGTTTTCAATAAGTAAGTATCGCTTATGTCATCGGACCTGACACCAGGGGGCTCTGCAGATGACACCAGAGGTCACTGTGAAGGGTCATTCCACATCCCAGAATGCACCAGTGATGACAGCTTCAATCTCCACACCTCCGTGGCAGTGTGGGGAAGATCAAGGTCGTGCCCAAGCTGCGAGCATCCTCACAAAACTCAAAGTCGCCCGCCATAACCCAGATCATACAGCTCTGTTTCTAATGAATAAACATAATCTACACCCAAGCCAAGGTTCATATCTGTAATCCAGTCTCAGCACCCTCTGTGAATGCCAAGTGCTATTCATTTTCTGATGTGAATTGAGTCTCCATTCAGATTCACTGAGACAAAAGAAATCGGATGATGAGATACCACCAGAAAATCAAACCAATTGCCAAATAAATTTAGCTCAAATTTCCATGATAATTAGAAAATTTATACTGTCGCGGCAGAATTAATTTAACTTTGATATTGCCACATAAATAGTACATAATGTAAATCCTAGAGCATTGGCACGAAGCTGGGAAAGTGAATAAATGAATAGGAAAATAGCTCATTGGTGCAGCTATTATGGGAAAGGATCGAGATGGTGAGATTCAATGTTTCCAATTCACTGGCATATATACATATATAAAGGTGAATGGAGCTGGGAATGGAGTCAAGATTTGTGAATCACAAGGGTAATTTACTTGGTAGAAGTGTGCTCCATTACCATAAATGCAATTAGCTAAGAGAGCACTTAGGCAAGTTGGAATCATGGAACTCGTGGTTCATGCTTGTCACATGTATTTAAGTATTAAGTGTTGCTTATTATAAGTAGTTGAGATCTCCGATGGCAGAAGCCGGGATGCCCACGTCTGCTTTGTGGTTTGGTTGTTAACATCAGATAGCCACCGAGAGGAACGGTGGTCACTCCGCGTATCCCAGGACAACATGACCAGGTCACAACAGGGTCAGCGCAAAGTGAGCTCCGATTTCACCCGGTGATGTCCACGCATCTTGCGGCTTCATTTTGTGACAACTCAAGGGACATCAACTCACAGACTTCTAAGGCTGACTTTCAAGACCACACTCTCAGTGCCCCCTAGTGGACTAAAGTTATTACAATGGGATTAGTGCAAATTGAAATTCTACATCTTAGCAATGCTGGTGATAGTTTTTGGCATTAACCTAGCATGGCCTAGAGGGCGCTGCTAATCACCATGCTGGAATTGTGGGATTTTATCGAGCACATGAGATATCCTATCAAGAAGCTGAATGGAGCGGCCGTAGTGATGAGTCTGGGTATCAGCAAGAAGTGGGCCATGGCAGCCAGACTCCACCTCACAGGAAATGAAGACCCACAGTTAGCACTGGTAATTAGCCCAGCTTTCAACAGCCACACATTTTGCCATTTTAACCCGTTGGCCTTTAGCAGGAAGAGTGGCAGGAGTTAGATTCTGCCATCAAGACGCATGAGGGATTACTACAGCTGTAATTATGAAAAAGATGGAAGAGAAACTAAGAATAGGGCCGGTCATATCTGCCAAGAAATCCATTTCTGCTGATACGAGCTTTTTAATTGATTTATTTTCAGATAAAGTATAATTGTACTGAAATATCCAGATATTTAACAAAGTGAAATTGGTGGATGAATTGTTTCATCTGTAGAATTATGTTTTAATCTGTAAGTGGTAGATCCAAACTATTGTGTGATTGCTTATAAATGTTCTTATAGAAGCACAACTGACACAAATGCAATTTGGTGGAGACAGATCGTAGTGTTATCCTTGAAGAACAAGAGAATTTTTCTAAAGTAAAAATAAATTACATGCATTGTTTTCCAAAGTCAGAGAGAATAAACTATTTTCATACCTTCTCCTAAAATTTCATTTCAGTGACTCTGATTTGAAATGGTGACACGTTTATGATGATTATCTGGTGTTGATCTGTTCTTTATAATCCTCTGCCTCCAATTAAGGCCAGCTTGATGACCTGATAGATGGATTAATTAACAGTAATCTATCCAGCAGCATTGCCTGGGGAGACATAATTCCTCTCCACAATGCAGCGCCAATAGGCTTTATCTGCAATTGCACAAAGTTATCACTTTAGAGTCCTTTATTTAAAACATAAATTCTGATTTGAATGGAGTGCAGCAACTGCAGTGGTCAGCGATAAAGCGGCTGTGTGTCCCTGGTATGTGTCTGCAGCGGCTGCAGTGGTCAGTGATAAACATGCTGTGAGGCCCTGCTACGTGTCTGCAGTGGTTATGGCCATATCTGGGCTCTGCCTGCTTCCTTCTGATTCCAATGATCATTTTGCTTCATCTTAGTTCTTATGAATTAGACTTCAGTAATCTTGAAACTTTGAATTGGTTTGGTGTGCATAAATGTCCAAAAATATCAGCGTCCATGATAAATGCTGGATTTCCATTGCTCTTTAACTCGGGGCTAATAGTGATTATACCTGCAGAAACTCATTGAAGATGACAGTCTGGCAGAAAGCAATTGTCTTATATTATTGAGATTGACCCATCATCATGACAACATCGGTTCAGCCAATATATTGGCAATTTCCTGTGGCAACTAAATGGGGCTTTTACACCAAATCATTTCCCACCACTGTGTGTTGGATGTTGCTGTTTCTAATTATCAAGTGACCCTTTTACCATCAAGTATAGTTATTGGTTTACTGAGCCCATAGTCCCGGTCTTTATCCCACAAATTCAATGTTCTTTGAAATGACACTGCCTATGGATATTCTATTAGATATATACATATATACAACTGAAATGTTTCTGTCACAGGAGAGAGAACAAATAAATATTTATGCCCCGGTCTTGTTCTGTGACACAATTTACAGTCCTATGAGGCTGAAATGTATGGCTTGTTTGTAACACAAACCCTTTGCCACAAATAGAAAATTAGTTTTGTGTGTCCAGATAGGAGAATCTGCACCATCTGATTTGCCAATTCTCTTGTTTCTATTTGCCAAAGCTCATCAAGTCATAAAACATTTAAATGTAGAGAAGATGTAAGGCCCAGTACCATTAAGTTGATAAGGCAGAAGACTATTGCGGCACCTTTGCCGTTTAATAAGGACCTTGGCTTTGTAGCGCGGGGTCATAAAGCCTGCCACAATGTGTGCTCACTGCTTTACTCATGCAATAACACCACCACAATCCACAAATTTGATATAATGTTATTTCCATCAATTTCAGGGGTGGCCATCTAAAATCTTGCCTGTGGGAATTTCAGAGTTTATTTTTACTGCAAGAATGCTTTCTAAAACTAGAAATGCTATGATCTGATAAGATAACTTCAAGTTGGAGTAGATTTCTCTGAAGTGATGGATGAGAAATAAAAAATGACCCATGTGAAATACAGAGATGGGTCACCCCTTGGAATTTGATGAGTCAACCTGAAGAGTTTGATGTGTGGACTTTGACATTGACCTAGAAACATTTAGCAGGGAATGTGTCATTCTATTGGTGGGGGGTGGAGGGATATTGGCCACCTCTGCCATCAACTTGAGCAGTACCCCCACCACACTATAACTCATGTGAGTAGCTCCTAAGTAGGTCAGGGTTGGTGGGACAGACAGCAGGTTGCATCTTGCTCTAACCATCCACTCACCTGTGGCTTGCTCAATGTTTTGTGTGGCAGACTTTGCAGAGTCACTGTCACAGTTGTCATGCCATTCTGAACAGTTCCTGTCACACTGCAGTGTTGCTGACCTTGCAACCAGTTCACTGACCAAAGATCGAATAAGGAATGCCACATCTGAATTCCTAAAACTGAATTTTAGCTTTAGCTTTATGTTTGAGTCAGTCATTTTCATGTTTTGTGAGTTTAAGACAGCTGAATTTGCAATTCACAAGTCATCATAAGATTGATCATTAAGTGATATAAGATAGCACACGCTGTACAAGCAGGGGAAGGGTTGTGTTTGCCATTCCACAGTCCCTACCTGGAGGTTAGGTGAGATTGCAATATGTGTCAGCATTAATGTCCCCTCAGACAGTTAGGTCTCATTATTGCCACCAGGGGTCATTCAAATTACCCAATGATTGAGATGACGTATTGCATATTGTCTAGAAGCAATTCACATGCAATCTTCTCAACAATAATATATGATGTTTCTACTCACATGGAAAGTCAGTGATCCAACAAATATGTTTGTTAAAATTAAAATTTGTTCCAAATATTTGATGTATTATCAAGGCAAATAATAAATGTACAAATACAGAGATCTGAGGTGTTTTAGCTGCAGTTATTCAAGTGAAATAATTTGGTGGCACTTCAGGGGGGTTTCCAGGAGAAATTACCCCCTGTCCCCTTTTCCATCAAGGAAAAAGTAGTCATGGTTAGTCATCTTTATTTTCTTTTCACATTGCAAGAAATGATCAAATTGTTTGGAAGTCATTGTGCTTTTTCTAACAGTTTATAATTATGAGGAGCAGATGAAAGGCCTAATTATATACAGTGTAAAATTGAAGTCCACTCAGAAAGGAAAATAAAGACAGTTTCCATCTCATGTGATGCTCTGATTTAGCTTGCCAAATCAACAAAGCTTTGGAGAGGCTTTGATCTATGGGTGAGCTAACAAAACAGACAAAGCAGTTGGGCTGAACAACAATCTGGCTGAGACAAGAAGTTCAACCTCCATTGAAAGTCAGCCCAAAGTCAGCGCAAAGTCAGCTGGTCGCAATAATTTGCAGATTTTCTCTTGGATGAGGGCCTGCAGCGGAGTGCGAGTTAGGCATGCGTCGCCTCATAGAAACTCGAGCAGGGACGGCAGCGCTCATAAAGGCAGCCGCATGGCAGCAAAGATTTATTTTAATGCATTCCAAGTTCAAGCATGTAGGTGAGCATTGTTCGGCGGGGGCGCGAAGCAACCATGTGAAAATCCAGGGTTGAGAGCGTGGAGCTGAGTCGCAATGCCACATAAAGGGAGACCAGTGTTAAAGCGGTGAATAGATGGGAGAGGATGAATGCCCGAGGGGTGAGGTCGGGGTAGGTAGGGAGGGTGGTATCGGCATGCCCCGTGGCACTCTCCACACAGTGATCTATTCACACTTGTTGGTGGCGGCCTGCATTTTGTCTGTAGCAGCATCATATATCTGAGGCCCCATGACCGTGCTCTGTCAGGTTACGCCAGCAATTTTGTTATAAATCTAACGCCACTGTACATCACACATGTGACAACCCCGCACTGCTAAAAACAGCTCACTTCAGTGTGTACAGCCATAAATCTTATCACCGAGAGCAAATAGCAAATTTATCTTCTGATTAAGGCCCATGTGGATTTGGGAAGTTTGATTTGGTGGAGTTTTGATACAACAAGTCCCAGCATTGATCTTGACGTGACATATTCACTTGGCAGTCTCGGCGGCCATATCAACTATTAGCAGTCCTGCAGGGAAATTTGGCAGTCTGTAAGAGTGCTGACTAATATTGACTTGGTGAATGTTGGTATATTTTGAGTTGATGTGTCGTGGTTGTAGGATGGAGAACAGTGACTCGCAAGCGGCTCCCAGTGGTGGAAGATGCATGCAAGCTAGAACTGAGAAGTACATGTCTGACAGCGCCATCACAGAAGGCACAGCTCTACCTTATTCCAGATGGTACTCACGTCGCTTAATCAGACACAACTCTATATGCAATAATACCGCAATTGTTTTCACAAATGCACCTCATCCTCGGCATATTGACTTTGGATTCCTGATGGTTCTGTGAGCATCATCAAATTTGCTGGATGCAATCCTCAGTCTGGTCACATCCACCAAACAGATGCACAGTGCCATCATGATTGAATACATTAATAAGCTATTTGACCAGTCAAACATAAAAGTCAGCAGTTTAATAAAAGATCCATATTGTTCACAAAGCATTTGTATCTTGACAAGCAACCGTGTCTTTTTTCTCTCCCAATAAAGAAGTAAAAGGCTGTGAGAATGATGAAATGAGTGTATTTTCTTCATTAGGTGTGCGGTGGTAAAAATGATTGCCGTTCACAAATAGCATTACACTTCATGAGAATTGGTAAATGGAGGCAGAAGTGTCTGTCAGCGTTGCTGATGAGATAATTAATTTGTCATCACATAAGAGGATAAGACGTCGCCTTATGTCAGTTATGTATCATACAGTGAGACGTAAGCAGGAGCAGAATGTCTCATCAGAGGCTCGCCTGGGTCGTCATATTAGAAGCCAGCCCGGGTTACTAATCCCATTTCCGGGTCTAGGGTAATGACCAGTGCACGCTTGTTATCTGGGGCTGGATATATTTTGTTATGGTTTCTTCCGGTGGGTAGCATTCTGATTGCATGGAAGCATCAAGTGTGTTCCACTTACCTCCATTAAAGTTGATGCTCTGCACCTTCAAGGCAATAACTTCACACCATATACAAAGTAACAACCCCAAATGCATTTAGCTGTCTGTGATGGCTTTCTGTCTAAAGGCTGTTGGATATAAAACCAAAAATGCAGGCAAGTTGTTAGCGAGGCAAATCCATCATGTTCTGGTTGGAAGGCATCAGCTATTATTTGTGGCATAAAAGAGAAATTTTGGAGCGTGTGTATTTGGCAAGTTTGGTGAGGAGACAATGATTTAATCATGTGCTCTCTTTGTTCATAGGCATTCATGTTTGGTGGTGTAATTTGCTCCGGTTTGCTCTGATTTTATGCATGGCTGCGGAGTGGAGGCCGGTGTCATAACTCAACGTGAAGATTGATAGTTTTGCCAGCAAACATTAAACATTGTGATTAGGGAGTGGCAGCCAGACGTGTGATAGAAGTGCTCTCTCCCCACTGTGGGGACCACACTCCTTCAAATGCGAGAAAAGCATTTTCAAAAAATCAGAGTAGAGTTATGCAGCTATAAGCAGGCCATTTCCCATGTCGCTCGCTGTCTTGTTCGTTGGTCCAAAATCGTTTTTCACTCTAAAGTCTTGCCTGCTTTTTGCATGCAGCTCAAATTGGCTTCTATTATTGTATTGACTGCTTTGCTTTTAAAAAAATATACTAAGCACCAGTTTGAAAAATGGCTTGTCTTTTTTCATGATTGAGTTGATAATTATGAAAATGGCAAAAAACAGCTGAAAGGAATGACACAAAGGAAAACACAGATGCATGTACACTATGAAACGCATCACCATGTCCTGTTTGGACTGATTTGTAAGTGCCCTCTGGTGTTGGAAATGGCATTACCGGACTGGCATCTACCCTGGTCACTGATGGACCTGGTGAAAATGTGAAGTGATTGCTTATCCTCCACGGGGTCAGGTTGGCTCAAACAGGGGGCGCCAGTGGTCGGACAATTTACGCACAAGTCGTGTAGGAGACAATGTCCAATTGGCTAAAAAGACAATAGGGTCCAGTGATATCACCCTGCGAGGGTTCAGGCGCGCAGATAAGCAACTCGCCTCATAAACCTTGGATGGTTTATTCTGGTTTGAAATCACCCAACTGCACCAAAGCTGATTTACTGTGAATATTTTTTCCGGAAAAACATCGCAAATGGCAGTCATTTGTAGGCAAAGTGGCCAACTCGCATTTCTGGGGAGTGAGACAGGGTCAAAAGTTGACATCCAAAGAGAATACCAACTGCGACATGAAGGAGCGGGGAGTAGAGTCTGTCCTGGCACGCTGGGCCACCTACATCCAGGTTATCCACTCCAGACCCAAATGGCCATTGTTTCTATTGGTGAAATATTGTGTCGCTCATTCCTGAGTTATAACCCAGGGTGGTGCAGAGGTGAATCATAAAGTAAGCCAGTCTGGCTTGACACAGGAATCTATCAGCAGACAATGACTATTTTATTTAGTGGGTTATCACAAGGCATATGTGTAAGTGAGCCCCAAACTTGAGTTTTGTTGTTGTCTGCCTCAGATATGTACTGCAGATCTTGTGATATTATTAATTTAATGTAACAGCTCAACACAAGGTCATCCCAGCGATACCATATTGGGAGGTGCCTCAAAGGTCACACAAGAAAATTAGGTCAGAATGTGAAAAGGTGCAGTATGAGCACTTATAGAAGGAGTTAATCTGGGCCAGGTGGTGTGCTTGAAGGCGGGTCGCTGTCCGGGCTGAGGCCGGGCTGAGACCGGCAAGGTGGCCGTGACCACATACCGGCTGATTACACAGCTGTAGAGGATCACACACGATTATTGTCTTGCTAGGATCACAAGTTCTGGTGCCAGTAATCAATCACAATTCCAAATTGAGCCACAAATTAGGTCAGGATGATGGAGTGGTCAGATGGCATCGTCCGGGTAGACGCAAGTGTCATACATTAATAAGCCTGCTCTGAGTGAGCACTGCAACACATACAACTTTGCCTGCTAAAGTTTTAATGACATATTAAGGCTGGGCATAAAATGAAACACCATTGTGTGATTTAAGTAGAAGGGAAGTGAAAATGATTGGTTGATCCATAAACAACAGTGAACCATGACTGGCGTTTTCTACATTATAAGGGATGCGGATGCCAAAAATACTAAAATTATTACACAATGTACGTACTCACATTTGTGATGTTAGCAGTGTGCATATCATGAATGAGGAAATGAGTTACAAGTTTGCAGAAAGTTATTTTAGTAGAAGAAAGTTGATGTTCGGGTTAACAGCCCCGCTTAGAAAGCACAGCAGCTATTGAATTGATGTGATTTCCTGCCAACAGGAAAAAGACCATAAAACTTTAGGCCGAGTCCTAAATCTGGTGTGTGGTATTATGTGGAGCCCAGGTGGAGACTGGCTGAGTCAGTCTGCTGATCTATA
Organism: Amphiduros pacificus; assembly: GCA_949316495.1. NCBI lineage: Eukaryota > Metazoa > Annelida > Polychaeta > Phyllodocida > Hesionidae > Amphiduros > Amphiduros pacificus. Next base: position 4,851,980 of record OX439002.1, read on the forward strand.
TCTCAGTCTAAATCTGGGCATCCCCAGAGATACTCAGCATGGAGACCATTGAGGACGAGGTGTGACAGGGGCTCAGGGACATACAGCTGGGTCAGCGGGTAGACACAGCTGTCAGGGACGTACAGCTAGGTCAGCGGGTAGACACAGCAGTCAGGGACGTACAGCTGGGTCAGCGGGTAGACACAGCAGTCAGGGACATACAGCTAGGTCAGCGGGTAGACACAGCAGTCAGGGACATACAGCTGGGTCAGCGGGTAGACACAGCAGTCAGGGACATACAGCTGGGTCAGCGGGTAGACACAGCAGTCAGGGACATACGGCCGGGTCAGGGGGTAGACACAGCTGTCAGGGACATACAGCTGGGTCAGCGGGTAGACACAGCAGTCAGGGACATACGGCCGGGTCAGGGGGTAGACACAGCAGTCAGGGACATACGGCCGGATCAGGGGGTAGACACAGCAGTCAGGGACGTACGGCCGGGTCAGCGGGTAGACACAGCTGTCAGGGACATACAGCTGGGTCAGCGGGTAGACACAGCAGTCAGGGACGTACGGCTGGGTCAGCGGGTAGACACAGCTGTCAGGGACTTACGGCCGGATCAGTGGGTAGACACAGCTGTCAGGGACATACGGCCGGATCAGTGGGTAGACACAGCTGTCAGGGACATACAGCTGGGTCAGCGGGTAGACACAGCAGTCAGGGACATACGGCCGGATCAGGGGGTAGACACAGCAGTCAGGGACATACAGCTGGGTCAGCGGGTAGACACAGCAGTCAGGGACATACGGCCGGATCAGGGGGTAGACACAGCAGTCAGGGACGTACGGCCGGGTCAGCGGGTAGACACAGCTGTCAGGGACATACAGCTGGGTCAGCGGGTAGACACAGCTGTCAGGGACTTACGGCCGGGTCAGGGGGTAGACACAGCTGTCAGGGCTCACTGCTTTCAGGATTCTCAGCTGTCAGGGCTCACTGCTTTCAGGATTCTCAGCTGTCAGGACTCACAGCTGTCAGGACTCAGCTGTCAGGGATCAGCTGTCAGTGCTCACAGCTGTCAGGCTTAAATGCACTTGTGCCTTTGCGTTTGCAAGTGGATAATCTGACTGAGTCATATGTCCTCATGAGACATCAAAAATGCATCTATTCTGACATGTAAATGGTCGTTTACAAATCAAATAACTCTATAGATTTCATCATTGCTATGACTATTTCCTTTGACCTTCAAGTGGACCTTTTTATGTGATATTGGTGTGACCCTTTTCCAGTGGCAAAATTGTAATTTTTTAAGAGAATGCTTTTGAGCAAATTATCTGTGAAGAATTTTCATCTGATATCTAAATGGTGTTTACCTCAAACCTCAATAAATTTTCAACTTAAAGCAAATCATTTGGGAGAGAAAAAACACACATGAATGAGTGCCACTAGATCGTGCAAGTGCCGTTCTACTGAGGTTTGCATTTTGGCAGACCTTCATGCCTTACTTCTAGCATCAGAAAAATTAGCAAAGGATTTAAAAATGCTTTGTTATGCAAGTGTAAAATGTTATGTTGCTGCGCTCACAGATACATCCCATATGTATGAATAAAACATGGCCACATTTTGGCAGATTGTTTATGTCTGGGCCCAGAGACAAGGAGTATCTGGATATTGCTCAGTTTGGCAGGGAGGGTCTGCAATGGGTGGCCCCCTAGCATGTTGATAATACGGATAGCATGTGTGCTGCCTCCACTCCTAGGCCAACCAGCCCCAATAATCCTTTCAAAGGCAAATTGATTGAACTAAATTGGGAATGAAATTCCATGTCATGCGAGTCCGGATCTTTCACTATTATTGTGTCCAGTCAAGTTTCTGCTAAATGGTGAGAGTTGATTGGTTTCTATGGTGATTCCATATCAAGGGATATCTAATATGGCTGTCAATTTTATTTGGTGTTCACGCAAACATGGGGCTATACGCTTCTATTATGTAGAGGGTCACAGTAGGGGGAGCTGAGATTATCAGCCGAGTGCTTACTTTATCCTCCAACCTTCAGACATTTTATGCCGTATTAAAATGCTTGGCTTGTGGTGCTGAGTGGTCTCACAACAAGCTCAAGTTGCTGTTATCCCTCAAGAACAAGAAGATCCATTCTCCAATGTCTATCTCGACTGCAGACTGACCTTACTTATAGAACAAGGTCACTGCACGCAATAGACCATAAAGTAGAGAGTGTCGTCAAAGAAATTAATCCCATTATACTGGATGCTTCTCAAGTAGAAATTGATTATTGGTGCTATTGACAAGATGACCACTTGACCTTGACTTGTAGGTCAAAGGTCGTAGTTAAGCACTGGGTCAGCGGAACTGGAGTGCATGTTTATCCTTATCTACTTCCTGAAACAGAAAGAGAAATGAATGACAGTGACCCCTTAAACTGACATGGTATTGTCAAATGTGGTTGAAATACAGAAAATCACTTACAAAGGTCAATGTCGGAGTTGTATGAATGTTGGGGTCTTATCATCCATGAAGTATGAGATAATCAATCTTGTTTGTACGTGTTATCATTGTGGTAAGCCAATCAGTGGTGGTCATATTGTAGGCAGAAGTCCTTCCTCGTCCTGAGGACCACAGGCCACCAAGCTAACCAGCCACATTGTCAGAATATTTCACATATTATACCCTCATGTGACGGGGCTACGGCTATCTCAATTGATATTTGTATCTACAAACCTGATATTTGTGCCCCTAAATTGAGGGAAACAAATGTTCACGTTTTGCCAATCTATTTTTATTTGCTGAGATCCTGCCACAGTTTTGTCAGCTTCTTCAATTTCTTGTCGAATCTGTCTTGTTTTGGGGGCCGGAGCAGTAAGACATACGGGTAGATAATGTCATTGGCAAAGTCTAGAGGGTTTGATGTACTGCCCCAGATCAGGATTTGTCTTGCAAAGATTCTACAAGATTAAAGATACCCTCTGGCCATTGCGTGAGGTGAATCAAAGGGTTTCTTCATAATATCATCAAATGTGTTGAAAAATATAAGTTTCTGTGTGAATATTATACATATATGTACAGCAGATGTGTGGAGTTTACTGTTGATGACCTGACTTTGAAGTCTGTAATCTCAAACTAATTGTTTCAATCTCATTTGTAAATTCAAATTTTATATTTTCACATATTATATTTTATACAAACAGATAAATTGAGAGCAAATGTTTATGTTATGATCTGACCTTGAGGTCCGAAATCTCTAGCTGATTTGGTCAATCTGAGTGCAAGATACAAATATTATATTCCAATTATACAGACAAAGAGTGTGTTTTGTTGTGTGTTTAGCCAGAAATGGATGGAGTTGGCAGTCATGTGACTTATCGCACAACTAGCGTGTATCATGTCTTTTTGATGCATGGTGGGTCATTATACAACATGGCCGCCACACTGTATGCCCTGTCCCCCAGACACAAGCTTCACCCTGACAAATGACCCATAAAAAGGAATGAAAGGATGAGAGTGTTATGTCCTCAACACAATATTGGCCGCCATTTGTCCACCAGCCACACACCCGGCACTGGCCATAAACATGTGAGCAAGAAACGCTGTCGTCTGCTTTTCATATCCGTCTGCGATCATCAGCCATCACCGTCATGTGATAAATGGACAGCATTTTGAACAACTCTAATCTGATTTTCAATCTCATGCAAAATTTGTTGAAATGTTATGGCATTAAAAAGATATTATCGCATACAAATGAGTGAAATGGGTAGAAAATGTGGCCCATGACAGTGACGTTATGGGAGGTACGGGCAACAGGTACATGCTAGATGAGGCAATTCTCATGCAGGGACAGGTTACAATCAGGAAATTAGCTATGCCTCTCGGTCACCTAAATCAAGACGGCCTCCACAAACCCTTTGCCAGCTTATGTCGGCCAAATGCTTTCCATTCATATTAAACTGCCATACATTTCTCCATGATTTTATTGTTGTCTCATTTGTCGACAAAATTGTTTTAAAAATGGAGGGTTGTCCAGAAAGGATGAAGTACAATTCAGGAAGGGGTAATGCATACAAACACGGCCATAAAGTAAAGGTGTAGCAGGCACGAAGAATACTTGAGGGATAAATAGAGTGAGTAGAGGAGGGGAGAGGAAGTGGAACTGATTTACTGCTGAATGCTCACCGCAAGGCATGATGGGAACTGTAGTGCCAGGATGTAGGAAGGAAATACTACAGTGCGCATCACCTCCTGCTGGTCAATTAAAGATGCCAGGTGGTGATTATGATGCTGTATTCTACAGTGTTCTATAACAACATGTTGTCATATACGCCTCCTCAAGCAGAAGCCCAAACGGAGTAGGCAGGGTCTGTGGTAGGCAACATAGCTCATATTGAACACATCTATATTCATGCTAAATGCTGGACAGGTGGTTCGATTGTATTACTTGCAATATCGTATCAAAATTAATACTTTAGCAAACCAAAGCATCCGATAGACAACTTCTTAATCATCAACGCTTAAAACCTTTGTTTTTTCATGAACAGTACTGGATTGTGGAATATTTCATGAGATAATTTGATTGTGATAGCTGATTGGACCACCATATTATGTCATCATGGTCTCTAATACAGAAACCTATTAGTACAATGATATGTATGGTGGTTAGATCACAAGACAGAGACAGTGCATTTGAGAACATGGCACCTGGTCCTTACATGTGTATTCAGACAGAACATTGAGCAGAACAAACCCTGCCAATTGCTGGAGCAGGATGCAATGATTTTGTTCAAGCTGGATGCATGGTCATTTAAGTTGCATCCCAAAAAAGCAGACTGCGGAGAGTGAACTAAATCTAGTGGACTCTTCTATAATGCAGTGTACCAGATATCATGTTTGTCTGACAGTTCAGAGATTGTCAGCCCAGCCCTGGCTGGTTTTTATGAGGCTAATTTGACTGTTTCTTGCAATGCTCATCAGTTTGTGATTCATCATGCAAAAAGGGTCTTTATTCATGGCATTACGTTGTGATTTGAATGCATTGAGTTGTCCTCACAGAAAACATATATCACAAAATCTGCCGTGCGCACTTTTAATTGCTTTGATTGATTCACTAAATTTACAGCATGGATTGCCTCAATTTATGCCTGCATAAATATTTAAAGATCAATTAAAATGTTTGCTAAATATGTGTGTTTCTTCCAGAATTTAACTGTATCAAGATGGGAATGGAAATTACAAGACAGACCCAGTGTTCCTAGTAATTGGCTTAATTATTTCAGTAGACTGCTGATATGGATATGAAAGGTCCTTGTCATTTTCTCAAGTTAGTTTTGAAAATGATTTGTAATTACTTCATGGATATTCCGTCTGGATTTCATTTAGTTTAGCCCTGTCTGTTGTGAGGAAGGAAGATAAATCATGGCAAAGCATGGATACACCATGTGAGAGATCTATAAAGATGTGTCGTATTGATTCACAGTCTCAGGCAAGGCTTTGATTTGTTTGTAGTGTTTTTCTCACAGACATTTGTGCTGACCCGGATGGCCGCCCCATATAGGCATGTCTCATTGTGCAGCATTTATAGCATTCAATACAATAACCTGATGGGATATATACATCATGGAAATAGGATGTCCACATCATGGAAATAGGAAGACCACATCATGGAAATAGGATGTCCACATCATGGAAATAGGATGTCCACATCATGGAAATAGGAAGACCACATCATGGAAATAGGAAGACCACATCATGGAAATAGGAAGACCACATCATGGAAATAGGAAGACCACATCATGGAAATAGGATGTCCACATCATGGAAATAGGAAGACCACATCATGGAAATAGGAAGACCACATCATGGAAATAGGAAGACCACATCATGGAAATAGGAAGACCACATCATGGAAATAGGAAGACCACATCATGGAAATAGGAAGACCACATCATGGAAATAGGAAGACCACATCATGGAAATAGGAAGACCACATCATGGAAATAGGAAGACCTCTGAATGGTGTCTTCTCACAGGGAGGCTCCATCAATGAGGTGTCCTGCCACACTCTAGATGACCACACCCTCTAGATGACTGCACACTCTAGATGACCGCACACTCTAGATGACCGCACACTCCAGATGACCCCACACTCTAGATGACCACACCCTCTAGATGACTGCACACTCTAGATGACTGCACACTCTAGATGACTGCACACTCTAGATGACTGCACACTCTAGATGACTGCACACTCTAGATGACTGCACCCTCTAGATGACCGCACCCTCTAGATGACCGCACCCTCTAGATGACCCCACACTCTAGATGACCCCACACTCTAGATGACCCCACACTCTAGATGACCACACACTCTAGATGACCGCACACTCCAGATGACCACACACTCTAGATGACCACACACTCTAGATGACCCCACACTCTAGATGACCCCACACTCTAGATGACTGCACCCTCTAGATGACCGCACACTCTAGATGCCTACACACTCTAGATGCCTGCACACTCTAGATGACCGCACCCTCTAGATGCCTGCATACTCTAGATGCCTGCATACTCTAGATGCCTACACACTCTAGATGACCACAACCCTCTAGATGACCACACACTCTAGATGACCGCACCCTCTAGATGACCACACACTCTAGATGAGGTGTTCACGCAGGGAAGGTCTATCAAGGAGGTGTCCTACCACTGGGGTGTGCCTGCACACTCTATGAAGCCAGGCAATTTTTCACTGTGCTAAGCCGATGTCCCTTTGCAATCTTCTAGGACCAAAGTGGAGGGTCAGAGAATCATGACAGGCCTGCAAAGCGATCCAGACATCTTTACGGGGAGAGCCCTTCCGCTTGCTATATGCCGGTCCTCAAATTGATATTTTGCTACCAACTAGGTGGTCTGTTTCAATCACGTCGGAAATAAATCAGCTCGTAAAGATCTTCTTCAGCTCGCCGGCTATGGCCACAATTGACAGCATTGTCCATACTAGAAGTCTGCAATTTATGCAGTTTTGCTGGTCTCGGGGTGATTCGCATCATACTTAGTAGACTATCCCACCAATCAGAAGGGCTTTTGTCAGCATTTGTCGCAGCCGCCGAGGGATTAGGACATTTTAGGGATTTGGTGTTGGTCCGTAAGATGATTGGGAAACTCTCGGTGGGGGGTCACTGGAAGCACCAAGAGTGATCATTAAAACTGGGTCATTCATGTTTGCTTGACCTCATTTGAAACCTCCCAAGCACAACTCCAGTGGGAATGGGAGATCTGTGGATTTTAAGTTGGAAGCAAGCCCCAGAAACCTTCAGGAAGACATATTTGAACTTTGAATTGTGTTTTTTTGTGTGAATGTCACCAGCCCAACCTTTGTGTGTTCAAGCAAGGTGTCAGCGCTTCCAGTATTTGCAAATATCTTAAGAACAAATAGATGGAAAGCAAAGGTTTGAGATAGGAATGCGAGAGGTTGAAGAATGGAAAGAAATGGGATGGCACTATGTTAGTGTCTGTGATGGGGGGGGAATGAAGGAACTGGTGAATACCCCATCTGAAGTCGGAAATGGCAGCCATTATCAGCGTGCCTGCAAGGTGCAAGATTACAAGGCCGGACAATAGTCAGCTAGAATCATAACCCACCACAGTAGCATTGCGCACACACATCAATACATCACACGCCACACATGTGTCACAGCACCACCATTCCTCATGGCCCCGCCGCGTAAGTGGGCCCACCGTTTTGATAGGCGTGTCCCGTGAAGAGATAGGGTTCCCAGTTACAGCTCTCACCAATGTCTTATGGCTGGGTGGCTTTCTTGTTCCAAAGAGCAACTTGATTGTGACCTTTGAGCAATGTGTCATCGTACAGGGCACTTGGTAGGCCGGGGGTTTGGATGGATGGCAAGCCGTCATGTAATGTGTGGCCAGATCACAGGAAGCCATTTATCATAGCAGGGACCAATATGTCGCCAGCGTGGCCGTAGCTTGTTGACCACGGACCTGGTCATGTCCGACAACCACTGTGTTTAGACTGTTGAGCTATGCTTTGTAGAAATCCTCTATGTCCAGGGGCGATGGGGAGGGTCCTGACGACCCGATAGAGATGCGCAATGTCGGGATGACGTGACCGGGGACCAGCCAGTCATGTGGCAAGACGTCGCCGGTATCAAACGTGGCAGATCCGTTCCGAGGAACACTGATTGGCCATTTGGTGTCTTTGATGAATCCGTGGAAGTGAGGTTTTCCCCTACACGTGTGCAATGAGAGTGGACCACTGGGCCAATTGGAGCATGGCCGCTACACGAAGTCCACTGACAGGCCTCGTGCGGCAGAGGAGAAAGTCGTAGATAATACCTCGCCGCAAAAGAAAATGGGATCCGAGGGCTAAATGCAGCTGAGAAATCTCTTATTTCTGCTTGTAGAGTTTTTATGGAGGTTGTGCGGCATTGTGGGGGTCTCACAGGGAGACTCGTGACTCGCAACTCAGATTCGGTGCAACTGATGGAGACAGTGTTTATGTCTCACTAGGGGGCGCTGTCTCACACCTCCTACCACTCGTTGCCTTCATACACCTATGTGATATCACTCATTATGCCAAATTGACCAAAATACATTAGCAGGACTATCCCTGGCTGTAACAAGAATCCGGACAAGTCACCCATGTTGTTGATATTTGTATACTCAGACAAAGATGTTGTCTGCCCTAATGGGAGCTAGCTATTGATCAAAATGATCAAAATTTAGATTTGCTTAAGAGGAGCACTGGAATGCTGTCGCGCTTCGACGTTTGCCTCAAAAGAAATTTAGCACAAATTAAATTGCCCGTCTAAAGCGTGCACTTAAAGCTTTATAGGAATAGACATTCCCCGAGAACTGTGTGATTGCAGATCACATTTTATTTTACTGCTCATTTCATTGGAGGCATCAAAGGCAGCGAGCATTACGGTGTGGGTACAGGGTTGTGAAGCAAGCCAAGACTCGTCTCACATTCCACCAAGCAGCCTCTAAATGGCCAGGCGGGAATTTGAAATCGTCCTCAAATGATGTCAAGAGAATTGCATCTTCTCGGGCTGTGTCTGTCACTCAGTAATGAAGATCGTAAATAATGATAACAAGAAATTGGATGAAGACAAGTGTGGGTGAGGATAATGAAGGCTTCTCACTGCCGGCTGATTGACGGCGCGCTGCAGCCAGAAGCACAACCACAAATGTGTTAATCATCTGACGGACTAAACGCTAATGAAATATAACAGTTGGATGGGATGAGTGGCAGAGCTAACAGGGGCATGTTGGTAGTGCAGCTAGCAGGGGCATGTTGGTAGTGCAGCTAGCAGGGGCATGTTGTGAGTGGCACATCTAGCCGGGGCATGTTGTGAGTGGCACATCTAGCTGTGGCATGTTGTGAGTGGCACATCCAGCTGTGGCATGTTGCGAGTGGCACATCTAGCCATGGCTTGTTGTGAGTGGCACATCTAGCCGTGGCATGTTGTGAGTGGCACATCTAGCCGTGGCATGTTGTGAGTGGCACATCTAGCCGTGGCATGTTGTGAGTGGCACATCAAGCTGTGCCATGTTGTGAGTGGCACATCAAGCTGTGCCATGTTGTGAGTGGCACATCTAGCTGTGGCATGTTGTGAGTGGCACATCAAGCTGTGGCATGTTGTGAGTGGCACATCAAGCTGTGGCGTGTTGTGAGTGGCACATCCAGCTGTGGCATGTTGTGAGTGGCACATCTAGCTGTGGCGTGTTGTGAGTGGCACATCTAGCCGTGGCATGTTGTGAGTGGCACATCTAGCCGTGGCATGTTGTGAGTGGCACATCTAGCCGTGGCATGTTGTGAGTGGCACATCTAGCCGTGGCATGTTGTGAGTGGCACATCTAGCCGTGGCATGTTGTGAGTGACACATCTAGCTGTGGCATGTTGTGAGTAATGTAGCTCGCAGTGGCATGTTGTGAGTGGCACATCCAGCAGGGTGAGGGAGGAGGGAGGGGGAGAAGGGCCCAGCAATCAGACACCGTATTACACCCTCCAGACATTGTCATCTAATATCTCTTGCCACACAATGGCACAGCGCCTAAACCCCACCAGCTTACCCCACTGAGAAAACAACAAATTTGAGAACATTTGTGCCAAGTGTTCTTGTTGGAGAAAGAGGCATAGTGTGATGCAGAGGCAGGCCTCACCACCATGCCCCCAACTCCTGCCCCCCACCCCAGCTCCTGCCCCCCCCCCAACTCCGGCCCCACACCCCAGTTCCAGCCCCTCCCCCCCCCCCACCCACATCCATTTTGTTAGTTAGTTATCACCAGTGTGAGACAACCTGATAATGTGTCCGATGTGGACATGTCACAAAAACATGAAGAAACGTTGCGGAATAGAGGGGTCATGTAATAAGGAAGGGGTCAGTTAAGGCATCACCAGAGCTCGTAATGTGTAGTCGTATAGAGTCTCGGAAGGAGTGACGCGCGGAGGGCAATGGCACGACAGGGACCTCACATAAAGTCCTGATACACGCCATGTGTAACTCTCACACTTCTGCTATATTCAAAATTAGGAAAATAAAAGCTTCAGTGGACTGCAGGATTCATCTTAACAGCTCAAACTGTCAAAGTGAAAAAAGCATCAATTTGCATATTATTTGATTTAATTTGTGTTTCACTATGGCAGGAAATTAAATAAATCTGAGTGAAAATTGTAAAATGATTTAAAGTTTGAATCATTTAGCATTAAATTTTATTAAAGTTCTGATCCCAGTGGAAAGGATTCACAGATATTTTATCATGGAAGCGCAGTGGGATCTTGTAATAGATAAATCCTGATTGACTTTATTATGAAATTTAATTAGAGTGTGAAATTTCCACATTGACAAAGTAATTGATAAGCAGTCTTCCTCCATATTTGACATGTGTGTTATTTTCTGGCAGATTTAGCCACACAGTAATAATACTATGTCTGGTACGGACATAAGGGGTGGCATTGCTTTATAATGTAAGAAGAAACTAAGCTTTATCTACATGATCAAGTCTAATGTAAACTCCATAGAAAACTACCCTGCTGCCTGTGTGCTGGGTAATACTGCTCACAAGAGGGACTGGGCTGTGGCTGTTGATACAGGGAATTAATAGGAAATTGCTACGAGGTGTTATCAGCATCAAATAAAGATTGCATGAATATTGAGTGATCGTCAAGCTGTGCATCTATTGGCCTGTATTGACTGATACTGATTAGATGGCGCTGTGATCACATATTTTACACCAAAGTTTACAACTTGCCTCGCCACTAAACTTCTAGCATACTCAGAACTAAGAACTCTCATAAATTAATCATGCGATAAATATTGTCCATATACAAAGGGAAATGCTTTTATTTCTGTGCTGTTTATTAAAACGAATAATTTGCACGACATGAATTTGTCAGTAGAAAAGAAGTATAATAAATGTCATAGCACAGAGTGGAATTTTCATAATATTTTCATCTCCCATACAATTATTCATCATTGAAAAGGTTCACCATTGTGCTGTGAGAATTATTTTCATGGAACAAATGCATATTATTAACTTTTATTCCATTAAAATTAAAACTTCTCAATTAAATTTCATCAAGACAATTTGGAGAGGCTTGTGTGTTATTGGTTGATGGTTTGTGTCAAATAATGGAAACAGATTATGAGGCATCTATGTAATTATTTCTTAATTACTTTAATTAGTTAATTAGGATCCATGAAAGGTCTTGAATGGCTGGAGATAGCTGAAGATAGATGAACATTGATTCATTATATTTAATAATGATTAGGAGTAGAATATTATGATGGAATATGGAACTGGTCTTGATTAATTGCTAGTTTTTATCTGTTGCGGAGATCTCATCATTAATGTATGATCTGCTCGGAGTCTTGTATTGCTCGGCCCTCTGCTGGGAATTACCAGCCGAGTATTTGCAAACAAAGTGGGCTAAGCTGGGCTATAAGAAGCAAGGGATGGTTATGCTGTATATTCACACCACACATTTATTCATTAGAAACATTGGGCGTTCTTCTGTTCAGGAGGTAGAGTTCCTTCATATGAGAGGCATGGTGAAAGTGATGCCTTAAACAGTATTGACCCATCAGGATATATGCTGGCGACGATTTATGGCATTGCCCACAGAGATGTGAAACTTTGAGGCTTGAGATAGTTGAGTTTGATTGACAAGATTACATCTACAGTCTATCCTGGGCTTTGTGCAGCAATTTGTTTCAATCACTGCTCAAATTCATCAAGGTCGCTCTGCTCAATTTTGGGAGTCAATTGTGCGCACAGGCAAGTTGCTAAAGGTGATGGCCGCTGTGCTGCCTCGGCAACCAGAACCAGCCAATCAGAACATTACTCACAGATTGCCTGTGTGGATATGCCATTGTTTCCCACAAATCACCATGTATTCTAATAGCATCTCTTAGTAGGCAAAACTGAGAAGATAAACATGTATATGTGTATATGTATGGTCAGATACCAGAGCCACCTGGTGGAGAATATGTTGTACCTCTATCACCATGAACTGTTCGTTGTCAATCATAGTAGTATATCAGAAATATAGCTGAGATAAGTTTGATATGATACAGTGTAAGTCGGCAGATAGACATGCAATGTTTCTGAATACAAGCCAGAATCTAATGTAAGCATCAATTTGCTGTTTTGTAAAGGAGTTTCACACAGTTTAGGCCTTCAAGATAAAATGTGTAGGACTTAAAGCACATGCAAGTAGTCTCTGGAGATGGGAGAGATATCCTATAATACAGACGGAGAAATAGATACAGCCTCAGCAAGCCGTGTGTGTAGAAATAAAGATTCACCAAGCATGGCCCCGACCTCACTAAATTGCCTTGTATACTATCTCTATGGCTCTATCAATGCAATCTTCCTTTTATAATTTCATACATCCAGATTTTATGGGAATTTGCCTGACAGTGCTGCTTTTGTTTAACAATTCCTAAGTTTTTATGTCAGAATTATTCACTGTTCTGACGTGCGTGGGTCCACAAGGCCTGACGTACATTGATTTCCTGTGCAACTTACTTTGTAGTTGTATCGACTTGAATCCACAGATAGTTTCCTGTAGTGATACCCGATGCACAGGTCAGTGAATAAAGATGGCCGTTGTCATAAAAAATCACTTCATAAAATGTAATATGCACGATGCTCAGAATTCATTTGGACTTCCCGGTGAAATATATGCACTATTCTCTCCCAATGCTCTGGATATTTTATGAAAGGGAAATAATTTTGATACAATTGAGGGAAAAGGTTTATTTTCCTCTTGATCATTTCTAAAAAGAACAGTTGCAAAAGGAAGTTGTTTATCTTGTTTTTCCTTGTGTCATCAGAATTTTCTCCACTAGAGATTTACGTCAGAGCTTTGTCTCAAAAGTGAAGCAGAAAATGATTGAAGATTAAAACCTGAAAGACAAATATCCCAGAATCCCGCGGAGGAAATCTACGTGTATTTTGTGGTATGAAGAATAAGATTATTTTGAAGAATTTTCAAACTAATGAAGAATCTGTGGGATATACCTATTTTTAGTGTAATTAGTGGGTAGTGGAGCAATATGAGAAGTGATGATTTACGATAAATACAGGCGGAATGAACGGGAGTGAACACGAGAAATGAAAGATTAAGCTGTGACGTGATGAGCATACACTGGCAGGTTTAATTTCATTTTTGAGGAAATACACGATTATTGAGCAAGGCATGGATTACTACATTTATGATATCCAATTTTATTTCATCTCATTTACGAGAATGCCAAAGCGACGACAGTTCTTGTGTGTTTAATGGCATTGATTTGGCAGGTTTTACAAAACAAATGTGTTATATTATTCTCAAAATATGCAGTCAGTTGTGTGATTTTGGATTTAGATTTTTGGGTTGTTGGTGAATGTTATTGGAGAGCTGCAGCGTTCTATTCATGAATGTGTTTATTTGGGTTTTGTCCAACCCCTATGGATCTCAAAATCTTGGCCAAATGCTCCAATCATTTTCAGAATTGATTTTCAAATGTGGGAGAAACACAAGAAGAAACATGGAAAATAACATGGGAAAAACATGCAAGAAACATTGGAAAAATATGCAAGAAACATTGGAAAAATATGCAAGAAACATGGGAAACACGTGCAAGAATTATGGGAAGAAAAATTGGATAAGACATGGAAGAAAGATGAAAAAAACATGGGAAAAAACAGGAAGGAAATGATGAACAGTCAATCTGCACAAACCAGTAACCATCATGTTTATTTTGAAAATTTATGGGCGCTTTTAATTTAAATTTTGGAAGGATTCATAGCATGTTAGTTGGATGATGTGACGTGCTGGTGTTGAGTGTAGCAACAGCTCGTCTCTTGCCGTCTCAGGCTGTGTTGTCCTCATTGTCATCACCACAAAGTTGATAAGCAGGTCCCGGCTAAATCCAGGATTATCCCTGACTTGACTAAGGAGTAGCAAACACTTGAATGTGAGAACAAATTAGAGGAAATACTCCCGCAGCATGGAAATGCCTCAATTATGGGAGGCGTCAAACTCGTCAATTTCACCATGATGAATGACGTCGCCCCTCTGCCCGTCAGTTACCGACCCGTCCCTCCGACGTGTTAGCCAACACTGGCCTGAATATCAAACACAACTTTTCTCTCAGTATCCAATATCTCATTCCGTAAATTGGATCAAAGTTTAGATTCTGATTGATAAGTTGATGAAATTGATTGCTGCTGAAAAGATGAAGTTCGCCAATCTTCAACAAGGTCACCTTAAGTGAAATTTTATACACATCTGTCACTTCATTCCTTTTTTCAATTTTCACAAAATGTCATTATGGTGTTGTGTTTGTACCAATAAATTGAATATTTTTCCAGATGAGAGAGATTGCATTCCAACATAATGTCAGTTTATAAGAAGTTTCATTCTTTTAAAAAGACATGAGGTGAAAAGTTTGAAATGTTACTGTCCAGAACCAACGTACAAAACCTGATTGAAATCAGAGCCAGAAATGATTGCGTTCTCCAACCATTATGTATTAATCGCAATCTGTTTGTATTCTTTGTTATCAGAAAATCTGAATTCTTTTGTTATCAGAAAAGTATTTCTGTAAAAAGATTGGTTTATAACCAGGAAAAAATGTCACTTGGAATATATGCGAGTGTCAGGGGAAAAGGTCTGGTTTAAAATCAAACAAAAATATCATTGTTATGTCCAGTGGAATATTTGAGATGGTCACAGGAAAAGGTCTTGTTTATTATCAGGCAAAAATGTCAAGTGAAATGTCTGACAAGAGATGAAGTAGAAAATTATACGAGGGAATCAAAGACTTCAAAAACAGAAGCAATTGTAAACATCGTGTCAGAAAACTGGGGTAGGACTTCATGAATCACCCTGGTGTCTGCAAGAAATGAACAATCTTATTTATTTCATGGGCAAACCTCTCAGAAGGAAAAGCCCTGAAAGGGGGGTGGTCTTCATTGTCAGATCAACACATCAATCTGAAAAAATCTATGAAAAGAAAATTCTAGGCAATGCATTTTTTATATATTTATGATCATAAGATATATTTCATTTCGTTTTTTAGATAAGATTATAAAACAAAATTGTATATTTTGTGATAATTTAATTAAGGACCCTAAAATTGGTTGGTGTTTGCTAATATAAAACACGTCCCAATAGAACCAGCTTACTCAGACTGAAATCAGTACTATTGAATCTTAGGCATATTTACACCGAGATGCTTGTGGTCACTCTATTACATAAATACGCCTCTTCAATTTTGGCGGGGAATCATCCCTAATGAATCACTTGTACCATTTCCTCAAGTTTTGAAATAGAAATGTGACATCGCACAGCGCCCCCTAATGGGGCTTCTTTCAAATGTTGCCCAGGATGCTTCTGATGGAAATTGATTCTGTTTGTCGTGGGCAACTTTGTCAAATTGAGCTTCTTCCCATCAACATTTGTCCAATAAATTGGGTCTCAGACCTCCTTCAGGTGTTTCCTTTGAAAATAACCACAAAATAGATTCCGTCCTTTTGAGGGGCAGGGTGGGACATGGAAATTGACATGGTAGTTAGGCGTGCGGACAGCCCGGTCTCCTAACTGTATTTTTCCATGTAATTGAAGTGAGAGTCTTGGCCACAAATGGTTATTTCTGATGTGGAAACATTTTGGAATCTTCTGAGAAATTAACGTTTGATTTTGCATTGTCGATATTCATCTGCAGAGCTTGGGACTCTCGGGAATACGTGCAAATTGCCCAAATGTGAAGTGGAAATATACAGACACGCCATGTTATTTTGGGACTGACTTTTACATCAATGGATGTATGCAGCAAAATTGACGCCTCTCAGAATGTGTAAAATAGTTTACTCTCGATTTTAGTATTCACAAACAGGATGTTTATGAAAGCTTTGGTCATTTATTTTCAAGGTTTACGAGGCCTTAGGTTGGGGTGTAAGGTCACAGGTCCAATTTGTTTGGCCAAGGCCTTCACTGAATGGGACTACATTTCTTCATACATTTCACAATTTCATTACATCACCTTTGATGTTGGAATGCTCATTTCATCTTCATAAATACAAACCCTGTGTACTTTTTATGGGAATGGAGTCCACTCAATTATCGGCCGCACAGAGATATTGTTACAATTTGATGGGCCCTTCTACAACATTAAAGCTTTCTCATGAATAACATTTGCCAATTGAGTGTCGCCCCACTGCCGGAGTGCGAAGAGCCTCTGCGGGTCTCCTATCTTTGATCCAACAATATTTGCCAAATAGACTTTTATTCCATGGAGTCTGCCATGTCTACCCGCTGACTGAGTCAATTTTGAAGGATGTTAGTTAAAATCATCTAACTTTTCCCAAACTTCAATAATGTTGTGTGTTTTGATGATACGTCCCAGGGGTGACACAGAGAACTGTTTTTGCTAAAGTCTCCTTGCTTTGATAATGATGCTTAGTGATATTAAGAAAATACATAAATTGAATAATCTTATATTGTAATAGTGATATGTTTTGCATTGCTTTATTTCCATATGTTAAAGTGTTTCTGCATTCTGCCCATAGTAAGTGTGATTTTTCTCTTCTATTTACAGGTATGTATGAGACTGTAGCTATGGTTTGAGATAAGCATCCCTGATTGTCTGTGATTGTCCATGTCAGGTGAGTTAAGTGGCGCTTGCTACTTTATCAAAAAGGCTTTCAATCTATTTTCTTGGTTAAAATTGATCAGTGACCACAGCACAGAGACAGGAACAGTTTTAACTCAGTTTGTCACCAGGTGGCATATTGCTACAGCAGTCTTGGATGAAATATAGTGGCGACATCTAGTGTTAAAGATGCTTCAGTAGCTTGGAAAAAGAAACCTGTTGTCTGGGATTTATCGCGGATTTTAGTATGGGCTCTACAGAATGATACAAACAGTTTTTCATAGTTTAACTTGCAACATTTTGATTTATTTTCACATGGTGCACTACACACTCAGCAATCAGATAGGGTGAAACACCACCAGATTGTCTGCTGCAAGTCAAACAAACCCAAGCATTCATAATGTTTATAACAGATAAATAGGCAAATGATACATTTAAGAAATGGCCTTAGACTAATTAGCAATTACTTTTATTTTGTAATTCTCACTGCTTGAGTTTCCAAGAAAGAACTGATCAGTCTTGTAATCTTGAGAAGAATGGAAAGACAGTGATGGGTGTAATAAACTGATTAAAAGAAAATGATGTTTTAATTAGCATCTGTTTCTACTATGAACCAAGCTTGCAGGTCTGCAGGAAAGTTGACCCATGCTTGCCAGATGTTAACACATCAGGTGGCAGCAGGGCCCACATGAGCAGTGAGAATAATAAAGCTTTATAAACAGAAAAATAATCATTGAAAATTAAAAATGAAATAGTTCAGCAAAAGAAGTTTGGTGCAGGGGTGATCTGAGAGATAAAATATTAGATTTCTAATAACAATCACATTAATTTGGTGAGATATTCATTCCAACAGTAAATCTCAAAACATATTTCATGTTGTATTCAAGGAATGGAAGTGAGGATTATTTTTCCAGCTAAAAATAAATGTGGTTGACTTCACATTTATATCGTCTTCTCTCATACTTATTTATTCAGGTCTGTACTTTGGTATTTTACAATTATTACAGACACAATGCTGTGCAAAGTGAGGAAAAATTAAATCATTCCCTTGTGATTTTTGGAATGTTACAAAGAACACATGTTTCAAACTTTTACAAGCATAGAATTATGACCAGATTCTCCAGCAGGTGGCACTGTTCTTCTTGTTTATTGCATACTTCTCAGAAAAAGGTTTTTTCATGCGATCAATTCTGGTGCAATGACGTCAGTGTTGTAACAGTCTCTTTTCATGTGATGATTTATCTTAGGCTACTTACTAAAAGATGAAATAAAAAACGTCTGATTATACTTAGAGGGGAAAAAGCCAATATTTAAACATGTGTAATATGATAAATTCTGGCAAGACGATGTCGATGTTGAAACAATTCTTTTTCAGTGATAATTTATTTCAGTGTCCTAAAAGACTACTGGTGAATGAAAAAAATTATGATCATACTTTGAGGGGAACTTTGAAAAGCTGAAATGTGAAAATCAACAAAAGGGCCCATTGCATGAACTCCATTTTGATTACGAGAGAGATGAATATAATTATGATTTTAGACATGAAGCGGACTGCATTAGCATTATTTCTCAGCTGCATAGAGTTAGTGTTATTGCAGGACTTCTCATCTTGCACATAACTGCAATAGTGGAACCTGTCTGTTCAAGAGGACATTAAAAAATTGTACGACACTTGAATTTGTAAGAGTCCAATCCTGTGTTATCATTATGGCTGAGCTCAGTGGGGAATGGTTCAAGTAATATTTTAATCAATTGATATATTTATAAGAAATTCAAATGGATTTTACTACAATTTATAAGCACCACTTTGGGAAAGTATCCTGGTGTTTTGTTGGCCATATATGTACCAGCAATAAATACTCTGACCTAAAACACATCGAGGTATGCAGCAGTTGGAAGTGCTATGTGAAATTTGGGAGGCGATGAATTTGTGTAAAGTTCCATTAAGGGGATAATTCAATGCCGAGAACAAGTTATTTTTTGCCAGGACTGTGAAATTAGTGGACATGATGAATGATGCAGCAAAGTTAGCAGTTAAGAGTGAGATAAAAGGGGTTGTGGACTCGGACAGCCTCACCCTGGCCGCGGTAAGTGACGACCACCCCGATGCTGGCGTGACAGATCGACGGCTCTGATCGGCTCAGACTTTACTCACTTTACTGGTAATCATGATGTATATGAGCACACTTCCATGCCGCATTTGCCCCGAGTTTGGCAAGTTGATTAGCTTGGCCCCCCCGGGTGTTGGGTAGCTACTGGCATACACGCCACTCTGTATACACGTGAGAGAGGCCTCACTATTCGATACTGCCTATACCACAAATACAGGGAGCAACAACATAAGTGAACCTCTAAATGCGTCATAGCATTTAACTTGCTTCCTTTATGGGGCCATCTTCTATTCCTTTTTTTCATTTCCATGATTTTTTTTTATCAATTTGTGAGTAAACTATATGCAATAATTGCTTTATCCACAGTGCTAAAAGAAACCATCCATTTCTGATTAGCTTTCCCATGTAGAAAAAAAAGACTAAATTTATTTTTTCTTGCTAATAAATGCCTTAGAAAAACGTCAGTTGCAAAGCAATTAAGTGTAACGAAGGCCTACATCAAAGATGATTGCCTGGACCTAGTGAATCAATTTGTGCAAGATTGATGGTTCAAAGCTACACAGACTGGGAGGCACCACACTGCCTTGGGGATGCTCCCAGCAAGTCAGTATCTGCTGCCTAAACAACAGAGGAGCTAACATATTGATGTACCCTTCGTGACAGAGACACCACTAGTCAGTCTTCAATTTTTCCATCTAGCCGAATATATGGACTTATTTTATCATTATTGTGATCAACTGATTCACAATGCTTCTGCCCAAAGATTACTAGTCATGTTATGTTAATAGAGTTAAGCATTTGCACCGATGATAAATTAGTATCACAGACAATCCCAAAACACTGATGAGAATGAAAGGATAGAAGTATATAATGCAGTGAAATTAATAAATTATTTTCATTGAAAATGGATTAAATTTTTTTAGTCATGATTTCTTATAAAGATAACATTTATTGTCAGTTTTCACAGTGAGGCATTCCATAAAAAATATAAACATGTGCTGAAGCAAAAATGCAATAAGATATGTCAATACAGTAATGTTTTCGAAGGAAGCCTTCTTTTTAGTGTTCGCGAGATAATATTTCCATCTGCAGATTATCTGTCATGGGGATATTGATAAAAATGTCAACAGAGATCTGAGGGTGGGAAGGAGGTGGCGGGCTCTACACGTCCTCGTGATGGTAATGAGCAAACACCTTCATCTGACAGCAGGCAATAGTGGTGGGAAACTGTCTCCTCTGCTGGAGTGTGTCAGCCAACTCATGAATAACATGCAGGATGACTAAATCCGTAATCAAAATTTTTCTCTTGGATATGTTGGTTTCATTTAGTTGGTAAAGATACAAGATTGATGAAGTCCTTTGTGGTGATATCTGAGAGACTAGCATGGTACCGGATCAATGGGTGTAATTTTCACAGTGGGTGTTTTCAGCGTCTTTTTGATTATCTCACCAACACGTTTTCCCACACAATCAGATTAGTGGGACATTGCACAATCTACGAATTCCAAATGACGATATTGTCTGCTTCATAATGCTACATTTATTGGTCTTGCCAAATGACATTGAATGATAAATTTGCTCATTCCATAGGTAACATTACCTTTATTATGCAAATGACACTTATCCTTCATCACAGAATCTTTGGGGATTTCAGCTGGGACCATTTTCCTCGTTACAGTGAGGCAAGGTTATCAATCAATAGTGTTTGTGAACACTCCTTGTATTTCTTTGTGGAGATTGGATGAAGATGTGTTTATGGCATCAAGGTTCATCTTTCAAAGATTGGATCATGACACTTAGCAAATGTTATTGTCATATTTTAGATCTGATTATGACACAGAAGGAGGAAAAAGAAGACTGAACTATGTCAGTTGAATACCAAATCAGATTACACATTTGCTTTCAGTGCAGAAAAAAAGGAATATTTTCTGGGAGAGTTCTCATATCATATGAAAATCTTGCATCAGATGTGAATACAATTTCTTTACACGGCAAGGGAAGGAATGTGATGTGAAGGCATCTGACCTTGTGTGTGTCTGTGACCTTGTGTGTTTCTGTGACCTACTGGATGTTTATATCTTCCAAATATGAACGTATTGTCAAAATTGTGATTGATTTTTGTGTGATTAGTTGGATGATGGAGAAATAAGGAGGAGTGTCAGGATATATCATGACAGAACATGGTCGCCGTGCCTCCATATTGCAGCTCTAAATGATGCAAGGTGATCCAGGCTGGTCCCTGTACCACACTCCATGCAGCTGGTCCCTGTACCACACTCCACGTAGCTGGTCCCTGTACCACACTCCATGCAGCTGGTCCCTGTACCACACTCCATGCAGCTGGTCCCTGTACCACACTCCACGTAGCTGGTCCCTGTACCACACTCCATGCAGTTGGTCCCTGTACCACACTCCACATAGCTGTTCCCTGTACCACACTCCATGCAGATGGTCCCTGTACCACACTCCATGCAGCTGGTCCCTGTACCACACTCCATGCAGCTGGTCCCTGTACCACACTCCACATAGCTGTTCCCTGTACCACACTCCATGCAGCTGTTCCCTGTACCACACTCCATGCAGCTGGTCCCTGTACCACACTCCACGTAGCTGGTCCCTGTACCACACTCCACGTAGCTGGTCCCTGTACCACACTCCATGCAGCTGGTCCCTGTACCACACCCCATGCAGCTGGTCCCTGTACCACACTCCATGCAGCTGGTCCCTGTACCACACTCCATGCAGCTGGTCCCTGTACCACACTCCACGTAGCTGGTCCCTGTACCACACTCCATGCAGTTGGTCCCTGTACCACACTCCACATAGCTGTTCCCTGTACCACACTCCATGCAGATGGTCCCTGTACCACACTCCATGCAGCTGGTCCCTGTACCACACTCCACGTAGCTGGTCCCTGTACCACACTCCACGTAGCTGATCCCTGTACCACACTCCACGTAGCTGGTCCCTGTACCACACTCCACGTAGCTGGTCCCTGTACCACACTCCACGTAGCTGGTCCCTGTACCACACTCCATGCAGTCGGTCCCTGTATCACACTCCATGCAGCACATGCCTTTGCCACACTCCATGCAGCACTTCCCTGCACCACATTCCTTTCCCACACTCATTCCTGTTTTCTTTCAGCAGATTTATCTAAACTTGTTATGAGAGAACATTTTGCTGTCATTTAAGAATTTTGCACAAATTAAAATCATAATGTCTTTTGAATTATTCCCATAATGTTATTAAATTTGTCCCATTTTGTCTAATCCATAATATTGACAGAATAACGCCATAATTTATGGATTTAACTGGAGCACACTCCGCCGGCAGCAAATTAGTTAAGTGCAAAAAAGGAAATGCAAGTTTGTCTTGTCCCAGGGTATTCTCATGAGACAAAGGAGAAAAAGTTTACCTGGCAGCGTTAACAAAGTTACGATGTATGGGGCCAGTAGGACTCCATCTGGGCTGTATTGTTTGATTAATTAAACCATTAATCTGTGAGAAGTGGGTCTGGACCAGGGTGCCTGACTTCAAAGCTGACATGGAAAGTCTACAAAAGTTTTATTCAAGGTGTTACGGAAAAATTCCTTCAAACTTTTTTTTAAACATATTGAAAGAAACAAGTTAATTTATGGATAAGGGATGCTTATTGGCTTTGACAAGTGAACAGATAGGTGTTGATGACTCAAACTTGAAATCAGTTACACAAGAGGGTGTACACTGACTCTCTACAAAGGGGTCATTGACCTTTATTTAAAGGACACCAGCACCTCTTGCTGGAATTGGCATTTTATATTCTTTTGCTAAATTGATTTGTGCAGAATGATACAACATGTTATACATCTAACAGGAGGGTAATGTCTTGAGGACAAACACGAAAGGAAAATATTTGTTCAAAATAAATAGATAAAAATTAAATTCGCAGATCAAAATCTGCAATTACTACTTTTTTAATCTGGTACATTGATGCAAAAAAGGTTTCAAAGATTTAAAATAAAAGAGGTTTCTGATGAATATTTTACTTGCAAAAAGATTCACAGTGCTTTTGTGATTTGTGGTGGGTTTATTTTTGTTCTGGTTATTTTAATTACGCGAGGTAACGATGATGTAGGAGGCGCGCGACGTGTGATCTAATGGAGGATGCATCTGGGTTCGCCCAAATACAAAGTGCTCCCATTCAAAATTTAACAACTAAGAGTTTAAAAGTAGATTATCCCTTTCAAGTATTAATGGAATACAGTTTTGAGTGGAGTTTGTGTGCAAAGAAGGCCTGTTTGGGTGGTGAAATTTTAATAGGGGATTACTGTGATCAGTGGGTGATATTGGGCTTAGGTGGCGCTAATGCCGGGGCCCTGTTCTTCCACTAAAAGCCTGCCAGACTAAAGATGGCCATAGAAACACTCAAATGAGATAGACTTGTGATCCAATGCCACAAATAATCAAATTTTGCTAATGCACTCTCAAAAAGGTTTAAACTTTTGGTATCAATTTCACTCCCCAGACACTCATATTTG
Organism: Amphiduros pacificus; assembly: GCA_949316495.1. Classification (NCBI taxonomy): domain Eukaryota; kingdom Metazoa; phylum Annelida; class Polychaeta; order Phyllodocida; family Hesionidae; genus Amphiduros; species Amphiduros pacificus. The sequence continues at coordinate 4,875,761 of OX439002.1, forward strand.
AGCAACAGACGTACGTGGTATATTCTGTTTCAGTGGGTTAATTTCAGCCTGGCATGCGTATATTGCTTTTGATGAGAAATAACTGCATGGAGGTGGAGGTTGCGTGGGGACGCAGCATGGCCAAGTCATCTCTAAGATCTCTGCCTTGTGCTGGTGTGAGCTGGCACCACGTCTCTCTTGCACACCACAAAGCATTAGAAAAATTGAACATGAATTATTAAGACACCAAATCTGTTGAGCCACCTGCTCAGTGAGAGAGGGTTGGAGCATGTCCAGGAGGTATAGAAGTGGGGGGGGGGGGGCTCGTTTATAACCCTGCTGCACCCCCGTCAAGACATAACTGTCCATCTCAGACAGGGTGCCGGACTCCTCTATCCACCTCAGACAGGGTGCCGGACTCCTATACCCATCTCAGACAGGGTGCCGGACTCCTATACCCATCTCAGACAGGGTGCCGGACCCCTCTACCTGTCTTAGACAGGGTGCCGGACTCCTCTACCCATCTCAGACAGGGTGCCGGACTCCTATACCCATCTCAGACAGGGTGCCTGACCCCTCTACCTGTCTTAGACAGGGTGCCGGACTCCTATACCCATCTCAGACAGGGTGCCGGACTCCTATACCCATCTTAGACAGGGTGCCGGACTCCTCTACCCATCTCAGACAGGGTGCCCGACTCCTCTACCCATCTCAGACAGGGTGCCCGACTCCTCTACCCACCTCAGACAGGGTGCCCGATTCCTCTACCCATCTCAGACAGGGTGCCGGACTCCTATACCCATCTCAGACAGGGTGCCGGACTCCTCTACCCATCTCAGACAGGGTGCTGGACTCCTATACCCACCTCAGACAGGGTGCCGGACTCCTCTACCTGTCTCAGACAGGGTGCCGGACTCCTCTACCCATCTCAGACAGGGTGCTGGACTCTTCTACCTGTCTCAGACAGGGTGCCGGACTCCTCTACCCATCTCAGACAGGGTGCCGGACTCCTCTACCTGTCTCAGACAGGGTGCCGGACTCTTCTACCCATCTCAGACAGGGTGCCCGATTCCTCTACCCATCTCAGACAGGGTGCCGGACTCCTATACCCATCTCAGACAGGGTGCCGGACTCCTCTACCCATCTCAGACAGGGTGCTGGACTCCTCTACCCATCTCAGACAGGGTGCCGGACTCCTCTACCTGTCTCAGACAGGGTGCCGGACTCCTCTACCTGTCTCAGACAGGGTGCCGGACTCCTCTACCTGTCTCAGACAGGGTGCCGGACTCCTCTACCTGTCTCAGACAGGGTGCCGGACTCCTCTACCCATCTCAGACAGGGTGCCGGACCCCTCTATCCACCTCAAACAGGGTGCCGGACTCCTATATCCATCTCAGACAGGGTGCCGGACCCCTCTATCCACCTCAAACAGGGTGCCGGACTCCTATATCCATCTCAGACAGGGTGCCGAACTCCTATACCCATCTCAGACAGGGTGCCCGACTCCTCTACCCATCTCAGACAGGGTGCCGAACTCCTATACCCATCTCAGACAGGGTGCCGGACTCCTCTACCCATCTCAGACAGGGTGCCGGACTCCTATATCCATCTCAGACAGGGTGCCGGACTCCTCTACCCATCTCAGACAGGGTGCCCGACTCCTCTACCCATCTCAGACAGGGTGCCGGACTCCTATATCCATCTCAGACAGGGTGCCGGACTCCTCTACCCATCTCAGACAGGGTGCCCGACTCCTCTACCCATCTCAGACAGGGTGCCGGACTCCTATACCCACCTCAGACAGGGTGCCGAACTCCTATATCCATCTCAGACAGGGTGCTGGACTCCTATACTCATCTTAGACAGGGTGCCTCAGACAGGGGTGTGGGTATATATTATATGTTGAAAGCAAGCAGTCAAATATGTTCCACTTTGGGAGGTTACAAGTGGATGGGAACATTCACTGTTGCGTGGCAGAGGTCATTAATCAGTGAGTATCGCACCATAATAAACTCATTACATCAATCCACCTGGGCAATGTGAATCCGCAGGAGAAATGCCAAAGGGGGTGACACAGCAACCCCCAAATTCCTACACTCGAGAATAAAATGTTGAATTTGTACAGAATCACTGGGAAATTATCAAAAATAATACATTCTAATGTGAGAAGAACATTTTGTCCAGTTTTTTTCTCAACCATCTCATTATTGTTCAGAAATAGACCTTCAGGAATCAGGTATATTAAAACAACATATTTATGGCACCATATAGAGAGAGGTAAGCCTATTGTCTTCTCCATCATTCTGTCTACTCCTACCTGAGTGAGACTGATTTATACCGCCCTTTGAGTTTGGATCATCTTTGTCACCCCTGGGTGTATCCAGGATTCAACTTTAACTTTATTGGCATTCTGCGCTCGTTACACTGCAGCAAGGCTCCTTGGGTCTTATTGCGATAGAGCAAACTGGACGAGGAGTAGAGAAAGCCGAGCTGACATGAGCCGCTGATTAAGTGCCCACTACCCACAGTCACAGGGTCACTCCAATGTGAATGCCCTAATCACATGAAAAAAACGTCTGAATCAAATTCAAATCCAATACAAATATTTCACAATGACTTAATTAGATCCAAACAAAGTCAGCTTTAATCACCACTTTGCATGATGCTAAATTTGACCCTTCTGATGAATCAATTAATTATTCAAAATCAAAATTGTGATTGAGTGTTAAGGTTGTATGAGAATTCTTTGCCTTTCTTTTGGTGCCCATATATCAGTGGTAGTCTGACCGTAGCCCAATGCAATCGGTCAAAATTGGAGAAATTGTAGCTCGGTTAGCATGAATTCCAGCCTTTTCAGATCTTGCAAAGTTTTCATCCAGAGATTGTGTGCCAAATTAAACAGCACACAGCGCTCAAAGAGAAATGGATGCCAAGAGATCTATTTCTGATATGTGCATGAAATCTCACGCACATTCGTTGCAGGAAGTTTAGCAATTTCAAGCCATTGATATGGTTTAAGTGAAGGGTTGGTGCAGACATAAGTGCGGCTACAGCAGGAAATGTTCAAAATGTGCCACCTACCAGAAAATTGTGCAACCGTTTGAGGACAAATTGCTTTTGATGGGAGATTGATTTTTATTATGGCTATCTGTCCTTGTCACAAATTTACAAGCGATAAAAAACATTTATTTATTGCTGCTCATGAAATTGTACCATATATTAGCATGAGAACCAGGGACGTCTTGAAAGATATTTCAGTTAAGATTATTGTATACTTCTTATTGTTCAGCTTTGACCCAGTTCAGGTAATGAACATCAAGGTGAATCACAGTGCAGTATATGAGCCGTTCATCCAGTCGCCTTTCACTATATTGATCCCTATTTGTTGCTATAAGAGTCCGTTTCCTTGAGTACTTTCCAGTGATTGGCAGGTTTCTGTATCCTTTTGAGATTGACAAACTGGTTTTTTTGTCTTGGCACTCCCAGAATAGAGATATGCTTCAAGTCATGCTATTTCGCCATGAATAAATTTCACATTTGATTAAATTCCAGAACAAATATTACCCTCTTGTGTGAAAAGAAGAAAATTAATATGTGGCGTCACACCATAAAAGTCACTTGATGTGGCTTCTGGGACAAATTAGCATTCCGCGAGGACATGAACTTGGAAGGGTTGAACGAATCTGCCAAGACTCTTCTTGTCACCGAGAGCTAGGTGATGTATGGCCACCATCTCTGTGAGATATAATATAAGCCCTTATGACACATACCAGCAGGGTGCGTAGTCACATACCAGCAGGGCTCGTAGTCACATACCAGCAGGGTGCGTAGTCACATACCAGCAGGGTGCGTAGTCACATACCAGCAGGGTGCGTAGGCACATACCAGCAGGGTGCGTAGGCACATACCAGCAGGGCTCGTAGGCACATACCAGCAGGGTGCGTAGGCACATACCAGCAGGGCTCGTAGTCACATACCAGCAGGGTGCGTAGTCACATACCAGCAGGGTGCGTAGTCACATACCAGCAGGGCTCGTAGGCACATACCAGCAGGGTGCGTAGGCACATACCAGCAGGGCTCGTAGGCACATACCAGCAGGGCTCGTAGTCACATACCAGCAGGGCCCTTATGACACATACCAGCAGGGTGCGTAGTCACATACCAGCAGGGCTCGTAGTCACATACCAGCAGGGCTCGTAGTCACATACCAGCAGGGCCCTTATGACACATACCAGCAGGGTGCGTAGTCGCATACCAGCAGGGCTAGCAGTCACATACCAGAAGGGCTCGTAGTCACATGCCACCAGGGCCCTTATGACACATACCAGCAGGGTGCGTAGTCACATACCAGCAGGGCTCGTAGTCACATACCAGCAGGGCTCGTAGGCACATACCAGCAGGGCTCGTAGTCACATACCAGCAGGGCCCTTATGACACATACCAGCAGGGTGCGTAGTCACATACCAGCAGGGCTCGTAGTCACATACCAGCAGGGCTCGTAGTCACATACCAGCAGGGCTCGCAGTCACATACCAGCAGGGTGCGTAGTCACATACCAGCAGGGTGCGTAGGCACATACCAGCAGGGCTCGTAGTCACATACCAGCAGGGCTCGTAGTCACATACCAGCAGGGCTTGTAGGCACATACCAGCAGGGCTCGTAGTCACATACCAGCAGGGCCCTTATGACACATACCAGCAGGGTGCGTAGTCGCATACCAGCAGGGCTCGCAGTCACATACCAGCAGGGCTCGTAGTCACATGCCACCAGGGCCCTTATGACACATACCAGCAGGGCTCATAGTCACATACCAGCAGGGCTCGTAGTCACATACCAGCAGGGCTCGTAGGCACATACTAGCAGGGCTCACAGTGACATGTCACCAGGGCTTGTAGTCACATGCCAGCAGGGCTTGTAGTCACATGCCAGCAGGGCTCATAGTCATATACCAGCAGGGCTCGTAGTCACATACCAGCAGGGCTCGTAGTCATATACCAGCAAGGCACATACCAGAAGTACCCTTATGACACCTACGCACAGGGCTTGTGGGCACATACCATCAGGGCTTGTAGTTAATGTTAACTTAGAAGTCATGCAAAAATGTATACCTTAATGGCATGCAAAAAGGTTAAGTAAGATATCACACAAAAAGGTGAGGTTTTGTTGCACAGCTATTTTCCATGTGCACACATGCACCACAAAAGGTTTACTACTTGATTAAAGCTCAGTGTGTTATGATATGTCTGTGTGTCCACAAGGCAAGACCTTGTGTGCTTATAGAGATGGAATTAGCAATGGATTTATGACCCAGTGCGGGTATCAGTTTTCTAGCTTTGCTTTTTATGATAGAGAGATGATCCTCGGCCGGAACTACACAGGGAAACAAGTTACCACCAGGACTATGTAGTATGTACTACAGATTCCATTATAACCGAGTGTCCCCCTTCACCAGCACTATGTAGTATGTACTACAGATTCCATTATAACCGAGTGTCCCCCCTCACCAGAACTGTGTGGTGTGTACTACAGATCCCACATGTGAGTGTCCCCCCCCCCCCGCCTCAGCACTATGTGGTGTGTACTACCGATCCCACAAGTAAGTGCCCTCCCCCGCCCCAGCACTATGTGGCATGAACTACAGATCCCACAAGTAAGTGCCCTCCCCCGCCTCAGCACTATGTGGTATGTACTACAGATCCCACAAGTAAGTGCCCTCCCCCGCCTCAGCACTATGTGGTATGTACTACAGATCCCACAAGTAAGTGCCCTCCCCCGCCTCAGCACTATGGTATGTACTACCGATCCCACAAGTAAGTGCCCTCCCCCGCCCCAGCACTATGTGGTATGTATTACAGATCCCACAAGTAAGTGCCCTCCCCCGCCTCAGCACTATATGGTATGTACTACAGATCCCACAAGTAAGTGCCCTCCCCCGCCCCAGCACTATGTGGTATGTACTACAGATCCCACATGTGAGTGTCCCCCCTCAGCGCTATGTAGTATGTACTGCATATATCCCACAGGTAAGTGTCCCCCTCCGCTCAATGCCGTTTCTCAGAGCCACGACGTGGACCATAAACCTCGCAGAATGCGCCATTGCTGGTCAGTTTGGCCTCAGTGAGCAGCGTCTTGATGGCTCTCAGTGGAAACACGCAGCCGGGAGACAAGAAATAAAATCTGCTGGCCCATGCCGGCGAAGGTAACCGCTGTCCCCTATGCATTTAGATGGTGCTGATTGAGCGCTGGACGCCACTAACTCCTCCCGGGATCCACTCGTGTTCTGTTTAAGTTTATGTCCTCGCATGGTGAATTATTCACAGGCATTGTCTAACCTGTTTCTGGAGTCCTATGGGGAGTGATGCTGTGTTTGTTTTATTTTTATAGATATTTAACATTTACATCTGCACATGATTCTTGTATGTATGTTGGATTCTATGGGGAGAGGTGGGGAGATATGGACACCCTGTCGGACCTGTGTGCACATTTATCTTGTTTATGGAGTGGGACTTCCCGTTGTGTTGACCTTTGTCGAGTCTGTGAGCATCAGGTGTCCGCGGGACATAGTTCCCTGCAAGACACGCACATTGCTACCCGCCTTACACTGTGATTTTCAGACTTAAAAGAACCTCTCCACAAGCACAAATCAGATTTTCTCCTCTCTCATTGGTTTAGGTCTCTTCATAGACGATTGGTGCAGAATATCATGTGACTCGTCCATTGTCTCAGTCGCTGGCTAAAATCCTGCAAGTCATACTCATCAGAACTCTTTATTAGAGGTCCCTTTTTACTTTTCTGGAATTATTGACCAGGCAAAATCAACAATCTCAGGCTCTCAGAAGACAAATGAATGTAAATACAGGGTGCCAACACATCGTGTGGATGAAATAGATATATTGACAAAGCAAATCCAATACATATGCAAATTAGATTCTTAAATTTAATGGAAATTTGAAGAAGAAAAAAACCCTGCATGAATCACGATTGGCAGACAGCAGTAGTTGTTGGTGGTGGCAGATGCAGACATAGATAATAATTATAAGAATTGGAACCATCTTTCATTGTGCCCATGCGGACTGTTAACCTCGCAAACCATCCGTGATCTCAAGCAGATCTTAGGGTACCGGATGAGTTTAATTCTACAGGAAATTATGAAAATTTAGACATTCATTCTTCATCAAACAATAAAAATGTCTTGAGAATGCTTTCAAGGATTACGTGAATCATGATACATTCTGTTCACATAATTTAGCTGTGCCATGATATCGTATGATTGATGGTAATTTCTCACACATAGTTCTGCGATTCCCCCAACTACAACCGGATTTTGCACATAAAACTTCAGTGAAAAGTTTGAAATGGCACCATTGCCCTCGGCCGCTCTTGCTCAATTTCCTCTCAGCAAATGTGCTTTTAATCTGTCAGTTATGACGTTTACAAAAGATGCCTTTTAAGGGGATAAGCTTTTACTTAAAGTGCATGACACTATTTTGTGAGGACATGGTTAGATATAATGATATTAGTGGCATGGTCCATATGGTGAATTGACCTCTGACCTCTACATCAGGAATCCCAGGGGATTGCCTCCCCATACAATGATGAGATATAACGGTTATGCATCACCTTAATTAGTTTACCATAAAACCACGACATTACTGCGCTCAATTTACTATCAAATGCTTAACCGTTCGCAATCGTAAGAAAGCGGGGCGTGTTTGCCGTGGCGTTTGGATACAACTTGAGGTCTTCAGGCCAGCCGTCCAACTGAGAGCTGTAATTAAATAAGACCAGAGTTATATGAGTGGTAGCCACATGAATTTTTAACAAGGACCAAAGTCTGAGTGGAAAATTGAAGTCGGGTACGGGCAGAGTTGGCAAGGGTGAGCATGGCAACATGCAAGCCAAGAATAAGACTCACTTCTGGATGAGTATCCAACATAGCCCATGTGACTAGGCCACACGTGTGACAATCAAACAGTTGCCACGGTTACCTCATGTTTGCTGGCAAGCCCAAGAGCAAAAGACTTTTTCTCAGCAACAACCATCTGAAAATTTCCAGGAGAGACGTAAAGTCGAGCAAAAATATTTTGAACGATAAAACTGAAGGAGGGAGGTGAGAGTGCAACCTATAGCAGTGGATAGCGGAGAATGTCTCTTGTGAGGGTAAGTGGACACCTTTGATATATATGCGTGTCGCAGCACATTGAGAAATGGCTGTATGGCGATGTATGGGATATGAGGGTGGAGGAGCAGAGTCGATGGCTGGGTGTTCCAGGAAGCAGTCACAGAGGGCTGACACATGCCGATGTGTCCATCCTGTCTGCTCTCATGTCGGTGACAGTCTCCTAAATCAGTGCCATCCCACCTAACACTAGAGGGCGCCGACATCAGATTGCTCCCAGCCCTCCTCCACCAAAATAGGGTCTAATTCACGAGTAGATGATGAACATTCCCAGCATGCCTGACTGAAGTAATTGGATGGCAGTTAAACTTGTTTGTAAGCACTGGGTCAACTGAGGGGAAAATCACCAAAAAGACCTTGTGGCATGGAAAAATCTTACTCCATACAAAGTCCGCATAATATATTTAATTTGAAAATATCGGCTGTAAACTCTGTCATTAATAACTTCACATATTGCGTTGTTGTGTGTTTGAAGAAATCGGCCTTTCTTTGGTGTGAGACAGGGATAACTGTACACCAAGAGAAATTATGATATGAGGTGATATTTTACATGGTTGCCATGCCAACTCGGTATCTAGTAACTCATTATGGTATAATGTCTTTCCTGAATATGGCTGGAACAGTAGAGTGAATCTGAGAGAGATCGCAAAGAGAAATGTATGAGTTGACTGGAAGTTTACCTTATACCATGAAACTGTTTATAGAATGGGAGGTAAATAGAAAAATATATGTTTCAAGAATAACCTGATTTAATCTGAGCCATTTACAGGACCCAGGAAGAAAGGACAGATAATAGTAGAACTGGTGACGAGTCTGCGAGGAATGAGAGGGGGAAGGTGGGGTGCAATATATGTATGGTAATGAGTATGTGAGGAATGAGAGGGGGAAGGTGGGGTGCAATATATGTATGGTAATGAGTATGTGAGGAATGAGAGGGGGAAGGTGGGGTACAATATCTGTATGGTAATGAGTATGCGAGGAATGAGAGGGGGAAAGTGGGGTAGAATATCTGTATGGTAATGAGTATGTGAGGAATGAGAGGGGGAAAGTTTGGTAGAATATATGGGTGGTAATGAGTATGTGAGGAATGAGAGGGGGAAAGTGGGGTAGAATATATGTATGGTAATGAGTATGTGAGGAATGAGAGGGGGAAAGTGGGGTAGAATATATGGGTGGTAATGAGTATGTTAGGAATGAGAGGGGGAAAGTGGGGTAGAATATATGAGCAGTAATGAATATGTGAGGAATGAGAGGGGGAAAGTGGAGTAGAATATATGGGTGGTAATGAGTATGTGAGGAATGAGAGGGGGAAAGTGGGGTAGAATATATGGGTGGTAATGAGTATGTTAGGAATGAGAGGGGGAAAGTGGGGTAGAATATATGAGCAGTAATGAATATGTGAGGAATGAGAGGGAGAAAGTGGAGTAGAATATATGGGTGGTAATGAGTATGTGAGGAATGAGAGGGGGAAAGTGGGGTATAATATATGGGTGGTAATGAGTATGTGAGGAATGAGAGGGGGAAAGTGGGGTAGAATATATGAGCAGTAATGAGTATGTGAGGAATGAGAGGGGGAAAATGGGGTAGAATATATGTATGGTAATGAGTATGTGAGGAATGAGAGGGGGAAGGTGGGGTAGAATATATGTATGGTAATGAGTATGTGAGGAATGAGAGGGGGAAAGTGGGGTAGAATATATGGGTGGTAATGAGTATGTGAGGAATGAGAGGGGGAAAGTGGGGTGCAATATATGTATGGTAATGAGTATGTGAGGAATGAGAGGGGGAAGGTGGGGTAGAATATATGTATGGTAATGAGTATGTGAGGAATGAGAGGGGGAAAGTGGGGTAGAATATCTGTATGGTAATGAGTATTTGAGGAATGAGAGGGGGAAAGTGGGGTGCAATATATGTATGGTAATGAGTATGTGAGGAATGAGAGGGGGAAAGTGGGGTAGAATATATGTATGGTAATGAGTATGTGAGGAATGAGAGGGGGAAAGTGGGGTACAATATATGGGTGGTAATGAGTATGTTAGGAATGAGAGAAGGAAAGTGGGGTAGAATATATGTATGGTAATGAGTATGTGAGGAATGAGAGGGGGAAGGTGAGGTACAATATATGTATGGTAATGAGTATGTGAGGAATGAGAGGGGGAAAGTGGGGTAGAATATATGTATGGTAATGAGTATGTGAGGAATGAGAGGGGGAAGGTGGGGTAGAATATATGTATGGTAATGAGTATGTGAGGAATGAGAGGGGGAAAGTGGGGTAGAATATATGAGCAGTAATGAATATGTGAGGAATGAGAGGGGGGAAGTGGGGTAGAATATATGTATGGTAATGAGTATGTGAGGAATGAGAGGGGGAAAGTGGGTTACAATATATGTATGGTAATGAGTATGTGAGGAATGAGAGGGGGAAGGTGGGGTGCAATATATGTATGGTAATGAGTATGTGAGGAATGAGAGGGGGAAGGTGGGGTGCAATATCTGTATGGTAATGAGTATGTGAGGAATGAGAGGGGGAAAGTGGGGTAGAATATATGTATGGTAATGAGTATGTGAGGAATGAGAGGGGGAAGGTGGGGTACAATATATGTGTGGTAATGAGTATGTGAGGAATGAGAGGGGGAAAGTGGGGTGCAATATATGTATGGTAATGAGTATGTGAGGAATGAGAGGGGGAGGCTGGGGTAGAATATATGAGTGGTAATGAGTATGTGAGGAATGAGAGGGGGAAAGTGGGGTAGAATATCTGTATGGTAATGAGTATGTGAGGAATGAGAGGGGGAAAGTGGGGTAGAATATATGTATGGTAATGAGTATGTGAGGAATGAGAGGGGGAAGCTGGGGTAGAATATATGAGTGGTAATGAGTATGTGAGGAATGAGAGGGGGAAAGTGGGGTAGAATATATGAGTGTTAATGAGTATGTGAGGAATGAGAGGGGGAAAGTGGGGTAGAATATATGAGTGGTAATGAGTATGTGAGGAATGAGAGGGGGAAAGTGGGGTAGAATATCTGTATGGTAATGAGTATGTGAGGAATGAGAGGGGGAAAGTGGGGTAGAATATATGTATGGTAATGAGTATGTGAGGAATGAGAGGGGGAAGCTGGGGTAGAATATATGAGTGGTAATGAGTATGTGAGGAATGAGAGGGGGAAAGTGGGGTAGAATATATGAGTGTTAATGAGTATGTGAGGAATGAGAGGGGGAAAGTGGGGTAGAATATATGAGTGGTAATGAGTATGTGAGGAATGAGAGGGGGAAAGTGGGGTAGAATATATGAGTGGTAATGAGTATGTGAGGAATGAGAGGGGGAAAGTGGGGTAGAATATATGTATGGTAATGAGTATGTGAGGAATGAGAGGGGGAAAGTGGGGTAGAATATATGAGTGGTAATGAGTATGTGAGGAATGAGAGGGGGAAAGTGGGGTAGAATATATGAGTGGTAATGAGTATGTGAGGAATGAGAGGGGGAAAGTGGGGTAGAATATATGTATGGTAATGAGTATGTGAGGAATGAGAGGGGGAAAGTGGGGTAGAATATATGAGTGGTAATGAGTATGTGAGGAATGAGAGGGGTAAAGTGGGGTACAATATATATATGGGTTAGGTAGAATATATGGGTTAGGTAGAATATATGGGTTAGGTAGAATATATGGGTTAGGTAGAATATATGGGTTAGGTAGAATATATGGGTTAGGTAGAATATATGAGTTAGGTAGAATATATGGATTAGGTAGAATATATGGGTGAGGTAGAATATGTGGGTTAGGTAGAATATATGGGTTAGGTAGAATATATGGGTTAGGTAGAATATATGGGTTAGGTAGAATATATGGGTTAGGTAGAGTATATGGGTTAGGTAGAATATATGGGTGAGGTAGAATATATGGGTTAGGTAGAATATATGGGTTAGGTAGAGTATATGGGTTAGGTAGAGTATATGGGTTAGGTAGAATATATGTATGGTAATGAGGTTGGCCACCTTCACTCTGCTGACACAGATAGACTTTGGATCAAGCCAGTCATATGACAGAGGTTCGCCATAAAGCTTGCAGGCTGGTGTGCCAGAGAACTCGCTCACCACACCGTTGCCATAGGACGTTTAATCAGGAACCTGGCAGTGGGGGATGGGGACATGCTTTCACTTTCTGTGTTGCTGATAAGACAAGAATCCATAAATTTCACGCAGCCTGAGATCTCCCGGTGGGCTTAGAGAATCCTTTATAGAATGGTCAGAAGATATGAGCATGATTCTCCGCCGCTTTCAAAAGGCCTGTCTTTTAAAAAGGGATAAGAAAACAGAAAAGATAGATCCAAAGTGACTGATTCTAGGAAATAGCAGGTTTTGGGACATGTTCAATTAATACTGCAAGCACTCAATCAATGTCTGATGTTGGTGTGCTCGCTTTACTCCAGTAAAGTTGGTTATCTAAGGAGAAAGTCATGAACTTGGAGCTTGCCAAGTCCACATATTATTTATGAAGTTGATTTTAAGAGTGGAGCATGGAGATGTTTGATAAATGTATGTGGTCTGGGATTTGTCAGGCCAGGGTAGAGCTGATCCTGGGCGGGGCAATAGGGCTTCCAGGCAGCTCATAAGTCTCAGCAAATTGCTAAATTCTGATTGGATATTAAGGGCTTTAGTCAATGGGGTTTTGATGAATTTGATTGGAGAATTAAACGCTTGAAATGATTTATGTGCCAAATTGAAAATTTCTTCATAAATCAGATACTTTAGTAAATCTGGCAAAGCTTTCTCTTGAATTTAGGCATTGCTGTTCACAGGAAATGACTTGTGTATTTTTTTGGAGACATTGGCACGTTGGCATGACATCATGGATATTTACCAAACAATAAGGTCCTTAAGGCCTTCTCCATCTATTTAATCAGCATAAACATTGAGTGAGTAAGAATAGCAATGGGCGAGATTACAGGTAGCAATTAGTTCCGAGAGCAGAATCATGTATCTGGGTAGCAATATCGTGCCTATAAACACCACCCCGTGGCACACGCCCAACTGAAGGGAGGTGCCACGTACACAAGAAACAAACCAACTTCTCAAAGCATTGCCATTACAGGCAAAACTGCCCCTCACATATTTGATGTAGGGGGCTTGTTTATTGTGCTAGGCAGCCAAGGTAGAGTATCTGAGGCAGTGTCTGTAGCTCATACAGATGCACTGATAGTAGACAATTTAGTATGTATTGCTACTGTGGTGCAGTTTGCAGAGAAATCCAGTTATTTCTGAGATGAATGAGAAGACGGCAGAATAAATGGTCCCTACTGCCAAACATATTGTACTCCTCTCTCTGCCCAGTGGAACCTACACTATATCAACTCAATATGCATCACCTTCATAAATTTGATTTTAACGTTAGTTATGGGTAGTGTATGTAATTTGGTCAAGACGTATAACAGATCTAGCGGATATAGATGGGCTGTGTTTGCCAGTATGTGGAGATGGATTAGTGGGAAGATGGGTGAGGATGTTGCCACTGTATTTACAGGGGTGGTGATATAAGCAGGAGAGCAGACATTCACCATACATGTCACTTCACTGTCTTCCGCATGTCTATTGTCATCGCGGCCATCATCACTACAAATACTACGCCTCACTCAAGTGACTCCATCCCACAATGCTTTTATCTCGCCAGGTGACCTCACTGCTTCCTGTCCTTGCCACTGTCTCTCAGTAATTGCAAGTTTTCTTGTCCAATAAAGAAGTGCAGAAACCTCATTCCATTATGTGATAAAGCGAAGGCACTTAAATTCAGAACAACTTTATTTGTTAGGTTGACATGATACCCAAGGAGCCTAAGGCTTCCTTCTCTGCCATCAATGGACGTCGCTTAGAAATGGCCGTCCTGCTCGTCAGCTCACCACCACTGCATGCTCGCTAATGTTGATTTCATTTTACCGCTGCATGCTCTTGCAGGAAATGTGTATTTGCTCATTCCAAACACAGACAGTGACCTCTCAAGTGCCATTTTGTGCTCTCTTGCCGTTGCGTTTTCTTTTGATGCGGTGAAGCATGGGAGGGGAGCATGACAGTGATACAACACAGGCAAACAAGGACTCGCGAGGAGACACTGTTCACCCTCCAGTCTCCACCAAAATGGCCCCCTTTATCTGGCAGGTCACTGACAAATTGCCTGCTTGTGTTTTGCAAAGCCATCAATTTTTTTGCCTCGTATCAAGCTTTCAGCAGAGTCATAGAAGGGGAAATGAATGTTTCAGATGCTTTTTTATAGAAAACTATCACCTTGACATGACCTTTGTGGAGAATGTAGGTGATTTCCTGGTCAGACAAGAGCAACGCCTGGGAAATAAGGCAGAGCAGATATACTGGGGAAGGCTAAATACAAAAGTCGCAGGTCAAAGTCAACTTTGATGGATTTAAACCATGGTAACTCACGACCTTTGCAATCGCAATGTCACCATTTTAAGCTATTGGGGATTGTGGGCCTTGGTCCTCCTGAAAGATTGGCGGGAAATGAATACAACTGAAGCACAAAACTGCAACTGAATCCAATCGGAAATTCCAGGCAGGACGAGTTCACAAGTAGTCTCAATTGGCGGAGAGATGGACTGGGGAGCGCACTTCCTTGAGAATTCTCTGACATGACCGAGTAACCAATGTTATAATGTCCTGTTAAATGCTCCCAGATAGTGAGTGTTATAGCCTGGCAGTGGGTACATGACAGTATAGGGGAGCCTGGCAGTGGGTACATACCAGTTTTGGGGGGGCCTGGCAGTGGGTACATACCAGTATTGGGGGGGGGGGGCTGGCAGTGGGTACATGACAGTATAGGGGGGGGCCTGGCAGTGGGTACATACCAGTATTGGGGGGGGGGGGGGGGGCTGGCAGTGGGTACATGCCAGTATTGGGGAGCCTGGCAGTGGGTACATGCCAGTATTGGGGAGCCTGGCAGTAGGTACATGCCAGTATTGGGGAGCCTGGCAGTGGGTACATGACAGTATAGGGGAGCCTGGCAGTGGGTACATGCCAGTATTGGGGAGCCTGGCAGTGGGTACATGCCAGTATTGGGGATGATATGGAGACGTTCTATAATGGGGCTTTGTGGTCAGGGAGGATATCTAGGAGGATATTGATGATGGTACGGCAGGGTGGCAGGTTGCTTAGCAGCTCCGAGCTGTCCTGGGATAGAGATGGTCTCCAAGGCTTTAACTTAGGCCTGAGCTGCATTACAACTTGCCAATTGGTTGTAAAACGAGGTAGAAAAGATTCTGCAAGTTTCGAAGACTGGGCAATTTCAAAGAGAAATGAAGCTATGTCAATCGAAGACTGACAGTATCATATATCACATCTGGAGATGCTTAACTTAAACATATCAGTTGTTTCTTTATGTCTTTTTTATAATTGAACAAAGCAATTAGATGATCATAATTTGCTGGAGATTGCAGGGAGCTGTAGTTTGTGGAGAGAGAAGGTTATTTGAGATGGGCATCTGGGCTGGTGTAGAGTCGGCCTCAATGGCTGTCTCCAGACCGGCGGGTCAAATGTTCCTTACGCAAATTTGTGGGTGTGATGCGAAGTCAAGCAAAGCTTGCAGCTGTCTGCCAAGAGGGGCTCTGTAGGGACAGAAGGCAGATAAGATGGGGTAGAGGGGTCACAACACAGCTCTGTGGGGAGGCATCCCAGATATATTGGCACAGGGGGGTCACAACATGTCTCCATTGGGAGGGAAGCCAGATAAGACTGGGTAGGAGGGGGGTCACCACACATCTCCATCCAGCATAGACAAGGACAGTTGGGTGGGTTCCCTATCTGTCCTTGTTTGCCAGTCCGGATAGACCAGGAGAGTTGGGCAGGTACCCTATCTGTCCTCATTTCCCAGTCAGGATAGACCAGGAGTATTGGGTGGGTACCCTATCTGTCCTCATTTCCCAGCCAGGACACACCAGGAGAGTTGGGCAGGTATCCTGTCTGTCCACATTTGACAGCCAGGATAGGCCAGGAGTGTAGGGTGGGTACCCTATATGTCCTTATTTGCCATTCAGGATAGGCCAGGAGAGTTGGGCAGGTACCCTATCTGTCCTCATTTCCCAGTCAGGATAGACCAGGAGTATTGGGTGGGTACCCTATCTGTCCTCATTTCCCAGCCAGGACACACCAGGAGAGTTGGGCAGGTATCCTGTCTGTCCACATTTGACAGCCAGGATAGGCCAGGAGTGTAGGGTGGGTACCCTATATGTCCTTATTTGCCATTCAGGATAGGCCAGGAGAGTTGGGCAGGTACCCTATCTGTCCTTGTCTCCCAGTCAGGATAGGCCAGGAGAGTTGGGCAGGTACCCTATCTGTCCTCGTTTGCCAGTCAGGATAGGCCAGGAGAGTTGGGCAGGTACCCTATCTGTCCTTGTTTGCCAATCAGGATACACCAGGAGAATTGGGCAGGTACCCTATCTGTCCTCGTATCCCAGTCAGGATACACCAGGAGAGTTGGGTAGGTACCCTATCTGTCCTCGTTTGCTAGTCAGGATACACCAGGAGAGTTGGGCAGGTACCCTATCTGTCCTCGTTTGCCAGTCAGGATGCAGTTATGGTGATCTCCTCTCACCCCGCTCTGTTTATGGCAGCCATGACCTCAGCCACCCCGTGATCTGGCTCTGACTTGTTCCTCAAATAGCCTTTCATGATTTCCATTCTTGGTGCAGAACTCGACATCAGATTAGATGTACGATCCATAATTGACAGCAATCTGAATGAGACAATTTGCAGGCTGGGGCTGGCAGGCCGGGGCTGCAGGTTGGGGTGAGGCAGAGTTTGCTGAGGGCATTCCCACCAGGGCCAGCCGAGGGGCTGTCTCACCATTGATTATAGCCACAAATTTGCCCCAAATCATGAATTGCATTGAGGGAAGAGGTAGCCCCATTCTTACTAGGTGGTAGCAATTTGGTAGGATTATCCTTCTGCGGGTCTGTGGCATTACATAGGGTGTAGTCATTTTTCATGGCAGTTTAGGGCTGCATCAATCATAGTGCTCTGAGGCGGAGCCTGGGCACACATCTCCCAAAACTACCACCGCCTAGCCCAAAAAATAACACAGGGAATACATTAGAATTCATCTGCAAGGGAAGGGAGTAAGTGGCAAACCTATTAGGGGTGATTGAGAAAAATTTGGATGCGGGCCCCATACCAATGATGAGTTTTTGATACAGGCCTGAAGGCAGAGGCCATGAGAGGGAGGAGATCAGTGTTTGTTGTGTGAGCCACGGACAGGCAACACATTGTGACAGACTCGTGGCTGCCCATTGCCACCCTGCGTACCGGAGCCCTCTACCGGAGCCCTCTACCGGAGCCTTGGTCTGGAGCCTCCACTCCGCTGTGAGTACCATGATAGTGTTTACTTGCCAGGGAGCTTTGTGTCCCTCCTTGTCCGTCACTGATGACCATTGCTGTGGCCTGCAGGATTTGGCTTTGGTTAGCGCTGCTAGTGAGAATGATGGGTGTCTCACATAGTTAGAGCACTCCCTACCGGTACATTGAGGGCTTAGTGGGCACCATTTCCACCAGTCATTACAGGCCTGCCTCCCATGTAGGCCTCAGGTCCTTACAACTTCAAAAATGTTTTGTTTGGTTGGTATAGAGGAGTATTTGCTTGGAGCAGGCTATGGCAAGCCTGTAATCTGGTGCCTGTGGGAGCACAGATAGGCAGCTTTGTCTTCCTACCTGCCTGCCATGGGTCACTATGATCACACATTAAACATTCTCCTCAAGGTCAGCTCTATGGTGGTGCTGGCTGCGGAGGCTGGCAGGTGTGAGAGGCAGGAAGCTGCCATCCCTGATGTCCTCCTGTCACATGCAAACCCTCATGTCACATGCAAACCCTCATCAGATCTGGACCTGCTCTCAGCAGCCACACCCTCCTCGCCTCACCACCCTCCCTGCATCACCACCCTCCCTGCATTACCACCCTCCCTGCATTACCACCCTCCTCCCTGCATCACCACCCTCCCTTCATCATCACCACCCTCCCTTCATCATCACCACCCTCCCTGCATCATCACCATCCTCCCTGCATCACCACCCTCCTCCCTGCATCACCACCCTCCCTGCATCATCACCCTCCTCCCTGCATCACCACCCTCCCCATATTACCTCCCTGCATCACCACTCTCCCTGCATCAACACCCTCCCTGCATCAACACCCTCCCTGCATCAACACCCTCCCTGCATCAACACCCTCCCTGCATCACCACCCTCCTCCCTGCAGCACCACCCTCCCTGCATCACCCTCCTCCCTGCATCACCACCCTCCCTGCATCACCATCCTCCCTGCATCATCACCCTCCCTGCATCAACACCCTCCCTGCATCAACACCCTCCCTGCATCAACACCCTCCCTGCATCAACACCCTCCCTGCATCACCTCCCTGCATCACCACCCTCCTCTCTGAATCACCACCCTCCTCCCTGCAACACCACCCTCCCTGCATCAACACCCTCCCATATCACCTCCCCTTATCACCACCCTCCCCTTATCACCACCCCCCCCCCCCCCCCCCCCATCACCTACACCTGCATCACCCCCATCCTGGCATTAACCACACCCACGCACCATCTCACCTCCCCACATCTTTCTCTCATCCACAAAGTCACATCGGGATGCCATCATTTTGATCCTGAGGGAGCGTTTATGGCAATCAGCTGGTGACTCTGATTTGTATGGCCAAGAAGCAGAGGAGGCAGATTAGTTCGTCTGCATGGGAGATTAGACTCGGGTCTGAACTGAGGAAAACAAGCCATTCAAATATTCACTGGGTTCCTGTCCTTGCTGCTGGAGTGATTGTCCTCGACACATGTCTGAGAGGTCAGACAGGTCACCATGTCTGCACACTGTGATGTCATAGAGGCAGGTATCTCTGAGAGGTCACACAGGTCACTATGTCTGCAAAGTGTGATGTCATAGAGGCTGGTATGTCTGAGAGGTCATACAGGTCACCATGTCTGCACACTGTGATGTCACAGAGGCTGGTATGTCTGAGAGGTCAGACAGGTCACCATGTCTGCACACTGTGATGTCATAGAGGCTGATATGTCTGAGAGGTCAGACAGGTCACCATGTCTGCACACTGTGATGTCATAGAGGCTGGAATGTCTGAGAGGTCAGACAGGTCACCATGTCTGCACACTGTGATGTCATAGAGGCTGGAATGTCTGAGAGGTCAGACAGGTCGCCATGTCTGCACACTGTGATGTCATAGAGGCTGGTTTGTCTGAGAGGTCAGCTGGTCACCGTGTGATGTCTAATAAATCGTGCTCAGGCCATGCTGGGCACTTTGTCCACACACTTTGATGTCATCATAGAGGTTTGCAGTGGGCATTGATCATTCCAGTTGACACTACTAAATGAGGCAAACTGCTGAGTAGCTCAATAAGCATGCAATATCATTACAGACCAATTGGCTTGACACCCTCAATCACCTCATAGGAAATTACTGCTTTCTGATGGCTGATCAGCATATAAGACTATAATGATAATGGACCTATTTTTATTGATGTGATTAAAAACTATAAATACTTTTATAATAATCCCATTCTTCTGATCAGACCCACATCATGCATGTGACACCCCGTGCTGCGATCCTACCAGGAGGGGGGCATTCTGATCAGACCCACGTGGCACCCCGTGCTGGGATCCTACCAGGAGGGGGGCATTCTGATCAGACCCACGTGGCGCCCCGTGCTAGGATCCTACCAGGAGGCGGGCATTCTGATCAGACCCATGTGGCACCCCGTGCTGTGATCCTACCAAGAGGGGGGCATTCTGATCAGACCCATGTGGCACCCCGTGCTGTGATCCTACCAGGAGGGGGGCATTCTGATCAGACCCACGTGGCACCCTGTGCTGTGATCCTACCAAGAGGGGGGCATTCTGATCAGACCCATGTGGCACCCCGTGCTGTGATCCTACCAGGAGGGGGGCATTCTGATCAGACCCACGTGGCACCCTGTGCTGTGATCCTACCAGGAGGGGGGGATTCTGATCAGACCCACGTGGCACCCTGTGCTGTGATCCTACCAGGAGGGGGGCATTCTGATCAGACCCACGTGGCACCCCGTGCTGTGATCCTACCAGGAGGGGGGCATTCTGATCAGACCCACGTGGCACCCTGTGCTGTGATCCTACCAGGAGGGGGGCATTCTGATCAGACCCACGTGGCACCCTGTGCTGTGATCCTACCAGGAGGGGGGCATTCTGATCAGACCCATGTGGCGCCCCGTGTTGTGATCCTACCAGGAGGGGGGCATTCTGATCAGACCCACGTGGCGCCCCGTGTTGTGATCCTACCAGGAGGGGGGGTATTCTGATCAGACCCACGTGGCGCCCCGTGTTGTGATCCTACCAGGAGGGGGGGTATTCTGATCAGACCCACGTGGCGCCCCGTGTTGTGATCCTACCAGGAGGGGGGCATTCTGATCAGACCCACGTGGCACCCCGTGTTGTGATCCTACCAGGAGGGGGGGATTCTGATCAGACCCACGTGGCATTCTGCAGGGAGCAGGTGCTTCTCTCATATAATACCACGCTTATACATCCGATTATCTCATATCATCCATCAACTTAGGAAGTGTTTTCAGCATCCTCTGCTAAATGCTCTGTGGCTGAAATCTTCTCCCATTAATAATCCAAGCCTGCTTATGAGGAGAATAATATGATCTCTTCCCTGCATGACAGAGAACCTAATTAATAGGAAAAAATCCTGTAAAACATCATTAGAGACAGTTACCAAGAGAGAGGTTTCTACAGAAACAAGCCACCTGACTTTATTGAGTGTGATAAGATGTTTTTTTCTGGACAGGGGTCGCCTCTGTCGCAGTCTTGCTGTATCCACGTCAGTTTACACCGATATAAATTTTTAAAATGCTCCAGTGTCAGAGAATGTAAAAGCCCATTGTGGCTGAGTGGTTTAAGTTGATTGGTTTAGCCTGGGGTAGCAGATACAAGGGCGTCTTCCAATCTTCAGCATTGGCTTCGGATACCTCACTCGTTAAACACAACTATAATCAGTTATGTTAGAGTCACTCTGGTAAACACATGCAAGTCTTGTGATAAAGGATAATTTACATAAAAAATGTCCATCTTGACATCTTTAGGTATAAACAGATAGATAAAGCCAGATGTTTGGCTGTAGAATTTGTGTCATTTCTGTTTTTCATGATCAATCCTATATTAGTGCTGTGTATATGATATAATTGGTGACCTTTTACTGTGAGATTAGATATGATGTGATAAGATATGATGTGATAAGATATGATGTGATAAGATATGATGTGATAAGATATGATGTGATATCTGCCCCTAATGATTGAAGTTTGTAATCCAGGAGTTTTATTTCTGTTTTTCTGTAAATATTAAGCTTGTTATGCGTTTGAAGGTGTTGAAGACCTGGCTGCCTGTGTGTGCAATGGAATTCATTTGCCACGTCATATGAGAGACCTGCTTGCTTCTGTGCATGACGGATATCTCCACGCAGCACGGTGTGAAAGCCACAATGTCTGGGATTGGATGCAACGTGGGACGGGGTAGATGTGGGATATTTGACGTACCGTGGGACGGGGTAGATGTGGGATATTTGACGTACCGTGGGACGGGGTCAGGGTAGATGTGGGATATTTGATGTACCGTGGGACGGGGACGGGGTAGATGTGGGATATTTGATGTACCGTGGGATGGGGACGGGGTAGATGTGGGATATTTGATGTACCGTGGGACGGGGTAGATGTGGGATATTTGATGTACCGTGGGATGAGGACAGGGTAGATGTGGGATATTTGATGTACCATGCGAAGGGGACGGGGTAGATGTGGGATATTTGATGTACCGTGGGACAGGGTAGATGTGAGATATTTGATGTACCGTGGGATGGGGACGGGGTAGATGTGGGATATTTGATGTACCATGCCAAGGGGACGGGGTAGATGTGGGATATTTGATGTACCGTGGGACGGGGTAGATGTGAGATATTTGATGTACCGTGGGATGGGGACGGGGTAGATGTGGGATATTTGATGTACCGTGGGATGGGGACGGGGTAGATGTGGGATATTTAATGTACCGTGGGACGGGGTAGATGTGGGATATTTGATGTACCGTGGGATGGGGACGGGGTAGATGTGGGATATTTGATGTACCGTGGGATGGGGACGGGGTAGATGTGGGATATATGACGTACCGTGGGATGGGGACGGGGTAGATGTGGGATATTTGATGTACCGTGGGATGGGGACGGGGTAGATGTGGGATATTTGATGTACCGTGGGATGAGGACAGGGTAGATGTGGGATATTTGATGTACCGTGGGACGGGGACGGGGTAGATGTGGGATATTTGATGTACCGTGGGATGGGGACGGGGTAGATGTGGGATATTTGATGTACCGTGGGACGGGGACAGGGTACATATGGGATATTTGATGTACCATGCGAAGGGGACGGGGTAGATGTGGGATATTTGATGTACCGTGGGACGGGGTAGATGTGGGATATTTGATGTACCGTGGGATGGGGACGGGGTAGATGTGGGATATTTGATGTACCGTGGGATGGGGACGGGGTAGATGTGGGATATTTGATGTACCGTGGGACGGGGACAGGGTACATATGGGATATTTGATGTACCGTGGGACGGGGACGGGGTAGATGTGGGATATTTAATGTACCGTGGGACGGGGTAGATGTGGGATATTTGATGTACCGTGGGATGGGGACGGGGTAGATGTGGGATATTTGATGTACCGTGGGATGGGGAAGGGGTAGATGTGGGATATTTGATGTACCGTGGGACGGGGACAGGGTACATATGGGATATTTGATGTACCGTGGGACGGGGACGGGGTAGATGTGGGATATTTGATGTACCGTGGGATGGGGACGGGGTAGATGTGGGATATTTGATGTACCGTGGGATGGGGAAGGGGTAGATGTGGGATATTTGATGTACCGTGGGACGGGGACAGGGTACATATGGGATATTTGATGTACCGTGGGACGGGGACGGGGTAGATGTGGGATATTTGATGTACCGTGGGATGGGGACGGGGTAGATGTGGGATATTTGATGTACCGTGGGACGGGGACGGGGTAGATGTGGGATATTTGATGTACCGTGGGATGAGGACAGGGTAGATGTGGGATATTTGATGTACCGTGGGATGGGGACAGGGTACATATGGGATATTTGATGTACCGTGGGACGGGGACGGGGTAGATGTGGGATATTTGATGTACCGTGGGATGGGGACGGGGTAGATGTGGGATATTTGATGTACCGTGGGACGGGGATGGGGTAGATGTGGGATATTTGATGTACCGTGGGATGAGGACAGGGTAGATGTGGGATATTTGATGTACCGTGGGATGGGGACGGGGTAGATGTGGGATATTTGATGTACCGTGGGAAGGGGACGGGGTAGATGTGGGATATTTGATGTACCGTGGGATGGGGTCAGGGTAGATGTGGGATATTTGATGTACCGTGGGATGGGGACGGGGTAGATGTGGGATATTTGATGTACCGTGGGATGGGGACGGGGTAGATGTGGGATATTCGATATGCCATACACTATACAGTCCATTTTTATTACCCTGAAGCAAAGAAAACAATTCACTTCAAGACATTAATAATGATATTCAGCAGAAATAAGAAGTGATAAAATGGATTATTCCGCCCCCACCCATGCCCCCCCCCCCCAGTGCTCTGAGGGAGGCTGCCATAAAGGAGGGTGCAGTGGGCAGAGGCACCATTAAGGCGTAGATGTGGGACCCGCGGCAGACAAACCTGCGTAGTTTATAGCTTGTACAATATGCACTGCTGCTAGATAATGCTCGGGTCCTTGTTCTAGTTGGGACACAGGCCACGAGGTGTTACATTGTCAGCATAAAGGAGAGGTGTGACAAACACGCACTCTGACAATGATGAATAGTGCCACCTGGTGGCAATGTCAGGGTCAGCCCAGCAAACACCACAGCAATCACCACACAATGCAATCACACACACAGACATTCTCTATTGTCAACTTGTTTTTGTTGCCATTTCCAATCATATAGTATGCAAACAGAATATGAAGAGGATTTCATAAATGAATATCGTAGTATATTTCAAATCTAATCCAAAAAAAGATATGAAGAGTAAATGTATATGGAGGTTATAATTATGGTCTCCTGAGATTTTTTTGGACGTTATAATTTATCAGTAAAAGACGTGTTTATTAAGGTGAGCTTGTGCCTTAAGTCACCTCAAGTGAGATTCCAGGTTATGCAACTGAACACTTCTCAGTGATAATAATGTTAGATGGAAGGAGAAAGATGGCAACATTCTTAGATTTATCAGGGGAGACGGGTTGCCAGCTCATTGGTAAATATTTCACTTCTTGACTATTCTCATTTGGACATTTAGTTAATTAATTTTGTTGTTTCCAGGCAACCTTCTTAAATAATTAATGATTGATAGCATTGGTTGTCCCTGCAGTAATGAATGACCTCAGTACTCGAGAGTCTCTGCTTCAAATCCTTCCAACTCCTTATGTGGAGATTCGGAGAGAGTAAACGACCTTGACCTTGCTGGAGTGAACTTATTGGCACGTTAAACCCATGCCAGGTTCCTATCGTTACTTTCCAAAAGTGGCCCAGCACACAATATGCCATGATGAAATATCATAACTATAGGCCCCCTGTAGCTGCTGGGGGGTCCCTCGTGGCTCCTGGAGAAGGCCAAAATACATGTCCAGAGAAATTGCTAATCTTCTCTCAATATGAGTCACTTTGACTTCCATTCCTGATTGGTTTCATTTAATTCGTTAAGTGCAGCACATGGCATGTTTTGTTTTATCCTAGAAACAGTAGCCAGATGTCAGAAATTAAAGTTTAATCTGAGTAGGATAATGTACTTAGCCTTAATGCAATCTTCATACAGCGCTGTGATTGGCAACTAAACTACATCAGTTTTCTTTTCAGGGAAACAAAAGTGATTCCAGATTAAATTTTCATCTTGTAATTACTGAAATAACTACCTGCCTGATGTGTTGAAAAGAAGTTGATAAAAAGTCAGCCGAGTGATATGGTGAGGTTGCCATTCTAATGAGCTTTAACCCTTGCCTTGTGACAGGACTTATGTGTATTTGGTTTGGGGAGGGTTGGGGTGTAATACGAAGTGAAGCAGTCTTCTTATTTCAGATGTTTAAAGTCATGATGTCGGTCAAAGGTCAAAATATTCATGAATGCTTGTTTATTACTCTTGACTTAGGCAGTATTTTACTGCAATCAGGTTTCTGGCTGAAGCCACACAAGACATTTTCCATATTCTGCTATTTTGTGCTTTCCGAATTACTTATTTACAAAATTTGGAGATATATATAGCACAATATAGAAATCATTGGGATATTTGGAAGTCTAATTTTGGTGCAAAATTTTGATTTCCTGACAATATAGAAACAAGACATTAATAAGAAAGAAAAATATTTGAAAATATAAATCTGAAAATGAAAAATGAAAAAGATCATTAAAAATGTTAAAATTAAATTTAATGGCTGACTTGCTGGCTTACTTTTGCTCTGGCTTATGTAATTGGAGGAAGCTTCATTTTGATTAAGCGAAGTAAAAATAAAAATCCTAGGCAGATAATTCTTCCAAGAAATGCTGCTTCAACTGTAAACTGATTCTGATCTCATCATGGAAACATACATGTCTTTTATCTTGAATACCTTATCTCCCAAGAAAGACAAATATGCATTTTGAAGCTGAAATATGCATATTTAATGTGGAGAAAAAAGAGACAGTAAACTAATGAAGGTATATGAGATATATTGTTGTCTTATTAGCTTCATTTGTGGGACTAATTATCTCTCACAATACTCTGCATCACTGTAATTATCCAACATGCTGCGGAGGCTGAGTGTGACAAGATGCTACCAGCCCAGGGGGGACACTCCACATTGATACCAGCCCAGGGGGGACACTCCACATTGCTACCAGTTCAGGGAGGACACTCCACATTGCTACCAGCCCAGGGAGGACACTCCACATTGCTACCAACCCAGGGGGGGACACTCCACATGGCTACCAACCCAGAGGGGACACTTCACATTGTTACCAACCCAGGGGGGACACTCTACATTGCTACCAGGCCCAGAGGGGACACTTCACATTGTTACCAACCCAGGGGGGACACTCTACATGGCTACCAGCCCAGGATGGGACACTCCACATTGCTACCAAACCAGGGGGGACACTCTACATTGCTACCAGGCCCAGAGGGGACACTTCACATTGTTACCTGCCCAGGGGGGGGGGACACTCCACATTGAATCCTTTATGCTAGGTGTCCCAACCTAGGCCTGTATCCCACCAACTCATGACACATCCCAACCTAGGCCTGTATCCCATCAACTCATGACACATCCCAACCTAGGCCTGTATCCCATCAACTCATGACACATCAACTCATGACACATCCCATTCTTACTCTTGCCCCAGTTTGAGTCTCTCCAGGCAGTTAATGACATGCATACTGTCAAATACACCAACTGTCCTTTCTGTCACAATGTTTGTGTCTGAAGTTAATGGATTTAGTCATTTTACAGTAGTTATTTTACAGTTTGGGACACAGTGGGAAAGCATGGGAAAATTATTGTAATGAGCACACATACTTGCTCTGTTTGAAACTAAAGCGTTGTCATCTTTATCATTTTTGGCATTATTTTATGCATATTTTTGTTGAGTCACTTTTACTGAGAGATAGACAATTTGAAACCTCTTGAGCAACATTACTAATCTCATAGTGACAGAAAGATTGATAGACGGAGATGCTCGCGTCTAGATGCAGAAAACTGCTCTTACTAGATCACTTGTCATATCATAACCTGCCCTCAGTTCTGTGAGATGCATTTAACTCCAATGATTTGTACGACAAAAGGAAAGGCATTTATTCTAAAAGGAAAGGCATTTATCAAGGTTACAATTTCACCATTCTTAAATCAATGTAGGAAAGTGATTTAGATTTTTTTATATTAAATTATGTACATATATTCCTCTTCTCTTTAATTCAATAGCCTTGATGCATTTCTTATGAGACCATAAGAGGTGCATCTTACAGGTAGTTAATGATATATTCAGCTCGTTAAACATACACACCTACCTGATCAGATTTATACCCAAATCTAGGTCACATGGCCACACTCTAGGTGTGTTATACACCAGGATATGCCTTATACCAACTATCACAGCTTTGATGATCACATTGTAACATTGTAGGTGTGCTTCACATATAGGTGTGGGCAACATCAGGAAACTACACTGCCTGCTTGGTCATGTTGTATGTATGCATAATAGAACTGAGATCATATTTCTACCATCCATATTTTTATAACCCAGACTTTAACAGTTATAATTATCAGGAGCCCATCTCATTTGTCAGTACAATAACAGGCGTGTAGCAGGAATTTAAGACTATAAATCCATTAAGGATTATAGACCCATTAAAACTGTCATAAATGTAGGGAATAACAAGGTTAGAGAAGAGTGAGTGTTTTCTTGGCTTAATGCCTCTTGCTTACTTTGTTATAAGTTGGTTTGTCCTTGCCTCAAGTTATCCCGTGGGTCCCTTATTCTGCCACGACTCAAAAACAAATAGTATTTAATAGGGCATGGATCATGTGGACTTCTGGGTGATACATCATTTAATCCTCGACACATGAAGCTTTTGGTCACTGTGGTGAATTAGGGGGCATGGACAGGATAAAAGCCCTGGCAGCCACCAGGGGGAGCAAAGTAGCATTCGTCAGCTTTGAGGTCCTCCTCTGAAAAAGGTCGTTAGTAAAGAATGGGTGAAGGTCGATTTGTGACAGAGAAGGTTATCCTGTCTGGATTATGGACTAGAAGACCTTTTTTTCCTTAATGGACCTCAGTTGAGACCAGAGGCCTTGGTTTCTAAATGGCCGTGAAATTACATGCCTCAGCAAAGGCTTTAGGATCCCAATTCCAGAAGCTTGTGAGTGATGCTGCTGGAAAAAGAAACAGGATGGCAACGCCTAAAGAAGTCAGTGCCCAGGTTGATTTTTGTGATTCAAAACGGAGGTGGCTTGAGAGTGCAGATCAGTCCGTAATGGTCCCCGGCTGCAAGTCAAAGAGGGCTTGCCCACGTTTATAAGCACTGCCTCACTTTGTTTTATTCCACAACGCCAAATTAGAGAATGTACCAAAAGCGGCCACTGCAGGGTATAATTTGCAAAAAGTTGCCCAAAATTTGTTATCTAGACTTCCAATGAATAAATGGCGGTCATAAGTCAAATCACATGGTGCGGGTTGCCGGCCATTAAGACAGAACCCTCTGAGCCCGGAGAATTACAATTCCTGCTCAAATATTTCAGCAATCATGACTGGCCCACATCTGAGGCTGAGGCCAGTGACATTGATGGGAGATTTACTAAGTTAGGGTAATAAAGACAGGCCAGATCTGTGTGAACTTTAATGGCCCAGTATGAAGGCAGAGATTGCTGTAATCCGGCCAGACCATGCTATATTGGGGCAATTGTACAAAACTGCATTAGGCTGCAGCGTTCAGATGCAAGCATCATTTGCTAACTTAAGAATAACAACTTTATTCTGTAACAACCCTCCCTGATTGAAAATGGACATTTGTAAATATAAATGGTAATCATATAGATTTTGTTATGGCCTAGGTTTATGGCTGGGTTTAGTATTAGGAATATTATTTTGTAGCAAATTGGATTCATTTTTCAGTGGAGGAGAGTGATTGTGGTGATTTGAGGGGAGGATTTATGCTGGGAGGAAGATGGAGATAAAGCCGGATGATGAAGCATCGCAAGGATGTCCCGCATTAATGCAGACATCTCCATCTCAAAAACATCAAATGTAACCAGGCAACAAACAATTGCATCCTCCCTCCCCAGGATAATAAACATCCACACAAATGTCTTTTATCTCCCAAACTGATTTTGCCTGCAGATATTCACAATGAAATCTGAAAGTGTTTAGGTTTAACTTTAATATTTCCCCTTGATAGAGAGTGACACCTGGTGGGAAAATTATATCATTTTTCCATTTCTGCACAGATATTTATTCAGAAAAATCCAATTGGTTTCAGTTGAGAACAGGATGTTGAACAGCGGCATTCAGGATTATTTACATTTGCCAATAAAGATAGAGGAATAAGGAAAAAAAGGTGCCTATATTTAGATAGGTGTGTCGTGTGTATTAATGGAGGCAGCAGCTGGAGAGTGGCATCCATTCCTACCCCTGAGGGGGGGGGGGGGGGTCACCCATCCTAACATAACGTCACATACACTGGACACTCACCAACATCGAAGGACAAGCACGAACCTGGACTCTCTCCAAGCTGGCTTTTTTGGCTTAAAGTAATAATGAAAACGTTTCTAATTTGAAATTAAACAGAAAGAATTTGGCAACTTTTTTGTCAGAGAGGAAAGAAATTGTCACAAACAATGTGGTGAAGTTGAGTCAAAGCAGCTGCTGTCACCCAGTAATAGGTGGGGGCTTCCTTATATGGGAGGCAGTGTGACATAGAAATCATGCTCATCATTAAGCAGGTTGACGCTGATGGCATAATGACTGGCCTCGCTCTCATCATAGTTGTCCAAACAAGATGTTACAGTAATTATGACAGCTAGGCCTCCAGATAATGGCGTGGCTAGAATATCAAACAAAATCCAGGGGGGTCACTCATCTGATACTTGAGAGCTGAATAAGATCATGCCTTCTTCTGCATTCTTGTCACCTAGTTATCTCATTTTGTGTGTGTATCATATAGAAATTTAGTAATTTTCTCTCATAATTAAATAACTTTGAACAGAAAATTTCATATAAGTGACCCCCACCACATTTATATGGGTCCATCAGTAATGACAGTCTTTCAGCAGTGGTGACCTCACCACCTCTCACACTGCCATCTGGTGCCAGAATCACAACTGAGGACCCACTTACCAAACAATGTTAACGCAGCTTCCCTGTTTACAACTTTGAAATCACAAATTGGTGCATTAAGGAAGTTCACATTTCTGTTATCTTTAAGACAAAGTAGATTTGGAGTAACCACATTGTTAAGGCTTCACACTGGACATTATGGCTCTTCATCTCATTCCGGTGAATATTATACTTTGTTTTTTTTAAATTCTTTCACTTTTAATTTGAGAGGCTCTGAAATTATTGAATTGAATATTGTAACTAGAGTATAATTGGTGTTTGAAATGTTTAGATCACATGCTAGTTGCTATGGAAATTTAGTTTAATGTGAGGAAAGAGAAAGTGGTGAAATGTCAATATTAGTATATCATGATTTAAAATAATGAGAGCCACCGAATGTGCTGATCATGAAAATATCCCAAATCTGTCAAACTGATCTCTGTAAATGTTCTTGAGCATGCAAAGATGTTGATATGAGAAATTACTCTATTGCTATGAATATTTCATGTTGGAATTGAGACCAGTTTTTGTAACCGGTCATGTATTATGCATAGCTGTCTCAACATTTCAAAGAAACATAATTACTTTCCGAGGGTGAGTTATCTATCATAATTTCATATGAAAAATTTGATATAATTTCCTCCCATTCATTGAAAGTGAGGCTTGTTTTATTAACAAATCACATATTTGCGATGTTCAAAGTCCATAACGATATTAGAGAGACAGGTTTGGAGAGGTTGGTCAATACCTCAGGAAGTCTGATAAAGCCACAGCAATGATAAATTAGTACTTGTTTCATGTGCAATGTCAATTTGCAGTTCTGAGAACTACAAGGATTTAATGGAAAATCTCTAGGTGATGGCATGAAAAAATTAGATACAGCACATTCACATTCAGAACGATTCAGTTGGTTCCCATTTCATCTCAGTAAACTTTAAAGTTGGCGATGGCAAATCTCAGTGCTACTCACATCACAAACTAAAGTAATTTGTTTACATGCAGATTATCTGAATTGATATGATGTCTAAGATTAACATTTCAGATCAAAGCCGAGAGGCTAATATTAAGCTTTAATTGGTTTGTCCACATTTGCTTAGCTCAGTAAGAATGGTCATACCACACCTTTCATGATCTGTCAATATTTATTGGGAATTGGCTTGATCTCTACCTTGTATGTTTAACATTACACTGGCACCCTATATTGTATGGGATACATGTTAGTCTTACATTACACTGGCACCCTACCTTGTATGAGATACCTGCTAGTCTTACATTACAGATACCTGCTAGTCTTACATTACACTGGCACCCTACCTTGTATGAGATACCTGCTAGTCTTACATTACAGATACCTGCTAGTCTTACATTACACTGGCACCCTACCTTGTATGAGATACCTGCTAGTCTTACATTTCAGATACCTGCTAGTCTTACATTGCACTGGCACCCTACCTTGTATGAGATACCTGCTAGTCTTACATTACAGATACCTGCTAGTCTTACATTACACTGGCACCCTACCTTGTATGAGTACCCTGCAAGTCTAACATTTCACAGGCACTGTACTTTATATTAGATATCTGTTAGCCTAACATTACACTGGCACCCTATCTTGTATGAGTTACATTTAGTCTAACATTTCACAGGGACCCTACCATGAATGAGTTACCTGTTCTCCTAACAGTGCACTCAGCATCAATAGAAACAATAGCAGTCGGAATGAGAGGCTTAATTGGGCCTATAACAACAGCAGAAATTTGTAGACTAACAATGGGCACAAGTGGAAGGTGCTAACGGCCATATTACCAGAAAAAAAAACCCCGTTGATTACAACTAATTGTTGGTAGTCATGTTTTAATTAGTGGAAGGAATATTTTCTGAATGTAATTTGAGTCAAGAATGCCACTTTGATGAATATGAAGTTCAGAGAAAAGTACTTTAAATCTTGACAAAGTGCTCAGCACTATTTTGTGTCTGTTGGAGTTACATTGAGTATTGATAGGATACACATCAATGGCAATTTTCACACCAAATCATTTTATGGAATTTTCTGTAAAAGAAAGTGTATTTACTTTATGGCTAACAAGAAAGGTATTAATATTTATTCATGCCGGTGGATGTCGTCTTGGCTTCACTTAGGATTTGGCAGAGTAAAAGGCAAGAAATGCTGACGCCTACCACTCGAGTGTCAAAAACATTCCAGCACAAAATGAAGAGAAATGGACTTGTCAAAGTATGAAGCAATGTATTATGTGGTGATGGTTGTAACAGACTGGGCCGTCATACGGCACACGGTGCTCATACAGTAGACATGAAGCCTTCAAGCAAACTCCCGCACAAAGCAGCATTCTAGGCCAAGTTCAGTAGCCTCCGTGCCAGCCAAATGTCACCAAGAGTGAAGCAAATCTGCCAGATTTCAGATCACTTTATATCTCGTCTGTGACCCCTCTTTGAAAGTAAAATCAGTTTTGGGATTCACTGGTGACTGGTGAATTTCTTTGTATTGCAGTTTTTTTGATGGCATTAACCAAGCCTGAAATGCAGGAGAGAAGGATTGCTCTGTATTTGACACTGACAGTAGAGATCCACATGATCGTGTCTCAGAAGCAGAAATATTCTTGAATTCTCATGAATCTTTGTGGACAAGGATTTTATGTAATGTAGGAAATACTGTCATGACAAAAGCAAATGGTCATTTTATCTCCAGCTGTAGTCAGAAATAATTGGAATCTTCTGCAATGTGTTTAAAGCAGGAGGTTTGAGCAGGCGACTTGGACCAAGGATGGGATGAACTTCTCTACAGTGCTATTATGCCCACTCTGGAGAAATTAGCAACTGTATGGTTTCCTTTTGATTTAAAGACAGAGAACAACTCATGACAATTGATCTTTTTGTTCTTTAATATATAATGCATTTGACATGTCAGTGAATGGCCTAGGTTCAGGAGACGTCCTCACATGATTACAGAGGGCTGACCTTTCTGTAGCCTCCAGTCCAGACGAGGGGACTTTGATCACCAGAACGATACAGTAAACTCCAAGAATAACATTTTAACATAATGACAAAGACCTTTGCAAACAGGAAACCATTTTAAAAATGAAGGACTAGGTTCAGCCCTGTCGGCATATATCTGACCAGGTTCAGCCCTGTCGGCATATATCTGGCCAGGAACAGCCGAGTCGGCATATATTTGACCAGGTTCAGCCCTGTCGGCATATATCTGGCCAGGAACAGCCCTGTCAGCATATATCTGACCAGGAACAGCCCTGTCGGCATATATCTTGCCAGGAACAGCCCTGTCGGCATATATCTGACTAGGAACAGCCCTATCGGCATATATCTGACCAGGAACAGCCCTGACGACATATATCTGACCAGGAACAGCCCTGTCGGCATATATCTGACCAGGGACAGCCCTGTCGGCATATTTCTGACCAGGAACAGCCCTGTCGGCATATATCTGACTAGGAACAGCCCTGTCGGCATATATCTGACCAGGAACAGCCCTGTCGGCATATATCTGACCAGGGACAGCACTGTCCGCATATATCTGTCGGTGATGTTCTCCTGTTGGAATATATAGTGGGTGAGGGTGATATTCCCCTGTTGGAATATATAGTGGGTGAGGGTGATATTCCCCTGTTGGAATATATAGTGGGTGAGGGTGATATTCCCCTGTTGGAATATATAGTGGGTGAGGGTGATATTCCCCTGTTGGAATATATAGTGGGTGAGGGTGATGTTCTCCTGTTGGAATATATAGTGGGTGAGGGTGATATTCCCCTGTTGGAATATATAGTGGGTGAGGGTGATATTCCCCTGTTGGAATATATAGTGGGTGAGGGTGATATTCCCCTGTTGGAATATATAGTGGGTGAGGGTGATGTTCTCCTGTTGGAATATATAGTGGGTGAGGGTGATATTATATTGTTGGAATATATAGTGGGTGAGGGTGATATTCCCCTGTTGGAATATATAGTGGGTGAGGGTGATGTTCCTCTGTTGGAATATATAGTGGGTGAGGGTGATGTTCTCCTGTTGGAATATATAGTGGGTGAGGGTGATATT
The DNA here is from genome assembly GCA_949316495.1 of Amphiduros pacificus. NCBI lineage: Eukaryota > Metazoa > Annelida > Polychaeta > Phyllodocida > Hesionidae > Amphiduros > Amphiduros pacificus. The sequence goes on from OX439002.1 coordinate 4,909,960, forward strand.
CCCCTGTTGGAATATATAGTGGGTGAGGGTGATATTCCCCTGTTGGAATATATAGTGGGTGAGGGTGATGTTCTCCTGTTGGAATATATAGTGGGTGAGGGTGATATTCCCCTGTTGGAATATATAGTGGGTGAGGGTGATATTCCCCTGTTGGAATATATAGTGGGTGAGGGTGATGTTCTCCTGTTGGAATATATAGTGGGTGAGGGTGATATTCCCCTGTTGGAATATATAGTGGGTGAGGGTGATATTCCCCTGTTGGAATATATAGTGGGTGAGGGTGATATTCCCCTGTTGGAATATATAGTGGGTGAGGGTGATATTCCCCTGTTGGAATATATAGTGGGTGAGGGTGATGTTCTCCTGTTGGAATATATAGTGGGTGAGGGTGATATTATATTGTTGGAATATATAGTGGGTGAGGGTGATATTCCCCTGTTGGAATATATAGTGGGTGAGGGTGATGTTCCTCTGTTGGAATATATAGTGGGTGAGGGTGATGTTCTCCTGTTGGAATATATAGTGGGTGAGGGTGATATTCCCCTGTTGGAATATATAGTGGGTGAGGGTGATGTTCTCCTGTTGGAATATATAGTGGGTGAGGGTGATATTCCCCTGTTGGAATATATAGTGGGTGAGGGTGATATTCCCCTGTTGGAATATATAGTGGGTGAGGGTGATATTCCCCTGTTGGAATATATAATGGGTGAGGGTGATGTTCCTCTGTTGGAATATATAGTGGGTGAGGGTGATATTCTCCTGTTGGAATATATAGTGGGTGAGGGTGATATTCCCCTGTTGGAATATATAGTGGGTGAGGGTGATATTATAATGTTGGAATATAATGTGGGTGAGGGTGATATTCCCCTGTTGGAATATATAATGGGTGAGGGTGATGTTCTCCTGTTGGAATATATAGTGGGTGAGGGTGATATTCTCCTGTTGGAATATATAGTGGGTGAGGGTGATATTATAATGTTGGAATATATAGTGGGTGAGGGTGATATTCCCCTGTTGGAATATATAGTGGGTGAGGGTGATATTATAATGTTGGAATATAATGTGGGTGAGGGTGATATTCCCCTGTTGGAATATATAATGGGTGAGGGTGATGTTCTCCTGTTGGAATATATAGTGGGTGAGGGTGATATTCCCCTGTTGGAATATATAGTGGGTGAGGGTGATGTTCCCCTGTTGGAATATATAGTGGGTGAGGGTGATGTTCTCCTGTTGGAATATATAGTGGGTGAGGGTGATGTTCTCCTGTTGGAATATATAGTGGGTGAGGGTGATATTCCCCTGTTGGAATATATAGTGGGTGAGGGTGATGTTCCTCTGTTGGAATATATAGTGGGTGAGGGTGATGTTCCCCTGTTGGAATATATAGTGGGTGAGGGTGATATTCCCCTGTTGGAATATATAGTGGGTGAGGGTGATGTTCCTCTGTTGGAATATATAGTGGGTGAGGGTGATATTCTCCTGTTGGAATATATAGTGGGTGAGGGTGATATTCCCCTGTTGGAATATATAGTGGGTGAGGGTGATATTCCTCTGTTGGAATATATAATGGGTGAGGGTGATGTTCCTCTGTTGGAATATATAGTGGGTGAGGGTGATGTTCTCCTGTTGGAATATATAGTGGGTGAGGGTGATATTCCCCTGTTGGAATATATAGTGGGTGAGGGTGATATTCCTCTGTTGGAATATATAGTGGGTGAGGGTGATATTATAATGTTGGAATATATAGTGGGTGAGGGTGATGTTCTCCTGTTGGAATATATAGTGGGTGAGGGTGATATTCCCCTGTTGGAATATATAGTGGGTGAGGGTGATGTTCCTCTGTTGGAATATATAGTGGGTGAGGGTGATATTCCCCTGTTGGAATATATAGTGGGTGAGGGTGATATTCCTCTGTTGGAATATATAGTGGGTGAGGGTGATATTCCCCTGTTGGAATATATAATGGGTGAGGGTGATGTTCCTCTGTTGGAATATATAGTGGGTGAGGGTGATATTATAATGTTGGAATATATAGTGGGTGAGGGTGATGTTCCCCTGTTGGAATATATAGTGGGTGAGGGTGATATTATAATGTTGGAATATAATGTGGGTGAGGGTGATATTCCCCTGTTGGAATATATAATGGGTGAGGGTGATGTTCTCCTGTTGGAATATATAGTGGGTGAGGGTGATATTCTCCTGTTGGAATATATAGTGGGTGAGGGTGATATTATAATGTTGGAATATATAGTGGGTGAGGGTGATATTCCTCTGTTGGAATATATAGTGGGTGAGGGTGATATTCCCCTGTTGGAATATATAGTGGGTGAGGGTGATGTTCTCCTGTTGGAATATATAGTGGGTGAGGGTGATGTTCCCCTGTTGGAATATATAGTGGGTGAGGGTGATATTCCCCTGTTGGAATATATAGTGGGTGAGGGTGATGTTCTCCTGTTGGAATATATAGTGGGTGAGGGTGATGTTCCCCTGTTGGAATATATAGTGGGTGAGGGTGATATTCCCCTGTTGGAATATATAGTGGGTGAGGGTGATGTTCTCCTGTTGGAATATATAGTGGGTGAGGGTGATGTTCTCCTGTTGGAATATATAGTGGGTGAGGGTGATATTCCCCTGTTGGAATATATAGTGGGTGAGGGTGATATTCCCCTGTTGGAATATATAGTGGGTGAGGGTGATGTTCTCCTGTTGGAATATATAGTGGGTGAGGGTGATGTTCCCCTGTTGGAATATATAGTGGGTGAGGGTGATATTCTCCTGTTGGAATATGTAGTGGGTGAGGGTGATATTCCTCTGTTGGAATATATAGTGGGTGAGGGTGATGTTCCCCTGTTGGAATATATAGTGGGTGAGGGTGATATTCCCCTGTTGGAATATAATGTGGGTGAGGGTGATGTTCCTCTGTTGGAATATATAGTGGGTGAGGGTGATGTTCCTCTGTTGGAATATATAGTGGGTGAGGGTGATGTTCCTCTGTTGGAATATATAGTGGGTGAGGGTGATATTCCCCTGTTGGAATATATAATGGGTGAGGGTGATGTTCCTCTGTTGGAATATATAGTGGGTGAGGGTGATGTTCCTCTGTTGGAATATATAGTGGGTGAGGGTGATGTTCCTCTGTTGGAATATATAGTGGGTGAGGGTGATATTCCCCTGTTGGAATATATAGTGGGTGAGGGTGATATTCCTCTGTTGGAATATATAGTGGGTGAGGGTGATATTCCTCTGTTGGAATATATAGTGGGTGAGGGTGATATTATATTGTTGGAATATATAGTGGGTGAGGGTGATATTCCTCTGTTGGAATATATAGTGGGTGAGGGTGATATTCCCCTGTTGGAATATATAGTGGGTGAGGGTGATATTATAATGTTGGAATATATAGTGGGTGAGGGTGATATTCCCCTGTTGGAATATATAGTGGGTGAGGGTGATATTATAATGTTGGAATATATAGTGGGTGAGGGTGATATTCCTCTGTTGGAATATATAGTGGGTGAGGGTGATATTCCCCTGTTGGAATATATAGTGGGTGAGGGTGATATTCCCCTGTTGGAATATATAGTGGGTGAGGGTGATATTCCTCTGTTGGAATATATAGTGGGTGAGGGTGATATTATAATGTTGTTTGCCTCAGTGGAAGAAGCCAGCTGCCCAGAGGTAGGATGAGACCAGCATTGTGTGATGGAGACCGGCATTATCATCCAGCCATTATGAACCCAACATGGCCAAGGCACCTGCCAGAGCTGCTAATTAAAATCGTGAGGAGCTCGAGGAATCAGACGCATCTCACAGAGAATTTCTTGGCAAACTCATCACATTATTCTTAACAATGCAAAGCTGTTCCATCGAGTCAAAAAAAATATCTGTAGTGTGTAACACAATGAGTGTTGTAGCCTAGGTGGTGTGGCTGGGGTGCTGAGGTTGCAGATGTCAGTCAATGAGACGCGAGTCCGATATTATGTAAGTGGGTGGATAGTTGGAGGACAGTGGGAGGGCATTTATATATGACTTATCAGTAGGGTGTCTATACAGCCCACCCTGCCCTCTATATGCAGCCCACCCTGCCCTCTATATGCAGCCCACCCTGCCCTCTATATGCAGCCCACCCTGCCCTCTATATGCAGCCCACCCTGCCCTCTATATGCAGCCCACCCTGCCCTCTATATGCAGCCCACCCTGCCCTCTATATCCCAGCCCTCTATATCCCAGCCCTCTATATCCCAGCCCTCTATACCCCCGCCCTCTATACCCCAGCCCTCTATATTCCAGTCCTCTATATCCCAGCCCTCTATATCCCAGCCCACCCTGCCCTCTATATCCCAGCCCACCCTGCCCTCTATATCCCAGCCCACCCTGCCCTCTATATCCCAGCCCTCAATATCCCAGCCCTGATGTCATTACATCCCGCCCTCTATACCCCAGCCCTGATGGCATTACACCCCGCCCTCTATATCCCAGCCCTGATGTCATTACACCCGCCCTCTATATCCCAGCCCTGATGGCATTACACCCCGCCCTCTATATCCCAGCCCTGATGTCATTACACCCCGCCCTCTATATCCCAGCCCTGATGTCATTACACCCCGCCCTCTATATCCCAGCCCTGATGTCATTACACCCGCCCTCTATATCCCAGCCCTGATGGCATTACACCCCGCCCTCTATATCCCAGCCCTCTATATCCAGCCCTGATGTCATTACACCCCGCCCTCAATACCCCAGCCCTGATGTCATTAAACCCCACCCTCTATATCCCAGCCCTGATGTCATTACACCCAGCCCTCTATATCCCGGCCCTGATGTCATTTACACCCCGCCCTCTATACACCAGCCCTGATGTCATTACACCCCGCCCTCTATATCCCAGCCCTGATGGTATTACACCCAGCCCTCTATATCCCGGCCCTGATGTCATTACACCCCGCCCTCAATACCCCAGCCCTGATGTCATTACAGCCATAGTCCTCAGGCGCAGCAGGAGGGCATATGACATAGCAGTGGGGTGTCTATACAGCTCACCCTGCCCTCTATATCCCAGCCCTCTATATCCCAGCCCTCTATATCCCAGCCCTCTATATCCCAACCCTCTATATCCCAGCCCTCTATATCCCAGCCCTCTATACCCCAGACCTCTATACCCCAGCCCTCTATATCCCAGCCCTCTATACCCCAGCCCTGATGTCATTACAGCCATAGTCCTCAGGGGCAGCCAAGGTAGCCAAGTCTCGTGTAATTAATTGGACTGCTTAAGTGCAGGGAGTGTTGAGCAGGAGACAAGAGAAAGCAGGAGGAGGCAGTGCAAGTGTGGAAAGGCAGCGAGGTGAGAGCCGTGCACTGCTGGACGAAGACGAGCTACCTGTGTGTGTCACCCACAGTAACCACCACCTCCACTTGATGAAACAACCAAGCCGTCGATCAGGGGCAATGTCGAGGTGATAGCGGGGTTAATATTGACCAATCTCTACGGCACCTAAGGGTTAATAAGAGTGGATAGCGGAGATTGGGTAGGAGGCAGGCGGGAGCTGACGGTCGCTGACGTTCAGTCACACAAACACCCTACATCACACACCGGACACTCGCAGCCTTTGTGTTCGAAGGAAATACACTCAGTGAAAATTGGATAGCCGCATTTTAACGACGACGACACATTTGGAGGTTTTAATTCAGCCTATCTATGGCCCGAGGCCACGCGTTGTAGCAACATGGTAGTTTGTTAGAGTGGTGACATCATTGTTGGAGTCGAGAGTAGCTGAGAGAACGGAGAGACGAGAGAGAGAGGAGGAAGCTGGTAGAACGTGTGACTGCGCGGTGGTGGCCATTCCTGCTGCCTGCATACGCTGTGTATATTGATCAGCTTTAAGTGAAGTGTCTATCTGTTGTTTGTTGCTGCATACAGAGGGTTACGATAGCAAGATGCTGGTGGTGAGACCACCCATTATATTACCGGGCTCGGCTGCATCCGTAGCTTCTTCCTTACCAACATCATTAGCCTCCGCACCAGGACTCGCCAAGGTAAATGCCAAATAAACCTTTCTACCATTGTTCTCGTGAGACACTGGAGCGATGACCCACTTTCACAACCCCATTTACACAGACAAAAGTCACTATTCATGGCCCCATCTGCCTTTTCTTGTTGTCTCGCTTCTCCTTTCCGTTTTAGTCCCAGCATTGCTAGCGCATGTGGAGGGAAAATTATAATTTTGGACATGATGCTTAGCGTATGAGTAAATAAATACGCCACGCGGTAGGCCTATATTTCTGCTCCATATCCTGTAGCCCCCACTTCACGCGGAAGCAGGCTGCATAAAATATTTCGCTTGGATACATACAGGGTGGCGGGGGGGTTCATTGTTCCTCTGAGCTCTGTGTAAAACATAAATGTGATATTGTGTCATATTTCTTTGGTGGGATTTCATCAGGACTGACACGGCCAGTACGATGCAGTGTCGAGCGTTTGTTGTCAACACGCCTCATGTACAGCCACTAAAATACTGCACTTTTATGCCACATCAAACCCCATGCATATATTTATGAGGGTAGCTTTCGTATGGATTTATCGATAATTCATCCGTCCCTGACATGTAACCATGGATATCAGAACAAGTACCACCAGGCACACCACATTATTCTGTTCCACCATCTTCTGTCTCCAAAGTATTTCAGCTATCTTAATGTGTTTTGAGTCATATTTTGTCACCCTAAAAGTATCTTTTTGTCAGAAATTGACCCGGAAATATTGCCAGTGATCTGACAGAGATGCTCACAAATGTCAACACAGAGGAAAGATATTTGGCAAACAGCCCATGAGCTCGGTCACTTGAAATGTCATGCAGAGACTACCAACTGCCAGCACAATCTCCCCAGTAATGGCTACCACAAATATTTACAAATGCACTTTTTCCTTTCTTGATATCTGTGAACTGTTTGCTTGTGGCTAAATATAATAGATATCGGAAAGCAAAAAGCGATCTGTGCTATTTATACCAGCTGCACCAGTCGATGGTTATTGATATGTTGTTGCTGGTTGCGCAATTCAGTGTTTGAGATTTCTTTTATTTTATTGAAGTGAGAAAGTAAAGTAGCCTCAATGCAAACAATGGCGCGGGGTCTGCATCAACATTTATGGTACGGATCAGTGAAGATTTCCTGACACACTGTGCTATTGTTAGCTGAGAGACAGCTGTTCATATGGTCACAAAGGAGAGGCAGGCTAGATGCTATTCAGGCAGTCCTCAGATTATACTCCCAGGCCTCACCACACAAACACCCATTTATCACGCACACATCTTCCTGTAGATACATCAGCCATTTTGTTTCTCGGCATCTTTAAAATTATGATTCATACCCCCTCCCCAGATTGCGAACGGGGGCAACTTACATCATGGCAGCTTCTCATGCCGCCCCACGCCAGACAAAGAAGTGTGCCGTCGTATTATATCGCTCAGGATTGCGTCAACTCACTCATACTGGCATGTTGATTATAATAAGAGGAGGGGTTAATTGTTAGGGATCAGTAATTGATTTTCACCTGATTAATATGGTGTGATTTGCACGGTGCAAACAATGGTCAGGGAAGCGTGCTGAGTAGGAGATGTCAACAATATGGCGGCCATGACGATGATGATGCCAGCCTCCTACCAGCCTCCTGCCCCATTTTCGCCCACTCGCTCTCCCAGCCTATCGTGCTGCCTGCAGTTGTAATTTGCAATTAGACTGCCGAGCGATCTCAACCATGGAGATACCACATTCCCAGCATGCATCTTATGTTTTTTGTAAAGAAGAGTTTTACATTATGATAATTTTGTTGAATATTTTCATATTATGGTTGTCTTACTTCTTGGAGAACAGTTTAGATTGACGTCTTCCTTTGAAAAGGACCACAATCTATTGATGGGGAGGTTGTGATCAGTTAATGAGTTGACATTTATATACCTGTAGATATTACATAAACAGCCAGTCATTAGCACAGCATGTGGGCAACATGTGGCCACACCTTAAAATGTAATCACTTAAAACCAAATATAATGTCAGCAAAAGGCCAGCCACAAAGGAATGGAAAATGTCAATGCCTCTAATTGGTGGGTTTGAAACAGAAAATGGACCTGTAAGATGCAGATGTGCATCATGGGTGATGTGCTTGAAAGTCCCCTGATTGCCAGGAACACATGGGGACACGAGACAAACTGCTTTCTCTTAATTCAGTCCTCTGTGTGTCTTTACACTTTTTCTTATGATCTTTAGAAAATTGTTTAACCTGTGTCACATGTTTATGGTTTTTGGTGGTTCAATATCCTGTACAAATCTGATGTGATATAATTATTTTTTTGTGACAAAAAATTTATATAACAAAGAGTTATATGATATTTGTGAATGGTAAATAACAACAGCTAAATGAGGAATATGAAGAGAATGGTATTCTGCAGCACAGAGAAGAGATGAGTCACGTTCTGTGGAATGTGTGGTGCCCCCTTGTGGTGCCCCCTAGTGGTGAGATGAGCCATATTGAGGTCAAGTGAAGCACCTAGTTTGGAAGCATTTGTTCCTACAAATCAAACCTCTTCTGCAGAATCCAAACCTCCATAAAACCCTGTGCCAGTAATTTGTCTCATAATTTGTCCAAACATGAACCAAGCCCTTTGAAGTGAACACACAAACAATTACTTCACTGAATTAAGATGTCAAAGACATAATGAATGATACAGTTTGGCCAATAACAGCATCCTAAAAGAAAGAATCTTCAGTTGTGAATTTAGAGTCATAATTGCTAATTGTTTTCCGATAATGATTAAAGCATCATTTATTAAAGCCTTTGAAACATCATCAGTTTTCATTTATAAACTTTTGTAGTGTTGTTTTCAGAGGGAATGATAGATGATTTAATTGAAGGGAGAAGAAATTTCAGAGAGTTTTTCTGTTTTATTCACACAGAGAAGAGATGAGCCACAAAACTTTGAAGCAGTATGGTGACTTTTTCATGTGACATTAAAGGAAATATGACAAGAAACTTGATAACACAGCTTATGGTTAAACCGAGGGCACACAAGGATCCAGCAAAGAAAAAAACGCTGAAGGACAAAATAACAAATAGTTAATCAGGGCATCGGGAAGTTCACTCTTTAGATCGAAGGAAGTGTTAGATTTCAGAAGTCATGTCAGAGAAGATGGACTGTCAATAGTTCTCCTTTACAGGCCCTTACCTGCCAAGTGTACTTTACTGTCTGATAACCCGCTGATACTGGTGGAAAGCGTGACTGATACTATACACAGCTCTGATTTGAATGCAATCAATACAGGTTGCTTCTCAGTATCCGTGTGATTAATAACTTGCCCTTTTTGCTTGGGAACTAACATGCCCTTTTGTAGTATCAGTCAATAAATATATGGAGAATTTATTTACGAAGAAAGAAAATATCATTTGCTGGTGAAATTTCAACCAGAATTTTGAAGAGAAGGGATTTTCCATTAAATGTGAGGCCGTCACTTTTACATGTTAGCCATGAAAGGTATATTTTAAGAATTCTTTGCCCTTTGTCGATCAGTGACACAAAGACATACATGCAAACGTGTGATTATATAGCTACGATTGTCAGTATAGGGTCCTTTTGTGGCTTACAGATGCCTAGATTAGCACAGGTCTTTATCTTCCGGCTGGCGTGGCCATGTCATGTCATCCTGGATGTGCCCTCATATGATATCAGCTGCACTCTGCATTGTGGTATTAATTGACCTTTGAATCTTGCAGAAATGTCAGTATAATTTGCCTCCCCATCATTATAACCGCTCCTTCCTACACCTCCTGCTTTCCTTTGCCATTAGCTATCTGATTCGGCTGTTTCCATGAATGGATTGACAATCATTTCTACCAGATTAGGGTACATATTTATTTAGAAATGAGAAGCAAGGGTGATATTATAGCCTAAAAGCAAGGGTGATATTATAGCCTAAGAGCAAGGGTGATATTATAGCCTAAAAGCAAGGGTGATATTATAGCCTAAGAGCAAGGGTGATATTATAGCCTAAAAGCAAGGTTGATATTATAGCCTAAATGCAAGGGTGATATTATAGCCTAAATGCAAGGGTGATATTATAGCCTAAAAGCAAGGTTGATATTATAGCATAAATGCAAGGGTGATATTATAGCCTAAAAGCAAGGTTGATATTATAGCCTAAATGCAAGGGTGATATTATAGCCTAAATGCAAGGGTGATATTATAGCCTAAAAACAATGGTGATATTATAGCCTAAGAGCAAAGGTGGTGTTATATTCATATGTGGATAGCTTTTACACCTCCATCCGTTTATACAACTGGTATGCAAGGTGTGTTGTTCTCCATAGATCTTCATTATACTGGATGAATACCATTCAGGCTTACATTTGTAATGTGCCACTATGATCAGCATATTCATCAGGTGACCTAATTACATGATAATTAGCACATCCGCTGTGCCATCATGAATCATGCATTATGCTGAACGTGTGAAAACAAAAAAGATCCGTCCATGTATTCTATAAACTGCTAATTGGGATATGAATTATTAAGAACTTATCCTTACAGAATTGAATCACACAATCTGTTTCATGTTTCAATTAATCTAATGAGGTGTGTTGGGTGCAGTAATATAAGAACCCGTTTACAGTATTACACTTATCATTAGCTGGGTTAGAGATGGGCTATTAACTATAACTTTAGATGTCATGTTAAACTAATGTATATTTTCTTGTGTGTTTCAGGTATGTATCCTATTATCCAGTCTTAAAGTATAGCTGAATTGGTGAGTGTATACCATTTTCTATTCCACGATGGAAATTGAAATGATATATGATATTACTGTGTTACAAATTACAAAACATGTCTGTTGATTGCTGTGCAAAATATCTTTTTAATGAAAATTGCACTTGACATAACTTCATCACTGCGGAAGTGTGTTATCAGAATTCTCACTCCTGGATTACATCTATCCCAGGCAGGTATTCCATGCATAGAGTTAATGCACAAATAAAGAATAATGAATGATAGGCATAGAATTAGACTTTACACATGGTAGGAGATGTAAAGGCTGACCCAGATTCAGATGAAACAAATCATGAATTAATAAAGTGCTTCTACGGAGTTGCCACCCATCAGAGTTGATCCAGGGCCAGTAGAGGGCGCTGTATAAAATAGTAACAATCGATAAGAGGAGCTTGTGTATTGTGATGGTATCTCTGTTGTATTTGTTGCCCCTGGCTCTTCCAGAAGTATAACTCATAAAAGACGGCTGTACAGTGAAACTACACATCCCACCAAACACTAAAAGAGTCTCAACCCATTTCTCCTCACATAGAGCAAGTATGAATGTGTCAAAGACACAAAAGATTAACTTTTGAATTATATGGCATTTGTGACAAAAGGTTAATAGACATAAAATATATATGTATTGTGTTAGTGAGAAGCTTTCAAGGTGTATGTATGGCGTGTGTAGTGTGCTGTATGGCAGTCAGATAACAATGCTAAAACTGCAACCAGATACACGAGCAACCTGCAGGCAACTAGCCACTCACACACAGCGAAATTAAATTATTCCTACATTTTGTTCTGACACAAACTGCTTTATACTGTGAATATTTTATTTAACACATATGAAGAGAGCATCTTAAAGCATACAGTGGTGAAACTACGAGGTAGATGTAGGATGTGATGGTTGTATAAAGTGTAAGGTTGTATCAAGTGTAAGGTTGTATCAAGTGTAAGATTGTATCAAGTGTAAGGTTGTATGAAGTGTTAGGTTGTATCAAGTGTAAGGTTGTATCAAGTGTAAGATTGTATCAAGTGTAAGGTTGTATGAAGTGTAAGGTTGTGTGAAGTGTAAGGTTGTATCAAGTGTAAGGTTTTATCAAGTGTAAGGTTGTATCAAGTGAGGTAAGACATTGGTGAGCTGTGGTAAGTATGTGTGAAGGCTGCAGCTTGGGTCAAGGGGATTGGAGCAGTGGGGCTCTTTTATGCAAATGTTGGAGGTGAGAGTCTGGGAATAAGGGCCTGATTGGCTGGAGGTAAAGGTCCTTCTGGGCTCCATTATTGAAATGACATTAGTGAAGTAACCATGCCTAAAACTGTCACAAGGTGAAGGTCATGAGATGCAGCTTCAGGGTGAGGACTCTATGCCAGGGGAGGAGGACAGAGGCAAGTGGGTGCATCCTGTATTAACACCAAACAATGTCTCCGTATCAGTCAGAAGCTGTAACTGCTCATGCCACTCAATCATTTCCAAAGAAGATGAATCTGAAGGCAAAGTATCGACCAGGCCTCAGATTGGAATTACTATCTGCTCAATGCGTAACATAAATTTCACAATAAAGAAATAATGTAATTGGCTGTTATCCTCAATGAATATCTTAAAGCTTCATGAATATTCATAGAATACAGGTTTGCACTATCACACACTTCATATTAATTATAATTATGTCTGCAGTGAGAGAGGAATAGGATAAAGTCATATTCGTTGTTTCGATGTGACTCGGTTAACCATTTAGATAATGACTCATGAAATGAGATGGACAAGCAATGACCCATGTAGAGACAAGATCTAGACTGGTCCTTCTCACAGAGATCAATGTTGTTGACAGTGGCATGAGGATAGGGTGAGCGTCGCAGGAGATGACAGGCCTGAGATAGACCAGGCCCTAGATGGCGAGATCAGGTCTGAGCACAGAAGTGGCGGCAGGATTTGTCAAGGTCCCAGGATCAAAGACAACAAGGAAGATGAGATCGTGGCACGAGTTTGCAACAATCTCCAGGGCGAGAGAGTGGAAGTGTGTTTGGTTTGTGTTGGGACTGTGTTGTCATCCTGGCAGACAAATATGACGCGGGGAGGGGGCATGTAGTTACCTCTGAGACAGACAGGACAGGCAGCTTGTTCCTGTGGTAGGACACAGTGCTGAGTCCTCAGGGAGATGGGCCTTGTCATCCCAACACAAAGAAAGCCACATTCAACGAATTCATATTGATCCAATATTAATATAGGCCACAAATGATGGCATGCAAAATAGGATAAAGAAATGCCACACATGTCTTGAGAAAACAAAGCCTCAGTTTTCTAAAGATTTCTGTTTCAGTGGATGTGTGGCGTAGGCCAAGATATTCAACCCAGAGACACATCGGCGGTGAGCCGCACAGATGAGTGAAAATATAGGAATAATTATGTGTGTATATGATGAATGAGGGAGGATTGCCTGAGGAAGCTGCCGGACCCATGAGGGCTTCCCATGTCTACCTGGTGCTCCATTATATCTAGTCTCCTGCCTCAGCCCACACTGCAGGAACATGCTGCAGGAACGTGCTGCAGGAACGTGCTGCAGGAACATGCTGCAGGAACATGCTGCAGGAATATGCTGCAGGAACATGTTGCTGTAACATGGTGTTTTAACATGGTACATTGACAGTGTTGTGACATGGTGCAGTGACACAGTGCAGGAACATGGTGTTGTAAGATAGTGCTATAAGAAGTGGCATGGATGAAGTGGGCGTGGCTTGGCTATCCACCTCTCTGACAAACATCACACTTATATTATAGGCTGACTTGCCATAAAGCGAGTTACACACCACAAAAATTATATGAGAAAGCTTCATCAGTTTGACGAGAGGATTTAGGATTGCTGGGATTATGGCAGATTGTGTGAGTTACCATCCTTGACATTAATAGACCTGGCCCCATGTTCTGCACACTTGAGCTTGGTTAGCCAGACAGGGCTCCACTGCTTAATTCTGATAGCTGCTGACAGCATTTGTGCATGATAAATGTAACCAACCGTTAGCACAAATCATATCAGACAAATAACATGGCAAAGAAATGAGTAAAATTACACACATCTATTTTTTACCACTTGGAGAGACAGACTGTATTAAGAGTGATTGCTTTGTTTGAATTATTGATATTCTGACATTTAAATGACAGATTAGGATTGCAGAGAGGGGATACAGCTTAAAAAGGTATAGAAAAAGTGATAATGGAGAGAGAATAAAGAGAATAAAGTATGTAGGATATAGATCTACCTCTCGTGCTCAGAATCCTTACATGAAGAGAAGCCACTTCCTGACTTATAATAAGCAGTCTGCTGAGACTTATTGCTCAAGGTCCACACATCAAAAGGACACATAATAAAGGCTGAACTCTGTGACCTTGAGGAATACCTTATATTATTAGTGAGAGAACCTACAGTGTACAAAGGCTGCTATTTGACCTTGACCCAACTGCCAATGACCTCAATACTTTCATATTAATTCTATGAATATTATGATCACTGTGTGCTTGATCCTGATTGGCTGTGTTGCTGTGTCGTCGTCGGTTGAGATGAGGCAATTTGGGGACTAATGTAAGACTAACAGGCCAGTCCCAGTTGTACAATGAATATCAATTTGTAGTGGCTGCCATGGCTGTAGAGACGGGCAAGGTCAGCAGAACTATCATACCACCACTGCTCAGATCAATAGAAATGCAAAGAAATGCTCCCATCCTTGGCCAGGCAGGGATCATCCATTATGGGAATAGTTTACAGTCACCTTGCACAGGCAGGGATCGTCCATTATGGGAATAGTTTACAGTCACCTTGGACAGGCAGGGATCATCCATTATGGGAATAGTTTACAGTCACCTTGGTCAGGCAGGGATCATCCATTATGGGAATAGTTTACAGTCACCTTGGACAGGCAGGGATCATCCATTATGGGAATAGTTTACAGTCACCTTGGCCAGTTAGGGATCAGCCATTATGGGAATAGTTTACAGTCACCTTGGCCAGGCAGCGATCAGCCATTATGGGAACAGTCACCTCTTCTAAGCATGATGGACATGAGCCGAGTAATCTCAATTTCCTCACAAGATGTCTTCGAAGGTGAAAATTAGCTCATCTAGATTCAGAGTAAAAAAAGAACACTGCACTTGACACTTAGAGTGATTTATCAAATGATTTGAGAATATTTTTGTTGATTTGACCTTGTGTTGCTAAAAAGCTATACAGAACAAGGTGAACTTTATTTTTAAATTTGAAAAGCTCATAGAAAGTTTGATGTATATTGACATCAGACTTATCAGTGAGAGGTCTAATAATGAGATGTTGTACATGAAAGAAGCATTTACCATTCGTCCCCCCTGGCCAGTGGTTCTGCCAACAATGTCCCACTCTGACCAAGCTCACAGTCAGCCAATTTTCTAAAACACTCAATATTTTCCCTGGAAATTAACAATTAAGTCTCCAGCACTGCGAGCTGGATACATTTTAATTTGCATCTGCAATGTTGGGCCGCATCATACATACATCTGAAAATTGCCTCACAGACAGATGTCACTGGAGGCTTTATTTGATAAATAGCACCAAGCTTTTCTCTAAATTGCTCTGAAAAAAATGTTTGAAAAACACAACACAGAATACCCCACTCCACAGATATGAAAACACAAATTTTTCCGAATGCAATTAAATTTTATCATGTGATACAGAGATTTATTGAATGCAATAATATTTCGTCTGACATAATGAAAAGCCTCTAGTTTGTAGGAGAAGTATGACAGGTTGTCGTGGTTTGCAGAAATAAATGCTGTGGAGCTGCCAAATTTGCCATTAAAGCTTTGTCGGGGAAATATAACAGAGCGGTGGATGTGAGAAAAGTTGTGATGTAGAATGCTGATGGGAGAATGTAGACCGGCCTGGCGTTGTATAGCGGGCAGAGGAACCCTGCATTCACATAAAACTTTACAGCTCTTATATCAGTGACCCTCTCTATAATAGATTGTCAGTGAACTCGCCTATTAAATGTCTTTATGGGACCTTTCATTATTTTGGGTATGATGATAAACAACATGTAATATTTTATAATTGAATGAGATCATGTGAGACTTTGATGCTGATGTTATATCGTAGAGCTCATGAATGCCCTGACATCTGGTGAGGTCATGCAGTAAACAGGGGGGAGTCTAATAATGGGCTCTTCTAATCACAGAATATATGTACAGGTGCTCGCACCATTTATTCTGAACAGGTGAGTATGTCATCAGCAAGGTTTGATCATGGTAAAAATGAAAATGAGATTTAATCAGTTGGTTTCTTAATGAGGAGCTGATCTAATTCACTTTAAGAGCCGCACTTTAAAGAGCAGGTCAAGCACACAGGTTGAGCTATTGTTGTGCATTTGGTGCGGTCTCATTTTAATTAAGGAGTACAGTAATAGCAGGTGATGATTTAATATAGCATGACTTGCCTGTCACTGGCTGAAGCAGGGGCACAGATGTTACTAGCTGGCTGTCATCACACCTGACTGCAAGCTGCAGGCCTATTATGCCAGGTGACACCTTTGATCTGGCGGAGGAGGTGCCCAAACCTCGGCCACACTGGGACAATTAGAACCCCCACCAGGACCACAGAAGTCACAAGTCTTCTGGGGAAGTAGGACAGTCTGCAGAGGTTTACTGGGGAAGTAGGACAGACTGCAGAGGTCTTCTGGGGAAGTAGGACAGACTGCAGAGGTCTTCTGGGGAAGTAGGACAGACTGCAGAGGTTTACTGGGGAAGTAGGACAGTCTGCAGAGGACTTCTGGGGAAGTAGGACAGTCTGCAGAGGTTTACTGGGGAAGTAGGACAGACTGCAGAGGTCTTCTGGGGAAGTAGGACAGACTGCAGAGGTCTTCTGGGGAAGTAGGACAGTCTGCAGAGGTTTACTGGGGAAGTAGGACAGACTGCAGAGGACTTCTGGGGAAGGAGGACAGTCTGCAGAGGTTTACTGGGGAAGTAGGACAGACTGCAGAGGTTTACTGGGGAAGTAGGACAGTCTGCAGAGGTCTTCTGGGGAAGTAGGACAGTCTGCAGAGGTCTTCTGGGAAAGTAGGACAGTCTGCAGAGGACTTCTGGGGAAGTAGGACAGTCTGCAGAGGTCTTCTGGGAAAGTAGGACAGTCTGCAGAGGACTTCTGGGGAAGTAGGACAGTCTATACCATTCACATTTCTCAACAGTCAAATAACGCAATGCCATGTTTTTGATTTTATGAAGTTCAAATTTCATATGTACAAAAAAATAAAAGGCATTTTGCAAAATCAGTAACATAATGTTTCATGAACTAATTATCATCTATTTTAGTGTCACTTACATGTAATGAATCCTTGAGTTGTGAATAATTACCAATTTAAAGGATGTCATCATGATAATGAGAAACTCATTAGGTCTAAAATTGTCAGTAGAAAGCATAATAAACAAGACAGATATTGAAGTGGTTTCCACCAGGGGGCTCTGCTTGTTATCTGTGCTTTATCGGAAACTCACAGTGCAGCACAGCACAGAAATGACTTTGTCACTAAAGAACATTTTGTTGATCATAATGTTTGAATAAAAACCTTGCAAACTGCATTACAAAGATTGTGTGTGTTGTAATGATGGGAGGATAGGCTTGTTTTATGGGCGGTGGTCCCTGGCGTTGCCACACCAAGACTTGAGTAATTGCTATGGTTGTAATTTATGACACACAAGGATTACACTTCAAATCTCCCTCAAAAGGATTCGCTGATCACATTCCCGAAAGACGCCATCAAATGAAGACAAGTGAAGTTTAAGCAGGAGAAATCAGGAAGAGGAATCAATGCAGGAGGGTGACGGGTGGTTTGCACATCTGCGAGGCGCCCTCTGGTGGGAGTGAGTGTCATTCAGGAAGATGGAGAAGCATGTCTCAGACCCTGATATGGGTGGCCGGGGGAACTCGGCTTCCGCAATGATAACTCAAGGTCATCTTGTAGATAAATTAACAGATCACCCCACAGAAATAAATACATCCAATGCTCAGAGTGGCGGCCTTAAGCTCCAGGTCTAAAACGTGACATATATTACAAACACAAAGTAAACAATATGGTGCACACAAAAATGTCCCATGATGAGAGGAACAATGAAGATGAATCACATGATGGCGATAGAATGAGACGTCCTGCGGTCGGCGATGACGAGCCGGGGATCCCTCACTAAGTGACCCTCATATCATCCTCACATTCCCAGACCATCGGACTACACTAAAATAACACGTTGCCTATGATTTGCTATGAATATCATTGGTAGAGTATCACTGGGAGCAGTGAAAATATGTTGATTTTATTGCGACTTGATGGTGTTTATTTGTGCGATATTATAGAGTGGGTGGCAGTCTTGCATATATATGACACATGATGAACCAAGAGAATACTAAACTCCCCTCAGCTCTGCTGACACTCTCATCATCGCAACTCTATCTCATCATCGCAACTCTATCTCATACGAGAACTAATTACATACAGAATTGTGAGCAAAACATCTGTATATCCACAACAATTTATAGTGTTAACAATGAAATTATGGAATATGGAATATCAAAATGCATAGTATACATAAATATTTATTTTTATGCTGAAATCTGCCCTGTGTGTAATAATAAGCATTTGATATATTATGGTAACGAGGCAGGGACTTGATGATGAGTTATTTTGGGGAGCTGTCACATGGCCAGTGTGTAGGTGGAGTGGGACAGCTGAGAGTGCGACAGCGAGTGACACATAGCTTAGACTGGTACCACGCCGTTCCTGCGCTGTTCCTACGTCGCCAGGTGTTTTCAGATGTGCTTTTCATTGTTGTTGACCAGCTGTGGCCATCCACTCATCTGATACATGGCCCGGGGTGATAACTTTCACTGGTCCATATATACATGTACCACCAGAGTCAATACTTCAGTATTCATGTTTCCACCAGTTGTGAATACTAATCATTTTATGGCATATCACATATTGCCCAAGGAATGTCTTCATACTTACATCAATATTGATTGTGTAAAAAGAAAATTGAATTGTGTCATAAAATAACAATAAAGTGTGATTCAATAATGATTGTAAAAAAGTGTTGGGGTCATATAGTTGTGCTATGGAATGTAGAATATAAATACAGAGAGGACAGAATATGATATTATACAGTGAGTGCTGTGTGCAAGTAGCACATGGCTCGGGGCCGTTAGAAGCTCCAGCCAGCTATATTGAATATCCCGTGGGCCTCTTTTTACCAAATGGGCCATGTGGAGGGACAGTGACCCGCTCGCCATGGGACCATATACGTGTTGCTCTGAAGGGCCTTCCCATAATGCAACCACCTCTCTGACGGAGGTTTTTTCCTTTCTTCCTTCCTCTCAGATGTTTGAGCAAAAAACATGGCCTCCTAAAATCGTAGTATTGGCCCTTTAATGGGGATTGGTTTAATTTTAATTATATAGTTTATATCAATTATAAGTTCACTAAAACAATGACATAAAAATTCATCGTAGCACATCTGTGCAACATTATATAAGTGATTGACTTGCCGATTTAAAGGGATGGTTACATACAAACATAGAGAGGAGATAAGATAAAAAGGCCTGTGATGTGCAGATAAGCTGGGCCCAGTCTGGACCATTGTTGTGAGAATAAAGGTTAAAGTGGACCACACGTTGCCCTGGGCAGGCTGGAAACGATCACCAGGATTGGCTTAGGTGTGTAACATATTGCTGATCACTAAACCAAGTGTTGCACTTTTTGACACTTTGTGTTGACCAGGAAACATCCAGTGCATTGCATCTGGATAAGAATAATCTTTTATGTTTGCTATTCCTTTCAGTTAAAATGACTGCTGGGCATATTTTGTCATGAATAATATGTTAAAATTGCCTTGTTAATAGTTAAGGAGTATAAGTATATATATATATATTTGGCATCTATTATCAATACGGGCAGATGCTAGTGTAGTATAGATATATAAATATACAATGAATGGGCCCTGGGCAACAATGACTCCTCCCCTGCCAACTGCATGCTCCAAACTACCAACTCTGCACTGTTATCTATACTGCTTCACAGAGCATCCTGGCAGCTGCTAGCTGCCACCACCAGGGGGCATTTCAAGCACAAGGACCTCCTCGGAAGGTTCCAAACTCGACATGCCCTTTAGCATTCTGTTTCCTCACTCAAAATTAGGGTTGTAAGTACAAATGTCAGTCTCAGATGTTTATCTCAATGTCAAGAAGGTCACTAAACCGCTAGGTCATAGATGTTTCAAGTCTTTTGTTCATTTACTCTTGTTTTTAAGAAAGAAAAAAAATAACCAGTCTATTATGACCAGTGCGTATCATTTACCAAAATTTCCTCACAAGTCTTTACAGAAATTGCCCACAAAAGACAAATTAAAAGTTCCTGAGAATTCAATACAAGCCCATAAGTGATGGAGTAATAAATAAGGTCTCTATTAGGACTTCTAACAGTTTGGGCAAAAGGTCATTTAGTTAAATCCAGTGAATGTGAAAGCATTTTTACATTGACTTTCCTGATCACAAAAAACAAGGCAAAGCAATATAAAGAAGGCAATGAAGGGTTTTACAGCCTTTACAACAAATCCATTTTACTTGAAGTGTCCGCACCAAAGTTTAAAGCCTAGTTTAGTGGCTAGCTTTGGGTGGAAATCACCTCAGCTTACCCTTGCGATTGATCCCAAAATAAAAAGCAGGCTTTGGGCACTCATAAAGTCAGCATGAGAACATAGTTCGCCTCTTAACCAGTCCTTCACCGCATTTTTTCTGGGGCCGTTTTCAATCTAATGTCATGCAACATCGGCCGGGTCTGATCAGAGCACAGGGGAGGCTCAGTCTGCTCTAATGTGTGAAATAGCCTCACATAGTCAAGTACTGACATTAACTTAGATGTGAAACAACAGGATGAACTTAGAACTTGAAAATGTGGCAGCCATGGAGTCAGGAATTGTAATTCTCAAAACTCTAGTACAGAGTGAAATTGTTGTAGAATCTTACACAGGCACCAAAAGAAGAGAAGTCCAACATTAGCTTCAGTTCATTCAGCTATGTCTTGTTATATACACTTTAGGATTGCTTGATATGCTGATGTGATGTTATACTAATGAAGGCAAGCATTGTCAGGTGCAAGTAATATTTGTGAAACAACCTTGGTGATCAGAAGCAATTACTAGAAATGTCATGATACAGCTTGTAAATGTCAAGAGCTAACCACTGCATCCCAGTTGCTGAGGACGTACAGCTGGGGTGGCATATGTCAACTCTGAGTCTCTAATCGTATACTTTTAAAGATTTATTTCCTAATGATATTTTCCATATAAACATTTTTAGTAAGTCAGGGATTTGGTGAAAAAATGACAATGGATTTTCTGAAGCTTATCTAATGCTATTAATGTTATTTTGGTGAGAAGCACATTGTCATCACATTCACAAATATCATATTCTTGTTTTTCCATTTCCATTAGATTCCACTCAACAGGAAATTCTAATTTTCAATGATTTTGATATTTTGAAAGATAACAAGATATTGAAATGATGTATTATATGATGAAAGCAAGACTTTGGAGACATAGAAGATTTAATCAGCTGGAGACAGTATGTAGAAATCTAATGCATCTAGTTATGGCTTGCTTATTAGCACCTAATTGTGTAAAAGGATAGTTAGGCATAATACAGGCTATAATTGGATGTGGGTGAAAATGAAGGTTGTTATGTCATCGCTGTCCGCACAATCAAGCTGCAGTTCTGTGCCAAATGATGTTACCTCGTAAGTCTGAGACACTCATACCCTCATAGCCACAAACATAACACCATGACAGCCAATTTAACAGTAATAAATATTTATACAGAAATTAATGGGTTTACCACACTTTTCTGATTGGCACTCTTTCAAATGATGAACGCTGTATGCGTCAGTGTCAAGGAAGCACTTATCGTTTGATTTGCGAGTGATATTAAGGGATATATTTGGATTAAACTTGAGCCATGTTGGATACCCCCATGATGTAGGTCAGGTCAAGGTCATGACCCAAACTGGCAGTGACTTCCTATTGGTTGACTGGGGATGATGTGTGGCTGGTGCTGAAATAAGCTGAGCAATTAGAAGGGACAGTTGGCACCAATCTTCATATTAAGGCAAGAACATGTGAGTGCAGTGTTCAGGCTGGCAGATCTCTCAAGTTGGTTCTGGTGGAAGGATCTCAAGAGTCCGAAGGACGAGTGAGATCCTTCCACCAGAACCAACGAGAGAGATCTGTCAGCCTGAACACTGCACGAACCTATGTTCTTGACTTTATCTCATACTTAACTCCTGCAGATAGGTATGAGATAATGGTTTTGGTTTGATTTCCAATCTATTTAAAGCAAAACAGAGAGGAACACATTGCAGCATGTGTGGACCTATGTTGTGTGTGTCAAACAACATAAACAATGCCACGCCCCCTTTTTAATGACGTCACACTCAATGACGTCATTACAACATATACTTTATTATGTTATGACGCCATTGAGAGAAGGGCATAGTGCCACTCTATATTGTGAGATCCTTCCACCAGAAACAACGTGAGAGATCTGTCAGCCTGAACACTGCACAAACCTATGTTCTTGACTTTATCTCATACTTAACTCCTACAGATAGGTATGAGATAATGGTTTTGGTTTGATTTCCAATCTATTTAAAGCAAAACAGAGAGGAACACATTGCAGCATGTGTGGACCTATGTTGTGTGTGTCAAACAACATAAACAATGCCACGCCCCCTTTTTAATGACGTCACACTCAATGACGTCATTGCAACATATATTTTACTATATAATGACGTCATTGAGAGGTGGGCATTGAGATCCTTCCACCAGAACCAACTTGAGGGATATCTGTCAGCCTGAACACTGCACTCACATTCTTTTCTTAAGATCTGTACTTTTTACAATGTTAACACTGGTCTGGTATATAAACCATCTGCGGTAGATAAATATGAGATAAAGTCAAGAGCATGGGTTCATGTAGTGTTCAGCCTGACAGATCTCTTTTGTTGATTCTGGTGGAAGGATCTCACTCGTCATTTGGACCAAGGATGATTTGCAAAAGTAGTTCGGCACATGGGTGATCTGCGAAAGTAGTTCGGCAGAGGGGTGATCTGCGAAAGTAGTTCGGCAGAGGGGTGATCTGCAAAAGAATATCTCATAGGTGCAGAACACCTTCTTGAAGCACCAAGTATGAGATAAAATTGCATATCAGGCTAATTAAGTATTATTCTCCCCAGTCATGCAAGCCTGAAGCATAACATCGCCATCATGAAATGGCTTTGCCAAAGTTCTTAATAATTGAAACAGTTTATTGTTGCTAACTATATCTAAGCCTTTTAACATAGAACCATTCAGCAATGATCTGAAAACTACAATGACAAACTATTATTATATAAATATTCTGTAAGATTTTAACTAATTCTTTGTTTTCTCAAAGAATCCACAGTAAAAAGGGAAGAATTGTTCCTTTGTTTTTGTTGTAATGTAATATTCTCGATAATGTGATCAGGATCTGTCAGATTTGCATGATAACTCTGTATGATAGAGTTAGGAGACCATGCGTATTGATTCTACAATCCATATATGAAGTCAATTATGCTGGAACCATACTTCAATTTAACACTTGATGGGTTATATAATTGCACAGGAAATGCTCTTATGGTCAATAGTTTTGCATTGAGCACAGTTATCTCAAGGTAATTCAGTTATGTTCACCCGGCAAACAAGATGATATCATTGTGTCATGTTATATTTCATTCTCCAGGGATTCGACCTTAAAATCAATCACAATTTAGTTTCAGGAAAGACAAAGAGAGCTGAGAGAAGTGTGCCATTCTGAAGTCACATTCTCTGTGGGATGAGATAAGGGCTATTTGGTGTGGGGAAGCTTGCTGGCATTTGCATCAAGAACTTGATATGGAATTTGGCAGATTAAGTCATTTTCGAGCAAAATCTGCTTATTTGTAGTCTGGACAGCATCCTGGCCCCGCCATTGATGGTCAAAAACCAATTCTGTGCCACTCATAGGCATATTTAGTGTCCACCTGGTTGTGTCAGGATTAAGGTCTAGAATCACAGCCCTGAATGAGATAGAGTCTGGTTAGGAAGGCAGTGTGATCAATAGCCCCGTGAAGGAGTGTGGTCAGTGGCAAGGTGAGGGAGTGTGGTGGTCACTGTCACAGGGTGAACAGAGTGTGGTTAGTAACATGGTGGGGAGTGTGGTCAGTGGTTGATAGAGGGAGTGTGGTCAGTAGCAGGGTGGGGAGTGTGGTCAGTAGCAGGGTGGGGAGTGTGGTCAGTAGCAGGGTGGGGAGTGTGGTCAGTAGCAGGGTGGGGAGTGTGGTCAGTGGTTGATAGAGGGAGTGTGGCCAGTATAGACAGTGGCAGGATGAGTTATCTGGCATGAAGCAGGAGCTGTGCTCACTGATATGTGCCAATGTGGCTGCTCCATACCACATACAAATGATCACCACCCTCCGATTATTGGCAAATTTTATAGCAGAAATTCCAATACTGGGAGGCTATAAATTGTGTGCTTTGCTTGAATTGAGCTGTGTTTGTTATCTGACTGTGTGAACCCTGTGTGGGGCAGTCTTGACCGCCAACCTATCACACAGTATTTTTGCCCAATTTTCATGCTTCCTGAGGCACATCTGAATTTCATTTGTCGGAGCTCCTCTATATGACTCCAAGGTCATGATACGCAATTAATATTGGGTGTGATCTAAGCCTCTGTGCTACAGAACTTGAAGGCTTCTGCAATTACCATTGTGATTAGAGCAGTCATTAGACGACACACCACAGGTCCCAAACCAGCAAATATGACTCTGCATGTACAGTGCTAAACACTCTGTTTCCATTGAGAGAATTGTTTCTGATATTCTGATATCATTATAATGGTGCCAAAATCTTCCCATAGAACCTGATGAAAACGATCAAATATTTCCTGTGTGTTTATTAAGGAAGAAGCAACTGTGTATTAAATGGTATTGTTTGTATTTTATGAGTTGTTGCATTATCAGACTGTTTTTTATGTGTACATTGCTAAGAGTAACTAGTGTCGGATTTGCTCTGGGGTGTCTATAAAATATATCCTCTATGCCACTGAGCAAATTACTTTGGAAATATTGTAAATAATTCTCTTAGATGGACATTGAAAACTAGCTGTAAGCTAATGTTTCTTGTTCAAATGATGGATGGAAAATATAATAATCTGTATCTTTATAATGAAGGTAGTTAGGATAATTGGAGTAATGGAGAAGCCTTGAGGGATAGCTCTGCCTACCACAAGGTGGAGTGGCTTTTTTCATTAACTTTATAGATTTGCACAATTAAGGATTATGAGGAAGGACTACATAACAAACGGCACTAGTTCAGTGTATTGATACAGAGGTAAAATGATTGGAGGGTCGACGTGCATGTGACTATAAACGGCACCAGTTCAACGTATTGATACAGAGGTAAAATGATTGAAGGGTTGACGTGCATGTGACTATGAACGGCACTAATTCAGTGTATTGATACAGAGGTAAAATGATTGGAGGGTTGACGTGCATGTGACTATGAACGGCACTAGTTCAGTGTATTGATACAGAGGTAAAATGATTGGAGGGTTGACGTGCATGTGACTATGAACGGCACTAGTTCAGTGTATTGATACAGAGGTAAAATGATTGAAGGGTTGACGTGCATGTGACTATGAACGGCACTAGTTCAGTGTATTGATACAGAGGTAAAATGATTGAAGGGTTGACGTGCATGTGATTATGAGGGCTGTACAATGTGTGGGATGCAGAGTCAAATATTCAGCTGCTCATCACCAAGTTATTAGCCAGCACAAAAATGTCAGAGAGAGTTGTACCCACATATAAATGGCAGCGCTGTGTATTTCGACTGAGAAGCATCTTATGTGTTGTCCCTTCACCCATTATATAGTTGTGTAAGCCATATGTATAATACTGGCTCATGAGCTGCAGACAATTTCATTTTCTGGAGTGCTTTGGAATGTGCGACTGTCAGTAAAGAATGAGAGGGCTGTGCAATGTGATACCAGGCCTGATGAATATGCTCAGATGCTGGCCTCTACCAGGCCTATTATAATCCGGGTCAAGTTTGCCAAAAGTAATCAGCTTACCAAATGAAACTATCCATGATTGGTGAATCTAATTTGCAAATAAATGAAAATTATTATATGGCCTCCTTTGAGCAAAATGTCCCAGATTTCTATTGGGGTTTTACCAAATTATATATAATTCCCATCTTCCCTCTTAGCCCATGTTTACCAGTTCGGAAACGTGGATTAAATCCCAGAGCCAGAAAGTAATACAATTGCAATGGCAAAATAGCAGTTTTGTAGATGCTAAGTAGGGAGATTGGCTCTCAAGGATTCTGCTTAGTATTCTGATTAAGGGAAGCATAAAGACCACGAGAGATGATGCAGTATAGCAGAACAATCTGGTAAATTAGTCTGTCATTAATGCATGAATTAATCATGCTAAATGAGATGAGATGAAAGATGACAGCCTTGGCCCACATACAAATAAGATACGCTCCATGAAGATACCAGCATGCAACATTCTAAAAAAATGAGAAATGATCACCAGGATGAAACTAAGAAAAGACATATTTAAAGAAAATTGAAATGGATTATGGAAGTAATCAGGGGAGGAGTTAATTACTGATGAATGGCTGTAGAGGAAAGCGCAAAAGAAATCTCATTTAAATTTGGAGACATGAATATCTGGAGAGATGAATTATGAAATGTCATAAATGAGGTGTGAGTTGATAGGATCCATCAATATTTCAGGACTACTATGCAATGCATTCATACTAGGTGCCTCTGAATATGTTTACAGAGACAAGTTTACCAAATTGTGAATCAGCAAAATTGCTATTTTTTTCTTCCAAGGATGCAAATGTATTTAAATCAAAGCTGACCCATAAGGCTTTGGATTCACATTGAGCTGGTCCAGCATAATGGAGCCATTGACGAGTGGATTCCTCCATGAGAAATGACAAGGATTCTCTGTGGATGATGGATGCTCCACACTGAGTTGATGTTTTCAGCTTTGACCAAGGGCAAGGATCATTAGAGGTGAAAACAGTATTACCATGGTGATAAGTTGACCACTGATTGCTCTGTGCCCGGCTAGCAGTGTCTGGCTTTGTCTTCGGCAAACTGCCATCGAGGCTTCAGCAGTAAGTGCGGCATCATTGCTCACTTGTTTCTAAGTCAATTCATCAGGACAGTCAAGTCACAAAAACACAAAATAAACTTTTATGGCCAATGTCTTTCTATTTATTTCATTATTTATTTCATGTATTATCAGAAATATTTCCACTTGCTCACTTCTCAATCATCATGATATGATAATCGACTTTATATGAAAAGAAGTCTGTAAGATGGAAGGGTTTGAATCTTATTGGAAGGACATACTTCTACTGTATCCTGAAGGATATTATATTGAATCCATTAGGAAAGTGGGAAAAGCTATCGGGGAACTGGGAGAAAAAAGATTAGAGAGTTTGCTGAAGAAGCTGAGCAATGAAGGGGTCTGTGGAGCGAAGTATGGGAGACTGCATGGTGCAAGCAATACACTAAACAAATTGAGCCTCTCCATAATAGACTGTGCTCCTGCCAGCTAATACTTGCTCAACATTAATGTTTACATAGGCCACAAATTCTCATAATGTGCTCACATACATGAGGAGATTCCCCCGGGTTGCCGCTCTGCCTGTGGAGTGGCAATTCTTTCGGCCATATAGAGACGGCTGGGTGGGATGGGGGACCAGTGGGTGTATTTATCACAAGGTGTGCTGATTTGCATCCCGTATTCTGCCCTGCAGCATCAGAGGTGCTCTGGTGGTTTTTGGCATGTTGTTTGGCGCTATCTCTATTACTGCTACCTCATTCATATTGCAAATTCAATTATTTTGTACTTGTTGAAGTTCAAGGTACATTTTTGAGCCGTTTTGCATGTGCTTGAGTGGAAAAAGCTCTCTCTTTACCCGAATTAGGGAAGGCTCCTAATGGACCTGTGTTGCTGAGGGATTAACTACAGCGACAACTTTCTATCTGGTCTCTCCCGAGTATCTCCTCACATTGAACTTGATGGTCTCCACCATTTTACCATGTCATCACCCACTTTAAGCTGCCCCTGAGTTGTGACCCAGCACAATACAGGATAATTACCCACTTGCCTGCCAGCTAAAAACTGGATGATGTGGGCTTATTTACATACAGCATCCGCGGGACCCGTCCGAGGCAGGCCATCATCAGTGTATGGGCACCAGGCTCTGTTATTGTCAAAGCGTTGATGCAATTGAGTGAGACACAGAGCGAGTCTCCCCTCGCAGATACAGAAACGACTCACTTCTCTCAGAAATAGATCAATAGAGTGGTGCTGCAAATGTTGAAGATGTTGCAAACACCACAACCCTTTTTTGAGTGATACATTCAGCCTTAATAGACATATCATAGATAGGGATTGATAATACAAGTAGGTAGTGTTGAGAGATCTTATGAACTGAGGCATACAGAAAGGGAGCGCACTGTATGGAGTGGCAGTGAATGGTTGAGTGGTAAAAAGTGGCAGCGACAGAGTACCGACACGCGTGGTGGATGACCCCATCTGCACACACAGTCAATGACAAACACAGAGGTAGGTCACCTTTTGTTTGCCTGTCTCTTTGAGCTCTATTTACAGTTGCACTCTGACACTGCTTGACGAAGCATAGATCGTCTTTGCTAGTGACATGATCTTCTTTTAGAAATACAGCATACTTGATGTGTCAGGGATAAAAGCGTGCAGAGACTGGCACGAGCACCTGCACAAGCTATAGGCAAGCTGGTATGCCGTCTGTACACTCCAGCTGGCTAGGAACAGACATTTTTAACACTCCAGCTGGCTAGGAACAGACATTCTGAACACTCCAGCTGGCTAGGAACAGAGCTTCTGAATACTCCAGCTGGCTAGGAACAGGGCTTCTGTACACTCCAGCTGGCTAGGAACATACATGCTGCTGAACACTCCAGCTGGCTAGGAGCAGGCTTTCTATACACTCCAGCTGGCTAGGAGCAGGCTTTCTATACACTCCAGCTGGCTAGGAACAGGGCTTCTGTACACTCCAGCTGGCTAGGAACAGGGCTTCTCTACACTCCAGCTGGCTAGGAGCAGGCTTTCTATACACTCCAGCTGGCTAGGAACAGGGCTTCTGTACACTCCAGCTGGCTAGGACTTTGTCTTTTGTATTGTGATACTGGCTCCAGCCACAAATAACCAGCTTTGCATGTCACCAGTGCTATTTGTTGTGGTCTCTGATCAATAATACCTCACATTACAATAACTGAAGGTATCATCTGATAAGAAAGGATCAATGTACACTGAGCCTATTATTATGTGATTCTTAAATGTATCAAGCTATTAAAGTATGTTTATATATAGAAGTATATTATTCAAAGTTTATGTCTCCAGCATAATTGATTGAATAATCTGTTAATTAGGACATGAAAATGAGTAAATCAATATCAATTTGCTAGACCAGTAACAATGCCATTGCTGAGGTATTGCTTATGGTTGATCCCAATGAATATTTTTGCATGGCAGTGTCACATCAAATAGGAACAGAGAGCATGGAAGGTCCATCAAGCCACATCTATGTCGCCAGGTATCAGCACGGCACAAATTGTCCTAATATCTTGTCATTTGAAGAATAATCCTTGAAGATTATGGTCACTTATGACAGAGAAATGTGCAATATGATTGTGCATGATTTTTCCATGGTATTTTAGTTGCTAATAAGGGATAAATATTGTGTTAACTGAGCAGCAGTGGTGCCATCTAGTGAATGGTTCTCTGTGGCAATCAGGGTGCAAACAAGGATAAATATTGTATTATCTGAGGGAGAGTGGTGCCATAGAACGAACATTTTGTTCTCTATGGCACTGTGGGTGCTAATAAGGGACAAATATTGTACTAGATGAGGAGCAGTGGTGCCATCTAGTGAGCTCTGTTTAAATACCCCACATCTCCAATGCAGTGTCTGATGAAACCAGAGTAAATTTGCCAAAGCATCACATTGTCCAGATTAAAATAGCAACCAGATCCTTTCCAAGTCTCGGCTTGATTGCCGAGCTAATTGATTTTAACCAAAGTATTTCATCAAGCTGTACCATGTTCTAAGACACTAATTTAATCATTCCTATATCACAGTATCATGATACAAACACATCTTATTTCAATGTGCCTATTTTTCTTATTGCTGGAAAAAGTTTAATCTATATGAGAGAATCTGGCATCAAAGCCTCAGTAAGGTCTTCTACCGTGGTATCAATAGATGCCTCTCAGTGCTCACTATTCTGGCATCAAAGCCTCAGTAAGGTCTTCTACCGTGGTATCAATAGATGCCTCTCAGTGCTCACTATTCTGGCATCAAAGCCTCAGTAAGGTCTTCTACCGTGGTATCAATAGATGCCTCTCAGTGCTCACTATTCTGACATCAAAGCCTCAGTAAGGTCTTCTACCGTGGTATCAATAGAGGCCTCTCAGTGCTCACTATTCTGACTTCAAAGCCTCAGTAAGGTCTTCTACCGTGGTATCAATAGAGGCCTCTCAGTGCTCACTATTCTGGCATCAAAGCCTCAGTAAGGTCTTCTACCGTGGTATCAATAGATGCCTCTCAGTGCTCACTATTCTGACATCAAAGCCTCAGTAAGGTCTTCTACCGTGGTATCAATAGATGCCTCTCAGTGCTCACTATTCTGACATCAAAGCCTCAGTAAGGTCTTCTACCGTGGTATCAATAGAGGCCTCTCAGTGCTCACTATTCTGACATCAAAGCCTCAGTAAGGTCTTCTACCGTGGTATCAATAGAGGCCTCTCAGTGCTCACTATTCTGGCATCAAAGCCTCAGTAAGGTCTTCTACCGTGGTATCAATAGAGGCCTCTCAGTGCTCACTATTCTGGCATCAAAGCCTCAGTAAGGTCTTCTACCATGGTATCAATAGAGGCCTCTCAGTGCTCACTATTCTGACATCAAAGCCTCAGTAAGGTCTTCTACCGTGGTATCAATAGAGGCCTCTCAGTGCTCACTATTCTGGCATCAAAGCCTCAGTAAGGTCTTCTACCGTGGTATCAATAGAGGCCTCTCAGTGCTCACTATTCTGGCATCAAAGCCTCAGTAAGGTCTTCTACCGTGGTATCAATAGAGGCCTCTCAGTGCTCACTATTCTGGCATCAAAGCCTCAGTAAGGTCTTCTACCGTGGTATCAATAGAGGCCTCTCAGTGCTCACTATTCTGGCATCAAAGCCTCAGTAAGGTCTTCTACCGTGGTATCAATAGAGGCCTCTCAGTGCTCACTATTCTGGCATCAAAGCCTCAGTAAGGTCTTCTACCGTGGTATCAATAGAGGCCTCTCAGTGCTCACTATTCTGGCATCAAAGCCTCAGTAAGGTCTTCTACCGTGGTATCAATAGAGGCCTCTCAGTGCTCACTATTCTGACATCAAAGCCTCAGTAAGGTCTTCTACCGTGGTATCAATAGAGGCCTCTCAGTGCTCACTATTCTGTAATAATGAAAACCATAGATGACAGAAGAATAGAAATGTATTCAGCAGTCAGAGAGAGTCCAGAAATAAGGCTGAGATAGGGTAGCACAGAGATGAAATATATGCCGGCATAATATGTGAGTGCCTGTGTGAGCCTGCATTGCCGAGCAAGATGGCCACATAAAACTCATCCGGGCCAATATATTGTCATTGCTTTTACAATATTATGGCCACCCTTATGATACATTGATATAAACCGCTGTATAAATATTTGGTCCAGACATGGGCAAGTGGGTGATGCTCTCCAGAGGTTTTTGGGTTAAATTGTGTTTGCTGGTGCAGTATGGCTTGATGGATGCATGGCTGGGGAGACCTGGCATTCATTGTACCACTGGGCCAGCCTTTCTAATCAAATCCTCTTGTTTAATGTTCAATTCTAATGAAATTCATACCAAGAAGCATTGTTGGTTTATTTTATGTAATGGTCAAGGATGAATGGTATTCTCTAAAGGAGGACACAGAATGTGGCATAATCAGATACAGTGACAGCCCAAATTACCACCAAGATATTCATGTGTCCAGAATGGATGTTTGTCCAACCAATTTGCATATTTGGTTTTCTACTGACTACAGCTCTAAGTAGACTAATAAATGGAAAATATCGAGAGCAAGCCCGACTCCGATAAAGAAGAATGGGCGATGGAAGCCAAGCGGCTACGTTCCGACTAAAGTGATCAAGCTTAGCAGGCATTGCTCCTTCCCAAGAAATGCCTGCAATCCAATATGCTCCAATGATTTATATAAAAAGGCTGACAATAACTGGCTATAAAACAGTTTTTCTCAAAAAGATAACTGTAAAAAACGGACTATAATTGGCACAAAAAAGCCAGATTTGATTCATTGAAGTCTTGAGACAGAAGGAGAATCAGTTCTCAACTGGGTGATGCAGATTGATTAGCTCTTGCTAGAGATATATGTGTACATATCTACATGTATGTACAAGACAAGGCATGTATCATTCCATAAAGAAAAATAAAAATAAAATATGACATTGGCAAATTCCTTTTTTGGTTGTGAACATGTTATTTCCTGTTCACCAAAATAACATAATATAAAGAAGCTATGAATACAAATGGATGACTCTTGTTTGCTGAAGTTTAAACTGCCTAATATTGTCTCTCAATGATGAGTGATGCGGTTCAGAGTGTGGGGAATGCCACATTGGGCCACCTCCAGCTCCCAGGTTTTGACACAGGCTCGGTGCAGTCGGCCCTTCTTCCATAACCATTAGGGTGCAGGTGCCCAGAATGCCTGGTTTCCATGAGACAATCTCTGGTCCCTCTTGTATTAGGTCGCCACTTGCCCTCTACCCAACAAAAGTCACGTTTCCGTCACTCAGTGGCAAAATCTAAGCATGTTGAAGAAATGAGCTTTTCATGTCTTATTGTGCATGGCAAGTGAGCTTGATCAATATGCAAGAGGTGATGGAGCAGATAGAAAAAAGCTCACTGCCTTGTTTGAGGCACCAGATTGAGGCTGCTCGGGTTTTCTCCCCTCATCACTAGCCAAGGTTACACAAATCCATGCCATGCTAACCCCAGGTTAATTGTTGGTGGCCATGCAATCTGCATAGGAGATAGAATATGAGGATTTATGGTCTGCTCAGAGCTGTCGTCTCAGCTATACATCGGCTCCAGTGATCTAACTGAGCATTGGCTATGTGAGCACTGGCTGTGTGAGCACCGGCTGTCTGAGCATTGGCTATGTGAGCATTGGCTGTCTGAGCATTGGCTGTCTGAGCACTGGCTGTCTGAGCACTGGCTGTCTGAGCATTGGCTGTCTGAGCACTGGCTGTCTGAGCACTGGCTGTCTGAGCACTGGCTATGTGAGCATTGGCTGTCTGAGCATTGGCTATGTGAGCATTGGCTGTCTGAGCACTGGCTATGTGAGCATTGGCTGTCTGGGCACTGGTTATGTGAGCATTGGCTGTCTGAGCACTGGCTGTCTGAGCACTGGCTATGTGAGCATTGGCTGTCTGAGCACTGGCTGTCTGAGCACTGGCTGTCTGAGCATTGGCTGTCTGAGGTGAGCCAAGCTGAGCAGGACCAGATCAGACTGAGGCTTTGTATCCATGCTAACCACAGTAAAATCATCATTTTCTGATAAGCTTGCATTAAATTAGTTGCAAAATTTGTGAACTTTGTGACCAGTGATGAAGTGTTGATTGGAAAAAAGAAACGAGTGTGACTCCAAGAAATACCTTTGTCCTCCTCAGGAACTACTAGGTGATTCTTACATTTATTAGAATGTATTTGCCCTGTGACTCACAGGTTGAGGTTGGCAATACAAAATGGAGATTGGATTAGAAAATAGGTCTATTTAGTGGGGAAAGGGATGAATGAAGAGCATTAGACTTGATGACCTTAATTAGAATTCTGGTCCTGGCATACATCTTAATGTCAGACATCTCGTAGGAATTCTACCAGCTGAGCCTCGAGTAAAAAGAGGCAAATAGAACAACAAAAATCATACCATGGCCTCCACACCCATAAAGAACCAAATAGGCATGATGGTGCCATTTTATGGTAGAAGCAGGATATAAATCATACAAATAGAAATATATCGCAAAGAAAGGGATGTCCTTATTTTTGTTGAGAAGACAGTAGTTATTTTCTGTTTCCCCTTCCTTGTATTCAGGGACTCGGGCAATGCGGCAGTTAGAAGTAATGTCATGCCTGTTGGTCAAGCAGACCTATGCAACTTCATTTTGACATGCACAAGCCAGACTTAAGTTCCACGACTTACTTATATTCTCAGAATATTCACTCTGCATCCCATTCTTGCTTAGCCCATGAAGCAAATGGAGAATTGAATGGGCAGGAAATGATGAATATAAGGTAATCAGTTTGCAGAACCTTATCTAGGGGGTACACCCAATCACACATTCTATGAGAACTTTGACAAGATATTGCCTTCATGACCTCAGGTTACATGTCTGTCTCCTCGGTGAAGGCAAGGAAAGAGGTATCTGTCTGGCAAGAGGGAGCCACTGTTTTATTATTGTGTCTAGTCGGGTTTCTCTTCCCAGCCTCTCCCATCTCTACCCTCTATATCACAACCTATATATATCTATGTTTATCTTCCCAAACCTTTCCAAACCTTGAATTTGTCCCTTAGCCTTATTTCCTCAATCCTTTTATACTCAATTAATCCCAGTTTTATGTAAAACTTCAAATAAGATTACTCATCTACTCCATTGATAACCATAAATTGTGCACCAATATTAATTACAATTCCTTTATTCAAGCCTGTTTTAGTCCAAGTCCATTTGATACATTACTACCACATAAATTAACTCACCATTAATTCCAACCTAACCTCTTTAACTAACTTTACCTCTCTTTTGACTCATCAGTCTTTTTTATACTTAAACATTATCATCGTTCATCGTTACTATTCTTTGTGATTCACACAAGACCAGCGTCTTTGGCCAAACTATAGAATATAGATGCCTTTGCCTGCAGCAGATTTGCTGGTGTGTCAAACTCACGAATCTTCCCCTTGTCTAATACAATAATTCTGAAACAAAAAGCTTTTTTTTACTCATAATGAAGCATAAAGAAAGGCAGTGTTTCTATTATATCCATAATTTAAATTATAACCACAAGGTTATGTGTGGAATTGTTCACCTGTCATAGTCAAGGACTGTGTTCAGCCTGTGTGCTACTGTTAGTATGGTGCAGTCTGAGAACTGGTTTCTGATGGTGTCCTGTATGAGAGCATCCGTCTCCAGATCCACTGCTGCCGTCGCCTCATCCAGAACCAGGATCTTGGACTTTCTCAGCAAGGCACGTGCCAGGCACAGCAACTGCCTCTGACCAACACTGAGGAGGCAATTTGATAAGCTATCATGTACATTTGATTAATCAGTTATTTAAGATATCTAAAGGAAAAACAAGTAAACTTTGCTTCCCAAAGTGGGGCATTTATCATATTTATGATATATCTTACCTTAGTAAATCTCCTCCCTCCCCACAGTCAAAGAGGAGACCTTCAGATATGGACTGGAAGTATCCCTTAAGATGAGCTTGCCCCAAGGCCTGCCAGATCTCAGAATCACTGTATCTCTCAAATGGGTCCAGATTGTTGCGTAATGTTCCAGAGAACACAACAGGGTCCTGTCCAAATGTATCTCATTAATGTTCCAAGCATATCTGTGAAAGCAATACTTTTAATTAGTTATATAGATAACGGTGATAGAAGAATCCTACTGACCTGTGGTATGATAGATATTTTAGATCTGACATCATGAAGTCCCATATATCCCAGCACCTTGCCATCAATCTTAATTCTTCCCTCAGCTGATTCTATGAGACGGAATAAGGCAAGAGACAGGGAAGACTTCCCAGCTCCAGTCCGGCCCACTATACCAACCTGAATACAACAACTACATGCTGGTTGAGGTTTCCTTTTGTCAATAACCTTTTGTCAAGCCATGAATATCATTTTATAAAATCAAAGGGCCTTTATGAATGGGGAAATCTGTTGGGTTGGGTTTACCTTTTCACAAGGCTTCACATCACAGTTTATCTGTTGCAGAACCAAATCAAGGCCGGTTCTGTATCTGGTGGAATAATCCTCAAACTGTATGGTACCTTCATTTGGCCAGTTATATTCTGGCTTGTTCTCAGGTACTTCCCAGGCAGCCTGTGTTAATAACATTTCAATGAAAACCTCAAGGCCAAATACAAGTATTTTAATGAAATGAATTTAGGTGTCATTCAAATTTATGGTATAAATTTTACCTCTTGTTCAATATTTGTGTACTCCTCAATTCGTTCAACAGACACAACATAGGTTTCAAGCTGCGATGATACTACGTTAAGAGAATTCAAGTAAGTGGTGATCTGTAGGGCATATGACACAGACAGACCGGCAAGACCTGCGTTAAGGGTGTCCCTGTCTAACACAGCAAAAAGTGCTGCAAAGAATACAACGCATGATCCCAAAAACTCCATAGCAACACCAGACCAACTGAAAATATTAAAAGCCATCAAAATTTTATTTCTCAAAAAAAAAGAATGATTTAAAATATGCTGAAGTTATTTTGAAATAGTGTTGATTTATATTTAAATCTTATTACATACTTGTATGAGGAGAAAATGATGAAATAAGCCCTCTGACTGTCATCAATCAGTTGGTCACATTTCTCTATGAACTCATTCTGTCTCCTGTAGGCTCTGACACTAGTGGATCCCACTACAGTCTCATCAAAATGCGAGAAAACCGGAGAACGTCTCATTGCATCTATTCGCATCAACTGACGAACAGCTGCAATGTATATGCGCTGCACAAGGAAACATACATATTAAGTAATTATTGGTACTTAAACATCAGTAACTATTGGTATTTTAAAATTATTACAAGTATCAATATGTAAAACAATATAGATGAATGCTAGAACAAACCTGTGTGATAATGAAGATTATGAAAAGAGGAATGACGATAGCCACAAATATGGGTGTAGTGTAGCAGATGACAACAAGAGTTGTGAAAACAGGGGCTATAGCAAACACCCATTGTCTCACAAACAGTGGCATACTTGCATCCAGAGCATCCAAATCCTTGCTGAACCGGTTTATGATGCGGCCCAATGGAGTGGTGTCAAAAAATGACATTGGTGCTTTGAGTATCCTTGCCAGTAACTTCTCATGAAGCACCCTGGATGCCATATAACAACCCTGGGCTAAAGCAAATGCTTCTCCCAGGGCAAAAAGTGCTGAAAAATAACAATACATAAATATTATTATAATTATTTCATTGAAACTGATCTCTGCCATTTTCTCCCATTTCAAAACATATAGCTGCTGTCTAGGGATAGAAAATACAGATAATAATCTTGACTTACTCTGAGCAAAACCAAGTCCACCATAGACTCCCAGCCTGAAGTACACTTGAGAGATGTTGTAAGTCATGTCTGCATACGTGTCATTACTCCATGTACTCAACCATATATTTGTCATGATCTGAGCAAGCATGAAGAACACATGTGACCAAACCACCACATTTGCCATCAGGTGTCCTCCTGCATCAATGTATGCCTTTAAAACCTTCAACTTTACCTGCAAAATAGGCTCAAACTCTAATTACAGAGAACAGCAGAAATGTAAACCAAATTTCAATATATGTTTGTGCTCCTATAATTTATACTAACCCTTCCAATACTTGATTGTTCTTCTTGGATAAGTTTTACTTTTTTGGTGTTTTTATTAGCTTCAGAAATAGTAGTTTGGTCTCCAGCTTTTGTTTTGACTTTGCTTATTCTATGCCTAGTTTTTCTTCTTTGAGTCAGTTTCGGGCCAGCTGTATCAAAATCACTTTGTTCTCCACTTGTATCAGTCTGAGATATTCGAGTTCGTAAGTCAATCATTTCTGAAAGAAAAAAACATCCATATGTCTTCACACTGAGCTTTATGCTTATATTAGATATATAAATTGATGTCATAAACATTTTCTATATTTGATTCCTATCTAATATTTGAAGATATGAGGCTTGTTTTATCTCATTTCATAAGTAAAGAGGTTTGATATACTTGATATAAATCTGAAATCTAGAAAAACTAACCATCAGTTTCAGTGTCTGACTCAGGTAAGTCATTAAGGTAGGTTCTGATAAATTCAGCAAAGTCTCCATTTTTGTCCAATAAATCATCATATTTTCCCATCTCTGAGATGGTTCCATCTTTTAGTACTATGATCTGGTCCACATACGGCAAGTAGGTCACACCATGAGTTACAAGAATACGAGTCTGTAAGGAACAATTAAGGAAAGCACATGCCTCTTTTCAATACATTGGTAATACCTATGTAACTGAGCAGACTATAACATATATTGGACTTTTACTGTGAATTATGTGATGTGAAACAATTAACCCATGAGAGTATTACTTGGAATATATACATGAATAATCAGACATGAAAATATATAGCTCCAGGAATAGCAAAAGTGAATATTAATATCAGTACCTTGTCTTTAAGGCATCCAGACTTTCCAATAACTTTCTCAAAGATGTGTTTTCCAACATGTGCATCTACAGCACTGAGAGGGTCATCCAAAATGTAAATATCTTCATTCTGGTATACTGCCCTGGCTAAAGACACCCTCTGTTTCTGCCCTCCAGACAAGTTGATACCCTACAACACAATACCAAGCAGTGTTATTGTGGGTAATATATGCATATATGTGTGTGTGTGTGCGTGTAAAAATAGTATTTTTTTATAAAGGCAGATAAAAATTGTTCACAGTTAATTTTATTACCTTTTCTCCAATTTCAATCTGGTCTCCCCCTGGCAATATAGCAAGATCCTTTTTGAGGGCACAGTTTTTGATGATATCTTTGTACTTTTCAAACTGGAATACTTTCCCAAATGTGATATTATCCCTGAGCTTGGCATTCTGAATCCAAGCCTGCTGAGGGACATATGCAATGCTACCCTGAAAACATCATTGAATGAATAATTCTTCATATTAAGACCATTAAACCATTCAGATATTACAACAATAAGTATGTTGCTTGTTTCATGTGTAGAAAAATTACCTTTACAATGAATTTCAAAGCAGTATTAGAAATGATAATATTTTTGCTGCTTACATTTAACTTAATGTCTCCCCTGAATTTGACCATTTCTCCAAGAATAGCATTGCAGAGTGAAGATTTTCCTTCACCCACCTGTCCTACTACAGCAACCAAAGACCCACGTGCTACCTTCATGTTAATGCTGCAATGAAATATATATTCAGTATGTCAGGAAACATCGTGAGGAGGCCAAAAATGCCAGCAAACCATTACTCCTTATTATGTTTAAAGCAAACACTTCAAACATTACTTACTTTACAAGGTTTGGATGCTCATTTTCCCCCCAGCTAAAGTTGGCATTGACAATATGTATTGCAGTATCTGAAAGCATTTTACAAATGTTTTCATTATTGATACGAAATAGTGTTTGTGGTTTACTGTCACTTTTAACATTATATCAGTCATTTCATTATGAGACCTACTTGTAGCAGATGTAGTGCTACCTCACTGGATTGTTATGCTGTTCTTTGACATGACAATCCTCTCAGTCACAGATTTACAAGACCAGTGGGTTCGCCATCATCCTCAGCTCATATGGGAAAATGTATCATGAATTCAATGCCGACACAGCAGGGAATTGAACCCACAACCTTTGGATCACCACAGAGGAACTGGTCCTAATAAGCTCACTCTGTAAACCACTGCTTTTGGTGTTTGCCAAATTTATCATAATAATATTATCATTACTTACCTCCCAAAGAGGGATCCTGCTCAACTGTGTCTTCTATTTCCTCCAAATTTAAGTATTTATTTATTCTATGTAGTGAAATTATACCCTGAGTGAAAGAAAAGAAAATATTAATTTTCACAATTTTAAACTTAAAAAAAGAAAGAATATTTCAAATGAATTTTCTCTATACTCCTTGAAGTAACATACCTGAACAATGTTTGCCACCCCAAAAGGGAGGTAAGACATTGGGAAGTTTAGGATGTTTATGAGGGAGATTGTCACAAATGCTTTTTTAGCATCCAATACATTGTTAATGGGATCTATCAGCACATAAGCTGCAAATATGGCCAGAGACACCTATAAAATTATAATTCATATATCACATCACATCACATGGAGAAACATGATGCTAAAATTTACAATTCTGAGATCCATACAAACACTCAGTAAATTCTAAGGTTATCCCTTATATTAAAGAACCAGTGATTTATGCACTTGCCAAATATGGTAAGAGGAGCCAACACATAGAGCCGAATGCATTTATATAGTTGGCTAGCTTGATTGTGTTGAGTTCCTTCTCCCTGTATCCCAGGACTGTACGCTGGAAGGAAGGCTCCCATGCATACAGTTTGAGAACCTTGATCCCTGCTAATATCTCATTCATCAGTCTCAATCGGGAGTCCTTCTTTTTCATTTGAGATTTCTAGAATTTAATTTTTTATTATTAGTGAATGACATTTGAGACTGCATTAATGAACAGCAATAATTGGTTGAGGACATACCTGAAGATTCATTGCCTTTCTTGCCAGGAATATTGCATTGAGTGGGATTAAGATCAAGAGGACGACAAGACCAGCCAGAAAGGCTGCTCCAACTTCCCTCCACAAGAAATACATAGACAAGATGATTAAAACAGGCAAGCTCCAGATGAGACTAATGAACTTGAAGAAGTCCTGGATCTTCTGGGCATCCACAGACATCAGACTCAGAATCTGACCAATTGAGGACTGCTTTTTAGAGGAGTTAGATAGGACCAATGCCTAATAATATATTACAAAAAGGTGATGAAAGACTATAATACAAGTGTTTGGCATCATTGCACGATGGATATCTATATAAATGTTTTTAATCATTATCATTATTTTCATTATTATTACATATAAACCGACAATAATATGGAAAAAAAATCTTCAATATTCCATTGACAAAAGAGCAATAATTGCAGTCGAAATATAATTCTTAATAATTCACCTTTTTCTTTCAAAGGAGCAAGACCGAGCATATGATTATCATTCTTATTCATATTAGTGATTATTATGTCTATCATAAGTGCTGGAGTTAAATCATATTTTTAAGTACACACTTTTCTGAAGACAACAGAGTTGATAATTGTTCTCGCTCGCATTCCTGCAGCACTACCATGCCATAAAAAGTTGTTGTTCAAAATTGAAAAAGAGAAGTTTGCCCCGAGCATGCAGACAGCAAGAATCAATCCCTTCCATGTGTTTGGATCCTTGTTTTCAATGAAAGTAATCAACAAACTACAAGATCATAACAATAACAATGAACTGAACAATCCTGGGCTATGGCATTGTGTAGCATTGTGACTTTTTATTATTCCATATAATTTTGTATTCCTCATTTCAATTTTAGAATATCTCTTAATTAATATCTCTTTACCATACCTGAGAAGCCTAGGGTTGATGAAAACAACTGAGATGGCTGCAACCCGATATAAATTTGATAATAATACCATGGGCCATACACTTAATAAAATGGCTGTAATGTGGGACTTGTACTTCTTCTTGCGTCTAAAATTAGGAAATCAACATATTAAAAGCTCAAGCTTAATATTTAGCTACCATTCTATAAACACTAAGCTCTGACTTCACACCATTATGAACATGACAGAAATAATACTTACCTACTATCAATGTTAGATTCATACATCTGTTTCTCATATTCAGTAACCAAAATTTCACATTTGGTTTCATCCATAATATCATAGAGTTCCTCAAATGTGAATACTTTCCTGTAGCCTCTGACCATCTCTCTGTAATATTCTCTCATCAAATTAAGTGGCATTTAATTGATCAAAAGAGTATGAAAATATCTTCATATTTTGGAAACTACACCAGTACAGTTCACAAACATTTCAGTTGAGGTCTCATCAGTTCTTCTATTATGACATTTCTAAAGCCAGCAGTGTTTCTTTCAGAAAAAGGGTTATAATGGGTTTAGGATTTGAAGTATGAATTTGCATGTTGGTTATAACCAATAATAGGAAGTATAAAACCAGAGATAAATGAACAATATGCATATCATAATATAAAACACTCAATCCTGCTGAGGTAACTTCTTACTTTGTGCACCACATAAATGTCTTTCTAGCCCAAAAAGGTGCACTCAGCAATGGACATGGGCCCTAGAAATTGAAGAATATATTGTTACCTAAAATTGAAAACCATTCTGTTGGGTTTCAAGAGAACCTACAATATTGAAGGGAAACAAATCTATGAATTCAAACCTTTGCTTTGTTCTTCATTGATTTTTTCTCTTCTGATATACTGTGGAAGAGCAACAATCTCTCTCCAGACCAGTCATTTTCATAATCAAAGGCAGGAAGAGCTTTTGTATCCGCAAAGAATGAGCAGACAAACTGCATGCTTAACATCACATAGTAGATGATGAATGTTGCATGGTACTTAGCAGTAATCAGATCAGGCTGAAACAGTTACAGTTACACTAAAAGTATCCCATCTACACAACTTCTGTGGCACTATCATACTAATTCTACAGAGAGAGAGAGATAAAGAGAATAGTTAAACTTATCAACAAAAGCTCACATAATATAGGGTTCTGTGGATATTTGAATTCAGCGTAATAAGATCAAAGATCCACAGGAACAACCAATAGAAAAATAGCACCCCTGAGGAATGTACTCCCTTCCGAAACTCATAATGTGTGAGAAATGTTGCCAACACCTGTAAATATGTGTTCAGAATGCATTAAAGTCATCAGTTGAAATCAAATAATCAGTATGCATATGAATATTAAAAAAGTTAGTTTTCCCTACCAAAGCTGACAGTCTCATAATGTATGCAATGTAAGGCGCCGCTGGAACCTCAACAAAATCAATTTTATATCCCTTTTCCAGCATCCAGTAAAAGGTCATCATTACAGAAATCAACATCCCTATGCAAATCACCTAGTTTATAGAAAAAGAAATATCTTCATGGTTCACTGTATATGCTAGATGAAATATTTGTTGCACTTTAAGATATATATGTATATATATTAGTTATATATATATATATATATTATTTATGTATATTATATATAATATATAATGTGAATATAATGAATAAAATGTTATAGCCATTGTTTATCGCCTTTTTTGAATCAGTCAAAATATTTACTTACTGTCTTCAACATGTTAAAAGTTGACACTGAAGAGCACTTGTGAACAGATTGTTTGTTGGAGAGGTAGAATGTGTATAGAGATCCTGAGAGGAGGAAGCAGCCCTGCACCAACCATTGCAGCAGAGTCTCCTGGAAACATAGGGTCAAGTCTGGACTGCTTGTGTCCACCGAAAGCTCATAGCTCTGAAATCACATGTGTTTAATGCAGCAATTATTTTAAGGAATTGAATAGCATCTACAGTGAGGGGAGAAAGGTTTTTTGTCATTCTGTCAGTTGACCTACTTTGATATTCCCCAAAACTACTCGTAGAAATTCTTAGTTATTAGTTGGTAAGATGTGTTTTCTGTGGTCTAATTCTATTTATATTCCTTTATAAGGTTTTATTCCATTTTTTCATGATTTCTCAAAAAATAATAGCTTTCATCAAGTTGTCAAGGAGGCGGCCATTTTGAATGATATGGTCTCAGTCCTGTAAGTAGGAGCAAAGTAGTGTGTAGTAAACATTTTAATACTGTTGTTGTGGCGGTTTTTCAGAAATAAATCCTTTATGGTTGGTACAGTTTCAGTTTAAGATGAGGGATTCCTAAAATTATGAAAAAAATATATAAATTTTATATTTATAGAGAAACATAGTGCCATGTAATGATTTTGTAGCAGGTACTACAAAAATGGCTTATGAATGTAAAACTTAGGATTTTTGATGGATACCTTTTTATGGTGCCATAT
This sequence comes from Amphiduros pacificus, assembly GCA_949316495.1. Taxonomy (NCBI): domain Eukaryota; kingdom Metazoa; phylum Annelida; class Polychaeta; order Phyllodocida; family Hesionidae; genus Amphiduros; species Amphiduros pacificus. The sequence continues at coordinate 4,953,810 of OX439002.1, forward strand.
GAATATTGGCAAATTTCACAGTGCTTCAAAGCCTAACATTCTTGACATTTTATTAAAGTTATGATGTTGTATTGTTCTGAGATAAATGCTATCAATGTATTGTCTTTTCACCTGGAAAATCTAGTGTTTTATTCTGCTAATTTAAAAATAGCCTCAGTTTGTACATTATTGTTACCATATTCACTGCTCTTGACCAGCTAGGTAAAGACATGATAATTTAGGAAGCAATTTGCAGGCATTCTAGATATTTTTAAAAAGCATTGCAAAAAGGAATGATCAGCGTATCTTTATATGTGCAACAGGTAAAGATGAAAACATTTGCTCCTATTGTCTTCCACTTTTAGCAGGTGATGCACAGGGAGTTTGGGTAGTAGTATTTTATAGATACATAGTAAATAGTATCAATATTTGTGCATGAATCTTGGCACATGAAAAATGCAATCACATGAATTCTTTTTTTCTGTTCAGATACAGTAGACTAAAAATGCTTTGAATATAAATCAAGTATTTAATATTTGAAAAAAATAAAAATATATAGAACACCATCGGCAATGGCCTGTCTGGTCAGCCATGTATGAAAATTCCTTGAATAAATAGAGATGGGAACTCTACTTGCATATATAGACTAACTTAAAATTATGTTATCCAGGAAAAATTATAAAAAGTTTTGTACTAGATAGCACGTTTTAATAATATAAAATAATCAGTGCTATTTATTTTGCTATATTCAAAGGAAACAATGACAATGTACCAGAAACTATTTCTCTGCATGAGTTACATTGATATTGCACAACCTCCTGTTCTTATTCTATTTCATGACTAGAGGATTAGTAAAATTCCCTTACCCAGAAGGCATCATATAGTGATCTGTTCCCACACAAGGAGGTCCAGTAGATTGTATTTGTCTTATTTATATCCGTCATTATTTTTTTGATTTAGCTGTGTAGATCATTGAGTTTACCATCCCATTTTCATATAATTTAAAGCATCTGTTAAACTAAACCAAAACCTGTACCAATTCAAAATCTTTCCACCAAAACAGGTCATAAAAGGGCAAACCACCAAGCACATCTTACCGCTTTATTGATAACTCTTAATAACTTGGTGGAGGTGAAACTTATATTCCACCATTATAAGATGATACAATGATTTAATAGGTTTATGAAATGATTTAATGTGACTTGTTATAACGTGTGTAACGTTTCACTTAATAGATGAATGTTAGATAAATAATAGAAGATGTATTTGTGAAATATGTGCACAACATGTCACTAAATATAATTTACCATAAACTATATACAGATATAAGCCTATGTGACATTACCATATCCAAATTATTTCAGCCATATTTCAAATTATTTCAGCCAATGTCTAGACAAGAGGTGGATTAGTCATCATAAATACAGCTCATTGTGCCTTTATGGGAAACTGGAGAAACAAAACAGTGATTTTATTTACCACATGAGAGCATTTATTTTTTCTTGGAGCTGTTGCCTTAGCTATTTCAACTTGGTACATTTTCAGCAGCAAGATTTGACTTCTAAGTGGGTCAGCCTTCTGTGACCTACTTTCTCCTGCCTGTTCTTATTGTCAAACCAAGTGCACACTCTTCACAGTGCTGAATGTCAACCAATTATTAGAGTGGCAACTTTAGAGTGTAGGCGTGTGGCTTCAGAAATATGCTAATTTGTTCACCTGGCCATGCAAAGAATACTGCTATTTACCTTTGTGAAAACCCCTCTGTTCTGCTTGATATACCGGTTTTTGGTAATTTTAATGCTATATGTGAATGTATTACTTAATTTGTCCTTTTCATATTATTGATAATTGTAGTACAGTAAGGTAACTTCCAATACCTCTTAGTAATTACCCTTTCTGTCCTGTACTCCTGCCATCTTCCATTTCATTTGTCCGTCCACTCCAATGCTACTATGTTCTACAAGGTTCTGGATTTATTTATATATGATGCATCTGATTATCAGTGGGATTTTGGGTTATATTTACAGTGTATTAGACAATATACATTTCAGATATAGCAACATTTGACCAAAAGTCATTTGAAGATTTATTTTGATATTTTGCAAAAATTTGTGAACAATGATTTATTTGACAAAACATTAATATCATTAAGTAAAATGTGAATTTTTCCCTTGCAGTGCTGCCCTCAGATTGTAATTTTGGATTGGAGCATTTCTATTCTGACCTCGTATAGCTTTGAACTATTGTTTGCCAGTTATAATAGTAGGAATCCTTTGAGCTTTAGTTGCTAGTTATCGCTAATTTATGTAATATCAAGAGACATATTGGAATGATCCTTTGATCTTTTGAGTGACTGAGTAAATAGGGCAGTGATCAGATCCCATCCTTATCACTTACACAGCACTTTATAGTCTTTTCATTGCTGCTATCTTTTTGATTCGATATAGTTGTTTGTAGGCAAAAATAATAGCTAGCATGCCCAAGGTGGAACTCATATTGTCCTACATTTGAAAAATTATTGCTAAAATAGCCTCTGACTTAGCTTCTGTTGGTATTGAAAAATGAATTGTATATCTTGTAAAGGCATTTATACAGACGTTTACAGGCTCTTTTCTCATTCAAGGAAACTTGATGAACAATGAAGCTAATAACAATCATACAATAGACTATGTATTCATTCCACTGGCATGGAGGTGGGTAGGGGCCTTAATCTTTACCAGCGTCTATAGATTAGATCAGACAACAGAGTGCAAGTGCACTTAGCGTCTATAGATTAGATCAGACAGCAGAGTGCAAGTGCACTTAGCGTCTATAGATTAGATCAGACAGCAGAGTGCAAGTGCACTTAGCAGACTGAAGCATAGAACACAAAATCTCAGTCAGATACCAATCTTTTATTATTGCATGTGCAGTGCTGTGGCTATGTCTACTATTAATGCTGACACCAGAGATTTTTGTGACTTTTGTCACAAGGTATCTAGTTATTATTATTTGTTATGATTATTAATGGTCATTTTTCAGTTAAATATCAATGTTCGATTTATTTTGTGCACATTTCACATTTAACAGTTATATAGAGGATTTGATGATTATGTAAAGGCTTGAGACACAAATATTTCTTGAAAAATGAAAAAACATTTTCCTCTGACTTAACAGCTAAGGAAGAAAAGCATGAATACACCATCAACCACCGAGAATGCACACGCCATTCTTTTAATTAGGTGTCCATTAAACAAACAGCATGTTCCTTTTTGCAAAAATGCAATCAATGGCTAGCTTTCCTGTCAGAAGCTTAGTAACAAAAATATATACTATTCGGTACTGGATGGAACGTGGCCTTTGCTAAAAGTTAAAAGACCAGCAACTCATGGAGTCACACAAGGCCGGCATCCCTTGCCATACTGTAGAATATGGATCTCCTGTCCCGTAGCAGGTGTGTTGGTGTGTCAAACTCACGAATCTTTCCCTCCTCTAAAACAATGATTCTGAAATGAACAGAGGATCGTTTTACTCTGAGATAATGTATCTAACAATTTATAATATAACTATTATATATTGTCTAGTGCCACTTACCTGTCATAGTCAAGGACTGTGTTCAGCCTGTGTGCTACTGTTAGTATGGTGCAGTCTGAGAACTGGTTTCTGATGGTGTCCTGTATGAGAGCATCCGTCTCCAGATCCACTGCTGCCGTCGCCTCATCCAGAACCAGGATCTTGGACTTTCTCAGCAAGGCACGTGCTAGGCACAGCAACTGCCTCTGACCAACACTGAGGAGAGATTATAAGTTGTCATGTACATTTAATCAATCAATTGCAGGAAAGAGCGTAATCAATTAAATTTCCTTGCTTGGAGGAAATGTATTATGTGAGAGATCTAACCTTAGTGACTCTCCTCCCTCCATGCACTCATGGTTGAGACCTTCAGGTGTGGACTGAATAAAGTCCTTAAGATGAGCATGTTCCAGGGCCTGCCAGATCTCTGAATTACTGTATTGCTCAAATGGATCCAGATTGTTGCGTAATGTTCCAGAGAACACAACAGGGTCCTGTCCAAATGTATCTCATTAATGTTCCAAGCATATTTGTGTAAGCAATACTTTTAATTAGTTACGTAGGTAACGGTGATAGAAAAATCCTACTGACCTGTGGTATGATAGATATTTTAGATCTGACATCATGAAGTCCCATATATCCCAGCACCTTGCCATCAATCTTAATTCTTCCCTCAGCTGATTCTATGAGACGGAATAAGGCAAGAGACAGGGAAGACTTCCCAGCTCCAGTCCGGCCCACTATACCAACCTGAATACAACAACTACATGCTTCAACCTAACTACTGTATTTTCAGTCATTACAAATCTGAAATTTCAGTGCAAAATTGGTTGAAAAGTTTAATTTTCCTTTTGTCAAGCCATGAATATCATTTGAGAAAATCAAAGGGCATTTATAAATAGGGAAATTTGTTTGAACATTAAGTTTACCTTTTCACAAGGCTTCACATCACAGTTTATCTGTCTCAGAACCAAATCAAGGCCAGCTCTATACCTGGTGGAATAATCCTCAAACCTAATGGCACCTTCTTTTGGCCAGTTATATTCTGGCTTGTTCTCAGGTATTTCCCATGCAGCCTGTGTTAAAAAACATTTTTATGAATGTCTCAAGGTTAGAACAAATGGAAATGTCATACAAATGTTTTAATATAAATTATTTATTTTACCTCTTGTTCAATATTTGTGTATTCCTCAATTCGTTCAACAGACACTATATAGGTTTCAAGCTGTGATGATACGATAACAACAGTATTCAAATAGATGTTTATCTGTAAGGCATATGCTATAGACAGACCGGCAAGTCCTGCACTGATGGTGTTCCTACTTAATACAGCAAAGAGTGCAGAAAAGAACACCATGCATGATCCCAAAAACTCCATAGAAACACCACACCAACTGAAAATATTAAAAGCCATCAAAATCCTTTTGGAAATAAAAGATTACAAAAATATTGCAGTCATTTTGAAGTAGTGTTGATTTAGATTTGCATCAGATTACATACTTGTATGAGGAGAAAATGATAAACCAGGCCCTCTGACTCTCGTCAATAAGTTGGTCACATTTCTCTATGAACTCATTCTGTCTCCTGTAGGCTCTGACACTAGTGGATCCCACTACTGTCTCATCAAAATGCGAGTAAATAGGAGAACGTCTCACTGCATCTATTCGCATCAACTGACGAACAGTTGCAATGTACATGCGCTGTACAAGGAAACATATTTAATAGTTATTGGTATTTTTAAAAAAGATTCTTACAATTATCAATATGTAAAACAATGTAGAGAACTAACCTGTAAAACAATGAAGATGATGAGAAGAGGAATAAAGACTAAAACAAATATGGGTGTAGTGTAGCAGATGACACAAACTGTTGTGATTACAGGAGCTGTAGAAAACAGCCATTGTCTGGCAAACATTGGCATATATGCATCCAGAGCATCCAAATCCTTGCTGAACCGGTTTATGATGCGGCCCAATGGAGTGGTGTCAAAAAATGACATTGGTGCTTTGAGTATCCTTGCCAGTAACTTCTCATGAAGTACCCTGGATGCCATATAACAACCCTGTGCTGAAGCAAATGCTTCTCCCAGGGCAAAACATGCTGAACAATAAATATTATTATTATTATTAATATTATTATATTTCATTTGAACTGATATTAGATTTTTTTTTCCAAATAGATATTTCGCTGTGTTTTAAAATATTAACAATACAGAAAATAATCTTGACATACTCTGAGCAAAGCCAAGTCCACCATAGACTCCCAGCCTGTAGTACACTTGAGAGGTGTTATTGGAAATGTTTGTATATTGGTCATTGCTCCATTCACTCAACCATATATTTGTCATGATTTGAGCAAGAATGAATAACAGTTGAGACCAAACTACAACATTCATCATCAAACATCCCCCTGCATCAATGTAAGCCTTCAGAGCTTTCAACTTGATCTGGAAAAATGGCTCAATCTCTAATCACAGAAAACAGCAGCAATGTAAATCAAATTTTAATATCTTGTGTAATTATACTAACCATTCCCGTTTGTGATTCCTCATCCTGGATAAGTTTGAAGTGATTGTTATCTTTCTTATCTCCCCAAATATCAATTTTGTCACTTTCATGTGATTTGCCTTTGCTTATTCTGTGCCTCATTTTTCTGCTTTGCATCAGTCTACGGCCAGCTTTATCAAAATCACTTTCTCCCCCACTTGTATCAGTCTGAGACAGTCTGGCTCGCAATTTGTTCACTTCTGGAAAATATCCACATATCTTCACACTGAAGCTTATGGTTATTGTTCAAATATTCTACCTATTTGAGTGATATCAAAACTTTCTACATTTGATTCTATACTTGATCATATTAGATTTGGGTGATGCAGAGATGTTTGATATACTTTATTTTGAATCTACAATGAAAACAGTCATGCTGTGCAATTCATGATGTACATTTTCAAAGTCTGAAATCTAAAAGAAAAAAATAACCATCAGTTTCAGTGTCTGATTCGGGCAAGTCATTAATATAGCTTCTGATAAATTCAGCAAAGTCTCCATTTTTGTCCAATAAGTCATCATATTTTCCCATCTCTGAGATGGTTCCATCTTTTAGTACTATGATCTGGTCCACATACGGCAAGTAGGTCACCCCATGGGTTACTAGAACACGAGTCTGCAATTATATCAGTTACATTGTTTGTCTGTATTATGAATACATTTTAATAGGAATATAAGCAAACAGTGCATTAATATCCTGAAAAACCATGCAGTGGTTAACACACTATGTGACTGGTGAAATTTGGAAAATAAAACAAGGAAATCTAAAGTGAATATTATGATCAGTACCTTGTCTTTAAGGCATCCAGCCTTTCCAATAACTTTCTCAAAGATGTGTTTTCCAACATGTGCATCTACAGCACTGAGAGGGTCATCCAAAATGTAAATATCTTCATTCTGGTATACTGCCCTGGCTAAAGACACCCTCTGTTTCTGCCCTCCAGACAAGTTGATACCCTACAACACAATACCAAGCAGTGTTCCAGTGGGTAATATATGCGTGTGTGTGTGTGCTTGTAAAAAATAGTAATTTTTATAAATACAGATAAAAATTGTTCACAGTCAATTTTATTACCTTTTCTCCAATTTCAATCTGGTCTCCCCCTGGCAATATAGCAAGATCCTTTTTGAGAGCGCAGTTTTTGATGATATCTTTGTACTTTTCAAACTGGAATACTTTCCCAAATGTGATATTATCCCTGAGCTTGGCATTCTGAATCCAAGCCTGCTGAGGGACATATGCAATGCTACCCTGAAAACATCATTGAATGAATAATTCTTCATATTAAGACCATTAAACCATTCAGATATTACAACAATAAGTATGTTGCTTGTTTCATGTGTAGAAAAATGATCTTTACAATGAATTTCAAAGCAGTAACAGAAATGATAAGATTTTTGCTGCTTACATTTAACTTAATGTCTCCCCTGAATTTGACCATTTCTCCAAGAATAGCATTGCAGAGTGCTGATTTTCCTTCACCCACCTGTCCTACTACAGCAACCAAAGACCCACGTGCTACCTTCATGTTAATGCTGCAATGAAATATATATTCAGTATGTCAGGAAACATCGTGAGGAGGCCAAAAATGCCAGCAAACTCTGTAGTATGCTTTAAACAAAAAATAATAATATTACTTACTTGACAAGGTTTGGGTGTATATTTTTCTCCCAGCTAATGTTAGCATTAGTAATATTTATTGCAGTGTCTGAAAGCATTTTACAAATGTTTTATACATAGTGGTAAATGTCTATGCATTGAATAAAAATAAGTGTTTGACATTTGAAAAATCATCATATATATTAGCATTACTCACCTCCCAAGGAGGAATCTTGCTCAACGGTGTCCTCTATTTCCTCCAAATTTAAGTATTTATCTATTCTACGCAGTGAAATTATACCCTTGAGTAACAAAAGAAATTTTATTTTCGTTGCTAATTTTCATTTTTGCCAATAAAAGGTTAAATAAGAATATTTTCTCTATAATCATTGAAGTAGCATACCTGAACATTATTTGCAACCCCAAAAGGGAGGTAAGACATTGGGTTGTTAAAGAGGTTTATGAGGGAGAGTGTCACAAATACGTTTGTAGCATCCAATACATTGTTAATGGGATCTATTAGCACATAAGCTGCAAATATGGCCAGAGATATCTGTAAAAATATTTAAATTTCATTAAAAACAATACATTTAAGATGGATGTAAACATTTCAGTTTTGAAATCCAAATAAATATTTAGCGAAGAACATTGTGATTACTGTACTTGCCAAATATGGTACGAGGAGATAGCACATTGAGCCGAATGCATTTATAAAGTTGACTGGCTGGATTGTGTTGAGTTCCTTCTCCCTGTATCCCAGGACTGTACGCTGGAAGGAAGGCTCCCATGCATACAGTTTGAGAACCTTGATCCCTGCTAATATCTCATTCATCAGTCTCAATCGGGAGTCCTTCTGTTTCATTTGAGATCTCTAGAAAAATTAAATTCTACTGTTTAGATAATATTAATGAATAACAATTTAACTGCATAATGAATGGCAACAGTGGCCTGTAGACATATCATGTTTAAGGTAAGATATAGGGGAACACAATTAGTATTAATGAATTTAGACTGCTTACAATAATCCTCATTATTGTATCCAACACAGGAATAGTATTTAACCTACCTGAAGACTCAATGCCTTTCTGGCAAGGAATATTACATTGAGGGGGATTATGATGAAGAGGACTGCAAGACCAGCCAAAAAGGCTGCTCCAACCTGCTTCCACAAGAAAAACATAGCCAAGATGATAACAAAAGGCACACTCCAAACGAGACTAGTGTACTTAAAGAAGTCCTGGATTCTCTGGGCATCCACAGACATCAGACTCAGAATCTGGCCAATTGTGAACTGCCCTCTGGAGGAATTGGATAGAGTCAAGGCCTAATAAAAACAGATTTAATATAAAAAGGTGAAGAAAGACTACAGATACAAATGTGTGTTGTCAATGCACGACTTGCTGAGATAAAATATCAGATGTCTATCTCAATTGTTAGAATTAAATCATATTTATGAATACACACCTTTCTGTAGACAATAGAATTTATAATTGTCCTTGCTCGCATTCCTGCAGCATCACCATGCCACAAATAGTTCTGGTTTAAAATTGAAAAGGAAAAGTTTGTCAAGAGCATGCAGACAGCAAGAAACAATCCCTTCCATGTGTTTGGATCCTTGGTTTGAATGAAAGTAATCAACAAACTACAAAATCACAAAAATAGCAATCAACCAATCAATCATGAGCCAATGGCATGCATTATTGTGACTAAATCTAATTTCAGAATATTTTATAATTGTTATGGGAAATTACTTTAGTTAGTTTTATGCTCATCATACCTGAGAAGCATAGGGTTGATGAAAACAATTGTGACAGCTGCAAGTCGATACAGATTTGATAACAATATAAGGGGCCATACACTTAATAAGATAGCTGGAATGTGGGACTTGAACCTCTTCTTGCGTCTGGAAAGATATTAAAAGCTTAACATTATATTTAGCTTCCAATACATTCTTTAAACATTATAAGCACTAGCTTCACAATTTCATGATTATGACCAAATAATACTAACCTACTATCAATGTCAGGTTTATACATTTGTTTCTCATATTCAGCAACCAAAGTTTCACATTTGGTTTCATCCATGATATCATAGAGTTCCTCAAATGTGAATGCTTTCCTGTAGCCTCTGACCATCTCTCTGTAATATTCTCTTATCATATTTAATATATGTTTATTGAACAAATTACTTGATTATATGTGTAAATATTGAGAACTTTCCTAATGCAGTCCATATACATCTCCTCATTCCTCTTAGTCCACCAACAATAACAGTGAGTATAAAACCTGAGGTAAACTGACAATATGCAGATCATACTATCAAACACATCTTACCTTGTGCACCACATGAATGTCTTTCTAGCCCAGAAAGGCGCTCTTACCATTTGGCATGGGCCCTAAAATTGAATATTTTGTAACCAAAAAATTGAAAACCAATTCTGCTAGATTTAATAAGATCTTGAAATATTGAAAAACAAATGTATGATTTCAAACCTTTGGTGAGTTCTTCATTTTATTATTGTGGCTGTGAAGTAGGAATGACCTCTCTCCATAGTGCTTATTGTCAAAGATAGGAAGAGCTTTTGTATCCGCCAAGAATGAGCACACAAACTGCATGCTTGACATCACATAGTAGATGGTGAATGTTGCATCATATTTATCATTAGTCATATCAGGCTGAAACATTATAATTTCATCAAGCATAAAAATCCCAACTACATAACTTTCCTTCTGTTATACTATCTTTAATCACAGTCTCACTATCATACTTCCTAGATGTACACAACAATATATGTACACAACAATATATGTACACAACAATATATGTACACAACAATATATGTACACAACAATATATGTACACAACAATATATGTACACAACAATATATGTACACAACAATATATGTACACAACAATATATGTACACAACAATATATGTACACAACAATATATGTACACAACAATATATGTACACAACAAAAGCTCACGTAATATTGGCTTCTATGGACATTGGAGTTCAGAATTAAGGTGTCAATGATCCATAGGAATAACCAGTAGAGAAATAGCACCCCCGAGGAATGCACTCCCTTCCTAAACTCATAATGTGTGAGAAATGTTGCCAACGCCTAAAAATATAATTAATTCCTTCAGTTCAAATCAAATAATTGGTATTCAAATGGATATGAATAAAGTTGTGGTTTTTCTTACCAAAGCTGATAGTCTCATAATGAATGCAATGTAAGGTGCCGCTGGATCCACAACAAAACCAACTTTATAGTTCTCTTGTAGCTTCCAGTAAAAGGTCATCATTGTAGAAATCAACATCCCAATGCAAATCACCTGCAGAGTTAAATCTAGTTTATAGAAAAAGAAATATATTGATGATCTGGTCTCTGTATATACTAATATATAAAAAGTTAATTGTACCTTGATGCCATATATATATCAGTCATGTTCCTTATTTGTTGTACATGCTGAGTGGATCAATAAAATGGTTACTTACTGTCTTGAACATGTTAAGCCTTGATACTGATGAACAGTTGTGAACAGATTGTTTGTTGGAGAGGTAGAATGTGTATAGAGATCCCGAGAGGAGGAAGCAGCCCTGCACCAACCATTGCAGCAGAGTCTCCTGGAAACATAGGGTCAAGTCTGGACTGCTTGTGTCCACCGAAAGCTCATTGCTCTGAAATCACCATAAATCATTTTATTGAATTAAACATTTCTTTCAATATCAATGGTATTTATGTAGTATATTTTCATTTCCAATTGATTGTTGCAGTGGGGGAAGGGGGATTTTTTTGTCATTTTCTCTGTCCATCATTTTCGATCCTCTCTCATGAAACAATAGGTCCGAGTATTTAGCTTTTAGTAGGAAGATAAGACTAATATATTTTTCAGATTTATTAGCTATCGCTGAGTTTTGAGCAACACTTTAATTATGTATACTGTGTATACTGTTGAGTATTTTATGTGAGACTAGGAAGTATTTTTTTTAATTCTTTCATGTATTTTACCTGATATATTTGCAGTTGACAAATTTAGCTAATTGGTAAATTTAGTGGCCTGAGATTAAGCTCTTGACATTATAATTAAGTCATGATGATTTGAAAGTCTATTCCTTCCTGCAGTAGGTCGCTTTTGTTAGGATGAGACAAATATCAACCAATGAGAATGAAATTCAATATTTGACATGCATTTTGATTGGCCAAAAGTGAGATCTTTCTTGAGATCTTGAGATTAGATGAGTAGTATTAACAAATGGATTAACAGAATTGTAATCATATCAGCTGCAATGTCTACAAACCTATCCCAGCATGTACTGTACTTGACTCAAGAGACACCTGATATGGCTATAGTTGCTCAAAAGGTCATAAAAACACCATTTCACAGTGGCACAATTTCAACCATGTGTGAAATATTTTGAGTAAACTTTTTGCATCAGAAGACAAACAAAAGATTTGTTATCCAGGATTTTTTTTTGTGACAGCATCTTTCAATAATTTGATATGACTGCTATTTCTTTTCTATATTCAAAGAATATATTGATAATGCACTGGAAACTATTTCTCAACATAAGGTATATTGATATTGCTCAATCTCCTGTTATACAACAGTTTTTCTATTAAATGGCTAGTTGATAGGTAACATTGTTTTGATTCACTTACCCAGAAGGCATCATATATTGACCTGTTCCCACACATGGAGGTCCAGTAGATTATCCCTGTATTTGTCTTATTAAAACCCATCATACTATTTTTGCAGTGTAACATTCAAGGTTACCTCTGAAGTAACCCAGCACCTTAAACACTATACATCAGGTCACAATTTCATATCATGTGATGGAAATCTTTCCAGCGAAACAGGTTTTTATAGATCAAACTACTTCGAAAGTGACTATTCAAATGAACTTACTCAACTTGAAAAATAACAAAGGTCCATATCTACCGTATTTACTTGTATATAAGACGACTCATGTATAAGACGACCCCCCAAAATTGAGGTTATTTTGCTCGAAATGACCAATTTTGAATATGAGACGAGTCGTTTTTTTCTCGAGACTTCGGCACTGCTACCATTCAAGGTGGCCATTTTAAAAGTGAAACGTAAATATGCTTATGCAACAAGATCTTAATGGTCTTATACACAAAGATTTACGGTAAAACGTAAATACTATGTTTGTATTTTTGAAATAGCGAATATCGGACATAGCGGATCAATTTTAATTGCATTTTAGATGATAAATAAAGGTATTTACCCAATATTATCACAACTTACGCTTCGCAGGTCAAGAATTTCTCCACATCCTTATCCTTAACATAAAAACAAAGCGTTTTCATTACAGACTTTCGTGTGGTTAAAAGTACTTTCAAAAGGATTATTCATAATTTTAGGACTTTCCTCTTCATTCCTCCTTGACTTTTTTATGACCAGTTTGGTATACATGTCACAAACATCTTTACTCATTTGTTGTACTTTCTAATCTTAATAATCACACCAATTAGGATAAATTGACAAATTGTAATGAATAAAGAAATTAAACCAGTGCTTTATATACAATCACCTATTTATTATCACACCCTTTCCTCTTGTACAAATATTCGTGGTGATATTTATGCTGGGGGGTGTCAAGCAAGCTTTTCAGGTAACTAAAATAGTTACCTCAGATAACAAAAAAGTAACGGAAAAAAACATGAATATGCAATCAATCATCAAGAATGCACACATCTCGCTTTATTATATTAACTGGGTGTCCATTTAATAAACATTTAATGACAAAATTTAACATATATTCTGTTCACTCCTGGATGGAGACAAGAATATGCTGCAAGATATAGGATGAGACCGGCATCTCCTCACAGAGTCACATAAGGACAGCATCTCCTCTCACAGTCACACAAGGCCGGCATCTCACAGTCACACAAGGCCGGCATCTCACAGTCACACAAGGCCGGCATCTCCTCACAGAGTCACACAAGGCCGGCATCTCCTCACAGAGTCACACAAGACCGGCATCTCCTCAGAGTCACACAAGGCCGGCATCTCCTCACAGAGTCACACAAGGCTGGCATCTCACAGTCACACAAGACCAGCATCTCCTCACAGAGTCACACAAGTCCGGCATCTCCTCACAGAGTCACACAAGGCCGGCATCTCCTCACAGAGTCACACAAGGCTGGCATCTCACAGTCACACAAGGCCGGCATCTCCTTACTTTTTACACAAGGCCGGCATCTCTGGCCATACTGTAGAATATAGATCTCCTATCATGCAGCAGATTTGCTGGTGTGTCAAACTCATGTATCTTCCCCTTGTCTAATACAATAATTCTGAAATAAGAGGATTTGAAATAATTGAATAAGTGAGAAAAGATACAAAATTCCTCTATTAAGAATTGAGTGATAACATTCAGGTATTCTCTCGTGCCACTTACCTGTCATAGTCAAGGACTGTGTTCAGCCTGTGTGCTACTGTTAGTATGGTGCAGTCTGAGAACTGGTTTCTGATGGTGTCCTGTATGAGAGCATCCGTCTCCAGATCCACTGCTGCCGTCGCCTCATCCAGAACCAGGATCTTGGACTTTCTCAGCAAGGCACGTGCCAGGCACAGCAACTGCCTCTGACCAACACTGAAGAGAGATTATAAGTTGTCATGTACATATAATAAATTCATGTTTGAGGTTATTTTCAGGCAAAAAACACATTAAAACATAGCTTAGGTTTTTTCAGGTATATATGTTATAGCTATGTAATAGATGTTACCTAAGTGACTGTCCACCCTCCCCACACTGATAGTGGAGACCTTCAGGTGTGGACTGAATAAAGTCCTTAAGATGAGCATGTTCCAGGGCCTGCCAGATCTCAGAATCACTGTATTTCTCAAATGGATCTAGATTGTGGCGTAATGTTCCAGAGAAAACGATAGGGTCCTGCACAAATGAAATTATTATATATATATGATCGAATAGCAATACATGATAGGAAAGCAACACATTTAATTTTAGTTTGTTGAAGACAGTGCATGAATGCAACAGTCCTGAGAAAAAATGTGATGAAACTGGTGAACTCTCTGAACATTATTTTAACACAAAAATACATTTTATCAATTGTATAGCCAAAATAATTGATCAATGAAACAATCTGCCTTACCTGTGGTATGATAGATATTTTAGATCTGACATCATGAAGTCCCATATATCCCAGCACCTTGCCATCAATCTTAATTCTTCCCTCAGCTGATTCTATGAGACGGAATAAGGCAAGAGACAGGGAAGACTTCCCAGCTCCAGTCCGGCCCACTATACCAACCTGAATACAACAACCACATGCTTCAACCTAACTACTGTTTTAGGGAGTTTTATTTTCAGTAATTACAAAAGAATATAATACTCTTACAGTAGGAAATGCTAACATGTTGAGTTTTTGGGTGAAAGGTTGAGATTTCCTTCTACCAATAACCTTTTGCCAAGCTATAAATATCATTTGAAAGTTGGGTTTACCTTTTCACAAGGCTTCACATCACAGTTTATCTGTCTCAGAACCAAATCAAGGCCAGTTCTGTATCTGGTGGAATAATCCTCAAACTGTATGGCACCTTCCTTTGGCCAGTTATATTCTGGCTTGTTCGCAGGTATTTCCCATGATGCCTTTTTGGATTGCGGAGTAAATAAACATTAATGGTGACTTATATCCATAGATGGTCCCATCAGATGGCTCATTACATTTATTATTCACAAGTCCATACAAAAGTTTATTTTTGTGATTTATAATCAATCATTAAGACTCACCTCTTGTTCAATATTTGTATACTCCTCAATTCTTTCAACAGACACAATATAGGTTTCAAGTTCTGAAGAGCTTCGGATAAGACCATTGAGATAGGTTGTAATTTGCATGCTGTATGATACAGACAGACCGGCAAGACCTGCACTTAGGTTTGCCCTATTTAGCACAGCAAAGAGTGCAGAAAAGAAAACTATGCATGCTCCCAAAGATTCTGTAGCAATGCCACACCACCTGAAATCCAAATGACACTTAACAATCCACAAGAAATTAAACATATTTCTTAATTACACCCGGATTGTTGGAACATACTTAAGTAATTAAATAATGATGTGAAGTCATATATAAAGCAGATGACATGCCTGTATGAGGTTAAAATAATAAACCAAGCCCTCTGACTCTCATCAATCAGTCGGTCACTTTTCTCTATGAATTCATTCTGCCTCCTGTAGGCTCTGATGCTACTGGTTCCTGTCACTGATTCGTCAAAATGAGAATAAATGGGAGAACGTCTCACTGCATCTATACGCTTCAGCTGACGACAAGCACTTATATAAATGCGCTGCAACAGAAACAATTTTCAAAAATTGAATTTTTTAAACCCTTTTTTAGGTATTTGTAGTGAAATCATTTTCAGAGCTTCTAAACTGATACAGGCATGAAACAGAAAAATACCAACCTGTAAAATTATGAAGATGATAACAAGAGGAAATAAGACAATAATGAAAATTGGAGTGGAGTAGCAGATGACAATTAAGGTTGTGACAACAGGAGCCACAGAAAACAGCCATTGTCTGACAAACATTGGCAAACTTGCATCCAGAACATCCATATCCTTGCTGAAGCGGTTTATGATGCGGCCCAATGGAGTGGTGTCAAAAAATGACATTGGTGCTTTGAGTATCCTTGCCAGTAACTTCTCATGAAGCACCCTGGATGCCATATAACAACCCTGGGCCACAGCAAAGGCCTCACCTAGTGCAAACAATGCTGAAACATAATAAAGAATAGTCCATAGTCATTGGACATCTTCAGGAAGGTGTTACTTATTCTTTAAAAGTAAATTGATAACTTTGATTACTCTGAGCTAAACCAAGGCCACCATAGACTCCCAGTCTAAGGTCTACTTGAATGTTCTGCTGGGTAATGTTTGTGGTCTCATCATTACTCCAATCAGACAACCATATGTTTGTCATGACCTGAGTAATCATGAATAAGAGGTGTGACCAGACTACGACATTCATCATCAGGTGTCCACCTGCGGCAATGTACGACTTCAACACTTTCAACTGGATCTGTAAAAGAAGAAGGTATATTGTATTTACTGAGGACTGGAGGAAAATAATCACAGAAATCCTTTGCTGTGTTATAAATGTTTACATTTCCAACTTCTGAATGTTCTTCTTGGATAAGTTTGCCTTTCTTTTGTTCCTTGATGGCTTCTGCAGTGGAAACTTCATGTTCTGTATTGGATCTGGATCTGGAGAATCTATGCCTGTTTTTTTTTACGTGATTCTGTGAGCAATCATCCAAATTATAGTCACTTTCTCCACTGATCTCAGTCTCAGACAATCTGGTTCTTAAATTAATCATTTCTGAAAAACAGCAGCAACATTTGTTTCCACTTAGGTTGATGAATGGTTTTTATACTTTTTTGTTATTCCAGTATAATATATATTCCGGTTTTTAAAAATATTACATATTGATAATATTTAAGGTTGCTCAATAAATCAATGACTTCATATCACAATTTGACAGTTTGTGACATGGAAATGAACTGGGCTGACATTTTGCAATATTTTGTAATATGTGAATTATTTCATCAGGTTTTTGAAAAAGTACCATCAAATTCTTTGTTTGATTCTGGGAAGTCATCATTGATGAAGGTTCTAAGAAATTCAGCAAAGTCTCCATCTTTCTCTAATAAGTCATCATATTTTCCCATCTCTGAGATGGTTCCATCTTTTAGTACTATGATCTGGTCCACATACGGCAAGTAGGTCACACCATGGGTTACTAGAATACGAGTCTGCAATTATATCAGTTACATTGTTTGTCTGTATTATGAATACATTGTAAATAGGAATACAAGCAAACAGTGCATTAATATCCTGAAAAACCATGCAGTGGTTAACACACTATGTGACTGGTGAAATTTGGAAAATAAAACAAGGAAATCTAAAGTGAATATTATGATTGGTACCTTGTCTTTAAGACATCCAGACTTTCCAATAACTTTTTCAAAGATGTGTTTTCCAACATGTGCATCTACAGCACTGAGAGGGTCATCCAAAATGTAAATATCTTCATTCTGGTATACTGCCCTGGCTAAAGACACCCTCTGTTTCTGCCCTCCAGACAAGTTGATACCCTACAACATAATACCAAGCAATTTTTGCAAAGATTATATATGTACAGAGATATTTTTGTAGGTTTATATAAGTATTCACCAAACACAAGTGAGATTATTAATTTCAGTTAATTCTGCTTACCTTTTCTCCGATTTCAATCTGGTCTCCCCCAGGCAGTATGGTGAGATCCTTCTTGAGGGCACAGGCTTCTATGATATCTTTGTACTTATTTGAAAGAAATTCTTTTCCAAATGTGATATTATCCCTGAGCTTGGCATTCTGAATCCAAGCCTGCTGAGGGACATATGCAATGCTACCCTGAAAACATTAAGTGAATCCATTAAATTCTTGACAGTCATGCCATAAATTCTTCGGTGAAATATAATGCTATATGTTATAAATATGGACAGAATATATATAT
Organism: Amphiduros pacificus; assembly: GCA_949316495.1. NCBI lineage: Eukaryota > Metazoa > Annelida > Polychaeta > Phyllodocida > Hesionidae > Amphiduros > Amphiduros pacificus. Next base: position 4,972,040 of record OX439002.1, read on the forward strand.
CGATTTCAAAACAATAACAGATATAGATTTCTGTGCTACTCACATTTAACTTGATGTCTCCTCTGATTCTGACCATTTCTCCAAGAATAGCATTGCAGAGTGAGGATTTCCCTGCACCCACCTGTCCTACCACAGCAACCAGAGATCCACGTGCTACCTTCATGTTAATGCTTAAAGTAAAAGGAAAACAGATATGCTATGGAATGTCATGAAAAGGCCAAAAATAATGTTGTGTTAATACATTCTAATTGTATTAACTAAAGTTAATATAGTTAAAAACATCACTCACTCAACAAGGTTTGGCTTATCATTTCTTTCCCAGCTAAAATTTGCATTGGCAATATATATTGAAGTATCTGAAAGCAGTCCATAAATGTTTTTATTTTAATATATGGCTGTAAATGCCTATATCAGTATATCTAAATATTTCTGATCATACAATGGAGTGAGCATTATTCACCTTGCATAGAGGGATCCTGCTCTATTTTGTCTAACTCCATGTCATCCAGATTTAAGAACATATTGATCCTCCGCAGTGAAATTATACCCTAATAAAAACAAAAGACTCAATGGAGATGGTTATATTCATTATAACAATATTTATAGGTATGTTTAGAATTTCTGAGATAATTTACCTGAACCGTATTGGCAAGCCCCAAGGGTAGGAGGGCCATTGGGAAGTTCAGGAGGTTGATGAGGGAGATTGTGGTGAAGATTTTGTCTGCATCCAGTATGTTGTTAACCGGATCAATTAGAATATAAGTCACAAATACAGCCAGAGAGACCTTTATGGAACAAATAGAATATTGCATTAGAAATACTTCTGAGAATAAAATTATTGATATTGTTGATAAACTGCAAATGGTTTCAGCCTAATCCCAAAAGTATTTTAAAACTTGCAAGATATGGTAGAAGAAGCCAACATGTTGAACTGAAAGCATTTATATAGTTGGCTAGCTTGACTGTGGTGAGTTCCTTCTCCCTGTATCCCAGGACTGTACGCTGGAAGGAAGGCTCCCATGCATACAGTTTGAGAACCTTGATCCCTGCTAATATCTCATTCATCAGTCTAAACCGGGAGTCCTTCTGTTTCATTTGAGATCTCTAAAATAATACCACGATGATATGGACAATTTGATAAGCTTTAGGTTTACTATTCATAAATTGTAAGAATTGAAATTAGGACTGCATTCCTTTATGGTGGGATTTCTAAGTGAATTAAAGACTTACCTGAAGGTTCATGGCCTTTCCTGCAAAGAACACTGCATTAAGCGGGATGAGAAATATGAGAATAGCAAGACCAGCGAGAGAGGCTGCTCCAACCTGCTGCCACAAGAAATGCATAGTCAAGATGATCATCACAGGCAGACTCCACATCAGACTGGTGTACTGGAAGAAATCCTGGACCTTCTGGGCATCCACAGACATCAGACTCAGGATCTGACCAATTGTGGACTGCTTTCTAGAGGAGTTGGATAGAGTCAAAGCCTAATGGAGATAAAATCAAAGTTAATAAGATAACGATTTATATGTCTGCTAGGACTAGTACATAAATAGTGCTTACGTTTAAGGTTTCTTATAGGCCATTACACATCTATTTCATATTGTATTATAAGATCATGGAATAATGGCAAAGATCCTAAAGATGAACTGGACAGCGATTGCAATCCCTGCCAAGATCATGTTTATGTCATTATTTATGATTTTTGCAAACCTTTCTGTAGACAATAGAGTTGATGATTGTCCGTGCCCTCATTCCTCCAACCATACCATGCCAGAAATAGTTGTTGGTCAGGATTGAAAAGACCAAATTAGTCAAGAACATAAAGCCAGCAAGGATCACTCCCTTCCATGTGTCTGGATTGTTGTTGTCAATGAAAGTTATCAACAAACTACAAAAACACAACAATAATATTCTGTACAACAATAACATAATCTGCGCAATTCTTATTCTTCATTTAAATTTTAGAGTATTTGCTTCCTCGAGGATAAGTCTTTACAGTCAAATGATAACAATATTATGGTTGATCTTACCTGAGAAGCTGTGGGTTTATGAAAGCAACTGGAATGGCTAGAGCTCGATACACATTTGACAACAGCATTATGGGCCATACACTCAACAGGATAGATGCAATGTGAGACTTGTACTTTCTCTTGCTTCTGATAATAGAAAAAATTGTGATGCAAATAGTATTTCATTTAGCCACAATTATTTTTAACGCTTTACATTAATTAGAAAAGCCATTATTTTACCCACTTATTGATCATAGGAGATAATACTTAATGTCAATATAAGATTCATACATCTGTTTTTCATATTCAGTAACTAAAGTTTCACATTTGTCTTCATCCACAATGTCATAGAGGTCCTCAAATGTCAATGTTTTCCTGTAGCCTCGAACCATCTCTCTGTAACATTCAATCACCACATTGTAGGACATATCTCATTGAATAAAACGCTATAAAAGGCCAGTTTTTGAGAATCATAACCACTTCATATTTGCTCTCCTTGTTCAGTGTGATTATACAGCTTATCACTGCAAGCACCACAGGCTGTGGTGTAGATGGTTAGAGCATAGCTTATAAGCTCCATTTCCTATGTGATGATCCAAAGCTTGTGGGTTTGATTCCTCACTGTGATAGCATTGAATTCATGTTATGATTTCTCATATGAGCTAATAGGGCCCATGCCTGAAGTGTTAACCAATTGTCCTTGTAAATCTGTGACTGGGTGGGTTGTCACATCGGGGACCTGTGACAAAACAATACAATCCTGGTACAAGGAGGCCTCGTCATGAAATGACAGAAATAATGGTGAAAGTGATATAAAACCTCAAACAACTCACTGCAATCTTGCACATTTTAAAGGGATCAGTGATTCTTAATGGAAACAGGTGGTCAAAATAATATAAGGCTAAATTTGCATGTAATGATATGAGGGCAGAATTTAAACTTATAAAATCAGGTTTATAGGACAAAAATCTGATATCGAGTACTAACCTTGTGCACCACATGAATGTCAGCTTAGCCCAGAAAGGTGCGCTTAGCATTGGACATGGACCCTAGAAAATAAAGAATAGGTTATAATTCAAAAGCTTATAGCCAAAGGTTTTAAGCCAAATGTTGTTAGTCAAATGTTTACAGCCAAATTCTCTAAGAGATAACACAGCAGTCTGTGAGAGCATTGTGTAATCCTGACCTTAGCTCTGTTCTTCATGGGATTGTTGTTCTCTTCTTTGGTTTGACTGTGGAGGAGGAGAGGGCTTTTTTCATCTATACTGAGTGAGGAGTAGAGCTTATTGTGTTGACTGGTGGGGGATAGAGCCTGGGTGTCCGCAAAGAATGAGCACACCAACTGTATGCATAGCAGCACGTAGTAAACAACGAACGTTGCATTATACTTCTCACTGATCAGATCAGGCTGAAACAAAATCAGGAGCCAGAAGTGCTTTACAATAATATAAACCATGAATGAATAATATGTCAACCTATATATCAACATATATCAATATATATCAATTTAGATAAGATAGAATTTTATATTGTTTATATAGAGAAATATGAATTTAATAGAAATTGCTTACATAATATTGGTTTCTGTGGACATTAGAGTACAGTGTAAATGTGACACATAACCACAGGAAGAACCAGTAGAGAAATAGCACCCCCGAGGAATGTACTCCCTTCCTAAACTCAAAATGTGTCAGAAATGTTGCCAACACCTGAAAATATATGGTGAGAAAACATATAATTAAATATATATATATTGTCCTACAAGGCTCAAGTGGATATGGTGTTGATATTCCTATTGGGAGCCAATCTTGGGCGTGCCTATATCGCAGCTTAAGCTTACCAGAGCCACCAGTCTCAGAGTGTAGGCAATGTAAGGTGCTGCTACTGCTTCAGTAAAGTTAAGCTTACCAGAGCCACCAGTCTCAGAGTGTAGGCAATGTAAGGTGCTGCTACGGCTTCAGTAAAGTTAAGCTTACCAGAGCCACCAGTCTCAGAGTGTAGGCAATGTAAGGTGCTGCTACTGCTTCAGTAAAGTTAAGCTTACCAGAGCCACCAGTCTCAGAGTGTAGGCAATGTAAGGTGCTGCTACGGCTTCAGTAAAGTTAAGCTTACCAGAGCCACCAGTCTCAGAGTGTAGGCAATGTAAGGTGCTGCTACGGCTTCAGTAAAGTTAAGCTTACCAGAGCCACCAGTCTCAGAGTGTAGGCAATGTAAGGTGCTGCTACTGCTTCAGTAAAGTTAAGCTTACCAGAGCCACCAGTCTCAGAGTGTAGGCAATGTAAGGTGCTGCTACTGCTTCAGTAAAATTAAGCTTACCAGAGCCACCAGTCTCAGAGTGTAGGCAATGTAAGGTGCTGCTACTGCTTCAGTAAAGTTAAGCTTACCAGAGCCACCAGTCTCAGAGTGTAGGCAATGTAAGGTGCTGCTACTGCTTCAGTAAAGTTAAGCTTACCAGAGCCACCAGTCTCAGAGTGTAGGCAATGTAAGGTGCTGCTACGGCTTCAGTAAAGTTAAGCTTACCAGAGCCACCAGTCTCAGAGTGTAGGCAATGTAAGGTGCTGCTACTGCTTCAGTAAAGTTAAGCTTACCAGAGCCACCAGTCTCAGAGTGTAGGCAATGTAAGGTGCTGCTACGGCTTCAGTAAAGTTAAGCTTACCAGAGCCACCAGTCTCAGAGTGTAGGCAATGTAAGGTGCTGCTACTGCTTCAGTAAAGTTAAGCTTACCAGAGCCACCAGTCTCAGAGTGTAGGCAATGTAAGGTGCTGCTACTGCTTCAGTAAAGTTAAGCTTACCAGAGCCACCAGTCTCAGAGTGTAGGCAATGTAAGGTGCTGCTACGGCTTCAGTAAAGTTAAGCTTACCAGAGCCACCAGTCTCAGAGTGTAGGCAATGTAAGGTGCTGCTACTGCTTCAGTAAAGTTAAGCTTACCAGAGCCACCAGTCTCAGAGTGTAGGCAATGTAAGGTGCTGCTACTGCTTCAGTAAAGTTAAGCTTACCAGAGCCACCAGTCTCAGAGTGTAGGCAATGTAAGGTGCTGCTACTGCTTCAGTAAAGTTAAGCTTACCAGAGCCACCAGTCTCAGAGTGTAGGCAATGTAAGGTGCTGCTACTGCTTCAGTAAAGTTAAGCTTACCAGAGCCACCAGTCTCAGAGTGTAGGCAATGTAAGGTGCTGCTACTGCTTCAGCAAAGTTAAGCTTACCAGAGCCACCAGTCTCAGAGTGTAGGCAATGTAAGGTGCTGCTACTGCTTCAGTAAAGTTAAGCTTACCAGAGCCACCAGTCTCAGAGTGTAGGCAATGTAAGGTGCTGCTACTGCTTCAGTAAAGTTAAGCTTACCAGAGCCACCAGTCTCAGAGTGTAGGCAATGTAAGGTGCTGCTACTGCTTCAGCAAAGTTCAGTCTCCCGTCCTCTTCCAGCTGCCAGAATAAGTTTAACATTGTACAGATCAGCATCCCTATGGCAACCACCTGCAGAAAGAAATTTTTAATTGAGCTTTACTGGCAAAAGAATCACCATATTTACCAAGCAAGTAACTTGATAACTTGTTAATCTCTGACTTAATGGTTTCATTCAATGTGGCTGCACTATAAGCAGGCCTCATTTAAAGATAACTGAGATAATTTTGAAAGTGATGTAATATCCCATAAGACTCAAACTCATGCATGAAGGGTTTATCCTTCATGTTAATCAGTGGCTTACCTAGTGGTTATATCAATGACTTGTGGCATTACAATTTATTTAGGTTGCACCATATGTGCCACAAGTAGGTCTCGTCATGACATGACTGAAATAATGTTAGGAGTAAAAGTAAAAAATTCAGTGTTCATACTGTTTTGAAGATGTTGAACTTTGACACTGAGGAATGCTTGTGTAGAGACAGTTTGTTGGAAAGGTAGAATGTGTATAGAGATCCCGAGAGGAGGAAGCAGCCCTGCACCAACCATTGCAGCAGAGTCTCCTGGAAACATAGGGTCAAGTCTGGACTGCTTGTGTCCACCGAAAGCTCATTGCTCTGAAATCACAAATGTGCAGCACAATACAGCATTTAAGCTGGGGATTAAGATATACTTGATACTTTCTGTAAAACATTCTGTTTGTAAGGAACTTTGTGTATTACTGAAAGAAACAGATTTTATTTGTTAAAGTAACTGCATTATATTTAAAAACATAGGCATCAGAGATGCATCAACCCTCAGCCCTGGTAACTCATTGCACAACATTCGCTCCACACAATATTTGTGAACAAAACGTCACTGCACCAAGGCTAATTGATGCAGGGGTAAAAAAACCATAAAATCTACTTTCTTTGATAGCTTAGGTGTGTCAAGTATCATGAAACTGTCATCATTTACTCTAGAATTATTGAGATGGGCCGGTGACCTTGAAAAGCAGGTTAAGGTCACCGTCCATCAAACTCATCTGGGGTCTTCACCAGATGCTTATGTGTGTCAATTCTCATGAAGCTGGCATTATTTGTTCTTGAGTTATTGCAATGTCGTGGATTTGACATAATTGTCCCTGTGACCTTGAAAAGTAGGTGAAGGTCACCATTCATCAAACTCTTTTGGGGTCTTTACTAGATGCTTATTTGTGTCAAATCTCATAAAGCTGCCATCATTTGTTCTCGAGTTATCGCAATGATGGGGATTTCATGGTACAATTGTCCCTGTGACCTTGAAAAGTAGGTGAAGGTCATGTTCGTTCAAAGGAAGTCTGATGTCTTCACCAGATGCTTATGTGTGTCAAGTCTCATAAAGCTGCCATCATTTGTTCGAGTTACTGCGATGACAAGGATGATTTCACATAATTGTCCCTGTGACCTTGAAAAGTAGGTGAAGGTCATGTTTCATAAAAATTCTGAGGTTTTCACCAGATGCTTATGTGTGTCAAATCTCATAAAGCTGCCATCATTTGTCCTTGAGTTATTGTGATTCTTGGGATTTCACATAATTGTCCCTGTAACCTTGAAGAATAGGTCAAGGTCGCTGTCCATCAAACTCGTCCAAGGTTTTCACCAGATGCTTATGTGTGGTAGGTTTCATGAAGCTGCCATCATTTGTTCTGGAGTTATCACGATAACAAGGATTTCACATAATTGTCCCTGTGACCTTGAAAAGTAGGTGAAGGTCATGTTCCATAAAAAAATTGTGAGGTCTTCACCAGATGCTCATCTTTATCAACACCTTCAGCAAACATTTCTCCATCTCTAATAATAATAATAAAAATAATAATAATAATAATAAAATTTGTAAAGTGCTGATACCAGACAAGTCTGTTCATAGCGCTGTGTTCAGGACATGCATCCTGAAAAGATGGGTCTTCAGTCCTCTCTTAAACGAGGTGACTGCGGTACTTGTCCTGAGAACACTAGGCAGGGAGTTCCAAAGTCTAGGGCCCACCGATGAAAAGGCCCTGTCCCCTACTGTCTTCAGTCGTGTCTTAGGAACTTGTAGGTAGGTGCCATCATTTGATCTTAGATCACGCTCACCTTGTTTGACTAGGAGTAAGTCACGCAAGTAAGGCGGTGCCTTGCCATTCAGTGCCTTCCAGGTCAAGAGGAGGATTTTAAAATCAATTCTTGCATGAACTGGGAGCCAGTGCAGTTCCTTTAGTTTTTCTGAGATGTGATCAAATTTCCTGATTTTTCCCACGACACATGCTGCAGCGTTTTGGAGGTATTGCAGTTTTACGGTGTCTGATTTAGGTAGACCCGCGAGGAGGCCATTACCATAGTCCAGGGTAGAGGTAACAAAAGCATGGGTAAGTGTCACGGCTGTTTTCTCGTCTAGACAGTGTCTTATTGCTGCCAGGTTCCTTATATGGTAGTAGCCCTTTTTGCACATTTTCCTGATCTGGGCTTTCATGTCCATATTGGGATCAAAGGTAATGCCAAGGTTAACTACTGACTCACTAGGAGTAATATCAGAGTATCCAACCCTGATTGTGTTTGGATTACTGCTGCAAGTGGCAGTATTATATCTGTCAGTACATATGAGCATCTCTGTCGTACCGTCATTTATTTTCATTTTGTTTGATACAAGGAAATTTCTGACCTCGTTGACACATTCCTCCAGTTTGTGTCTGCTTATGTCAACTTGGTGGGGGGAAGTGTGGTCCACAGGGATATAAATCTGGGTATCATCCGCATAGATATGATAACCCAGACCATATTTAGCAAATATGTCAGCTAGGGGTGACATATAAATGGTGAACAATATGGGACCCAGGACTGAACCTTGTGGGACCCCATATTTTATGGGATTGGGGCAGGATCTATGAGTCCCCATCTTCACATATTGTTTCCTGTTACCTAGATATGACCGAATCCAAGAGAGGGCACTACCTGTAACATTGCATCTAGCCTCCAATCTATCGAATAGGATTTGGTGGTCAATAGTGTCAAAGGCAGCCGAGAGGTCAAGTAATAACAGAATAACTGACTTCCTATCACCTAAGTCCTGTAAGATATCGTTCTGTACCCTCAACAGAGCGGTTTCAGTGCTATGATGTTCTTCATAGGCTGATTGAAATTTGTCAGTAAGTCCATTGCTTACGAGATGAGGGACAATTTGGTCAGTAATATTTCAATACTTTCTATGATAACAATGTTTTCACGATATGATCAGACACCTTCAGTGTAAAAGGGGAATACTGAGAGAGCCTATTCCGTGGGTCAAGTCAGATAGAACGCAGTGTGGTCGCAAATCTGAACCTTAATCCAGCTCACCCGTCTCAGCATGCACTAATACGTGTCAGGTATGTGTTATTGTCTGCAATAGTTATATATAATTATATATATGTACCCGTAGGCCTGTATTACCTGTGGTTGATATATTTATAGACAGGAAGAAATAAAATCCAATCAATAAATATTCCTCTTATTGAAAATAGGGGAAATGCTAAACTTGCTGGGTTAAATATGCTCAGCAATTTAGTTAATGATGTGTGTTTATGTTGTGTGTTTACACAAGATAGTAAGCGATTAAGAGTCACATTGCTACAAGCGATACAACGGGGTTAAGTTTGCCACCGCTGCTAATCAGTACAGGTTTCTGTGGGGTTAAATATGCCTCACACAGAGAGATCAATGAAAATATATATACAACAGTAAGAAACTGCCCCGTTATATGATATCTTCAGGTTTTGTACGCGCTGGCTTGCTGGCCACAGTACCGTGATAGAAAACTATCTCGAGATTCAAGGTGGTTAAATATGCCACCGTTGAGGTCGAATGCAGGATTTATGGTCCTGACTGTTTGAGTGAAACTAACTGGAAAAACCACTGGGTAATATGCGAGTTATTCGTTATTACCAGTAATTATGAACCAGTTAGTGATATTGTACAGAGAGGTATTACTTATATATCAGACCAGCACTCGACACAGGCAGCCCAGTATGGATACTCGTGAGCGCAGTGCCTCACTAAGACAACACAGTATGATCCCGCCCTCGCGAGTGGGTTCCGATCAAAACTGCCGTCAGAGCTTGCTAAAAGTCTGGTATAAGATAGATCTCTGTATGGCCTGGGTTCACTGCGAGAAAGTGTGTACACACACATTAGATACTATCCACACATAACGCACTGCCTTATTTCAAGCAATACATATATCATCAATATCTCTGCTAGCAAGGTCCCATGCCTGACTGCCATAAAAAGTACAACAATAATTGCAAAATAGTTTAGCAAATAATGAGCTGTGAACATGTCCAAAATTAGCTAATAATCTATTAACTGATGAATAAAAAATTCCCTTATTATACTGTACATCCTTTTTGTCATTACATTCACTGTTTAGATAGAAGCACTAATATTTCATAATTTTACATTTTTCAAAATTACAGTGAGTACAACATTTTTTGATAAAGTGCAATGATTTAAAATTTGAAAAAAAACCCATCTTGAACTCCATCAGAATGCTCTGTGTTGTGAGTCACGTTTAAATGATAAATATTTGAACTCTGCATGGATTGTTTTAGTAAAGGTGCTAAAGTACTGTGAACTGTATTTTTAAATGTAGTGTCACTCGCGTGTAATTTGGATGAATCATATTATCTGATAAAAATAGGTAACAAGTAGAAAAACTAAGAAATTAGATTTTGGATCATTTGAAAAATAAAGTTCACAAACCCAAAAGGCATCATAGAGTGATCTGTTCCCACATATTGATTGCCAGTAGATTGATTCCCCTGTATTCACCATATTCATGTCCTTGTAGAAATTCTGTTGGGTGGACCAGACAGGCAACTTTCCTCATTTGTTGCAACTCTCATAATAGACTACTGGGCTGTATTGTATCAACAGGTTCAAAATTATGAACCCAATATTTTGGGTTCAAAATCGGTGTTCAACACCAAATTTGAACCAAAAGTATTGTATGAACAAGTTCAACACCATTATCGGTTTCAAACACCAATTTTGGGTTCATGTTTTTGAGCCCATTATGCAACACCAATATTTCGGGGTCAAAATCGGTGTTCAACACCAATATTGGGTTCAAACCAGGGCTTTTTCTTAGATTTCAAGTGTGTGCTTATATTTCAAGAGTCAAATCATGCCCAAATCCGTTTTTCAAGAACAATTTCAATAAAAAAATATTTTACTTACATCACAAGCTTGTGCTTAGATCTCAAGCAAGGTCTGTAGCTTGTTTGGATGCAATTTTTTTCTTGCTTAAATTTTGCATTGGATATTTTTATAACAACGGCTGCAAAAATGCTTTATTGTCTGTCAAATGCATCACAATGTGAAAATATGTGACGTCACATGAGTGCCAAGAACACTGATAAAAGGTTACAAAGTGCTCCTTGTGGCCTCATGACGTTACAAAGTAAATCCCGTCAGAGCCCCACTGCAATGAGTTCAAAAGGGTCAAATATCGGAGTAATGTAAACAAACATTACTCCAAAATTAGCTAATAATCTATTAACTGATGAATAAAAAATTCCCTTATTATACTGTACATCCTTTTTGTCATTACATTCACTGTTTAGATAGAAGCACTAATATTTCATAATTTTACATTTTTCAAAATTACAGTGAGTACAACATTTTTTGATAAAGTGCAATGATTTAAAATTTGAAAAAAAAACCATCTTGAACTCCATCAGAATGCTCTGTGTTGTGAGTCACGTTTAAATGATAAATATTTGAACTCTGCATGGATTGTTTTTGTAAAGGTGCTAAAGTACTGTGAACTGTATTTTTAAATGTAGTGTCACATTTTTCAAAATTACAGTGAGTACAACATTTTTTGATAAAGTGCAATGATTTAAAATTTGAAAAAAAAAACCATCTTGAACTCCATCAGAATGCTCTGTGTTGTGAGTCACGTTTAAATGATAAATATTTGAACTCTGCATGGATTGTTTTAGTAAAGGTGCTAAAGTACTGTGAACTGTATTTTTAAATGTAGTGTCACATTTTTCAAAATTACAGTGAGTACAACATTTTTTGATAAAGTGCAATGATTTAAAATTTGAAAAAAACCCCTCTTGAACTCCATCAGAATGCTCTGTGTTGTGAGTCACGTTTAAATGATATATATTTGAACTCTGCATGGATTGTTTTAGTAAAGGTGCTAAAGTACTGTGAACTGTATTTTTAAATGTAGTGTCACATTTTTCAAAATTACAGTGAGTACAACATTTTTTGAAAAAGTGCAATGATTTAAAATTTGAAAAAAAACCCATCTTGAACTCCATCAGAATGCTCTGTGTTGTGAGTCACGTTTAAATGATAAATATTTGAACTCTGCATGGATTGTTTTAGTAAAGGTGCTAAAGTACTGTGAACTGTATTTTTAAATGTAGTGTCACTCGCGTGTAATTTGGATGAATCATATTATCTGATAAAAATAGGTAACAAGTAGAAAAACTAAGAAATTAGATTTTGGATCATTTGAAAAATAAAGTTCACAAACCCAAAAGGCATCATAGAGTGATCTGTTCCCACATATTGATTGCCAGTAGATTGATTCCCCTGTATTCACCATATTCATGTCCTTGTAGAAATTCTGTTGGGTGGACCAGACAGACAACTTTCCTCATTTGTTGCAACTCTCATAATAGACTACTGATTGACAAATTTGGGACTTTGAAATTTATGGCTATTTTAGGACAGGAATTCAAACCTGATGATGGTCAATTAATGTTTGAAATGAACCGTGTATTTGTCAGCAGCCATAACCATATTAGGATGACATGGGAGTCATCTTCTTACATACAATGCAACATGGGTCTTTGGAATGCCGTGTCTATCCATCTGTAAAACTTGAATATGTATGCACGAAAAATATCAACCAGGATTTCTATCACCTGTTGCAAAAGTAAAGCTCTTCACACAAGGAGACTCTAATATGGACTGTAAACATTGCTGTCTAGTAATCAACTTACTCATTAATGAATACCAAGAAGACTGGAAGGTGTATAATTTGACATTGCATGTGAACCCATTTGACATTGCATGTGAGCCCATTTGATAGGATGATATCTTTTAATAATTGGTATTGATATTTAAAAAATGTGAAAGGTGATGGATGAAGCAATCATTTGTGTCACATGATACATTTTTAACAACAATATTTTCATTATATAGAGATGTAATTTGTGCTTCAGTGAGTAGTTAGGCTCCATGAAAGAAATAACCTGGACATTATAACTTATATAGATAGACTTATATAGATAGAGCTCGGGTTTGTGTTTGAGGATAATTTGTCTTAATGAGTTGTATCTTTGTCAATCCATTGACAAAGATTTGCTAGACTACCTGGTCCAGGGTTTACATACATCACATTTCTATAGTGATAAGTTGTACAGAATCTTCAAAATAAAAACTCCATTAATTCTATTACACTACTTGCCTCTTCCCATATTTGGATCAATTAGAACCCATGCTATGAGCAAGAAGAGGTGACAAGAGAAACGACTGGTTTACTGGATTTGTTTGGAGAGAGATGTTTTTCTAGCAGGGTCCATAAGAGTAGTGATGACCAAATACCTTTGTTAAACAGAGGACGTTAGTTTCATGTTCTATTTCAAAAAGCAGATTTACTGAAAGTTTATACACTTTTACAATATCAATGCCTTATGAAATATAAATAAGACAAGCCATTTAAGGATTAAAGATATGATGTTTAGGAACTGATTGGGCCAATCAATGCAGAATATAAAGCCAAATTAATAAAATCCCGACTTAAAAAGTCACCATCCAACTGACGAGATCTAAAAAGATTGAAACCAGTGTTAGATGGTTGGGACTGTGATCGTTGTTTTAAATTGTCTCATGCAGCATCACCTATTTTCTATTAATAAAATCCCAACCTTATCTTGTGGTGTTATAATATGTATTGGCCACAGATTGTAAAAATATGATGGAAAGATAAACAGTAGTGTGTATAAAAATATCTATTTATTGACCCAAAATCTATTTATCCTGAGATTTCATATGACTCAGGAGATTAGCATGTAAATGTCATTAATAGTTATCATGCATACATCATCAATTATTCTCCTTTGACAGTTTCCATAAATAAAACACTTAGGTACATAGTTCTAGAGAACACACATTCCTACTTCAGAGGCAGCCAATCTGTATAATCTATGGCATCACATATCTATGTTGCCGCCCTGAAATTTGTATTGAAAATGCATTGGAGCCTTATTTTGAAACCCATAATAATACTTTAAAGCTTGTTATTGCCTGGGTTTTGTGCCCCATTTTTTATACTGTGTGATGTCATATCAAGGCACTTCATGGAGCTATATTTTGAGCTGATTTTAGCATTTTTAGATAAACCCCTGCACTGTCAAGCTACCAGCTCCTGAGACTGAGATCAAAATCTATTATCAGGGATTTAAGTAATAATTACATCCTATCACAACATAAATACTCATTTTATTTCAGTTCGTATTATTTTTATTTGACCATTCTTGAAAAGGGAATGTAATCCATCGCATGTCCTTTAAGTGTCCTTTATTGTCATTTTCACAAAGTGTTCTGAATGTAATTTGTCAATATGTCCCAACATTATTGTTTTAATTTAGTATCCATGGATAAAGGCATCACTGATACAGGTATATATGTGACATGGCCAATGGAAATGGCTTGTACGGTTCACTGGATATATTCCCTGGCAAAAAACCATAAGATACTTTTCAGTATCTAAGCATTAACATTAATAGAAAATCCCTTCAATATTTGATAATTGAGACTAGAATGTTTAGTAAGCAATCTGATTGGATCTATTAAGGCTGGCATCTGGTCAATGGAATCACATCTGGTCAAAGATTCTCACAAGGCCGGCATCTGGTCAAAGATTCTCACCAGGCCGGCATCTGGTCAAAGATTCTCACCAGGCCGGCATCTGGTCAAAGATTTTCACAAGGCCGGCATCTGGTCAAAGATTCTCACCAGGCCGGCATCTGGTCAAAGATTCACACAAGGCCGGCATCTGGTCAAAGATTCTCACAAGGCCGGCATCTGGTCAAAGATTATCACAAGGCCGGCATCTGGTCAGATTCACACAAGGCCGGCATCTGGTCAGAGTCACACAAGTCCGGCATCTCCTTACTTTTTACACAAGGCCGGCATCTCTGGCCATACTGTAAAATATAGATCTCCTATCATGCAGCAGATTTGTTGGTGTGTCAAACTCACGAATCTTTCCCTTGTCTAACACAATAATTCTGAAATAAGAGGATTTGAAATAATTGAATAAGTGAGAAAGGAAACAGAATTCCTCTATTAAGAATTGAGTGATAACATTCAGGTATTCTTTAGTGCCACTTACCTGTCATAGTCAAGGACTGTGTTCAGCCTGTGTGCTACTGTTAGTATGGTGCAGTCTGAGAACTGGTTTCTGATGGTGTCCTGTATGAGAGCATCCGTCTCCAGATCCACTGCTGCCGTCGCCTCATCCAGAACCAGGATCTTGGACTTTCTCAGCAAGGCACGTGCCAGGCACAGCAACTGCCTCTGACCAACACTGAGGAGAGATTATAGAAAGAAGTTATGTCTTCTAGTTCTGTGAAAATAAACCCACAAAAAATTGCTTAGTGGGTATTTATGTTATTGCTGTGTAATAGATGTTACCTAAGTGACTGTCCACCCTCCCCACACTGATAGTGGAGACCTTCAGGTGTGGACTGAATAAAGTCCTTAAGATGAGCATGTTCCAGGGCCTGCCAGATTTCTTTGTCACTATATCTCTCAAATGGATCCAGATTGTGGCGTAATGTTCCAGAAAAAATGACAGGGTCCTGTACAAATGAAATATTCATTTTGAACTTACCATACATAATATGAAGGCAACACATTAAATTGTAGTTTGTTGAAGCACATGTATACAACCTGAGCAAATGTGGTGAAACTCAGGAACTTTCTAATCATTATTTAAACAAAAATACATTTTATCAATTGTATAGACAAAATAATTGATCAATGAAACAATCTGCCTTACCTGTGGTATGATAGATATTTTAGATCTGACATCATGAAGTCCCATATATCCCAGCACCTTGCCATCAATCTTAATTCTTCCCTCAGCTGATTCTATGAGACGGAATAAGGCAAGAGACAGGGAAGACTTCCCAGCTCCAGTCCGGCCCACTATACCAACCTGAATACAACAACTACATGCTTCAACCTGACTACTGTATTTTCAGTCATTACAAATCTGAAATTTCAGTGCAAAATTGGTTGAAAAGTTTAATTTTCCTTTTGTCAAGCCATGAATATCATTTGAGAAAATCAAAGGGCATTTATAAATAGGGAGATTTGTTTGAACATTAAGTTTACCTTTTCACAAGGCTTCACATCACAGTTTATCTGTCTCAGAACCAAATCAAGGCCAGCTCTATACCTGGTGGAATAATCCTCAAACCTAATGGCACCTTCTTTTGGCCAGTTATATTCTGGCTTGTTCTCAGGTATTTCCCATGCAGCCTGTAAAAGAATTTGAATATTCTGATAAAATTGAGATTTTAATACTAACATTTTAACAAATAAAATCTAAATATTATTAACATGAATTTGTATATGATTTTAAAATAACTCACCTCTTGCTCAATATTTGTATACTCATCAATTCTTTCAACAGACACTACATAGGTTTCTAGTTCTGATGAGTTTCGGATAAGAGCATTTAAGTAAGTGGTGATCTGTAGGGCGTATGATACAGACAGACCGGCAAGACCTGCACTGATGGTGTCCCGACTTAACACAGCAAAGAGAGCTGCAAAGAACACTATGCCTGCTCCGAGAAACTCCATAGCAACACCACACCATCTGAAATCCAAATATATCAAAAGCTTTAGAGTGTAAAAGTTAATTCATATCACAAGGACTGATTTATATAAAATTGTATATATGTATACATACCTGTATGAGGTTAATACAATGAACCAAGCTCTCTGACTCTCATCAATCAGTCGGTCACTTTTCTCTATGAATTCATTCTGCCTCCTGTAGGCTCTGATGCTACTAGTTCCTGTCACTGATTCGTCAAAATGAGAATAAATGGGAGAACGTCTCACTGCATCTATACGCTTCAGCTGACGACCAGTCGTAATAAACATGCGCTGCACAACAAAACAAAATGTTGCAAAGTTCTTAATGACAATAGTTCATCTTCACATTAACAAGTAAGACAATGCTGATTGAAATTCAAAGAAACTAACCTGTAAAACAATGAAGATGATGAGAAGAGGAATAAAGACAGCCACAAATACAGGAGTGGAGTAGCAGATGACAACAATGGTGGTGACCACAGGAGCCATGGCAAACAGCCATTGTCTGACATAGAGCGGCATGTTAGCGTCCAGGACATCCATATCCTTGCTGAACCGGTTTATGATGCGGCCCAATGGAGTGGTGTCAAAAAATGACATTGGTGCTTTGAGTATCCTTGCCAGTAAATTCTCATGAAGCACCCTGGATGCCATATAACAACCCTGGGCCACAGCAAAGGCCTCACCTAGTGCAAACAATGCTGAAACACAATGAAACATAAATATTAGTATACTACACTTTGAAACTGATATCTAATAAATTTCACTAAAACATATTTTTAAAAAAAGAATAATAATCTTGCCATACTTTGGCCAAAGCCAAGTCCGCCATAGACTGCCAGCCTGAAGTTCACTTGGGCATTGTCATTGGTCATGTTTGTATATTGGTCATTGCTCCATTCACTCAGCCAAATGTTTGTCATGATCTGAGTAATCATGAATAAGAGGTGTGACCAGACTACAACATTCATCATCAGGTGTCCACCTGCAGCAATGTACGACTTCAACACTTTCAACTGGATCTGTAAAAAATAGGTGCAAATTGTACTCACTGCTGTTGAAATAGATACACAATTTTGATACGAATGTGTATGATAATTCATGCTTACAATTCCAACTTTTGAGTGTTCTTCCTGGACAAGTTTTCCTTCTTTCTGTTTTTCCTCAGCTTCAGCTAAAACCGCTTTGTCTTCTGCCTTTGATTTGGCGCGGCTTATTCTGCGCTTGATCTTACCGCTCTGAGACAGTTGACGGCCAGCCGAGTCAAGACCGCTCTCTCCCTCACTAGTCTCACTCTGGTACATCCTGGCACGCAAAACATTCACTTCTGAAATAACATCCACGCATAATATGTAAAGTGTATTGTCCAAATTCTGAGTATTTCACAAGTGACAAAACAGTTTCTAAAGTAGCATCTTACTTCAGTAATATTCAGCCTGTATTTTCAGTCATATTTTAAACTTTGAAATGGTTGACTTAATAATGAAAGAAGTCAGGCCATGCAACTAAGCTCAGCCGACCTTTTGCAATATTCTGATATTTGAATAAACTAACCATCAGATTCTGTGTCTGATTCAGGAAGGCCATCATTGAGGTAGGTTCTGATAAATTCAGCAAAGTCTCCATCTTTGTCCAATAAGTCATCATATTTTCCCATCTCTGAGATGGTTCCATCTTTTAGTACTATGATCTGGTCCACATATGGCAAGTAGGTCACACCATGGGTTACTAGAACACGAGTCTGCAAGTAACAAGGAGCATTTTATATTTATACATCGTATCAATTTTGAAAGGAATAGCAATGAAACTGAGCAGGCTATGATATATTGGTACTTGTATAATAAAGCTTGACTTTGAGGTTTGATTATGTCATTAAACCATCAATGTATTACTCGAAAAAAATAATCAGAAATAAAAATATATAGCTCCAGGAATAGCCAAAGTGAATATTAATATCAGTACCTTGTCTTTAAGGCATCCAGACTTTCCAATAACTTTCTCAAAGATGTGTTTTCCAACATGTGCATCTACAGCACTGAGAGGGTCATCCAAAATGTAAATATCTTCATTCTGGTATACTGCCCTGGCTAAAGACACCCTCTGTTTCTGCCCTCCAGACAAGTTAATACCCTACAACATAATACCAAGCAATTTATGAAAAGATTATATATGTACAGAGATATTTTTGTAGGTTTAAACAAGTATTCACCAAACACAAGTGAGATTATCAATTTCAGTTAATTCTGTTTACCTTTTCTCCGATTTCAATCTGGTCTCCCCCGGGCAGTATGGTGAGATCCTTCTTGAGGGCACAGGCTTCTATGATATCTTTGTACTTATTTGAAAGAAATTCTTTTCCAAATGTGATATTATCTCTGAGCTTGGCATTCTGAATCCAAGCCTGCTGAGGGACATATGCAATGCTACCCTGAAAACATTAAGTGAATCCATTAAATTCTTGACAATTATACCATAAATCCTTCAGTAAAATATAATGCTATATGTTATAAATATGGACAGAATATATATATCGATTTCAAAACAATAACAGATATAGATTTCTGTGCTACTCACATTTAACTTGATGTCTCCTCTGATTCTGACCATTTCTCCAAGAATAGCATTGCAGAGTGAGGATTTCCCTGCACCCACCTGTCCTACCACAGCAACCAAAGACCCACGTGCTACCTTCATGTTAATGCTGCAGACAAATAATTGATTGTTATGTCAGGAAACATAGTGACAAGGCCAAAATGCCAACAGACTGTAAAAAGAACAAATTTGGCAAAATTATATTATAAAAGCCTGACTCACTCCACAAGGTTCGGATGCTCCTCTTTCCCCCAGCTAAAGTTTGCCTCTGCTACATGTATTGCAGTATCTGAAAGCATTTTGTAAATGCTTCAATATTGATCAAACATTGACAATATAGAATATAGGAATGCGGTTTGTATTTCTGTCAGCATATTGGTGGCCATTGCCCTCCTGCCCTACCTCTCATAGAGGGATCCTGCTCCACCGAGTGCTCCTCCATGTCCTCCAGATTTAAGAACTTGTTTATTCTCCGCAGGGAAATTATACCCTTGAAAAAAAGGGGAAATTTTCATGTTTATGGCTTTTTTGTCTTAGTAAAATAATACATTTGAAGTAAAAAAGAGAAATTTTCAGGATTATGGCTTTATGTCTCAGTAAGATTATATATACCCTTGAAAAATGCTGTCTTTGTTTAAAACAAAAATTATACCATTACTTAAATAGTTTACCTGAACAGTGTTGGCAACCCCAATCGGTAGGAGGGACATCGGAAAGTTCATAAGGTTGATCAGGGAGATAGTTACAAAGATTTTTTCTGCATCCAGTTTGTTGTTAACCGGATCAATTAGCACATAAGCAGCAAATATGGCCAAAGATACCTGGAAATGTTATATATATATATGTAAGATACATGACTACCTCAGAGAAACATTATGCAAATTAGTGGCAGACGTTTTCAGGTAAAATTATATACAAAGCTTCAATATGATCCAGTACCAAATAATTAAACAGATATATTTTGTATATGATATTTCTGCTCACCAAATAAGGAGAGAGAAGCCAGCACATTGAGCCGAATGCGTTTATATAGTTGGCTAGCTTGATTGTGTTGAGTTCTTTCTCCCTGTATCCCAGGACTGTGCGCTGGAAGGAAGGCTCCCATGCATACAGTTTGAGAACCTTGATCCCTGCTAATATCTCATTCATCAGTCTAAACCGGGAGTCCTTCTGTGTCATTTGGAATCTCTAGAAACATGATATATGAAACAGTCAATTTGATTAGGTGAAATTCTGCTATTCTAAGAAATACAAGTGTATGGCAGTTGTGACTGCATTATCAATGACAGCAGCTCTCAATGGCTTAGGGTGCATTTAATGAAATTGTGAAATGATGTATTCAGGACTCTTTTAGCAACATTCACCATATCAAGTCTTTTAACCAGTGTGAAAGTAATGGGTGTTAAATCCACCACCTCCCATACTCTACTTATATAACAAAGGAAGGCAGAGATCTTTTGCTCTGACAACTGTGTTATTGGGGTACTATTATACCAATGGAATTATATATCTTTAAAAGTTAGAACCAGACTAACCTGAAGCTTCATGGCCTTTCTGGCGAAGTACATGGCATTGAGTGGGATGAGAATGAGAAGGACAGCGAGACCAGCGAGGGAGGCTGCTCCGACCTGCAGCCACAAGAAATACACAGCCAAGATGATCATCACAGGCAGACTCCACATCAGACTGGTGTACTGGAAGAAATCCTGGATCTTCTGGGCATCCACGGACATCAGACTCATGATCTGACCAATTGTGGACTGCCCTTTAAAGGAATTGGATAAAGTCAAGGCCTAATAGAGATAAAATCAAATAACGATTAAGGCAAGAATAGAAATGAAAATGTTTGATATCACTGTAGCAGTAAGTTAATGGAATATTTATGTAGAAAGCTCCTAATAAGATATCACACATCTATCTCGAATGCCAGGGTTAATGATAATAATATATGATAATGTACATTTATATAGCACTATATTAGACTAGATCTGCTCATGGTGCTCTTGCAAATACTGTTTCTGTATAAGTGCATCCTGAAATGCCTTTGGTGCTTATTGCAGATTTGCAGTTTTTAACATGCAGGGGCAGGGCATTCCATATTTTGGAGCATATGCCACACATTCCCTATTGTTATACATCTGCATATTAGTACCAGTTAAATGATGTATGCATACAGACCTTTCTGTAGACAATAGAGTTGATAATTGTCCGTGCCCTCATTCCTCCAACCATACCATGCCATAGAAAGTTGTTAGTCAAGAGAGAAAAGGCAAAGTTAGCCAAGAGCATGAAGCAAGCAATGATCAGGCCCTTCCATGTGTCAGGATCTTTGTTGTCGATGAAAGTTATCAACAAACTACAAAGTAAAACCAAAAATGATTGGTCATCAATCACCTAAAACCATGCTATTTATAATTGTGAATAATCATTGTATTTGTTTCATGCATTCTGTACAATTCATATTTATCTTCACAATTTGTGGGTATGTTTGGGTATTTAGAGTTAGTATTAAGAAAAGTCAGATGAGTTGAGCATACCTGAGAAGCCAAGGGTTGATGAAACTTATTGGAATGGCTAGAGCTCTATAGAGATTTGATAACAGTACCATGGGCCATACACTCAATATGATGGCTGGAATATAAGATTTGTACTTCTTCTTGCGTCTAAAAATGTAAAGGAAACAGTTCTCGTCAGCTATAGTTTTCATTATATAATTTCAATACATATTATGAGCCCTTACACTAGCATTAAGCATGGTAAGCATAACAAGCATTATAGGTAGATAATAAGATGTTTGCTTACTTGTTGTCAGTGTCAGGTTTATACATTTTTTTCTCATATTCTGCCACCAAATGTTCACATTTGTCTTCATCCATGATATCATAGAGATCATCAAATGTGAATACTTTCCTGTAGCCTCGAACCACTTCCCTGAAACATCACATCTCCATGTAAAATGCCACATTTATATTGAAATAAACATTGAAGTGGTATGGTGTGTGAACATTATATCAACTGCACAACTCTGAGAGATCTTATTGCCATAATAGATACTTTGATATCAGAATGTTGGGGGCAATATGGTAGAAATCCTGATAGAAAAGACAAAAGCTGTTTCAAGTACTAACCTTGTGCACCACATGAATGTCAGCTTAGCCCAGAAAGGTGCGCTTAGCATTGGACATGGACCCTAGAAAATAAAGAATAGGTTATAATTCAAAAGCTTATAGCCAAAGGTTTTAAGCCAAATGTTGTTAGTCAAATGTTTACAGTCAAATTCTCTAAGAGATAAATTAGTGTGAGCCACAGCAGTCTGTGAGAACATTGTGTAATCCTGACCTTAGCTCTGTTCTTCATGGGATTGTTGTTCTCTTCTTTGGTTTGACTGTGGAGGAGGAGAGGGCTTTTTTCATCTATACTGAGTGAGGAGTAGAGCTTATTGTGTTGACTGGCGGGGGATAGAGCCTGGGTGTCCGCAAAGAATGAGCACACCAACTGTATGCATAGCAGCACGTAGTAAACAACGAACGTTGCATTATACTTCTCACTGATCAGATCAGGCTGAAACAAAATCAGGAGCCAGAAGTGCTTTACTAGAATATAAACCATGAATGAATAATATGTCAACCTATATATCAACATATATCAATATATATCAATTTAGATAAGATAGAATTTTATATTGTTTATATAGAGAAATATGAATTTAATAGAAATTGCTTACATAATATTGGTTTCTGTGGACATTGGAGTACAGTGTAAATGTGTCACAGAACCACAGGAAGAACCAGTAGAGAAATAGCACCCCCGAGGAATGTACTCCCTTCCTAAACTCATAATGTGTCAGAAATGTTGCCAACACCTGAAAATATATGGTGAGAAAACATATAATTAAATATATATATATTGTCCTACAAGGCTCAAGTGGATATGGTGTTGATATTCCTATTGGGAGCCAATCTTGGGCGTGCCTATACCGCAGCTTAAGCTTACCAGAGCCACCAGTCTCAGAGTGTAGGCAATGTAAGGTGCTGCTACTGCTTCAGTAAAGTTAAGCTTACCAGAGCCACCAGTCTCAGAGTGTCGGCAATGTAAGGTGCTGCTACTGCTTCAGTAAAGTTAAGCTTACCAGAGCCACCAGTCTCAGAGTGTAGGCAATGTAAGGTGCTGCTACTGCTTCAGTAAAGTTAAGCTTACCAGAGCCACCAGTCTCAGAGTGTAGGCAATGTAAGGTGCTGCTACTGCTTCAGTAAAGTTAAGCTTACCAGAGCCACCAGTCTCAGAGTGTAGGCAATGTAAGGTGCTGCTACTGCTTCAGTAAAGTTAAGCTTACCAGAGCCACTAGTCTCAGAGTGTAGGCAATGTAAGGTGCTGCTACTGCTTCAGTAAAGTTAAGCTTACCAGAGCCACCAGTCTCAGAGTGTAGGCAATGTAAGGTGCTGCTACTGCTTCAGCAAAGTTAAGCTTACCAGAGCCACCAGTCTCAGAGTGTAGGCAATGTAAGGTGCTGCTACGGCTTCAGCAAAGTTAAGCTTACCAGAGCCACCAGTCTCAGAGTGTAGGCAATGTAAGGTGCTGCTACTGCTTCAGCAAAGTTAAGCTTACCAGAGCCACTAGTCTCAGAGTGTAGGCAATGTAAGGTGCTGCTACTGCTTCAGCAAAGTTAAGCTTACCAGAGCCACCAGTCTCAGAGTGTAGGCAATGTAAGGTGCTGCTACTGCTTCAGTAAAGTTAAGCTTACCAGAGCCACCAGTCTCAGAGTGTAGGCAATGTAAGGTGCTGCTACTGCTTCAGCAAATTTAAGCTTACCAGAGCCACCAGTCTCAGAGTGTAGGCAATGTAAGGTGCTGCTACTGCTTCAGTAAAGTTAAGCTTACCAGAGCCACCAGTCTCAGAGTGTAGGCAATGTAAGGTGCTGCTACTGCTTCAGTAAAGTTAAGCTTACCAGAGCCACCAGTCTCAGAGTGTAGGCAATGTAAGGTGCTGCTACTGCTTCAGTAAAGTTAAGCTTACCAGAGCCACCAGTCTCAGAGTGTTGGCAATGTAGGGTGCTGCTACGGCTTCAGTAAAGTTAAGCTTACCAGAGCCACCAGTCTCAGAGTGTAGGCAATGTAAGGTGCTGCTACTGCTTCAGTAAAGTTAAGCTTACCAGAGCCACCAGTCTCAGAGTGTAGGCAATGTAAGGTGATGCTACTGCTTCAGTAAAGTTAAGCTTACCAGAGCCACCAGTCTCAGAGTGTAGGCAATGTAAGGTGCTGCTACTGCTTCAGTAAAGTTAAGCTTACCAGAGCCACCAGTCTCAGAGTGTAGGCAATGTAAGGTGCTGCTACTGCTTCAGTAAAGTTAAGCTTACCAGAGCCACTAGTCTCAGAGTGTAGGCAATGTAAGGTGCTGCTACTGCTTCAGCAAAGTTAAGCTTACCAGAGCCACTAGTCTCAGAGTGTAGGCAATGTAAGGTGCTGCTACTGCTTCAGCAAAGTTAAGCTTACCAGAGCCACCAGTCTCAGAGTGTAGGCAATGTAAGGTGCTGCTACTGCTTCAGTAAAGTTAAGCTTACCAGAGCCACCAGTCTCAGAGTGTAGGCAATGTAAGGTGCTGCTACTGCTTCAGTAAAGTTAAGCTTACCAGAGCCACCAGTCTCAGAGTGTAGGCAATGTAAGGTGCTGCTACTGCTTCAGTAAAGTTAAGCTTACCAGAGCCACCAGTCTCAGAGTGTAGGCAATGTAAGGTGCTGCTACTGCTTCAGTAAAGTTAAGCTTACCAGAGCCACCAGTCTCAGAGTGTAGGCAATGTAAGGTGCTGCTACTGCTTCAGTGAAGTTAAGCTTACCAGAGCCACCAGTCTCAGAGTGTAGGCAATGTAAGGTGCTGCTACTGCTTCAGCAAAGTTAAGCTTACCAGAGCCACCAGTCTCAGAGTGTAGGCAATGTAAGGTGCTGCTACTGCTTCAGTAAAGTTAAGCTTACCAGAGCCACCAGTCTCAGAGTGTAGGCAATGTAAGGTGCTGCTACTGCTTCAGTAAAGTTAAGCTTACCAGAGCCACTAGTCTCAGAGTGTAGGCAATGTAAGGTGCTGCTACTGCTTCAGCAAAGTTAAGCTTACCAGAGCCACCAGTCTCAGAGTGTAGGCAATGTAAGGTGCTGCTACTGCTTCAGCAAAGTTAAGCTTACCAGAGCCACCAGTCTCAGAGTGTAGGCAATGTAAGGTGCTGCTACTGCTTCAGTAAAGTTAAGCTTACCAGAGCCACCAGTCTCAGAGTGTAGGCAATGTAAGGTGCTGCTACTGCTTCAGTAAAGTTAAGCTTACCAGAGCCACCAGTCTCAGAGTGTAGGCAATGTAAGGTGCTGCTACTGCTTCAGTAAAGTTAAGCTTACCAGAGCCACTAGTCTCAGAGTGTAGGCAATGTAAGGTGCTGCTACTGCTTCAGTAAAGTTAAGCTTACCAGAGCCACCAGTCTCAGAGTGTAGGCAATGTAAGGTGCTGCTACTGCTTCAGTAAAGTTAAGCTTACCAGAGCCACTAGTCTCAGAGTGTAGGCAATGTAAGGTGCTGCTACTGCTTCAGCAAAGTTAAGCTTACCAGAGCCACCAGTCTCTGAGTGTAGGCAATGTAAGGTGCTGCTACTGCTTCAGTAAAGTTAAGCTTACCAGAGCCACCAGTCTCAGAGTGTAGGCAATGTAAGGTGCTGCTACTGCTTCAGTAAAGTTAAGCTTACCAGAGCCACCAGTCTCAGAGTGTAGGCAATGTAAGGTGCTGCTACGGCTTCAGTAAAGTTAAGCTTACCAGAGCCACCAGTCTCAGAGTGTAGGCAATGTAAGGTGCTGCTACTGCTTCAGTAAAGTTAAGCTTACCAGAGCCACCAGTCTCAGAGTGTAGGCAATGTAAGGTGCTGCTACTGCTTCAGTAAAGTTAAGCTTACCAGAGCCACCAGTCTCAGAGTGTAGGCAATGTAAGGTGCTGCTACTGCTTCAGTAAAGTTAAGCTTACCAGAGCCACCAGTCTCAGAGTGTAGGCAATGTAAGGTGCTGCTACTGCTTCAGTAAAGTTCAGTCTCCCGTCCTCTTCCAGCTGCCAGAATAAGTTTAACATTGTACCGATCAGCATCCCTATGGCAACCACCTGCAGAAAGAAATCATATTAAATGAAATATAAATCTGATGAAGGTGAGGTCAATGCAGATACTGAGTAATAATCATCATATTAAGACACAATGACCTTAGTCAAATATATCATCATTATCATCATATTAATTGGGTCACTGTTATTCTGAAGAAAATTTATCATTATGGTTGATTAGAAAATGTCATAATAAATTAGTGGACTGGCAAATATATTAATATTTTTTTTTTATTCTGACAAATAAAATTCAGTGTGTATCTGGAAATGCATGCCATGGAAGTAATTACCAACTTAATAAAATATATTTTTGGTGTTTGTTCATTTCAACAAAAAGAAATGTTTACTCACTGTTTTGAAGATGTTGAACTTTGACACTGAAGAGCACTTGTGAACAGACTGTTTGTTGGAGAGGTAGAATGTGTATAGAGATCCTGAGAGGAGGAAGCAGCCCTGCACCAACCATTGCAGCAGAGTCTCCTGGAAACATAGGGTCAAGTCTGGACTGCTTGTGTCCACCGAAAGCTCATTGCTCTGAAATCACAAATTTACACAATTTCATAATATAATTTTAGATTTACATCCTGTCTGTGTTGATATTGTTTGCATAACAATTTGCTGGCACTTGGAATTGTGATATTTACACTTTGAACCACTGTATGTTAAGCAAAGAAAGCTTTTGGCAGAATTATTTGATCATGATTTAGGGCTATTACATTTTTTCTTGGAGGTTACTCTACCATTTAAGAGAAAACCTCAAAACAATAATAAAAATTACATAATCCTCCTTAATATTAGACCATTCAAATTTGTTAAGGATAGTTGGACGTTGATGCCGCTTCATTGTTAGTGATGGGTGCTCGGTGCATGTGAACCTGGCTTGGGGAACATATAATAACTACTGTAAAGGTGTATGCATGTGTAATCATGATATATCAAATATATGTGACATTTATTCCTCCCAAACCACCACAGTTAAGTTCCTTCTTAAGTCTACATTTCATTCATCTATTTGATATATTGAGACAATGGGATATAAGAGAAAGGTTTTGATTATTTCTGTTCCGTTTGTAATAAGTTCCCTGTGATAGTGCATTGTTGAAGTGTTAAAAATTTGCAATGATAGAGGTGTGACCCCGAGACCATACATCTCTTATCATAGAAATATTGTGAGATAATAACATTGCTAGAGTACTATAATGATATCTGTTATTGGTGTGTTTATACATTTAATAACTGCACTCCATTTAGTAAAAAGTAGAAGGCACCCTCATTTGACAAAGTGGCTTTAATGATGGCATTTTAATTTTACACTTGTAAAAGTAACCAGTTTTGTAAGCTTGGATAACTCAACATTTATGTTTGCTTCCATCATTATTTAAGATGTTTTATAAGTTATTTGGGAGGTTTGTGTAGCAGAGCAATAAATTTATCCAAAGTGTCTGACACATATCGTCACTTGTCGTGACTCTTCAAAGGCTGACAAAAAAATGAATTGAAAGTCAGTTTCATGGAATCAAACCAAATTTAGATCAAAGGAACAATAAAAGATTTCTATCATCATTACAATACAAAATATTACACCTGCGCCTAACATTCTCTGCACATTAGATAGAGACCCAATGTTGGTTAGCAAGTGGGAGGTGTCGTTCACTCACCCAGAAGGCATTGTACAGTGACCTGTTCCCGCAGATCGAGGGCCAGTAGATGGCTCCCCCTGTCAGTCCGGGATGGCTCACGTTCAGATCCATAACGCTGTCTTCTGTTGTGGAGACCACATGCTCCATCATCCCAGTTGTCACAGCATTCATTCCCCAAAAATGAAAAGTTCAGCAGTCTTCAGTTATGTAATGAAATCCCAATATTTCAGGCATACGCAAAAGTAATTCCTTCACAAAAATATCTCAGTGCAGTACATCTCCATTGTCTTTTTTTTTAAACAATGGCAGATTAAGATGAGAGTGATGGAATATGAAGTATGTGAAGGGGAGCTTTAAGTAATGGCAGAGACTGTGTGTGTGTGTGTGTGTATTGTCTCCATATCAGTTGATATCAGTCGGGTTCCTATTCATTCAGATAAAGGACCCAGAAGTACAACTCATCTCTCTCTTATCTTAATTGAGAGTGCAACAGATCATGATTTGCAGTATTTTCACAAATAACAATTATGAATACCAAAAGCTTGATGCCAACAAATGTTCTGGTTGCAGTGAGCAGTAAATTATAACTATAATAATTACAATGTGGTACAATCTATAAAGTCATGATGGACAGTTCATGAAAATATTTAAATTCTTATTTACATTGCTCTCTAATAATTCCAATATTTCCAAATCTGTTGATGAACATTGATATTTTTGTTATATTCATATGTCATAAAAGAATACCTGTAGATGACTTTATCAGATATCATCCCGTCAAATCAGATAAAGCCAAGTGTTATAATATGGGTAATGTTTATATTAAAGCACTTCAGATGTATAAAGCACTTCAGATGTAAAGATTCAATGCAACATTGACGAACATCTCCAAGAGATAATATGTAGGATTCATATGCTCTTTGTGGTTTCAGGAATTGGTATTTATTTGGGGTTAGTTTCTATATTTTATTGGCAGATGATTTGAGCTTCTAGTTTGGCTATCACATTTGTGAACATGTGTGGCTCCCTGGGTTAACCTTTGACATGCAAGATTGTCTGGGTTAGAAAAGGTCAAGTCAAGAACTCAAATTGAAATCAGACAAATCTGTGTTGTAAACAACTCTCCTCCAAACCTGGCCTGTAAAATGTGTTGGAAACCACTGAATGGTGATGGAAAACATTTTCATTCGTCCAGGAATCTATTTTAAAAGACATTGAACTGAGTTATAACAATTAAATAACGCTGTATATTTTTTCATTTTTAATTTTGAAACCCTCTTACAATATAATTGAATGAAAGTCCTAGCTTTGTAAGGGAAACTGGAAAAATCAGGAAAATAACCAGAAAAAAATGTCAAAACAAGCCATAACTCTGCAAAGTTCTTCATAATTAAAATAACTGCTTAGAGAGCGTTTATCAGGGTAAAAAGATTAGATTGCATAAATAGATATTTTGAGGGTAGAATATGCTGCTATCACAATTGCCTGTAGATACATGGTTGTCTAATTGCTTGTTGATCAATATGCACTTCAAACAGAAGAGAGCAAAAAACAAATATTCCTGCCATGAAGCTATTGACTGGCCGCGTGTAGACTACTATATATTTGTATTGTCCTGATAAAGCTTTGTGAAAAACTATTTTCCAGTTGACTTAACAGTCCAGCTACGGTGTTTGTTATCTCTGTAGATTAGTGATATGCCAATTTATTCACTAATAGTAATAGCAAGATATTTGCAATTCACACTGTTTGTTCTCCTTGATAATGCCAAGCCCTGATATCAGTACGAACCCTCACATCAGTACGAACCCTCATATCAGTACGAACCCTCACATCAGTACAAACCCTCACATCAGTACAAACCCTCACATCAGTACGAACCCTCATATCAGTACGAACCCTCACATCAGTACAAACCCTCACATCAGTACAAACCCTCACATCAGTACGAACCCTCACATCAGTACGAACCCTCACATCAGTACAAACCCTGACATCAGTACAAACCCTCACATCAGTATGAACCCTCACATCAGTACGGGTAAGAAACTTGTCACCAGGTGAAACCCAGAATGTCTGTTGCTTATCAATACCAACATTTAAAAATCTTGCAATAACTACTCACACGTGCAATATACTTTATCTAAGTAGGAAATTATGAAGTGAAATTATCTGTAAGAAAAAGACACACAAGTTTCATTGAAAACATTTTTAATTCACCAAAAACATTTTTGAATGTGGGATTAACTAAAATATAATTACAAGTTATTAGCCATATGAATAGTTCTCCACATTCAAGCAGTATAGTGGTACACGGCATCAAAGATAGATACATGTATATGATGTAACTGCCGGTCGGCAAGCATATATCCATCATGTACTGTGAGACTTGTCATCTGTCCATTATGACCTGTTATTCCCTCGTATCTATTACATCTAAAAATGAAATATTGTTATATAAAACTCCACACAGTAGATTCAAGTCAGTATATCCCTGATGAAAGGTGCTGTGTTACATAAAACTAGGAGCAAATCTCAATCAATTGCCAAATCTTCTCTCTGATATCGGGCGGCGAGGTACAGGAAGACGATTGTTTTATCAAAGATGTTACATAAAGTGAGAATTCGGGGAGATAAGATATATACGAATGAAGCATATGGTAATCAAAGGACTTACAAAAAGGATTCTGTTATATAAAGTCTCTGTTATATGAAAACTGTTATATGAAGTATCACTTTCAGGGGCTTACAGAGAGCAATGGGCAGGGTTCGTTCAGGGGCTATGTGAGATCAGTATTAGCATCATTATTATATAGTAGGATTGTCATGTGCCTCTCTCTGTCTTTTGGACACAGATATAACAGAGCTGATGCCTCTGATCATTGCTTATGGTATGTGCATAAGGTGTCATGCTGTATTTGTGCAGCTAAAAAGTTTCTGGAATTAAAATTGACATTGTATATCAATGACAACAAAATGGATATCTCTGAATGTGATAAGGTCATGTTGGTTTTGTTAAAGTCATTTTGGTTGTGTTAAGGTCATGTTGGTTGTCTTAAGGAGACAGTCTCTTCCAAATTAATCACACAAACAAACTTGTAGGGCATTAGTATATATACCGTAGTCTGCCATGTTTAAGTCGTTATCAATATAAATTACTTTTCAATATTGTTAACATGACAGTCACTCACAGCAAGCAGGCAGGGTTAGCATCATCTCCCTGAAGCAATCTTAAAGCCCTGCAGGACAACTGGCTATGTGACACAAGTACCTGTGTCATAAATGCATATATGTAAATATAACATATCCCTTCACACATCATGTAGCTTTGTTTTTGCCTGAAAATCATATATTTCTCAGAAGATATTTTTGTTTTGTTCATTTTATTGACAGAAAATTAGTTCAAAGGTTATTTCCAGCAAATAGATTTGTGTTGACAGAAAATGAAAAGGTTAGGATGAAAGGAACTGAGTGAGACTTTGTTTGTTAGCTTGCCTCCAGGGAGCCCACAGTCCGTGGCAACTTCATAAGAAGAAACATAAAAGTCCAGCTTCCTGTCCATATCTCGCACAGGGTCAGCCACAATGGGACCAGCATGGGACCCGCATCCCACACAGACCAAATGTGGCCTGCCATGGGACCCGCAACCCATACAGACCAAACGTGGACGCCATGGGACCAGCATTCCACACAGACCAAATGTGGCACGCCATGGGACCCGCAACCCACGTAGACCAAACCAGCCACGTGGTGCAGACCAAATGTGGCTATCTTTTGCATAAAACATCACTATCATATTATGCAGTCCTCTGGTGAGATACAACCTTATGTTGGAGATATTTTTGACCTATGTCACATATCTAATTTACGAGATGTGTTTTTGTGCTGTCATCTGCGAGCCATTGCTCCGCCCAATGTTTGCTTGGATCTGATTACTTGTTTACTGAAGTTTGGCGGCAATCTTTGGGTGACACAGTTTGATCTCTGCCGAACAGATGAAGATCATTCGCAAAATGGAAACAGTTTCCGTAATGATGAGTTCCCATCCAATCTTGCCAGTGAGCATACCTCATGATATTTTAATCTTTGAAAGGAAAGCTGACTGATTCACTCTCATGACCTTTGACCAGTGAGAAGTCACACTGTGTAATTAGTGCAAATATTAATTGCTCAAACTGGCAGTTTGTCTCGTTATTCGTAAAAAGCTAGATGTTACGATACATTGTAGTGACCACTAGAGGGCATTGCAATCATCCATCAGGTGGCGAGACTTGTGTTATCAGTAGAGGGAGGCGAGTGGCTGGGGATGAGATGGGTGTCTGTAGAGCTATTGCTGATCATTGTACTCGACCAATAGCG
Organism: Amphiduros pacificus; assembly: GCA_949316495.1. Classification (NCBI taxonomy): domain Eukaryota; kingdom Metazoa; phylum Annelida; class Polychaeta; order Phyllodocida; family Hesionidae; genus Amphiduros; species Amphiduros pacificus. Next base: position 5,004,045 of record OX439002.1, read on the forward strand.
CTCATATATGAAGACGAATCTCTCTATCGCAACCCTGCCTATTTGTGAGATAGACAAAGCATGCCCACCGCTCTTCTGAGCAGGGGCTGCTGATCATTAGTGATATGGTCTCATTCATCTTGAGGTTGTAAGGAGAGAGTGTGGCTGCCTCAGAGTCTGGCTATTGGTGCAGCCTGTTGTCTGAGGCACATTGACTCTGCTGTGTAGTCCAGTAGTGTCTCTTGTCATAATTAATGGTACCGATCCTGGGTACATGGCCAGCGCAGCGACACTGTGGCAGGCTCAGAAGACAAGAGGAGAGATGCATAATTGAATTGGGAACGTCTATAAATGCAAGAAGCTATGCAAGGCCAAATATACAATGTCTTTTTTAGACCCATATGATGCTTCTCGGGAGAAAAGAAAGCAAAAATGTTCTTTTTTTTTGGTTTGAATGGCACAGAATGTGAAATACTCTGCAAAATATGAGATATGCACAAATAAGAAAGTGCATGTTATAGGATACACGTTATACCTGTGTCTCATTGTGGCAGCGTGTATAAAATATGTAGTGAGTAGAGAAAATAGGAGAGAACAGCACGCACAATGACTGCCTTCCCGACAATATTAACCCTGTGTGCAAGTCCCAATTTCCACAATGTCTTCTGTCACTTGTGCCTGAAAATATCTGGATATATATCAATTGATAAAAGAGCTACAGGTGTCTTTTAGAATATACCGTTTGATAGGTCTACTACAGTGATTCCACACCTATGGTGAAGCATTGATTAATTGATACTTCCTATGGCTTGAGTCAGTCTAACAATGAAGGGCTTGTTCTTTTGTCATGTAGATTTTAGCCAAGATAAAAGCTGACGAAATATTATCCGTATTGTACCTGAAACATACCTGGTCAAATCAGCCTGGGTGCAAATGGAAATGAAGGGGTTATGATATCTGGATAAGGTATTCTACAGTGAAAAAGTGAAAAAAACATAGCAAAAGAACATAGACTTGTATACACAAGTGAAATAAGCAGATTCTAGTTTAAAAAAGCAGATTATCGTGAAAGAAAAGCAGATTCCACTGAAAAGAACATTCCAGTGAAAATAAAAAAGATAAAGAGCTGCTTTTTGTGGTAAAATCAGATTCTAGTGAAAATGAGCAGAGGGTCGTGTTCCTTGCATTGTCTTCAAGTTATGTTTCATGCCATTGTTTAATATTAGCCAATGGCCATCCAAGCTCCCAGATTCCTCATCATCTTCTTAACCCACATCTGCAAGCCATCCATAGGCGCATGCTAAACTTGGCGTGCTCCTGTATTATAGATAAACCTCATCCAATTAAACCATAGAGTAATGGTGGAGGTTGATAATAGCTCTCTGCATTGGCACAAATCTTACATTTTATTTGTGATTTTGGCAACGAGAATATATTTCTTTGAAATTGAAAGCCAGATACTACAATAGGTTGACAGTTGATACCAGTGAAGATAATAATACTTCTATTTTTGTTATGTCACCAATGTCAAAATAGCTCAGATTGTTATGTCACATATATGACATTTTTCAGATAATAAATCTTTTATACTTATTAATGGCGCTTAAATTGAATATTCTAAATGGTAATTTGCTTATATTAAATATTTGTATTTTCTTGTATATTGCAGGTATGTATTAAAGATTGCTGGTTCCTCAATTGATAAAAGAAGGGCTTGGGTGAGTTTGTTCCTGTTTATATCCACAATTCATTCATATCCATGATAAATATTGCAGTAGACATTTCACTGGCAAATAGAGAATAAAACTGTGTTAAAGAGAAGACGTTGTGTATGCCTGGAGCACTGTCTCTGTGGTATTTCTCTACATGGGTCCATGCCGTGTTCTATATCCGAATATATTCACAAAATGCCACAGTCTCGAGGCTACGTACATGTATGACGCCAGCATTTCCTCCATTCTGCGGCAATAATACCATTCCTAAACCCACCATTTCACATAGTTTTATAGCTGATGCAATTTTTTTAAATAGATTGTACAGAAGAGTAATTGTCTCACAATGCCTACTTACACACCAAGTGCAGATATCTGAGGATATACATCTTCATTTAACACAGAATAATTTAATAAGGAAAATCTGTGTGTAAAGAAAAATACCACATTTCTGTATGATATTTAAATTACCAGATTTATATTTAAATTACCAGATTTAGATGTATGTGCTTGGTGATCATGTCTATATTAAAACTAGACATTTTGCTTTCCATTCTTCAGTAAATAAACAAAATAGGCAGTTTGCAGAGAACATATTTTGTCACAGAGAATGACTTGTCATAATAAATGGACATCTGTCTGGGACAACTCATATCAATGGATATATTTTATCAGTGAAATTCCCCATGTGATACATATATATAGAGAGAACATTTGCAGTAGAAAACATTTATTTTATGGGCTTTGCTTGTTGAGGTGAGATTAGACTGGGCTCAGAAAGTTGTTGTCTGGGAATAAGTCTATGAATCAATGCTACTATCAATATGGCTGATTAGAGATTATTGCGGAATCTGGAAGCATAAATCGGCAGCGGCAGCCCACGTTTCTGCTGTGATATGCGCTGAGGCATGCTGGATTGTAGTTGTTTATATGCATGACTTTATTGTGGTATTTTTGGTGATTAGGCACTGCGATCGAGTTATAAAAGTTTCAAGCCGAATGGACTCGGGGATAATAATAGTACATAGTGAGCGACAGGATGATTTCTGGGGAATAGGAATATTGTTCTCGCCTCATCAGCAAAAAGCAGAAAGGATACAAAATGGAGGGATGTGTTATTACTATTATCATGGACGTCAAATTTCCTCACATTCGTCCATTAATGCATCACATTTTATGCATCTGCAGTGGCTATTAAACATACTCTATATTTAAAGTCCTTTTTGTTTATGATGAGGGGTTTGATAAGGTGAATGCCCCTGAAAGGCTATGAATTTATTTTCCTAAAAAACCCAGTGTAATTTCCAGATGTCAGAACACAGATTTGATGTTTTCCCAGAGGGAGGTAAGAGGAAAGGGTGAAGCCAGGGGATGGCTGGTTGTGAGAAGCTCCCAGGGGGAGGTAAGGGTTGAAGCCAGGGGGTGCCTGGTTGTGAGAAGCGTCCAGGGGGAGGTAAGGGTTGAAGCCAGGGGATGCCTGGTTGTGAGAAGCTTCGGCTATGTCCTGCTTCTCATCAACCCATTCCAGGAACTTTTGACACACAGACAGACAGACAGACAGCTGTCGAGGTCTCAACCTCATGGTTGCCATGGATATTTGGGCCCCATTTATCATGAAAAACATACAGTATCTCTGATGATTTCAGTCATGTGGAATTAGATTGAATGCTGGAAAATGTATATCTCTGATACTGGCTGACTACGGGGGCATACAGCAGATACATTTTTCATGAGACAATAGGTTATTGGGGACAAAATGGAGAATTGGGCATCATGTTATTGACCAATTTATCAGAAATCCCATCACATGTGTAACCTCACAAGGTTCAGAGGTCATGGATGTGTAATGTGGTTTTGAGCAATGTGGCCCCTTATGAGCAGGATCAATGTGGCCCCCTATGTGTAGGATCAATGTGGCATTGTCATTGTTCGGTGCTTGTTGAGCTGTGAGGTTGACAAATGGTAGAGATGTTTGTTTTTTCACATCAGGCGATGGAGGGTGCAAGTGGAGTGTTCATGTGAAAAGATACGCTTTCCATTTTGAATGGAGATGGTACGATATCACACTTTTTCATGAGATGATGTCTTCCCATCCATTTAACAAACCTGGCTAAAAAGGCTTTTCAATTCATAAAATATTTGATGTTGCAAGTCGTTGAATTTCACTTTTTGATTTTTTTAAATTGTACATATTAGAATGATTTATGTTCATCATTAAATAAGCATCAATTGATTTTAATGCAATTTCAATCAAATTTGTTAAATTGCATTAGAACAAGATATTAACCAGCACAAGAATTATGAGCATTAAGAAATGTAGTAGATGAGAGTGCAATTAATGATTTGTGCACCCCATCAATCACTCAGAGACCTTCCTATAATTTCCTCCTTCCTTATGTACACAGTCTGGTAACTCCATGATTATCCTTGGAACATTATTACCTGTGTGGTCGGCAATTACAGTTTATTATTGTCCGTTACATCAGTGTGACACATGTAGCATTGATCTTGAAGCATAATGCACCCACAATATCGGATGTGGTTCTGATTGCTAGCACAAGAGGGCACTCTCAGAAAATACAAGAAATGCATCTTCAACAACAGAACAATATTTTTTCATAAATATCTTTATTTTTGTGAGAAAGGTAAAGAATTACAGCCATGCATTATAGATAGTGTTTCAAAATTGATATAGGAAATAAGATCATCTCTAGTTTTCAAAGAACTAATGTTTCATTTGTCATAAAAATATAAACAAAACAATCTGGTGGTATTGTTTGTGATCCATTTCAATTGAATTATTTATTTTAATTTGGGATCTATTTCACACTCTCTGGCACAGGTAGAAATTGACAAACCCTCGCCCTTCAGTTGTTTGACCAGTTTTAATGGCAAACATGTTGTTTTCATGTCAAGTGGCAGGTGAGTTGTATATTTCAGGGCTAAATGTCTTCTGCTCCTGTATGAGGGACTCTTTGTTTTTGTGGGTGGAAACCCCTCTCACTTGAGCAGGTGACAGATCCAACACTTGACACTTCCAAAAATAGTGGCCCTCAGAGATTATGTAAAGTCATGTGATATTCATTCCACAAGATTTTTCATTGAGAACAAGACCGTAAATTGAAAAGTAGCAAATATTCCAAAACTGCTAGTATATTTTAAAAAAAGTTTTCAATGCAAATCACCAAGCTGGAGTCGACAGAATTTTGTAACACTTTGAAGTTTTTCATGACTTGGAGAAGGAGCATGTATGACAGACTGCAAGACAGGGAAAACAATAATTTCTTCTTGCTTGACTTGCTTGATTCCTTGTTTCTGGATGACGACCCTGTTGACAACAGGGAGTGGGAAGTTTTGAACCAAGATATTTGGGTAAGTTTCATGAAATATAAGGGATCTCTTTTACTGAGGACACCAACAAAAACTCAATGTGAAAGAACTCAAAACTAGTTTAGGGTGTCCGCCCATTCAATGTATTTGAATGAACTGTAATATAGATATGCAAATTTCATGAGAGTTTAAATGAAATTGAACATGTGATTTAATCTCATTTGAGGTCATATGGTAAATAACATGTGACATGACTTAGACGGTCTTCTCATGTATTCAATGCAAGGATTTTATGTGAAATGGGGTGGAGAACTCAAGGGAATATGTTGCCAGGAACAGGTGGAAACTTTACTTTTTATCTCACCAGTATGACAGTGTTTCATCCAACTAGTGAGATATTATTTCATTTTTTATGAAATATTCACATTGAAATTTAACCAAAAAAATCTTAAATCTCTGTTGATTCTGATATCAAAACTACTTAATTTCTGAAAAAGGCCTCATAGCTTTTTACAAATATGATTATTTTACAACCATTTTCAAAATTATTTTGTCCACGTTTTCTCTATTTATAAGAAAATGAAAGATACAAATCTGAATTGTAATGATTTCTTGGCGGGATGCCATTCAGTTTTGCAAATAAACTTAGATATGATGAAATCACTTCTGCTTTTAACAAAATGTAACAATAGTAATTTTACAATAAGAGAAATTTCATTGTGTAACTCTCAATGATGAACTTTGGTTTATTTTTTCCAAACAAGTTTATTATTTTTGCATGACATATGGACAAAGGATATAAAATGTGTTTGTTCCATACCACAGAATTAATATATTTTGTTGTGAATTCGGAGAAGAATGACCACATCAAACTAGCAAGCCCAAACAGCTCCAGAACCCTTAGTGATTTTATTATTTTGAAACATCTTTGTATTGTTATTTCAATTTAATATCTTTTCACTAAACTGAATGAGATGCAAATATGAACTCATTTGTTGAACTGTTGATGGATTTTTTGTCTTCTTTTAAGATAAAAAAAGTAGATTGGGAGTCCAGAATGCCCTGGCAGTTACTTTTAGGATACATTATGCTTTACATTATGCTTAATTGCCTCTCGTGAAGCTTAAAACATTGAGTAACATTTTTATTTCATTCCTCACAAAGAATCAACCTTATGATTAAGTTGTGAAACATGTTGTTTATAGCCTCAATGTCGATGGTTTCATTCCACCCCTATTTCACTGCAGAAATTCCAATTTTTTGGGATGAGATAATTCTGTAAGACATTTTTCATCAATTTATCATGTAAAACCACTTGATAAACCTTTTCTGATTAAAAATGGAGAGAAAAAGTAAATAAAACTGGCACGAGCAACCTTTCAGACAAATGTACAGATATATAAATAGGTAAAATTTCAAGGCAGACTTTTTTGATGAATACCTGCAGTAATGCCAGGCCAACATTGTAGAAATAAACTGTTGACAGACACCTGGTTTGATGGCACAGTAGCTTATGTAGGTACAAAAGTGAAGTAGCCATTTGATGAGATTTATGAGAGGATAAAAAGGGCATTAGTGGGATTCTGGTGCATCTTGTGTCATCAGATGGTGTGTGGCTGGGACCAGGAGACCGCCAATCCCCAGTGTATGCCCATAGTATGCCCAGTGTATGCCCGGTGTATGCCCATAGTATGCCCGGTGTATGCCCGGTGTATGCCCAGTGTATGCCCGGTGTATGCCCAGTGTATGCCCGGTGTGTGCCCAGTGTGTGCCCGGTGTATGCCCAGTGTGTGCCCGGTGTATGCCCAGTGTATGCCCAGTGTATGCCCAGTGTATGCCCAGTGTGTGCCCGGTGTGTGCCCAGTGTATGCCCGGTGTGTGCCCAGTGTATGCCCGGTGTATGCCCAGTGTATGCCCAGTGTATGCCCAGTGTATGCCCGGTGTGTGCCCGGTGTATGCCCAGTGTTTGCCTGGTGTATGCCCGGTGTATGCCTGGTGTGTGCCCGGTGTATGCCCGGTGTATGCCCAGTGTATGCCCGGTGTATGCCCAGTGTATGCCCGGTGTGTGCCCGGTGTGTGCCCAGTGTATGCCCAGTGTGTGCCCGGTGTATGCCCGGTGTATGCCCAGTGTGTGCCCGGTGTATGCCCAGTGTTTGCCCGGTGTTTGCCCGGTGTGTGCCCGGTGTGTGCCCGGTGTGTGCCCGGTGTATGCCCGGTGTATGCAGGATCACTGCAAGGAACAGACTCATGACCTCAACTGGAAAAAAGGTCCACTGTGAATAACATTCATCAGGAATAAATGTCTTGATGTGTTCCTGTATTCATATGGAGGTATTGAAATATTACTATACAGCTCAGGGGAAATAGTTTGTTTTCTTGTTTTTTAGACACCAGGAGGTATAGCTTGATGCATAATTGGTCACAGAGTTGATTTATCACAAAAAAAGTGTATTTTATAAATACATATGCAGGAGCTTGATGAAGCTGGAAGTGCGTAGTGGAGTAAGGGGTGATGACACTCTGAGGGGGGAGAAGGTGTTTATATAAACCCCCCAGTCTGGGTAGAATAAGGCCAGAAATACCTGCTAGAGATGCACTCTGATGGTTGCCATGTGCTGGCCCGTGCCACTGTTTACATGACTGCCAAAGTATTCAGATAGGCACTCATTAGGGCTGGTCCAGAACACATATTATATTCCCTGGGGCTAACCAGAACAGCTATGAAATTTATATAGTTTTCCTTATCTATGTCACAGATAACATAAAAGACCATTCACTGTGATTAATCTGATTAAATCCATTTTATATCATTTCAGATATACTGCAATATTAATAAAAACCAAATTTAATGTATTTACAATAGAATATGATGAGAAATATCGTTTGTTGAAATAAATGATAGAAGTTGAATTTCCATGGATTCTGAGGACAGGCCTGGGGAGGAATTCTCATAACTGGGTTCAGAAGAGCTGTATATCAGCTTGACTTACAGCTGATTTCACAGAGTAAACTTCCTGATGTCTGGGAGATCCAGAAACTCTGCTGGGCTACAACAGATGTAGAAATCACAGGTGGTGCAGAAATAATTAGGGTGCCTTGAGGAGCAAATTATCCTTTGGGCACAACAAGCCACAGCACCTACTGTCAAACAATATCTGAGGCCAGCTTCTTCCATCAACACAGCTTGTGCAATCCCCTAGGTGGAGCTCTGTGTTGCCATGGTAGCTTTACACTGCCATTTGCTTTGGCAAAGAACGAACAGTAATTTCTTAAAAGGAAAAAAAATTCTGACAAAAAAATTGTGAAATGATGAAGTGTGATCCATAGAGGATGAGCAGGGTGTCATTATTAGGCAACTTGTGAGGAAGGGAGTAAGGCTACATTACAGAAATAATACCCTTGTATGAAAGCTTCTTTACCTGGGGTCCATGCTCAGACAAAATAGAGTGCCTAAATTCTAGGAAGATGAGCTGGCTTCATTGGGGAATTGAATTCACTTCATAGATTACAGAGGGGCTACCAGGTGATGCTGTCACCTGGTGTTGGAATTACTATGTAGGCAAAGTCTGAATCAGTATCACACATTGAGATGTTCACAAGAGATGACTGAATACGAACACACCCCAGTATTTTCTCAACTTTACAAGACCCAAATGGCGTGATCTTTTGACCTACCTAGCTGGCACTGGGACCTCACAGCCCCAGCATCCATGCTAGTCTACTGTGGTGAATCAGGGTATCTGACGCTTACACAGATGGGGCTGGTAAGGGCTGTGTAGTGTTGCTAGCAGGTGTATGTGTTTGCATGTCTGCTGGGCAAAGGTTGGGCATTCAGGGAGCTCCATGGGTTGCAGGTCCCTTGGTAGGTATGACATCCCTGTGTAAAATGATGGCCTGCAGAGCCTCAGGAGGACCTTGGTCTGATCTACATGGTGTTATGACATGGGCCGAGGAGGCTGCAGAACGTAAAGCACCATCCCTGCCCACCACAAGGATTCCACCCAACAATCGATAAACTGCATTATTGAAAACTTTGATAAAACAGGACAGAGGGGACAGGTCAGCGTGCTGATATATTAGCCTGTGTACCGTGGCAGGTCCTGAGGTTGTTGGTAGCGTAGTAGGGGATTATATTGCCGATACAGGGTACATATCTCAGGCAAGGGTGGTCTGCAGCAGGCAAATTGTGTTTATCAAAGGCAGTTGATTGTAATGGGGCCCAATCTGCATTCCCAAGTGATCTCCTCTAACAGGCCCAAGCTGCGGGAGAAGTAAACTTCAGTGGCATCAGCTTACCGGCACAGGACATGCCCCTTTTTAAGACAACATGCTGCTAATTTATTCCATATATCAGGCTCATGGCAGTGTATATCTTGGGACACTAAATTTAGGGGGATGTCAGGGCAGGCCAGAAGTTTTGTATTTTGGCCAGGGAATAGTACAGAGTTGATCCAGTCAGTCCTGTAGGAGGGTATGTGGCCGGTCCCAATGTCTAAAGAATTGGTAACGTATCGTAAGCTTTCATATCTTGAGTGCATCAATAATGACGTTTTATAGAATTTATTACCTTATACCCCCTGAACATTCCTTCAAGTCTGACGTTTGTGAGCAGCTGTTTGTGAACCTGCCCCAGTTTTACCCCCACCCCCTCCCACACCTCTACTGCTGCACTGCACCAAAACATCTCCTAGCCTCATTCTGTCAGATTTATTTATCAGGCCAGGATGGATTTCATTTCATAGCAGACAAAGTTGGCCAACGCAAGACCCATCCATTACACCATTCAAGTGTACATGCATGCTATCCCATCTTATATCAATTTGAAAGAGCACTCGATCTGTAGCCAAATTGCCCATCACACAGTGAATGTAGACCATTTTGGTCAGATCAGGCTCTGATCATTGTTTGAATGGGGTACTGATGATCCAGACCGCCAACATGATGTGGGTGCCTTCAAGTGGATATACTTTACCTCATGTGGTAAATATACTTTTTCCAAAGAGCTCAAAAAAATTAGTCCTAGCTAGAAATCCTAATGCTAGTTCCCATGTGCTAGACATCCATTTCTTCACAGCAGATTTATCTGTAGGCGCTGTAAATTATAGCCCATTACAATATCTGCAGATTGATTAACAACCATGATAGAAATAGCGGTTCATTCGGTCGGGCTGCTGTAAATGGCAGCAGGACTGATTTTGACACCAGTAGTGAGTTCAGGTTTTGTGTTGGGTCCATCTATCGGTGCAGAATCAAAGATCTGTTTGACACAGAGGATGATTCAATCCCATAAATTTCTGCTCTCTGCCATGCCTTCAATATGGTGTTGTCATGACAACGACCTCATTCCTCTGATAGATTACAGGGGAGCTTATATTACTGGTTGGCATAGAAATTAGGTCAAATGATCTTGTATGAGACAGGATCACATGAAAGGCAGGGTTGAATAGAACTCGATGACCAGGTTTGCAGCATAAAAAGGGGATTTATATTTGTATGAGGAGTTTGCATGTTGACATACACTGAGCCACACACCAGATGGCGCTTCTTTATCCTTGTGACCTCAGAGTCACTTGAATTTGCACTTTTTTCCATTATTTGTAAAGGCAATGAAGATGACTTTTGACCTTGCATCACAAAACGATGCATGTCTTTATTAAGGTTCTATGCTCCAAGTCATAAAGAGATAAAGATCAGATATAAAGGCAGACTGGTCTGTGCTCATCATGGCACCCAAACCAGATTTAGCCATTAATTCTCCCCACTGATAAATAAAATTAGGTAGTCTGTTTATCTTTTACAAAAACAAATGAATGTGACAAGCTCAGAGAGCAGGTGAATTTGAGCGAGTTTTAAATTATATTGTTTATCAGTTTGAGAAAGATAAGGAGCACTTGTCTTTGGCGTCTTGCTCATCATTATCCATGTGGGTCACACATGCAGAGGCAGCCTCTCATCTATCATCTCAGCTCTGACCAGCATTTATACATGGCCAGCCACACCTTGCAGATCCTTTAGATCCTCCATCATCTATATGCCGTAATATACAGCATCCTGGCACTGCTGCCACCAGCTTCAAGGTGCTTGAGGTTTTCCATAAACATAGCCAGGCGCATAGGGGTGTGACCTTCAGAGATGTTGCTGGGATCTCTGTTGGGAGATGCCAGGGCAAAGGGTCACAGTGCCAGGCATGGTCAAGTGTTTAGGAAGATGGTCCAATATTTGTGCTGAGAAGAAACAGGAAGCTTGGGACCCACAAGGTGCAAGGCATCTTTTCATCCTTTCCTGTCACTAAATGCCAATGCATTCCTGTTAAGCTCAGGCCCTTTTCTTGTGGAGGTGAGACAGCTGTAGAGAGTGTGTGTTCATCTTGGAGAGTGTGACAAGGGGAGAGTGTTCTACACTGTTCACATCCAGGTCATATCCTTTGTGGCATTGTGTCCAGCTTGTCATCATCTGCCAACACAAGCTTCATTACAACTTTACCACCTGGCGAATGTTGAGCAGGGAATTGATGGTGACAAATTGAAATGCTGAGAAACATTACCACAAGCAATCGTTTCTCTTCTAACTTATAGCATTACACATGAAACCCATCAGAAAATCAGGAACACAATGCATCAAATGTTCTAAAACCAAAAGATAAAGAGAATATAAAAGACCTTAAGTTTACTAAACAGCTGCACTATGTAGTTAGTTTCACACATCACCAGATTCTCCGAGACAAATGCCTGTGCATTGATTTTGCTGCTCAGTTTGCTTTGTGAACCATAGGCCTGCCATACCATTCCCAAGACAACAGCTATTGTCTGAGGTGTCCAGCCACCACCGGTCACTAACCATCACACTGCCACTGATGAGATGGGCAACACAGTCTCCAAAAATACAATTACATTGCTCTGGTTGTATTATGGAAAAAAACAAAACTTCAAATTATTTGTTTTTATTTGACACCAACTTCATACTGAAGCTTCATTTATTATAAAGTTGCCATGCAAGATTTTGTTCTTTGAATGAAATGAGTTTTATAACATTGATTCATTTGTCATGTAAAATTCAACAGATTCTTAAGAAGCTAATGAACTTTTTCTGCTTGCCAGATAAGGCTTATTTAATGTGATAAGAATTAGACTTTTTATCCATTCCCTCTTTGTGCCCAGCCTCACTCGCAGTGAAATGCAGGAAGTTTATTTCCTTGAAGTCACTAATGAAATAGGAAGACACAATACAGAGCTATGTAACCTAATTTTTTTCATAACCTAGTAATTATAAATGATCATGGGTGTAACCATTTCTTTTGTTCCTTTTTATTGCTCTTTTGTTCCCCACCATGAGTGAGGGGGGAATGATGTTCAGTCAATAAATTCTCCACCAGATAAAAGCTGACTTTATTTCTGTTAATATAGGTAATATTTCTCAGGAATTCCGGATCTATATAGGCACTGATATCATTATTTTTCCTATTCTTAAAGAAAGTTTTCATATTGACCCATTCTGTTGCTAATATGAATTCACTTTGAGATTGAGATTAGGGACAATTATATTATACTGCACGCAGCCGAGTGCAATATAACTTTCCGAAGGTCCATAAAAAGTCATATTGCACGACACCCAGGTACATATTTGTTTCATTCTATGATCACTGTGTTAATTACTGCCATTGTTGGTTTAATTCTAAAAGTGAGAACTGAAAGGGACGAGTTTGTCTGTATCAACTTGAAAGCTGTCTGTATCAACTTGACTGCTTCCCAGTCTGCAGGTCACTCAGAGCAAGCTGGTGACGTCATTATAGGGCTTCCCCAACATTTCCCGCCATGGAATTCCCCATCAGTGCAGTGGAAAGTATATTGACGTGCAATATAATGCATCTGGTCAATAAAACAATTTAGAATAGCTCATGTGACCAGGAATTGACCAATCACAGCACAGAATACACAGTGATCATAGAATAATGATATATATATCCACCGGGAGTGCCATCCAGAGATTCTAGTATCAGCTCCTCCCGAACTCACCTTGGGCATTATCTCATTGTGAAAAGTCAGATCTGTAACCTTATTTTTCATGGTAAAACATAGATGTGGATGTTGACTTGAAATGAAGAAGAAAGGGCAAGAGGTGTGAGAGTTTACTTGACATTTGCAGTTTTGCTGGCAGCATCAGTTTTGAACCTCTTTGGCAGGCACTTCATAAAATTCCATATCTTTATACACTGAGAGGTCACCTGAGAGGTCACTTGAGAGGTCACCTCTGTTCAGTGACAGTGCTGTACTGTTTGGTTGGATATCTACAGCAATATGCTTTATTTTAGCAGTTTCTTCGCATTTTGATCAAGAGGCAGACTTTTCACTTTGTATGTTCAACTTCATGAGCCTGGCAGATCTGGTTATGAAGTACAATTAATACATAAGTCAAACACTTTGTGAAATCACAGTTAAACACGCATTACGATCATGAGGCATAGCTCATTCTGGGGCATTCCATTAGTACAGGAATAGGGAAGATCTTCTGATCAATCAACACTTTGATCATCCTTGATGTCTCACACCACACCCATGGGAAGCAGGGCAGCTTGGTTAATAACTCTTCATAAAACTCTTAATGATTCTTACCCATCATGCAAAGCCACAGATCACATCAGACCTGTCAGGTATCAGCCATCCCATGTCTGCATTGCTCCAGATATCCCCAGGTTTTGCTGTAGTTTTTCCAACCCCATGTTCTATTTCCATCCATGTGTTGAAGTTCTTGATAAGATAAGTCTCATGTTATGTTTGAACTTGGCTAAAGTTTTATTTCTCTGGCCAGAGATCCAGCAAACACAACATATGCATGCTGTTCCCACAGTCTTAAGCTTTTCTCAAATGTTGAGATATGAAATAACTGAAATATTTTTCTCCTCTGTCTTTCCGCAGGGGCAGAACATTAAATAAAAGTTCAAAGGGGTTCATAAGGTTTCCAGCTTATCTTCCTGTAGGAGATATGTAATGACAATCTGAAGATATCAGAACCAAACTCCTCGTACCCATCCTAACTCTGGTTGCCAATGGATACCAATCTTGCTTCCAGCTAGGAATATTTAGTGCACAAAATTGAGCAAATAAATGGCATTTCATTACAAAAAAATTAAGGTTTTACCCAAAGTAATCTCCTTTTACTGTGAAATACTTCAACAAATAAAAAAGGTCTTACTCCTTAAATCTTTCTCAAACGATTGAACATGCTTGAAAAAGAAAAGTAGCTTTCACTTGATAATATATTATTTTGATAAATGGTATACATTTGTCTTTGTGGTAAATGTTTGTGTCAGGTATGTGGAGAGTAATGTCTTGGGACTGACCTCATTCCAGGCATGTTACATGATCTATCTTTATCCTTTTAACATGCCTGATTGCGTAATCCTTAATCCCAGATGCAAGATGGGGCTTCTGTCCCTGGATCATCTGAGAGCATCCTCTCGGATAATAAACAATGTCTGGTGCAGGCAGATGTTACAAGTCTGCTTGCTTTTATAAGCATATAAACAGGCCTTACCTACTGATGGGACTAATGATCTTCTGAAGTATCCTCATCCATACTTCAAGAGACTGAAAAGTTGAAATGAAAAATATACTTCAATGTAGCAGAAAGTTAATTAACACATATGACGTGGGGTAGACCTTTGAAATTTGACTTTTGAAACTTTATGAGTTTATTCCCATGAAATGGCAAAATTAACATCTGGATGCCAATAAGCTTTAACAAAGAAGTATTTTATATCAAAGCCAATGTATCAAATATTTACATTACAAGAATATCAATATTGGTTTTTAAGATGGATAAAAATTCCTTAATGAGGTTATTAATAATTAATGCATCGAGTGAAATATTATTTAAAAAAAGAATTATGTCAAATATATGATTTGTTGAAGCAGTTGATATAATTCTTTAGGGTTTATGAATACAGAGGACCTATATCTATAGAGTCTGTGATTGGCTTGATGAATGTCCGAAAGGTATAAGAGACCTGTAAATTAACCCTGGGTGAAAGCCCAACTGAAATAATACAGCTACGAGGAAAATAGACCCTAATCAATCAACAACTAATATTTCTATCTTCACTGACACCTATGATGAACTGTTTGTCTTTACGTGTGTAATGACATAAGAGCTCTTCCACCAAAGACGCCTTGTGATAAAAACATATGTAAGTTGTTTTTTGGGGGGAATGATGGATATAAACAGGAACATGGTTCAACCACAACAGATAATCCTTCCATATATTTTGCAAACTTATCATTTTCCCATCCATGATAATGTATAAAAATTGTATATTAATCACATATCTGTTTTCTGTCTTTTCAGGTATGTATATTTCCAGAGTTGATGATGAGTTATGATAGCGTCTTGGGTGAGTCTGTTCCATTTACACCTCGTTGAGGACATGACCAGGTTAACTGTATGCAGCATTTTTGGGGGACGTGTAGAATAAATGTATAATGATAAGTGCAGATGCAGAAAAGTGAATATGATAGCCTTGATAAGTGACATATATATTGATATATTTATGAAGGCGCAACATACCATGTCAGAGCGTATTATAAAAGTAATAAATGCACTACCTGGACATGGTATGTAATGAATATCTGCCTGTTATCAGACCGGTTTCTGATATATATTTCATGTCAGGATCTTGATGGGAGCCCTAGGCTTGGATCTCTGCAGGTGCAGCATTTGGGAGGCAGGCATTTGATTTTTGTTAAGCAAATACCAAACATCCAGCTGGCAAAGTACCAGCTCAGGTATGCAGAGGTTAAAACCTGTGTAACATCCGAGGCAGGGACATTATCTGTCTCCAAGGGCTTTAAGAGGAGAAGGGTGATTGCTAAGGGAGGGATCAGAAAGGGCTTCAAACTGCAAGAACATTGGAGCCATGGTCAAATTGTAGCATCTCCATCACATAGACTCTTGTCAAGACTCTGTCACGGCAGCTCCACCAAAGCTTCCCAGTGATTGCACACTGGGAGTGAACCTGTTTCACATTATATATTGGGGTCACACCTTGCCACCTTATATATTGCTTCCCTTGACAAGATAGAGAAACCCACTGGGAAGTCCTGATGTATGGCATCGCTGAGTGCAACTGTTGGTCTGCAGCCTTCGAGGGCCACAAATGTGACCAGAAAAACTCCTGGAATTCCAGAAGAATTAGGAAAAGGCTGTTGCTGGAATATATTGGGAAGTAAATGGGAATTGTTTGTTGTTGAGGTAGCAGCATAAATTGTGGAGCAAAAGGGTATTTTATAACCATTGCTCACTGGTTTGTCTTCCACTTCAGGGAGTCCAACACATTTGTCATATCCAACCATTGTATGCAAATGTTCCAAGTATGAGAAATACATTTGAATACAATTAACCTACTGACTGTAGAATACAATTAAATCATTGTGCATATATAATTATTGAACTGAAATATAAAGTGCATAATAAAGTCCACGAAATTACAAATCACAGATATAAAGTTAGTTTAAACCTATTTAAAGAACAAAATGAAAACCCATTGATTTATTTGAACCCTTGCCATCTGAATATGAGGTAAAAAGATTTATTTTGAAGTGTGACAGCATGATATAGAAATCATAAGGAAGAATGACACAGGGTCACTCACATTCATCTGCTATTTTGAGGTGTCCCAAAGAATAGTGACCCCAATGAGATTTGCCAGGGAAGATTTTGAATGGATTGCGACACAAGTCAGTTAAAATGAGTATCTGTAAGCCAGGTTTAGAAGGGCAGTCTTTGCCGGTGAAATCCTCTGTATGTGATCACAGGCAGAAAGCCTGTTAAATACTGAACCCTGGAGAGTACTTTGTATTTTGCCTGCAACCAGACAGCACTTTGATGACCATATAACAAATGTCAGACTCTCCAAGGAATTGGGCAGATTATGACTTTATCTTCTACCATTAAAGCATCAGGCTTCAAATGAATGGTTTGATCAGGAAATTACCATGTGTCATCTGCATGTGTAGAGATTCTGTCAGCATCTCTTATGCAGGTGACAAAAGTGACAAGAAGTAATTCTCCTGGTCTCATGCAACATCAACATAAAAGATTGTTGCATCATTAAATCTCACAGGGGATTTATCACTCTGAAGGTCAGTCAAAATATTACTGTTGACCTCTTGATAATCGAAATAATGTTGATGGGATGGACATAAAATTTTCTTTATTGCTCTGATAGAATTCTAGGCATGGATGGCCACAGAGAAACTGTGGTGCAAGAGTGCATTTATAGAAATATATCGTCCCTCGTCTTTGATAGGTTGTAGGATCCAATCATGACTGCCCATATTTCTATATAAACTTTGACGATAGCTGGCTCAATGAACAGAAAGCCTCCATTGAGTTCATGCAGAATGGTCGCTCAGTCTCATCTTGATTGAGGAAAGAGAAAATACCCATGCTTGGAAGGACAGGCTGGGGTCAGATGGACTCCAGGAGCCAATATTATCTGCTTCGTCTCTCATTCCGGAAACCAGCATTTGTCTGCATGAACATAAACTGGGTTCTGCATGAAATGAACACTGATGTCAAATACTGCAGAGTGATAGAGTATAGGATATTGCATGCCAATACGCTATTACTTACATCAGCAGGTACTGTTCTCTTAACACAATGTCATACATTTTCACCTGCTTTTCCAGACTGTTTATTGACAGGCTGAAGATATTTAAACACAATCAAATTACCTCACACAAAGAACAAGCCTTTTAGCCCTTTCCTGTTTGTCTTGATTAACATTTTTTCCCATTTAGCATGGTTGATTTTCTTTCCAATGTCAATTACCTTTTGGTTCACAAACAAATTAGCACTGACACTTCAAGCTATAGATTTGTTTGTTTTTCTGGTTGTTTCACTATATTTTGTCATCAGAGAGCTGCTGAGAAAAGCCTGATAAAATATTCACCTCCAGAAGATTAAGATTGTTTATCCCATGCTCTCCCATTACAGCAGAAAACTTCTCTGGTATCAGAGATTAAGATAATGAGTTGTATGGCCATAAAACCACACAATCCTGTTATGGGAGTCTTTCACATGGTCAGAGATTATGTGAGAAAGATGAAGAAGGCAGCCACCATTTACATTCTATTATCAGCTGTTTGGCTCCCTCTGGTGTCCGTTCTCTGATCACTTGCATTCTAATGGTGTTATTTATTATACAAATGGTGTCTGAGATCCCAGAAAGATTTTTTGATGTCCATAGTTCATGACAGTTTTTATGCTCAGAGGGTTACCCTGAAAATGTTTTGGGATGGATCAGTTTTAGAGATCAGTGAAATTTTATTCTCACTGCATGAGATGGATTAATTGATATAACGAGAGACAGCTGAGAATATGCATGCTTCACAAAATCTTTAGTTTGTCTCTCAGTTCAATATTCTTTGGCAAGTGACCTTTCACATTTGACAATGGCAAGATAATAAGGATTAATTCCATGCTCAGACCATCATGTTGGAGTCTGACATTGAGATGACGAGGCACCACAGGGAATGTCCATATTAGTAATATAGATCCACTGAAGGCCTCTGTGCAGTATGTCGAGAATAAGGGCAGGAGGAGTGACGGCCATAAGACAAGCAGAGATTACGCCCCATATAAATAATGTCTGCTTCCCAAGCTTACTGGAATCATGGCAGATTTGAAAACACAGGCTGTTCAGGCTTGGCTGGCTGCAATTAATAACAGTGGAGGCTTGGGCTTGGTCATAAAGTCTATTGCTGTAAGGAATGGATGGTTCCATTCCATTGGTGGATCCCTAGAGGGCGCTGTTGTAAGTGGCTCATCAATATCCCAAACATCTTAATTGTGACTTAAAATCATGAAAACGGCCGCAAAGACAGCATATCGATCAGGTTTTGGGTTTGGAATTGGTAAAATATGAGGGTGACATGACACAGAGCGTTGGTTGTGCCCTCACTCCCTCCTGATATAAGACTGCTTGCCTACTTATGCCCTCAGTCCCCACTGTCCTCCCCAGGCCTCAATACAGCATTTGCATGCTCTCATTCCCTGAATAATTTAATGTACCCAGCCACGTCCCCAGCCCTCAGACATTGGGCAAAGGAACATTGACGGCAGCACAGCAACGGACGCAGGTATCGGATACATTTACCATGGTCCTCAGCCTGGCCTTATATCCGGTAAGTCTTGTCATCACCTTACTTGCTGTTGGATTTTAGGATTGGACATCTCACCACAAAAAAATTGGGCTGAAAATGGGTATTGACAGGTTGGTGGAGTTGACAGATCTGGGAGGTGCAGGGATGGACTAGTATTAAAGCGTTGACAGAAGCAGACTGGGTACTGCAGGCTGCTGCAGGAACCCAGAATGCCAGAGCTGTTATTAACCATAGCGTCATTATCAACCAGTATATCTTCATGGTTTTCACAGTCATATGTATATGTATATATGTGGAGCTGACATTTGAGAAGTATGCGTGTGAAGGAAGGTGCTGGGGTTTCCAGGATTAGCAGTCACTCAACCCTCGTGCTTCAGCGGCAGAAATGTGCCATGTTGAGCGTGTGTCATAACTGATGCAGTGCACATGGGTGGCTTATAGTTTGCCAAGAAGGATGGATCCATTACCTGCACCCTTGTTTATCTCCCGCCTTAGCCTGCCATTGGCTAAATCTCAGCACAGGTTGACCTATGACTTTGGCTGGGATAATATTCTGTTTCCATAATTTACTACTGAGTAAGAGTGCAAGGCTGTAAAACAAAGCAGAATTTACCGAGTGCACCAACATGCTGCTAGAGCTTGAAGGACTGACTTGAGCAAGAGGGACTGAATGAAAGGAAGTTATTGTGAACTGATCAGCCATCACACAGGGAAGAGTGTACCATCTTTGATTGCGTCTTTCCATGTTTTGTTGATAGCAGTTGGGGAGGCTAATGCTAATTTTAGCACACACATCTGATACCACCAAGCCTGAGTCACTGAGTGAGGCTGCTACACCCCACTCTCCCTACCTACATACTACTACCAGCCTTGTTTCTCAAATAGAGGCTAGTCAGTTGGAGGCTGTGAACTCGGGGTCAGCAACTTTTCCTGAATGTGTAGACTTTGAACCTGCCAAAATGATGCAAATGGTGCCTTTAATTCCACAGGTAATGTCCGATGGTTCTTATCCTGTCAGCCCGAGTAGATATAGTTTAAAGATTTTAGCAAATCTGAGTAGAAAAGTTTTGAAAGTTTTTGGTGTGAAACTCCAAGATGGCTACCCTGTTAGAAATATAGCTTGGATGTCATGTGGTGCCAAGCATCCCACATTATTATCAATACCCACAGTATTAATACTATCAGGATCAATAAATACAAAGAAACATCAAATTTTATAGAGAAGTATAGTTCCTAATAGTGGATCAGTAAAAGTTCTAGCACAAGGCAACATGATAATGGATTATCCCCGCCGAATATTCTTTACACCCATCTTTGACCTACATAAAATATCTGAGGCGAGGGACTAGAAAACAAAGAAATGTTGGATAATCTCATTTCTTTTCTTTTCCCAAAACAAGGATAAATCATGACTTTTGTTTGGAGTGGTATTTATTATCATTTCAAAATTCTTCCATTGTGACTACCAGTGCCAAATATCAGGAAAAGCTGTCATAAAGCATATGCGTCATACCAATTCTGCTGAGTAATATGAAAAGTTTTTTTGACAATAATAAGTTATCTATTCATATTTATAGCATTACATTTAAATGTATAGAACTTTGATCAACAAATTAAATCAGCTGTCCGATATTGTCAAATAAATAAATGTTTTTGAATGTAACACTCGTTCCATATAGTTATATAGTTTCATATGGTCATTATCCAGACTAGTTTCATATGTTTATTATCCACAACTTTAAAGACAAGTGACTGATTGGATATTGTTATAAGTGAGAAAACAACTATTGAACAGGGAAATGTCTATGGGAGATGGTGGGAACATTAATGTGAATCAATACGGTGCAAATGTCAGCAGCAAAGAGCTCAGTGAAGGAATGTCATAATTACACCAATTCTTGTATATCATGAATGCCGAAATGTTCTAATAGGTCTGTAGCTACCCAAGTCCAATACATCTCCTCTACAAGCACCATGTGTTACCATGGCAACCATCCAGAAATGTACTGGCTGGAATGGAGAATATTTTAATCAGAATAGTGAGAAAAGAAGTGTTGGTTTGTTATCTGGGTGTGCTGATTTGATTGTGATGGATTGATGCCATGGTAGGTGTGAACCACAGCAGACCCCACTCAAATATCGACCTACTTAGCTCGTAGCCACAAGTTTTTGTTACTGTCTTAATTTTTTAAGTTGACACACTGCAGTTTAATGAATTGCACATATTATATTTTTATGAAAAAAAAACAACTATAAATTGTGTTGGAAGGGTTGCAATGTATTTGACCAACAAATTGAAGCCTGTTCAAGAAGGCTTATTCCATAAGAAGCTTTCTAAATGTTATTTTATTCTGTTGAATTTTTTGTGCTCTTAGTGTGATTTGGAGCATTTACAACGTAGTTTATTAATGGGATCATTATTCCAGTGCCACAATCTTATTATATATTCATAAACAATTTGCTGATCACAGTTTTGGATTTAATAGAGGACAATTTGGGTATAATATTGCCAACTTTTTAAAAGCCAAAAACATGCAGGTTTAAAAAATATGTATAATCCCTAGCGATGAGTAGACAAAGAGAGAAAGTAGGGCAGTGGGCTGAGGATTGGACGAGGGAGGTCTTCTACAGCCTGGCTTTGGGGGCAGTTGGAAGCTGTGAGCCATTACAAAGTGGGGCAGGGCTATCATTTTACATACATCACCCCCATGTGTTGCATCTCTAGTCTCTGTACATTCACACATAAATTCTAAGAGGTCATTCCATGAATAAAATCTGGTTCATCATGAAAACATCAGACAGCTGTAGTATGAAACTTTATTCTTGTACACACATGATATGCACTGCCCAACATAAAATGGAAATACATCATAAGTACACATGATGTTAATTGTGAATATAATTTTAGATACGTTAACATTTTTTCATAAAAGAGTGGTATAAAGTTTTGCTGCACCAGTTTGAAGTGAGTGTTTAAGGTGAAAGGGAAAAAGCTGAGGGTGGGATGTTGACAGGTCAACACTTGAGCAGCCAGCAGGGAAACCTGGACACCAGCATCTGTAATTGCAGGGATCTCCCAGTTAAGAAATCCTTGTCTTGTCATGGAAACCATTCCATTGAAGCTGAAAGAAGATAGCTTTGATTTTCTTTAATCTAAGAATGGTCATTGAAATGTCTCAATGTTGCAGATGGTGGACAGTAGACGTGAGTTTGTCCCTCTCTGCTAACACGCATATCTAAATCCTCATCAGCAGATGAGAGAAAACTTTGATGAATAAACTATTGGGAAAGTAGTGAATCCTATGAGGATGTTATTTTCTTTAATATAAAGTTTGGTATTGTGTTGTTCTAGCATCTTTGCAGTCATTGTTGATCCGCTTAGACTAGTTATCGGTTGCATCACTGGATAGGGCCTCGACCTCCTCAAGCTTCCTGTAATCTCCACCGCGTAGTCCAACTCTGTAAATGAGCACATCAGGATAAGTCAGAGGATTTCCAAGAGAAAATAGTCAAGATCTGGGAAATGGATATCAACAGTAGTGGTACTATTACAAGGGCAGAAGTGATTATTTGAGATAGAGTGGATTGGTTTGGTTTCTCAATGTTACCGTAGAACTTTGCAAAACGTAGAACTTTGCAAAACGAGGGTTATTAAGTGAATATGTTCTGCCTCACCTTGACAATCAGTGATTTAGCTTCCATTATTTGATACAGTTATATAATTTCATTTAAGCATTCTCCGGTCATGACTTTTGAGAACTTCATCTCAACTCAGAGGATGTGTGGATTGTGGTTTTCAGTATATAATATGGAAGTATATAATATTATTTAGCTCTATCTTGAGACATTTTGTGGAGATACTAAATATATGATGCAGAGCAGGTAGCAGTTACCAATGTTCAGAATATGAATCTGCCAACCTGATGTAAAAAAAAACATAAAAAGAAATACATGGTTTCAGTTTCCATGGTGATATTTTCGTGTGATCGTGTCAGGTCACACATGCTGAATCCACAAAAGTTGCAAGACTCAGACCAGGCCAAACGCTTTGATTTGTGTAAAGAACACTATCATAACAAGATAAGAAGGTTAAACGATCCCCAGCACTGATAGACAGATTAAATGTTTTGTTTTTGCTGCATATATTTAATGTTGATACAATACATTTGTGATGCCAATTCTGGGTGCAGGACATAATCACCAGTGCCTGGCTGCCAGGATGGTGATTATACTTACCCTCCATAATTAAGCCCTCATACCCCTGGCTTGAGACCATAGGGGACACAGACCTGTCATATTATGTATAATATTATATAATTTTTGATGACAATTTTTCCCAAATAATTATATATAAATGGGATACATGATACTTGGCTTGGGATTGTAAATGGACCATTGATAGGGTTGCATAATGTTTGGTGTCAAGTGGGGGTGTGGCATGAGCCCTTGACAGATGGCTGTCACCCCTGGGGATCCAAATGGACTGGCCTGACCCCAGAGTGATGTCTGGTTAGTGTGATCAAGAATGGGGTTGTTATCAGTTAGGGGGGGTGTAATAACTGGCTGCAGTGAAACCTAGGCAGAGAGCATAGAAGCATTAGTGGTGTTCCCTAGTGGTTGTGTAGCACTCGGGCGGCCCATCCTTCTGATTCTGTTGACAAGCTAAGTGCTGGAGTGGAGCCATTCTACTGTACAGGCAGCAGATAAGTCCCCCTAGATGAAGGTAGGTGATTGCTTATACCCCACCCTGTCCCACACACCACACACCATCCCCCACCCTCCCTCCCTCCTCCTCATCCTCCTCCAGAAACCAGCCACACTCACCACACTTATAATCAGGATCAACCAGGGCTCTAATCTAACACACTACAACAAGGAACTACAAGTCTCATGTGTCCTGTTTAAGTTAATTTCTGGGTCAGCTGATGTCCGTTTGATTTCATTAGTTTGCAATATTGCTGAAGCCAGATCTGGCAGGATAAGTTATAATGGAGAGTTTCTTTGCTGATGTGGGGACAAATGTCTCAGAACTAGTTCCTGCCTCAACTACAGGAGGACCTCTGCTTGTTATGGCACCGGAGGTAAAGTTTTAAACATTGTTTAGATTGAGATCTGTATCTGCAAATTGCTCATAAAATTTATATTTTTGAGTCAGTATTCAGAAGTTCCCTTTTAGACCTTTACATCACTAAATATTTATATTCGTATAAATTTAACCACTGTGTATAGGAAGACAGCTACTTTCAGTAGTTATGGGGAGAATATAAATGAATATATTAGAGCAATATATATCCTATTCTACAAGTTATTGGGATTAAATCAACAGTTAGGGTAGAGCGTAACATCACCCCTATGTTTGGCACAGGCTGGTACATGTGTATAACAGGATGCATGCTGTCTAGTGTCACAATGGGCTACAAACATGGTCAGATGAGATAAGCCTGCCACATACCACCCTCACACACTTCAGGAAGTGCCAACTGCGTTATCTCAAACTGCTCTGCACTCAACAAATGCAGTTTTTTGCCACTTAACTAGCTGATGGATACGTGTTGATGTTTCACAATATAAACAATGTTTTGGCTTTGATAGTTAAATAAAATGTGCAAAGATAAGATATTATGTACACATATGATATTTATTCAGATTCCAAAATAAAATTGTGAAAAAGTTTTAAATTCCATTGACAAGGGCAAGTTAACCAGAAGTCTCTCAAGTGTGGTTACATCTTTGAAGTGCCCTGCATGTATCCTCAAGAGGGCTAAGGGAAATGTATACTAGCTTACAAGAGTTAGCCCAGTAATTTATGTACATAGAGATCTTAGGAAGGAAATATCAATAACATGAAAGGGAATGGTCAACAAGGAAACAGAAGTGTAGAAATCAATAGGGCAAATACGACACACAAACAGATACACACTGAGGTCGGAGATTAAAACAATGTTGGTTCAGGAATTGCAGGCTCTTCCTGCTGTGGCCTAAGATAAGCTTGGGATTTAATCAGATCTGAACTTCTTAAAGAGACCTTGTCTTTGAAGGAGGAAGCTGGGTCAAGAGCATTTATATATGTATTTCCAAGTATTTTTAGATCTTTTCCTGTTCGGGACAAAAAGAAATGGCAGTAGGAATGGGAGTTCTGCATCCGTGTGAAAGTCAGTAGTATCAACAAGAGAGATTCTTATCATTAGATTTATTCAAAGTTGAATATATCCTTATTCAAGTTGAATATATCCTTATTTAAGATGAATGCATCCTTACTTATTAAAGCAAGATATTTTGATGAGATCTAATGAGTCATAGTTGGCTAATTTTATTCATGATCAGTACTTCATGTGAGAGAAATAAGCAAAGGTTGCAAGATCATGTGAAAAATATGCTGAACATGATAACAACATTCCTTGAACCTAAAAGGCCAGGCAATTAATTCATGTGAAAACATTCGAGACAGCAACATATGAATGTTCGTTTTTTCGGTGTATGAAAAGATTTCATGACTTAAAAACATCAATTCTGTAAGTACTATCTTGGTGTGATTTGCAAAGGACAATTATGAGAGATATTTTTGTTAGATGGCACACTTCAGGGTGTGGAGATATCTTGGGTTGAGTGGAGGCAGCCATGTTGGTAGACTGGCTAGAGTCTACAGCTGTGTCGCATCAGAATCTTGCAGAATATTTTTTGAGGGAGACATGGGTTTGGTCAAGGGGGCTATTCTGGGAGATTAATGCTGACCTCAGTGGTGGGCTTGTTGGCCAGACACATCAGTCTTCACTCTCCATTCAATCCACAGCCATCATTGCAGTTCCTTCTACCACACAGATAACTCTGCCAAACATTAGGACAGGTTGGCACCCTCCTGACGGACACATATCTTTCAGATAAAGTATTAGCATAAATCAAAGACAAAAGTGCCCATCTTGAACATGTCTCGGCACAGTTTACCAAACTCCGAGTAATTGGTTTCAAGAGGATAGGACTGTAGAAGCAATGGTCTGTGGGTGTTTGGCTTCTATCAGTGGATCTGTATATATGTGCTACTTGACTAGACCCATCTAGCTGTTAGGCAAGGACCTTGCAAAGATAGCACCACCAGGGACTGATCCAGTATGTGGTGGTGAGAACATCCCCCATCTCGTGTCTTCCTGCAGGTGATGAATCCCCTCAACCTGTCCCACTGCTTGGTATAATCCAAGAATAATGCCTCAGAAGGTGAGCGGGGTTAATCCATGAAGAACAAGATTCATTCTAAGCTTGTTATTGGGAGGATAAATCCAGGGACATATCTGACATTTGTTGATACGAGACTCAGGAGGTTGGTATGTCATAGCTCCATACTTCATCAGCACTCTGAGATAACTCAGAATCTCCTAATAAATTCTGGTAACATCCACTCTCCTATCAGTGAATGCTGGCATGTCAGAAATACAACTGTCACAATAAGTCTTGCTGGAATTAAACCACATGGGCCTTTTTGTATTTTACGTATATTCAATAGTGAACAGAGTATTGAATGTGTTGAGACCATGTATAACGGAAAATAAGGGAAATAAGTCCTATGCCCTCCCAGAGAAGAGTATACAAATATATAAATTTCTACTGAATCATGATGATAAAATTAGGTCAGATCTGTATAAGGAGCAGATGGTATTTAAATGCAATAAGTAAATAAAGTCTGACAACACAAATTCACAGCCATGAATATTTGAAAAGACTTTGGGTTGAGACAATTGGCGACATGAAGCAATCGGTCAGAGGGTCAGAGGTGTGGATGGATATAATAGACTGGGATAATAGGATGGCCCAAGCCTCCCAGGAATACCTCCCTATCAGTGTTACCTACTTCACCTCATAATTTGTAATGACCTCATGAAATATGCATAGTTACCTCATGCCACCTCTCATGACTCTGTCCAAAGGCCAGTGTGATTGAGTGTATTTACCTGATTACTTGGATGAGGGTCCCAAAAAAGATGCATTTGGTGTTGAGTATTTTATGTTAATTATCTTTGACTTGTATATGATATATGAGCCATAGCATTGAATGATTGGAAAATTGTGACCCAGATATTATATGGGCCCCTGATCATTATTTGAAAAGAGTGGAGCCTTATAATTGTTGATCATGATTACAGGGAGAGTTGTGGTGATAATTAGGAAAATGATGGCAGCTGGGTGATGCCGGTACTCCAGATACATGGAGTGGCACAGGCCATGCCACCCACCAATTAGTACCCAGGCTTTATTATCTACTGCTTGAAGATCACAACAACAAGCCACAGGGAGAACAAAGAGAAAACAGTTCATCTCTACCAAAATGGCTATAACTATTATATAATTTTTACCACCAATAATATGAATGCATGAACCTATCTTTGTTTAAAAAGGATACTGTATGGACAACTGTTTGTTGAGCACATCTTCAAAGGGTTTTCAAGTGTTTGTTTATGGTTTTAGTGACACATTACAGTTGGCCATTCCTGAGTGAATGAAGAAGGAAATAGACATGCTGGTAGTGATAATTGGTTTGAGCTCATGCCATGCTGATAATGTGTTTAATTACTACAGAGGTGATTGGGCCAGCATCCCTTTGTTATGTTGCATGTAGCAACCTTCTGGCCTTTGTCAATTGGTTGTCTGCACGCACACTGCACATGCCACGGACACATGTCATGGTTGAGTGACATCCCCTACCTGTAAGTACCACCCCTATCTCAGCCAGCCCTCAGTCTTCAGTCAGCCCCACACCAGGTATATACTCACCTTATCATAGCCACTTGTGTTTCACCTCTCTATTCACATGCATCTAGGATTACTTGCCATGGCACCTCGCATTCAGGAGGAGGAACAAAAAACACGGGTAGGAAACAAAGCTCTATCACTTCTCTTTATTTAGATGAAATAGCTGCACTATATACCTGGATATTTGGAGATGAGATGCTAAATTATGACCCCTGAAAGTTGTATGAAAAGATAGGTCACATTTCCTGGT
Organism: Amphiduros pacificus; assembly: GCA_949316495.1. NCBI lineage: Eukaryota > Metazoa > Annelida > Polychaeta > Phyllodocida > Hesionidae > Amphiduros > Amphiduros pacificus. The sequence continues at coordinate 5,032,214 of OX439002.1, forward strand.
CTGTTGTTGTTGACATCTGAATTTGCCTGGACAATAATTCAATCATAGTGTTGCTGTCACAACGTTGGTTAATTTGTGATGTTTACATAAGAGCAGGACTATTCATTTACTGTCAGGGATGAGCAGCAGAGACACGCTGTTTGTACAGGTGGAATACATTCTCATGAATACATCTCCCACTGTATTATGCAGCTCAAAAAAAGACAACCAATAACCTGGAGCAGATCAGGTAAAAATTGTTGCTGTCTCACAAAGAGAAAACAATGTGTCTAAACAACAACGAGGGGACTGTCCAAATTTGTGTATCATTTTTGTTTCACAATGGGGGATTTTTGACAATTACAATGGGAGTCCCACCTGTAAATTGTAATCAGACTCCATGCTGCATCTAGTTGGGATGCAAGCAGACACCACCAGCAGGATAATATGAAATTTGAACACATGACAATATACCAAAGTCGTGACATATTACAGTTGCCATGGAAACCAAAAAGGCATAAATATGCTGACAAACAGTGGGAAAGAGACATTTTACGGGACACAATTGGCTGGAACAGAACAAGTTTAATTTTGTGATAACTGCGGGTTATGAATGTGGCCCCGAAATCTTCTCAATGCTGCTGCCACCAACATTTGGGCACTGGTAAATATGGGCTGTGATGTGCATCAGTGTGTTCACTTGTCTGTAATGTGATCAGTGCCATGAATGTGGGTTAACTGTAGATGGTAAGACAAGGGCTGTGTCATCAGCATCATAAGACCCTCATTTTGCCAATTTGAGATATGTGTAATAATGGGGAGAGGATGAGAGTCAGAGTGCCCGGCCAATCAGCCTCAATATTAGATCAGCATGAGTCAGTGTTCTCCATGCTCCATAATTGTGATATGTGGGATTAATTATTTGTCATTCGTCCAACATAATAATTGGTTGGGAACTGCATGCAAATGTGAATGATGGAGCTCCCGTCCACAGCCGGCTGCTTGGGTGGGGGACAGCTCTAGACCAGATAAATGTTTAATGGCTGATTTGTGCACCAGCAAGCGCAAGAACGTGCTTGCTTTATTATGCTACGCAGGTTTGTTTTTGTGTCTGTAGGGGCAGATTTTGGCTTGGGAGTCTAGATAGGATTGAGTCAATGTAGGAACAGCAGCAGAAACTGGCAGACCAAGATGCAATTGGCTTGAAGCTGGTATTGTATAGGGTGGATAGTGAATGCCATTTATTTTGACAGGTCGGATGCAAGCTCGGCATGGACCAGTGCCATTGAACCTTGTCTCACTGGGCTCAGTAACGCTCTCCGAATTGGATTCAACTCTGACTTTTGAAATGATCGCCATTGGCAATGTCAAAGCTGTATCACACATTTGGCTGGGGGCCGTGTACTCATATAATGCATATATGGTGTTGTCCCAATTTTATCTTGCATAAAGGACAGAGTAATGTGTTGGAGAGATGATGTAGTGTTTTACTATCCAGTGTATAAACCCATAGGCAATATTGTCAACTGTTGAAGCCGTCTGTGACCCTGCATTGACCTTGGCAGAGACACATCATCCCAGAGTCATGAGGAGTAATATATGATGTATATCTAGATTAGACGCAAACTACCCCGCCACATATTACATTAATCATGTGGGATACACAAGCTTGTCATTTTAACTGGAAGTTCCATTAGTTTGCACTTATGCTGCATCAAAACTACAAAGTAATTGGGCTCAACAAAATACAGCAGACACTGAGAGCTGGTGGATGAAAGACAGCATTTGAGCGAGGATATCAAGGAATTGTAAGTTAGTCTCTAACTTGTAGTGGGCAGTTAGAATGTTGTAATGGGCATGTGATCGGAGGCATGATGCCAACCCGGAGGCCGGCCGGGAGCTGCTCCTCAGAAGATGGCAATATTGTAGCTGTATGACAGCCATAGCACAGCCAGCAAAACACAGCCCTTTATGACATCGCAGGAGTTCTCTGTCAGACCACCATACTCAAGATACAAGCCATCCAAAAGATGTTAAATTTATTTGACATTTGTGTGAAATGCTGTTGGGCTCATTCTAAGAGAGGATGATGTACAAATGGCAATGTTTTTACATACTATTATGTCTTTATACATAATTCATGTGTGCTGCAGTATATATTTTGGGAATTCTATTGTCTGGATATAAGAGGATATATGATTTAAATTGATATATGTTGTGTGCTTGAGTTCAAACAGTGAGGATGACATTAAAATCAAAAAGTCAACTGGTCTTTTGTAATGTTTTGATATTCATTGACAACATATTGACTTTAAAAATTAGAAGGTATTGGTTTGGATTAATTGATACAATTAGAAAATATTAGCTTTACAAATATGGTTGTAAATGTAATGTTGTGTAGTGCATAGCCATTATCTGTGATTCGATCAGAAGAAGGTCATGCTGCTGATATGGTTCCAATTTTGGTTTCTATAATATTTTATGACATTGTTGGATAGTATTTCTATTTCGTTATTTTAACAATTAATGACAAAACTGATACTACAGAAAATCGATAAGAACAGAATTAATTTTTAGGCAGGAAATCATTTTTTTATATATTTTCCTCATATTAATGGTGTGATTTTTGGTTTTACAGCACATGGTGCAGAACCAGATGACGCCGTCATACCCACAGTTTACACAAACGGGTATAGACGAATTTCAGCAAGCGGCTGCAGCGGCAGTGACGCAGTCTGCGGCGGTCGTCTCAGATCCACAAGCCCAGTTTAAAGATGCCTCAGCTTACACACAAGCCACAATCACAACAAATGGAGTAGAACAACAAACAGTAAGTAGCTCCCACATAAAACCAGCCACCGCTATATATTAAAAAGAGATTTCCCACCACTAGATGTCGCTGACAACAATACAGCTGGTCGCGCCTTGTAATGGGTCTATTTAAATTAACATTTCTAATTTTAAACATACATTTGCATATATACCTTATGAGTAATGTTCCTTCTGTGAATGTTTGTAAATTCTAGATGATCTGTAAATGATCTTATATGTACATGTTGCATGTTTATAAGTATTCTAAAATCCCTTCAGATTTATGTGTATTTAAAGCTTCGTGTAAATATGTTTGTATCTCTTCATGTTTTGCAAGCATTAAAATCCAAATTATTTATTTCATCAAACTTTTTTGCCCTATTTCATGATAGCCACCCTGATTTAATGCTCTCATGACAATTCCCACAGTACTCCATTAAACATTTCTAGATCCAATTACATGTTTTTAATTTCATGTTTAAGAAGAATCTTATCATTGTTGAAATAAAATTTACTACTGAATTGAAGGTCCAAAAACATCTGGTGCTTTAACAGATATGTAAGCAAAAGTGAAGAATGTAGATGTAAATTAAACATTGACTAGCAAGGGAGTTGGAATGCATGATTTAAATGCTAGCTATATATGGCTGAATGTGAGCTGCTTTAAGTATATAGTGTACGATTGATCACTGTCAGTCCTTTTATTAAACAACAACCGGATAACAAACAGCACACCAAGGATAACACATGTACACGGCATGAAACATTTGAGTACCAAAATTGCATGTGTAGAAATACAAAACAGAAGAAAAAACTCTGATTTATATCCAAAGTGAATAATGGGTTATCAGGAAAAAGTTGGTTGCTATGATAGATTCTGCTGGTCAGTGATCTGAATGAGATTACTCTTAATGTCACTGATGCTAAAAATAGCCAAGGAAAGTGATCAGAAGCTAAAAGTAGGTCATATAATATCAACACACAGAGGGCGGTTTGCCCGTATTGATCGAAGCACTTTGAATCCTGAGTCTGTGCATAATGGTGCATCCGCCTCTCAGAATGGGCATGGGCACCAGCCAGGAACAGGTCTGCAAGGCTCGGGAGGAAAACTAAACTACTTAACTCTGTCAAACAAAAAGTGTAAGGCATGAATTACATCATTAAACTGCAACCTCCTAAAAGAGCAATGTATAGGTTTCATACCTAATATTTATTATGATTCTTATAAATCTTGTCATGCAACTGACTTAAAATAGGACAGATATCTTGAACACATTGAGAAATGACAATTTAAGTGAAATGGTTATGTGACATCATTAAAAGGATTGCCAAATACTGACTCTCACTTCCGTGATGTTGAGTGGGACTAAATATTGGAAGACCCATTTTATCTGAAGCCATGCATGCTAAACTGCCCTCCTCTTTAATGGAAAGAAAATTTTGTCCCTAAATGGAGAAGTAGTGAGAGAACTGCACTCACTCTTGTTTGAGATTAATTAGTCAAGATGACTCATCCCTTTCAGAGTTTTTCACTTGGCTTATTGTGTTTGAGGCACCACATGAAATGCAATTAATGCATGCTCATGAAGAAGGTCAACGTCAATCACCAGCTTGTCTTGCTTCTTAAGACATTAAATTGTGAGAGAGTGGCACCTAATGGAATAATGGAATGCAGCTTCAAGTTAGATTCAGACCATCTGAAAAGCAATGCAATGAAATATTGGGAAATGCAAGATTAGTATGCGGATGACATGTGCAAATCTCACTTATCAGCAAATTTACGAGAAGATTCATCTTAAACGGTAAAAAGCAGGCCATCCAGAGAACACAGAATGTGAACGAGAAATGTCCGTCGTGAAGCATGATTAGATTGCCTCTGCAGTTCTGCCCATTTACGAACCTATCCTCCCCAAACAGATTCTGTTTTTGGTCAGTTTACCTGGCAGGCCGCAATTTGCCAGATGAAAGTGGGCTCAGATACTATCCAATCTGGCTTCTTTTCACACAAACTGTAATTTTTTGCAAAGTTTATTTGTGAAGTATCCTATAATGTCTTGTTAGTGGAAGACATCGGCAAGATATGTTGGTGCTTGCCAAGGATAAAGCGAATGATTCACAGGATGGCTTATCGGAGATTCAGCATTGACCATGCTGAAAAATTGTCATTGGTACTCACAACACCCCACTAAGACCAATTATACATGTAGGGTTATGGGTATTTATGGACGACCAAGGACAGGCGTGTTGCCCATTACGACTATTCATCACTCCTAGAGACACATTCAGGGGACTCAAGTTTTGCCCACCATTGATTAGACTTTTCAGACTTTGTACACATCCAGCGTTTGGCCAATTTCAGATAAACGCTATCATTGCCACTTATCAACTTGCGCATTCATTCAGACTTGTTTGAATTTCAAAATCCCATTCCCCTGTCCCATGCCATAGGGTGATAAAAATTACTCAATTTTATTTATTTTTTTTGTGTATAATTTACTTAATTTGAACTTTTATTTCTATCAGTGACTAATTTTCAGGTTATCCATTGAACACTAGTTAATATCAGTTGAAAATTTGGTTGTCCTTTTTCTATGATTTTCAGGCACGACCTTTCCCTACGAAGATTGTTGCAACACCCAAGGTAGGAATGCTGAAATCTCCCAATCTAGACGTGTGTGCATTTAGAAGTTCAGAAGGACAAGTAATGCCAATAGCACAATGCTGAATTATTTAGTACCATCATTTTAAGCTTGAGTATAAGCTTCAAAATGATTAACTTACTAAAAGTAAAACAGTAATCGCAACCATTTAATTCACTTACTATAAAAAGTAACATAAGAGATATTATCAAAATATTCTTTGAGAGTATTTTAAATCAGCAATTTCATAAGGAATTCAGATTTGAGCTAAAATGATTGAAACTGTATTGTTTTCATTGTCAATGCACATATTTCAGGTTACCCATGCAATCCAATAATTTCTCACTGTCCTCATCACTTCCACTGTCCTAAAATCTCGTTCGTTGTGAGTGTTGTCTGCACAACAAATGCTCTTTCCTTGACCTATCATCTCAACTTTATTTTATCCTTAATTTTTGTTTTTTGGTCATGTTTAGACAATATTCTTTGCACAGGTCTACATTTTATTGCATCATTAAGACAGGATTTGTAAAACCAAATGTAAAACAAGAGATATTCTCCTCTACTGTGTAAATGAGATTTTGATTATGTTTTGTACCCAAAATACATAGAAAGAAACCTGGAATGCAAATAATTCTATACTCATGTAATCATAAGTGTTTTTTTTTTATTGTTTTTTTATGTATGTGTATTTTTTTTTTTTTTAATTATTGAGGAACAAAAAAAATAGTATGTCATTGGATATATATTGAAGAGGCATATTGATACTTGGGGTCACATGAGGGATGCAAACAACCCAGCCTCAATAATTAGAATAATTAGGTAATGCCACTAAATGAGGAGAAAATAATTTGGCTGTTGATATATTGGGTGCTTATATCACAATTCAGCAGAAAAATAATGTCACATTTGTAAAAGGTCCAAAACAAATTATTCTATCTGGGTTAGAAATAATTTAAACACTTGTGTATGGCACCAACTATTTGTCAAGGGCTGGGTTATATAGGACGATCTATGCAGGATCATAAGAGTGGAATGTGTATCAAAGTCTAATTTGATCAGATTCAATGTTTTATATGCTTTGCCCTAGAAAAATCATATAAATTTATCACCCAAAAGTCATATTAATTTATCACAAATTCAAAAACAACACAATGTAGTTTCTTGAGAAAATATAGATTATTGACTGTTTAAGATTTTCACAATATCATATTAGAGAATTTGAAGACATTATGACCATTAAGCACACATTTGGACAGATGATGGGATGTTACTCTCCAATTGAAAGCCTAATTTCCCAGATGATTACCAAACCAGTGCCTCAGGGATCTCTTGGACCAACATACTCCACCAGATATGCTAATTTCCCTGGAGACAAAATGCTTGCCAGTTGTGGCTGTCTTCACCGTTAAAATACACAGGGCCCCAGTGATTAATAAGACTATCTTTTCTGACCTATCGTGAAACTTCAGAAATTTCTCAGAAATATTTATTGAGAAATATGTTAAATTTGTTTATAAAAATTAAGAATTTTATTATGATATAATGAAATGTTTAAATTTGGACATAAGGCTCTGTCAGATCCTATATATTTGACCTGACCTGACCTGACCCGATGTGACTTGGCACTGAAAACAAATGGTTGTAGCCTGTGACAATATGGTAATAACACACAGTATATACCATCTAGCCTTAGGGTCTGCACAATGTAGGTTGCAGTCATGATGTACCTTGCCTATGTTTTCTCATTTTTCAACCACAATAACCTTTGATATATTTGAAGCCTGTATTTATTTTGTGATCAGGAGTCCTTATTAGCTAACTGTAGTCTGATCGAATGAAGCTTGGCACATAGATTGTCATACATGTGATTTGTGCTTAATTCTCTATAAGCATTCAGAAATAATAAAAATATCAAAAAATTTACATGATTCAATATTACTGATGCAGGAAAGTTACCCATTTCCACACTTAAGCAGATTAATACAAAATTAAACCTGTCACAGGATATTGTATTCAGTTTAATTGAATATACCATAAAATTTGCTGAAATATTGTGCAAGAATGAATTGAAATATCACAACTTCTAAAGTTAATCTGATAGTTATTTTGGCGATAAAAAATGCAAATTGGAAATGACTTGAAATTTAGATTTGTTAATCTGTATTCAAAGCATAAAATAATATGGAGCTAAAAGTTGAGGAAAATTCCTAATCCGGCATGGTGAATGGTAAATGGGAAGTTTCTAGATTGATTGTGGTGTTATTGCAAGCAATCATGATTTGTTGACATTTATAATCCTTCACAAATGGAGAACTGGTGTCATTGATTTGCTGATTTTTCACAAAAAAATTTGAAATCTCCATCCTCATCTTCACACTGAATATCTTATTCCACATTTATATTTCAAGCTCTGTTCTTGTTTTCAATATTTTTCACAAGGAATATGACAGGAGTGATATTTAGACCTGAGCAAGAATTGATTTTCTTGTTCCGTTTTTGGTGAGATAGTAAGAAGACATTACCCACAGCCAGCAGTGTCTAAATTCTTGACAAAGTTTAGGGAGGTGAATTATGGAGACACTAATAGGCAACTCTGTTTGGCTGCATGCATATATAAGCTAACCTCTGTTCATTACAAGACAGGCTAATGAATATATTAATGAATATTGCTGTAGAAAAGGACTTTAGGCAAGTCAGGAGATTCTGTTTGTCAGCACATCTCAAAGTACCAATGTTGCCATGTAAGATCCTTTTGTAGGCAACAGGAACTAGTAGATCAGTTTGAATAGAACCAGGCAAAGACAGATTGATCAAATTTATGAACTTGATGAATTGGTCATGCTAAAACAATCTTTGTTGATGGAAGAATTGATGAAAGTTTATTATAGAATAAGGCACACACTGCTTTTTCTAAATCATTTTATAGCATTAGATTGATGGCAATACGAAGAAAATAAAGCAATTCAGATAAAAAATTGTCCACTGAGACAGATTTCCCATAAAAAAGAGACATGTACTTGTGCCGTATATTAATATATCTGATTTAAGGCAAATATCCACTGGTGAGTGGATAAGGGGAGAGTGGGGAGTGCAGTCACAGGTTGATCAGTATCATGCTTTGCTGTCTATAATGATTGAGAATACTGTCACAGTCACATCAGGCCCAATATACAAACAAAAATGACGTGCCATTCATAATCTTGTAACTAAAAATTTGTGTCAAATACGAGGGTAGTAAATCAGCCTCGGATTATAAAGTGGCTGCAATCTGAATGTCATCAGGAGAATGCCTGCAGAATTTAATTGGCAGGAGCCTTTAAATGTGTAAGAGGTGTTGTACAGGCTTCTCCCACCCAGCCCACGTTGGAGACACCCAATTGATTGATGCGTTACCATGGCAATGGAATCATCGGGGTGGCACCACCACCGCGTAAATCCATGAAAGTAACCTCTCAGATAGTACAGGCAAGACCACAATGTTCTCCAATATGTATTGGCTTTAGATCAATCAGCTGTATGAATCCGTTTAATTTTGAAATGATACTTAGTCGGGCTATTTAGGCTGCTGTTAAAGAATTACATATTCATCACATGATGAGCTCAAAGGCTAAGTCGTCTCCAATAGGCCTTTCATAGTCAGTTCAAGATGATTTGGTAAAATTACCATAGCAATAATTGGATTGTTTTTGACTGGAGGGGCCCTGTGATTGTCAGAACGGCAGCTGTAGACGATGGCAGCTTAGGGAACGGCCATCTGCGTCTCAGTGGAGGGCAGCTACACAGAAGGTACCAGGCATAATGTAGCACTGTGCAGAGACCCCTAGGTCATGCAGCATTAAGACGAAGACACTAACAACTGACAACTTTGTATCGATGTCTCTCAGATTAATTACAAACAATCCTATTTGCTACAACAGGGGACTCCACATAGAATTAAGTTGGACCAACCCTTTCCAATGGGACAATATAACATTCTGGATATGAAGTCCCAAAAATGTGAGCTTTGAATGCTACAAAGTTTTTGTCTTTACTACACATAGAAACTGAAATGGACAATTTTAGGATTTCACAGAACAAGCTTATACTAACTTTGTAAACATGTCGGGTCTGAATTTGAGAATCTTTAATTATCAAGTTACTCTGCGCCATTAAAAGGAGATGCACAACAGCAGAGAGTATTATCACACAAAGCAAATAACACATGACCAAGACATTAAGTCCAGTGAAATGAGTCAAGTTAATGGAAAATATGACACGAGTTCTGGCACTAGTAGCAAATAGATCTCTGGTGGCTTATATGGGGATAGACATGACTCAAGTCAGCTACACTTCTGGTCAGCATAAAGTTACTTTGCAGATTGGTGTTGCTTAGCAACAGAATGAAACTTTCTAAAGGACGTAGTAAGGATCATGACTGATATAATGTTTGTCTGAAATAAGAAATTATTTATATGATTTTCATGGTACAGGAAATTTGTAACTCAACTCTCCTCCCCACTCACTCACCACACACACACACACTTATAATGAGAAAATATGCGAATTAAATGATTTTTAGATTTATGAAAACAAAAACCTCTAGATTTTATATTTGCGTGATAATAATGAATCCATTGTTATGTGGATAGAGTATCACCTAACACATTAATCAATAACAGATTTGATTAATATTTGTTTTCCTCTCTATAAATTCTTTGCAATTAGTTCATTTGCATGTCACTCCAAGATACCTGGATCCTGGCATTATCACGTGATCTTCCATGTATGCTTTGAGTTTACTTTATATAAGGCATGAAACGTCTTCTCCTGTCTGTCTTATGTTGTCTTATGTTGTCTCATTGTTGCCGTCATCCTGTATGTAGTAAAACCATAATTGATATGATGTTTTCAGCAAAGTAGTAAATGTGATTGCTTTCTTGCAGCAGACAGATTTAGATAATGAAACGCCGACGACGTCACAGTCCTCAACAGCAGCCAACAACACAGGTCCAAAGCGGCTACATGTCTCAAATATTCCCTTCCGGTTCCGAGAAGCAGACCTCAGGAATTTATTGGGGGTAGGTAGGACAATACCGGATACTGCACCCCCACTGGAGGTGCCATTATACATATTCTAGCATTCATTTAAAGTTCCTCAGATATGCCTTCTCTGTTTTGTTAAGTTAGATGAATAGAGCCATCTTCAGGTACATGGAAGTGAGATAAATGTTCCTTGTCATAAACTTGGCATTCATTGGTTACAATATACATTATGCTGGCACATAGGGGAAATACACAAATACTGTATGTGTAGATTGATAATATATCGCATAAAAGAGGTCTACGTTTTGTGTATGTCTGGCGTTGGAAGTGGTGTGTCCGGGCTCCCAGTGAGGGTGTTGTGACTGTAGATAGGCACGGCCTGGCTTGCCTTCCTGGGCTTGATAGGCCAAGTGTCTACATGCTCAATGTCTCTGGGGTAATCTCCCCGCCAGACACACCAAGCTCGGCTTTCCTCAATGTAAAACAGAATATATCCCAGACGATAAACTGAACTTTGCTTGGCTAACTATTTTGTGTGAGCGTTTAAGTCCTCCAGCAATGTATTGGCATCTTTTTAAAGGGTGTTGATTGCCATTAATATTTAAACACCTTTCTGTCTCTGGATTCACAGGAAATTAGAACTGTCGGGTGACAAATGTAAATTGATGTGTTGAATACAAATCAGGAGGGAAAAGTCAAATCCAATTGGCATTTATGTTTCATGGGAAAACAGCTTCCCACAGTTAATATTTGACTACCTGATGGTTGTCACCAGACAAAGTGTACACTTGTCTTTTGTTCATAAAATGCCTGGCAAGTTGTTGTGAAAAATTGACATTGGATATCTTCATTTTCAATGCAACTCCTCTGTAACATGAAAGACAATTTTGAACATGTCTTGGGGAATAAAGGGTCAATGAATGTTATTGATTGTTCATAATCAATTAGGCACTCTTCAGGGATAGCAAATCAAATCTGGATAGTCATGTTGGCAATTACGTATTAGACCTCCAGCACTGGTTAGTGTGTACATGATGCTGCATGGTTGCCAGGCTGTTGCTAAGGAGGTCATGTGACCAGCAGTAGCCTCAATTTCACAGAAGATGTAGAGTAAAGCTGCTCATGGCCATTCAAGTGAAAGATCTGGGAAGGGAACAAAATTGGAGAAGATACAAGACAAAGATGTGACTTGTTTGCTATTCTGGGTATCAATTGCCTTTCATTACGACATTATAGCGAAATAAACCCAGTTAGAAATCGAATTTAAACATCCTCCCCTCAGGAGAAGGTGAAATCAACAATTAGTAGCCAATGAAACTTGCTTTGATGCTTCTGTGGAATAGAGATTCTATAGGTCAGACTACTTGTTTGCTGCCCATTGAGATGATGAGCAATTCTGCACTGCGTCAGGGCTAGATTGCCATGATAAAACTCTCTCAACACCCTGAAGAAGCCTTCCCTAATTGACCACAAGGTACATCACTGAAACTGCAGAGAAGGCAATCTGACGATATATTAACCCATTTCAAATTGCTTGTATACAAAAGTCTCAATACCACAAATTAAATTGAAGATTGATAAACTCAACCTTTTCTTAAATTAAATTATTATTTTTTAAACTTGACATGTATCCCCTTGTATATAAAGTGTGACCTTATGACTCACGGGTATTTAATTGGATGCATTTTTTCTTGCAGCAGTTCGGACCTATATTAGATGTAGAAATTATTTTTAATGAAAGGGGCTCTAAGGTATGTACACATTTCTTAAGGCAACAGAGCCTTTAATTCTGATATTAAATTAATAATGAGATTGTGTGGCCAGATAAAACTGCAGTTTATAACGCTTTATGTTGAATATGTAATTGTTGTGCTGTATATAAATATACTGCAGTATTAATACAAGTAATTAATGAAAAGGCCAGTAATTACCTTATCAAGTAAGTGAATTGATGAGGATGATTGATTTATATTAATTATTATAAGGATTGATTATCAAATCTGAATTTAGCATGTATTCAGTATAAACATGATGTAAATTGATCATGTTATGATGAGAGAATCACTAATTTTTAAAATCATAAATGTTTTGAAATGTAAATATTGCTCAATATTAAGATTTAAATGTAATTTTATGAACAAATGTAATATATCGTGCAATACATGAATATTAAACATTGAGTAGAGCTATATGTTACCATGCTCACCTTGTCCTCATCATGTTAATGTGTGGGCTCTCTGCATCTCTTTGTGTACACCATCTGTCCAACCATTTCACCAGTCTATCTGTCAACTTTCCCTACACTACATGCCTTGCCCACCTTTCTCTGGTTCATGGATACATCTTCCAATAGCTCGCTCGCTGACAACAGCCTCCTCTGCAGACGACCCAAGGACTATGCAGAAGCCATGTCTACTTCCAGCGAGCAAAAGTTGCCAGCTCACCCCAAAAAGGGTTAACGTTAACCCTAGAATTGCATTCAAAATTGGCCAGGTCGTAAAAGGCTGCTGAAACAGAATGGTGGGACATTTTCCTAATGGGATGCGAGTGTTCAAATGTAATGTTAGATTTAAACTAATATTGCATCTGATGACTCAAAACTTTGACTTGAATTCCATCAGTATTGTGCAGTCAAAGCATGTTAGTCAATAAAACTCACTGTTGTTCAGAGCATTTTGACTGTGATGTGTACCATACATAGTTGCACAAATTTAATGATATAACTACCTACATGTTGGCATTGATATTACCATGATAAATGTATGGCAAATTGTTTCCTACCATATACTGGCGCACACACTGGCCTGTGTATATATTGAACCTATGTGTTTATAAGTGTGACACGAACGGCTTGCAAGTACCTTCGTTGTAGCCTGTACATATGATATACACGTGTATGGAGACATACTGCTGGAATGCTGGATGTATAAGGTCTGCTGCAGAGGAGGCCTGTTTCCCCGAGTAGCTTCTTCATCCAATGTACACCTCTATTGTAGAACATTCTGCACACTCTGTCGCACATGGCTGTCTGTGGCGCCCTCTATCTCTACGCTTCCTCTGTCTGTACACTGTACTCTCTCTCTATTGGTTTTGGGATATCACATTCACATGCTACCTGTCCAATCCTCCTCTCTATTGTGCAAGGAGCTTTCACTCTACCTTTCGGGTGGCTGGCTGCAATATTTCCCCGATTTGGTTCACAGTTTATGTTATGGCATTTTATTTTGTTACTATTGCCGTATTATTCAGACCAGTAGAAATCTATGTGGCCCACTTCTATCTTTTCTGTGGAAATCTTCATCAAAGTGTAGAAAAAGTGTAGGCTCTTTGCAAGTGTAGCAATGCACATGTTACCCTAAGCTTCGTCTGCTTCCTGGTAACCCTGGTGACTGTAATTGTCAGTATTGGTACAGTACGTACAGCGTAGAATTACATTAGATTACTACTTCATTGTAACATGGTGGTGATAACAACAAACATCATAATACACTTTTAGCATTTGTTATTATCTAATTTTTGGTCATCCAGGCCTGCAACCAAACTTGACGAACGATATGATAAAAGATATCGGGTGTTTGAGTGGTGAAAGGCCTCAAAAATTTTTGACTTCACTCCCCAGGTTGAAATGTCCTGAAAGGTGACTACCAAGCGAGATCCTTTTGCAAGGAGCTTTCACAGATTTATTACTACATTTTCTGTGTTGGTCTGTGTTTTCCTAACTCCAGGCACAGAAGGCCCATTAGTTGTAAGGCCATCACAATGGTATGTTTTATGGGCTGCCAAGTATTTCAAACAATTTAACAATTACTAAATTCTAAAATCTGAAAAAAATTCTACTTTTTTGCATTTTTCCATCTTTTCACATATTCTCAATTTTATTTTGAGGTTTATCATAGATGTTTAATCATCTGATTGAAATTTAAGCATGGTTTTTCAAACTCATTGTTATTTGTGAGTTTTTAGACGTTTGACGAGAATTTGGAAAGTTTTTAACTCTTTGGAGCAGGCCCATGAAACTTGCGGTTTGTGGTGGCCTACTTGCACCGCAGTGCTCTGTATTCTGTCTTGAAGTCTTCTTACAACTGGCAGTGGCTCAGTCTGACAATTAATCCATGCCTCTGTGCGGCTGCTGTCTGTCTCGTGTCTGAGATGTCCAGAATGTGTGCGTGCGAGTGTAGCTTCTACACGCATGGAGGCATGCCGCTTCTAGAGTCTCGCATGTCCAGCCCCTCTACCTCCTCTCCCCTCTCCTCCTCCTACATGAATATATGAAATCATCCAATCATGTATAAAGAAATCGACATACTATTGAGCATGTCAATAATATTGATCATGTATATAAACCATGTTTTGTTGATTTGCACGATTGTAATGCATGCTCCTTATTATTTTCCTCGATGCATGCAGGGATTCGGTTTTGTAACTTTCGCAAATAGCGCGGATGCAGACCGAGCACGAGAGAAATTGAACGGCACTGTGGTTGAGGGACGAAAAATTGAGGTGCATGGTTATTTACAATTTGTGGTAGCACACACTAAATGCTAAGTTTTGTAATTTATATATTTCTATATATTGCTCAGTATTAAGAAATGCCTGTTCCTTGTCAGATATGTGTTTTCGTCACGTACCTGCATTTATACAAGTTGAAGTACATAAAGTGTGTTGACCCTGTTATTTCGATCCAACCAACATCCTACCTTCAAAGTGCATTATGAATCACAAAATATTCCCAACAAGAGCCTAGTAGAATTAGAATCCACAAGTCTCTTTGTTATGCTACAAAATATGTCTACATGCCTCTATATTATTCAGTCATATAAAGCATCCTGCACAAATGTTAATTGCATAATGATTATAATAATGTATCCACATTTGCCTTTTGTGATTGCATTCAAAGATCACGATGGCTGGCATTTCTTGATGCTGGTATAATATCATATATTTTTCATCATGTAGTTAGGTGTAATATATTTTAATATACTTCATATTAGTGCATCCAATCTCAAAATTCAAATTACTACAAAATCAAGAAAATCAGAAAAAAGATAAAACATAGCAGAGACACCCAGGGTCTATTATTTTATTTGTTCAGCAAAAATGGTGGAAAACATTTTGCAGTAGTTGAACTGAAAGAAATTTATGAGAAAAGCACCTAGTAGGTAGGTGGCAAAATTGTGCCCACCCAGTTTTGGATGGACCCTTCTTATTAAAGTCGAGTGCTGTGACTTGTTTCCTTACTGGCAATCCACGGACAACTGTCTTTTGTAAGACCATTACAATTGTCCATTCAGATTCCGAGAATTTAAGCATGGGAAGAAAAAGATGAATTCGGAGATAATTAAATTGACATTAACTTAATTTTCTCAAAATTAGGGGGTAAACTAGATGAATTGTATACTATTCAATAGAATGACTTTCAACTCGTTGATACTTAAAAATGCTGATATCCTGGAGTAGATGAAGCTGATACCTGAGAACCTGAGCAATATTGAAGCCTCGTGATATTCAAATTGATATTGTTAATTCTGTCATGCATCTCCAGAATATTCCAATGTAATCATGGTTGATGCACTGTATTTATATGCATTTAGAGACTGGAGACTTATAAAAAGGTTGATTGAACATGAAACCATATGCTGAAAGCTTCCAGGAAGGGAAAACTATTGTTTAAAGTGTAAAAATTAAAATGACAATAACTCAGGTCAAGTTACATATGCAGCTGATTGTAAGATGAGCTTGGTGCTCTCAACCAATGACAGCTCACCACATGGCAGCGCCAAAGGTAGATGACCTTGAGACTACTACAAGGTCACTACCTGCAGTTACTGCAGCATAGTGTGGCCTGCATTTATTTGGGACCAAAAGCTTTTGCTACTCAATTTTCAGAAGCAGAATGAAATAATTGCACCAAAATTATTGCCCTAATATCAGAAAAAGGGGACCTAATGTTGATGATAATGACACTTCCCGATATTAGTTAAACAAATTGCTGATCCCTTTGCTCCTTTAATGCGTAGTACCCAATACAAAATGGCCACCTCGTCATAGCCAAGACACCCACAAATTGGTAATTGACCATGATAAATGCGGACACGATTGCATGCGCTGGGAATATTTCGATCTGGCACGGAATAACAAATCTGTCCTAGATGATAATGTTATGAATTACATTGGGGCAATTGAAGAAAAAATCTATATGTTGATGAAATTCATCACTCTGTAAAAATTCCTCAGAAAAATGTGAAATATTGTACAAAGTTAATCAGTGCTCAGATAAATGGAACATAAATTGTTATAATGGATTTTCCGAGAAAGATAATGCCAAGACCTTGCGTGAAAAATAGCAGAATGATCTATATACTGGGTGTCCAAATGCTTTCTCAGGACCAGTATAATAGTATCTGGTGGGCAAAAAGATTAGCAAGGGATCCATAAATATTGTGTTTTCCCCTCACAGCAGACCCCAAAAGAGAGTTGTCAATGGATTGCAAGTGAGATAGTGTCTTGTAGGCCTGCAAGTCCTCCTCTAAGTAGTAGCTAGCTTAATACCAATCAGACTGGAGAATTTGCAAGTGTTGGTTTAATCAAGCTATGTCTCCCTCCAATAATACAAAATTAATCAGAAATGAAAAGAAAATGACATGATTCATTTGTACAGGCATTTTTGTCAGGTCTTTTGAGTATGTTTGAATTCAGAAAGGATGTATCTGTCATATATTTGAAATTCTATATATTTATGAATTGTATAAGTCACAAAACTAAATTTGTTAATTTGCTTTTTAAGTAATATTTTCTATTATTTCTGTTAAATATTTAAGACTCACAGTGTTGCTAGGCTTTTTCCATCTTTCAATTACATATGTTTTTAAGATTTTTTTTTCTTCAAAAGTAAAAATGTAATGACTACGTCTTATTTTGGATTCCGTTTCTTCATTTCATCGTGTGTGCTTTATGCTTGTGACAGATGCATTCTTTCTTTAAATACCTTATGTAATTCTCCATCCAAGTATGCTTTCAATATTTATATATAATTTCCATAATAAGTAAAGATTTTCTTATGACAGTAATTAATGGCATTGAGTATAGCACCAGTTGGCATTCCAATGGCTTGAATTTGTTTGTTTGATTTGAGATAAATTGAAAAATATGGACTTGTTCTTTTTAAAAAGTTTGGATTTTAAGAGTCTTGATAACAGAATTTGCATTCAATGGCTTGTCTTCAGAAAATGAATTTGCCGAGATCTGTTTTATAATTGGTAAATTATTAGACTTATACCTTATATGTTTAACTAACAACTGGTGCCATGCTCCTTGGATGGGCATTTACATTCTTAATTCTATGTGATATATATATTTAAACAGCCACACTTAATATGTTTGGTCTCAGATCTTAATTATGTTGATTAATTTCAAAATTTACATAATTATTACTTTTATGGTACTATTCAGAAAACCTTCTTTTGATTTGCAAAATATATATATATATATGTTTACATGTAAATTTTCCAAAAAATAAGAGTTTGGCTGTTTGTACGCATTTTGAATCCCAGCCTTCCACGTCAATCTTCAGTTAGAGCTTCTTCGAAATTTATTTGCATTTTATGCTTCAGTAATGTATAAGAATGATATTGCTTCATATTTGGGTTTGAACTACAAAATTGTTTTGGGATTTAACCATATTAATTGATAATATATTTTGAAATCTGTTACTTTTCAAGAATATGCTACATAACAATAATTAAGAGACATTTACAAATTATATAGAATATATGAAAAGGAATTTTTCTTCAAAATTCACATTGTTTTTCTCAATGACTAAGTTAGTTAGAAGACGTGGGAGACTGTGATTCTGAAGTCCTAGTGGGGAAGGCAACCATTCTAATAATTTGTTCATTTATATAGGTAAACAATGCAACAGCTAGGGTAATGACAAAAAAAGCAACCACCACAAGTCCAACAATACCACCCGGTAAGTAACATTTAAGAAATTATTACTTGTATGCAGTGAGAAGTGATTGATTCTTGATTGAAGATTAGCACTTTATCACTTGTTAACATAGGACTTGAGACGCTTCAGATAGGCCTGTTAAAATATTCGAAAAGGATTTTGATATTGCTTCTGTAACTTGTTTGGTGGCATTAGCACAATGTAGTGGACCGTGCTGTGGTTGAGGCTGAGATTGAAGGCGAGTGTGAACCATGGCTTCTACCAGGGAAGGTTCTGTGATGTCCACGGGCAGATTGGCCATATTGGTGGAGAGCGAGGTGTCGGGTGACATCAGCTGGGTGTGGGAATGAGTGACTAAGGGTGACAGTTGTGAAGAAGATGACTTAGCTGCCAGCAGTAGGCTGAGATGAGCTTCATCTACAGGCATGAGCTGACTGCCACACCCATCTCATCCTCACTCCTCACTGCTCACTCCTCACTGCTCACCACCGCCATATCAGTACGCTAATAAAACCTGATATCTTATCCTGTACTCCACCCAGCCTTGCTTCATTAAAAGTATTCAAGTGCCCAGCTTTATTTGTGTGAATGTCGTGCCTTGTTCTGGCAGACTTCATCATGAGACCTATACCATTTCAGACTCCTTTAATTCCTGGATTTATTTCACGGGATGACATTTCTCACCCTATCTCATGATTTTATTTCTTGATGAGTGATTTTTTTACACAGTACAGAATTTTCCACATTAAAGCATAAACGGTGGGTAGTTAGACATAGTTGGCCCCTGGACTTGAAGTGGCAGTGTCAGTTCACGACTGTTGGACAATAGTGGGTTGCTACGGCAACAAGATGAAGTGCATTGCTTCTATGTTCCCATTGTGGACCGAAGCTTTCTGGTAAAGTTCCTAAGGCAAGTCATGTCAAGCTATAGACTTTGGCAACAATGAGTCCACCAATCATAAGGGGGTTACCTATCTGGCTTGCTGATCACCCCCCTCGGCTGAGTATCATGCCACATTGCCCGACCCGACGGCAGGACCGTGTGGCATCTTTATGTGATCCGAGATAATGCTGCTTCGTTTTGTACACCACTCGCCCACCACAAACCTAACATGACCCCAGAATAGCAAGATTCAGTGTCTACGAGTGGCCCTTTTATGGAAGCTGGCAGTAAAACACAAAAAGTCAAAGAGCGAGTCTCAAGATGACAGTCATAATGGAAATAGAGTTTCCCACAAAATCTGATCTCTGAAGTTAGGATGCTCACTTGAGATGACTCAAATATTCAGAAATGAAAGCAATCGGATACAAAATGATCCTATGCTTTTTAATCTATTCCACAAAAATTAATAAAAACTGCAAAACACAAAATAATTTAATTTAAATCCTTCAAATAAACTTCATAGAAATACAATATGACTTGTTCTGACAAACATGATATTGATAATCAAAATGTTTGTATTTGTTTGGAAAAGTTTTGATTATGTTAGGAAGAATATAAAAGATTTTAAACTACAGATTTTAGATATTTTTGGCCACAAATTGTGGTATTGATTTGAAATATCATTCAAAACGTGTATTTTGATATTTTTCATTTTAAATAATTTTTGGGTTGAAATATTTCAGAAATGGCGATTCCAGCTGCAGCTGCATTACGAGGAGTAGCTTTCACGCGGGGCCGGGCACGAGGTGCCTACACAGCTGCAGCTGCTGCAGCCGCTGCTGCGGCATTCAGACATCCTGCACCTCTCGCCACAGCAGCCACAGGCTTGCCATACACAGCGTAAGTCTCACTACATCATATACAGCAAATCTGCATGGCCTCGGTGGTGTATAGTGAATGGTTTGGTTTGCAAAGTCGCATGTACAGTCCATAAAGAAGGATTGGAAATGTCTTGTAATTATTCAGAAATGTGTATGATCTGCTGTAATATTTCAACAAATCTCATTTGTCTTTTGTGTGAAAGAGAAGAAATGCATGGGGCCCATCAACTTCATATCAAACAGGATATCTCCTGTATGTGATTTCCAAAATTAATAAAAATCTGGCCAAGATTTAATCATTTGTAACAAGATGGAAATGGCATCCCACATAAAGTATGGGGTGGGAGCCATAGTTTGTCACGTCACACTGTATTAATGCATGAGTCTGAGTTCATACTTCTGCTCCATTTGATATTTATTTAAGAATTGCATGCTCAAAATAAATCAGCTCTTCAGCACAATGGAGTATCAAATTTCCCGGTGAAATGAAATATGGATATCATGCCTCAAAAACTCAAATGACCTCATAGACAATGATTTGGATCTTGCACATATAATAATTATTTCAGAGATGAGCCATTTGAATAGACATTTTTTTTTAAATCTAGATTTCCATCTTGCTATTGTACTTTCTTTGTAAGAATTGCAGAAGGCTCATTATGAGTTTCGAAATAGCAAGAGATATTAAGAAGAATGTATTGTTATATTTAAATGGCACTCTCATTTCAACCAAATGGGCTTTGACATGATTTATCCATTTGACAATTCATGGAATTATTGTAAATAGTTGCAGAAAAAGATTTCTCATGTCATAGTCCAGAATATTAATAATGAATATTGATGTAATATCTTGCCATTTCAATTCCAAATGCACTAAAAAAAAATCCAAATTCTCCTTTTTGTAGCCAATATTATTGTTTCGATCACATAAAAAAATGCAATAGAACTTGAGAAGAAATGGCAGGAAGTGTGCATGATTTGATCAATTAACCTTGCATGTGATTGGTTTATTTTGGGATCTGCTGTGTCCGTCCCACTGAATGTTTGCAACGTTTTCTCTGCAGTGTCCTCCCACAGGCAGACCAGAGCAGCACAATACTCAGGTATGTGGATGGATCATAACATGTCACATGACTCCGTCACCATGGAAACCATCCCCATTGTTATATATGTGCCCTCCCTCTTTTGGTTTGCATCATCACTCAGCTGAACCACTTTAATTGAACCATATTATTGCATTGTTATGCAGTTCATCACAGCCAATGTTGAGACTTGAGTTTGAGACCTGAAAATTGATAATTTGGTATCTTAATGGATGGTTCAGCTAGGTGTTCATGCACTACATTATAAGCACTTATTTCAGGACCTTTCTGCATGTTGTATTAGTGGTATATAAGGTGGACAAACATGTGAGATTTACACATATATTCTATTATCACTACATGTTAGCATTCTTAAAGAAGTTATTTTGATTTTGATGGTAACACTTATCTTTTTGTGTAATATCTTATAAAGTCTTGTTTCCATTTGATTAATGCATGAGTGTTAATAATGGTTGCTGTTTAGCCGAGATTTTTATTTAGAACATGTTTCATAGAGCTTCAGTGACTTAACCTGAATCTGTCCTATTTGCATGTTGCACTTTACAAACTAACATTTTTGTATTGATAATTCAAGAAAGAGTTTGAAGTAAGACTTAAGTATCTGTAGGTATCCCATGCTTAAATTACACATTTCATGTTAAACATCATGATAAGGAATTTAGAGAAGTCATTAAGGGCATGCAGAGAGAGTAGAGTTAATCTGGTCAATAACACTTAACATCTTTGGTTACTATGGTAATGTTGCACCTGCGGGTTGATTCAAATTAAGAGTGACAGTCTGTCAGGTGAAGTTGTAATGGATATATATTCTAAATGGGCCACAACTTTTCATCCAATCTCTCCAAACTCACTGAATAAATGTATTTTTTTATTCCCCAACTCTAATTAATAAACGGAGATCATCATTTTCTAAAATAAATAAGAGAATTTAATCTAGTTTATTGCTAAGCGTAAAATGGCTTCAGGTTTTATAATGCGAATATGACAGTCACGTTAAGTAAAATTCTACAGGATCATTAAGCTGACGGTTGTTGTTTTAAATCAGTTGGTAATATCCAACATAAAAGCAGGTTCCAATTTGTGCGACAGTTTTTTGTTGTTGTACTGCAGCTGGCATTTTCCAGAGTCTAGCTGGAAGGGAACACTAAAAAAGTGGGCAAGTCTGCAGTAGACATTTTGCTATGTGTGTATGTTTATAGCAAGATGGAAGAAATGGGGCATATATCTGGCCTGAGAGAGACACAGGATGGTGGATAAACTCGCTGGCATATTACATTACGACTTCAGCACACTCCAGACAGAGGACCAGTATTGATATTCTGGCCCAGGTCTGTCCAAGAGCGACCACCTAAAAGCCTACCAACCAGAATAGCAAACAACCTTCAATACCTTGGCTAATGAAATCTGCCTTTACATGTCACTAGAATATCACATTTTTAGCCTTTGTGAAACTCTGCAGATTATCCGGGAAATTCAAGCCTGAACTGTAGTGTACCTGGATTGGTCTGTGTTGTATGGCAAGTGTTGCTATTCATAAAGCGTTATGGCCGTAATAGCCATCACAGAAGTAGTTTGCAAGGCAATTCTTCCAATTTCTTGCAATTTCCACACAGAACACCCACGCCGAGGCAGACAGATGGATTGTACTTGTACCTGCCTTGGTCCTTTTGAACCCATAATAAAATTGGTTCAGTCTTGCCCTCCCAAGTTCCACAAAGTCTCCAGATGCCCCCATCTTTGCAAAATCTCAATGTCTTTACTACATCTTGATGAGAAGCAGACAGACTGTCGTCTCCCATTTGACAAGCAAGGATATTTCCTGAATACTTCATACATTTTTAAAGCCCATCAAGTCATAGCCTGGAATCATCTTGATCCGTTCTGTCAGCTCACTCAATTGAAAAGCTCTGTGAACTCTCCCCGGCACACAAATGAACCTTGCCATTAAGAAAATAAAACTAGGCTGGCTTACAATTAG
Organism: Amphiduros pacificus; assembly: GCA_949316495.1. Classification (NCBI taxonomy): domain Eukaryota; kingdom Metazoa; phylum Annelida; class Polychaeta; order Phyllodocida; family Hesionidae; genus Amphiduros; species Amphiduros pacificus. The sequence continues at coordinate 5,055,461 of OX439002.1, forward strand.
TTCCATACCCACAATCCTTTGCAGCTTCCTGCTGCCACAGCACATTGTGCAACACAGATTCTGCCTCTAGGGCTGTGCAAACTGTTCTTTTTTTCTTGTCAACCTTACACATTAGGTAATATTAATTACTGTAGAGTTAGAATTAAGTGAAATAAAGATCTGAGAAATAGAGAGTTAAATGTTTGTTGTATTTTTCAGGGGTGTATATCAGGATCCTTTCCTAGGAGCGACATATGCTGAACGGTATCAGGTGAGTCTCCCAGGCTTGCTTCAATGTCCCTTTTCTAATCATTTTGTGCTTGACTATGGTGCAAGATGTACATTTAAAATGGATATGATGGTATGTCCTGCATGTGGTATTGTTTAATGTGTATCTCTCTATATGCTTCATCCCCCAAAACAACACACAATAGTCATCAATAAATAATTTTTGTTTGGAGATGGGACTTTATGTTTTTAAATCATCGGGAGGAAAGAATTATCCCTTCTTTTATCTAAATCAATATTCACTTTTTATTTTGATACGATTCGAGTTGTGAACCAATAGAGATTAAAGGAACATTTTGTTTCTTGGGGGATGATAGAAAAACATAAAGAGAAGGAGTGGTGTGGGATTCAACTGTCCAAGAATTCCTGGATGCAATTACTCTTTGTGACCTGACGTTTAACGTGATGGGTTTGGGAGTTTAGGAATGGTGTAAAAGTATTGACTTAGGGGTGCCCTGCCTAATAGAACAGCTTCAAACACTAAATTTTTTAATGGCAGTAGGGATTTACTGTTTCTGTAGATAATCACCCTGCAACTACTCGTGGTGTTTGGGAACTTTTGTTTTCTGTGCATTTTCACAATAATTTGGAAACCCAATTTTAAAATGGTAATATATTGAATGCATCTGAAATTTGGGAAGTGTTATTTATGTGTGCACTGATAGCACTCTGAATGTGCCCCTCAGAATCCTGTGCATAGGGCATCGTGGGTTGAATGTAGTGTGATCTGGAATGGTATGGGATCTATTTGTCTGAACCCTGCACATTTTTTAATCTCTTATGATGCATATTGCACAAATGGATATCTTTATACTTATAAGATTTTTCAAAATGATAACATATTGTAACAAGAGTGGTTTGTCTTCTGGCTGGTTTTGCTCTGTGGGAATGTGACATTTGTGAAGGGTTTTGGAAGTCTGCATGGTACAATGGGCGAGAGAACTTTCATACACTGCACGCTCCTCCTTATCTTAATCTGCGGGGACAACAAACTTCACTGGTAATCCCCGAGTAGACAGTCAAAATGATGGATGACCAGTGGTGCCACCTGGGCGACACCCACCTTGAATCTGTCAAACATTATCTCTTGATGAATTCCTCTCAAAGTTTAACTCACTTGCACATTAATTACAAGTGTGGTATGATTGCATACAATTTGCTAATGAAAACACTTTCCTCATTTAAATCACATAGAAGGTGCGAAGAGAATCTCATTTTGAAGAATTTAGCTCCACTTTGATAATGAGTTTCTGTCTGTAAATTACTAAGATTCTCATCAAGGTATTGCCTCAGAACCCAGTTCTATTTGACCACCAGGGCATGCTTATCGCTCACAAAGGAATATCTTGAAACGAAATACGGAATCAACAATTTCCAGTCTCGCCCAGTATGGTGATTGGGAGATAAAACCTGGGTAAATGTTTCTGTCTGATTTGTCTGTGAAGATTTGTTTCATTGTGGTCAGAGTATTGCTTCCATTCAGATTCATTCAGGAGCTTCGCAGGAGAAGGAAATATCAAGAAATCACTTTCCAATGTGACAAATTAATGTGAATGAGATTTTTGCAAGTCTGAGAGAAATGTAATATAATTAACCAGCAGAATAGCAAACCCATTTCCTCCTCAGTGAAATTGTTATTGGAAGATGAATGGTACAGCAGTGACTGTACTATTTACTGTGAAACAAATCAGCATGGACAATTAACTAAAATGAATAAAAATGAATATTTCAGGAAAATACCTTCATATCCCATTTGCTCCCATTCATTTTGAATCATGACTTATTTCTGGTTATCATTCTTTTAATTTTACATCCCCATCATGGGGTTCTATGTTTTCAAAGGCCAATATAACCCGAAAATACAATTTTCTTCCTAGTTCACTAGTTCCAAGTTTGATCCAAAATGGAAAGCTTAGAGTGTGCATCTTGCTCTTGGTAACGATGATATGATAATGGTTGTTGCACAAACTATGTGTTATGTGATTCTTTATAATGAAACTTGAATGAGAATGTCAGTGTGTGTATATTGTGTGTGGAGGCTGATCATGGATTATGCACCTGTGTAATAAGATTCCCTGCTCAAAAAATGCCATTTCATCATCACCCATAGAATGTTGTCTAAATGTATATATTTTTTAACAGTAAAAATGCTAGAACCCTTTACATAGGAAAGGGATGGTTCTCACACCCATCCCAGCTTTATCATACCTCAATTCTTTAGTTTAAAAAATGCTCTTTGTGAAAATAATAAATTTCCATGAGAAAAAAAAAATTGGAAAATTTGGAAAAAATTGTTTTTGTTTGAATTTGGATACTTATGGTTTGTACCTGTATGATATAGTAATAATACTAACATTTTGGTGGAGTGGGTGAGAGAATTTGAAATAGTGCCTGCCTGCACATGATCACTTATATACTGTACACTTTTAATATGGTGTTGAATGAATGGCAGCCTACTGCACCCCATTGGAAATGGTGTTAGTCTGAGTCTGAGGTAACTTGAGTATTTGAATGTTTGGTCTCTTTTGCTTTGTAGCCTTATGCTGCAGGGTATGCCGCTGCAGCGACCAGATATGCTATCCCCACCGTAGCTACTGCGGCAACCTATGCCGCCACCGGGTATGTGACGTACTCCCTATGTCTCAGCCGTGTGCACAACTATTCTGTTTTTAGAGATTGACATTCCAAATAGTCACTTGACATTTTGTTAAGTTGAACCCAAGATTGATTTTAAATTTATTTTCTTACAAATAATTTTCTTGCAAGAGATTGATATGGATTGATATTTACATATTAGAATGTATATAGCCAACATTTGGAAAGTGTGTAATTTTACTAACATTGCATGGCAAGAATTTTAATGCACAAACTTATATGATGGCTCTGAGAATGGAATGCATATATGGCCCCTTAGAATTGTTAGTGCTGCATCATGTAACAAGGTACTTGATACAAAGCTGTGATAACAAGTGTAAGGACTGCTTGATTGGAGCACAAAACTGCATGAATTGATTGACAAATGATTGGTGTTTTCTGCACAAATCAATGTAACTTGTACTGCTATACTTTATGTGACAATTGCATTTGGAAAATGAACAGGGTTTTTTGGCCGGACGCCTAACTCCGCACTCTATTTTGGCGCCTAAGTTATTTTACATTTTGGTTCAACATGCTTTCTAAATCCACCCCACATTGCCTTGTACCTTTACTCAAAATTGCTGCCCCCTACCTCATCAACAAAACTAAATTTGCATCAGAAACTACATCCATGGACAACATTTAGCTCTGTTTTCAGTGCCATATCATAGTGCCATGTTTTGAAAGTTAAATATACAAGTACAAAATTACTTTTCTCCTACCTTGACCTAACCTACCCAGTTTGAACTAACCCAATCAGTGTGTGCCCAAGCCTGTGTTTTATGCATGGTTTTCTACTCTTTTTCTAAATAGCGGTGGTGCTGTCATTTCCAGTTACGGCCGTGAATATGCTGCAGACCCTTACCTAGGACACAGTATTGGACCCGTCGCTGGATACGGGGTAAGAAATCACAACACATCCAGGAACCAATCTTTTCATGATACTCATTTCTTGCTGAATTCACAATAATGACCTTCAGGAAGAAGGAGAGAAGTTTAAAAAGTTGATATTCATTTTAGATGTGATAATTTAATGGCGTTATGTTTTCAGGCGGCGGTGTACCGAGGTGGCTATCAGCGCTTTGCGCCCTACTAGCCCCTGACCCACTCGCCACAGACTGCTATTGGCCTACATCACTGAGGAGGTGGAGTAGTAACCTGGGAGACGTGTCAGTCACATGATACTACGTAGCCAATCAGTGAATGCTACTGATGATGAAGGGTGCCAGAGAAACTGCCACAACCAAAGCTACAAGTCAGAACACAAGATGGAAATCTCTCTAGTGAAATACTCGCGCCATCTCAGTTGTCTTTCTTTTAAACATAATATATGATATAATCACAAAAATGTATACAAACAGCCTTCCAAACAATTTTCTAGAGTATGATTTTAAGTTAGAAATTCAAATTATTTTCTTATACTGTGGATATGCTAAATGAGTAGAATGCTATACATGTTTATGAAAGAATAGATGGTTATCAATGTGTAAGATATGTACAATGACAAGTTGTGCCATCTGGTGGTGGTGGTGCAAGAATCACCCAAGATCATTTTGTACATATCCTCCTGTAATAATGAGACGATGTAAGACTTGAACCGATTTCTTCCTACACATATACCAAGCTGGTACAAGTCTAGAATGCAACACAATTTTACCAAAATGCTGAGAATGGGTGACATGTGAGAAAGGGTATCTGAGGTTTAGCCTGGTTGTTTGTTAGCGTGAAAGATTCGTCACTTATGTAAATGGAGAATTCCCAAAGACTGAATTTCTTTTTTGTCAACATGAGATGGCTTTGGTATATAGTCTTACTTGTGCGGAGTTTTGATGTTTCAGAGGGATAAAACGTTTTGGTATGGTGTTAATATAATTTCACACGGTGCTCATGGTATTGTAGGAATACCCCAGTCACGTGCAATGACAGTGAACAAAACATAGTTGGTAGGAGCTCAAGCTGAACAAAACACACTAAATTGTGTATATAACTATATACATCATGCATTAAATAGATAAAAGTTAGACGTAGGTTATTCATACCCAAACCATTTTTTTAGATCAAACCAATTAGGTATCACCAAATCAGTGTCTTCAATGGGGATACTATAGACCTACATAACTGAATGGGCTTTGCCACTGATGTTCATGTGATCAACCTTAATATCAACTATAATGACTGACTTTGAAAAGGAAATTGCAACCCAAGTCATGTACAGAACACTATAGTTATCATAGATAAATATGTAAAAACCTTTAAAAATACCAAAAATATTAGATTTTCATATGTTGCTTTGTACAACTTCATCTTTGCTCCTCTTTATTCTATAAATGCTGTAATATATGATAATATGCTGTTATGAAGTGATTTTTCAAAGTCAGTCATATGTAAATTATAGAATTCTTGTTTCCCATGCTAAAATTTTATAATGAACTGCAATGTTCATGAACTCACAGTATTGTATTATATATACGACCTCTCTTGCCACCAGGATCATTGTAAAAATAGTTATGTTCTACTTGTCAATTCAAATAACCCACCTAACAAATCATCATATTTGTGATATGAATTTTTATAATTTGGGCATTTTTATGACCCAAAAATAGTTGAGTGGTAGGACAATAATAACAAAGTCTTGAATGCTCACTGGTGAGTTCTCTGTACATTTCCTAATATGTAATGAGAACTCTTTAACATACGAGTGATTTTTAGTCATGAAATTCAGCAATCTCTTTTCACAAGGGATTGTTGTCTTGGATAAATGCAAAGACTCTGCAGTGATTGTTCCAGACCCCTTGTTCAGTTCAGATCTTAATTTAGCAGCTTTAAGTTGGTACATTTGACATTCATGGTTCAGTTTATAATTTGGAGTAAGCAAATTTTGAACTGCATTGGTGAGATATTACAAAGCCCATTTGTGTCCTCATTTTGGTCAAAAATTAGAATGATTATGTAAATAACAATTTATGAGTCAAAAATTGATTTCCAAGATATTTTAGCTTGTGTTCAGATGATATTTATCCCTTAACCATTATTAAAGCATAATTTATTTATAGCGATTCTACGATGTGGTATTACTTTGAGGGCACATGAGTGCCCCAAAGCCAATAGTCATTTATTTGTAATCAAAAATATTTAATTTCTTACCTCAGTGAGAGAAATTAAGATGTTTATTGTTTATTACGTGAGACGATATTGTATTTTTCTGCCATGACGAGAAATCTCGATACACCTCCAAAAGATATTGTTGTATCTCGGTATGTATAAGAAATGGGTAGACCGCTATCATTTCAATTTATATTGTTTGTTTATTTAATGTACAGCAAAGACAGGAGAATCGTTAGGTGCTTCATACTATTATGATTATTATTATATTGTTGCTATTATATACTGAGAGATACAAATCAAAGATGGTGATTTGGGGATAAGTTCAAGGAGGACAGTTGTGAGACATCTTGATCTTGCCAAACAATAGCAGGGATTGCAGTCTGACTGGCTAATTCATAACTTGTATAATTTACTTCATATCTATCATGTGTTAATCCAATACTGCTGATGGTTATAATATATCACTTGATGACAATTAAGTTCAGAACATTTGTCTTCAATAGCTCACCTTTAATATTGTGATGCTTCATGTCATCACGTTTGCAGACTCCTGACCTTCACCTTTCAATATTTGTAACTATATCTATTTGTATTTGCATTTCAAATTTCTATAAGTACATGGCATGAAACCTAGTTTTTGCAAATTGACATATTCAGCATTACAGGGAAATGTGAAAATCCAGTATCTTTCCAAAAAGCATGTTTATTGTTTGCATGACTGTCAAATTTTTATTTCCTTCTGTCAAGTTCTTCCTCAAAATATATGCTGCAGATATCTTTTATAATTTTAATTGTGTTTTTGATAATGCAGGAAACTGTATAGTCAAATGATATACAAGGCAAACTATGTCACTTTGTGTTTGTTGTGTAAAGCACTGCCAAAATTGCATGTCACATGACAGTCACATGACCCCTGTTGCCTAGCAACTCGGTCTGCCAAAGCTGCCCTTGTACAGCTTCTCCTGAAACTTGTCCCTGAAGCACCTGGCTGAACAAAACAAAAAAAATATTGAAAATGCAAATTTTTGTATGTTTGAAAAAAGATCTGATGTGTAGAGTATATTGTAAATATAAATAAGGCTATATAGGACATTTTGGTAGTTTGCTTTATGATGTATAGTGAAGCAGGTTAAAAGTCTGCTCTCACACGTGTTCCTAGAATCCTGTAGCGGAGTACACAGACTGGATATATGCTGCTGCTAGAAGGGGCAGGGTGAATGCAGCACAGCAGCCCAGTCCCACCAAACTCTCAACTGCTTCTTTACCCAAATATTGTTGACACTCTGGTTTTATATATGGGCTCTTTGGTTGGCATGCTAATATAAAGCACCATAGAACTGGCGCTCTATGGTAGGGGATAAGACTCCACTCTGCACACAAAGGGTACAGTAAGATCCTGGCTTGAAACCTTGCATGGCATGATTGTCATAATTCATGACTCTTATCACACAGCACCAGGGGTTAATCCCTCATCAATATCTATTTTAATGCTACAGACTCGGCAGGTAATGCATGCAGATTTAAAAAAAACTCACAGAGAGACTGGCTCGGGATGGAGAAAGAGACCACGTTTACTATGGACATTTTATGTACATAGATTCCAATAGCAAGCCACGTATAGAGCACATATAGGGATACAACCTATGCCCACATTTACCAATAAGACTCTTTTACTGCCAGTACTGTACAAGTGGTCGGCTTCGGCTGCTGACGTATAGTGCATGGTCATGTTCCTATAGTAGCTTAATGTGCACATCGCCAAATATCCTCAAACTCTTACAGCGTAGTTGCATCTTTGTAGTGAAAATGTTGTCCATGGCTGGGAGCAATGTATGCCTTTTGTAACCCCAGTTAGCCCTTTTTGAATGTCCAGTGTAGCAAGAGGACTAGTCACTTTTTATATTATTTATATATCGTAACTGTTGTATCGATTTTCATATTTATTTGAACGCCACATGATGAACGATGTATATCCAAGATTTCAATCATATTAAACATCATTTGATAATTAAGTGAATCAAAATGGATCATGGATCAATATGTAAAACTATAAAGATCTTTGCTCAAAAATTGTTTCTTTTGATTAAACTTATTTATTCTTGAGATATCAGAGAAAATGTTTCAAGGCAGTACACATGGATCCCTTCAGAGTTCAATATTGAAAGGCATTCTTATACTATACAAATAATATGTAATGATAACACCACTGAAAAATGCTGGGTGAATCAAAAGAAAGATTCAGGGTTTGGACATTTTGAACACTAAAGAGTGACTTGTTAATTTGGAAACTGTTTGTTTATTAATAGTAAACTAATGTAAATACAAGATGCCACAATCTATACTATGTATAACAATTGCACTATTTCATTTGTTTTGATGACAAACTTGTCATGTTGCGTGTTTAACAGTTATGTTAACGAAGGTGCACATTTTGTCAGAACGTCTTGTTTGTCTGACTGTTTGTATTATTATTGCCAATGTTCAAAATCGCATCATAACCCCTCTCTGCTTCCACACAAGATGCTGTATAAATCCACACAAATCTAGGCACTTTCTGAGAGCAACAAAAATGAAAATATTCCTGACTAATCTTGGTATCCATATTCTGGTCAAGCATGCCATACCTCACAGTGAACTACAGCATCTTGGGGAAGCGGGGAGAGGAGGCCCTTAAGGGTGTTGAGGCCCTCGAGGGAGATGAGGCCCTGAAGGGATCGGTGGTCCTAGGCATAGTTACCCCGCAGCAGCAGTATACCCTATTTTTTTTCCAATCAGCTGCTTGATAGGGATGAGTAGGGTGATTTCAGGAGGTGATCTTTTATATACACAGAACTTTGGGCGTTTATTGCACTCATTATTATGTTTACATTTAGAAGCCAAAGTCTTTGAGTTGATTGCTTCTGACATTGTATATTGAACACTTTGTAACACTGGTAATATAACTACATAAGCAGTAATATCATTTATATCCATATTGTATCGTTGTTGCATTTAATGCAATAAATACTGTTAAAGTGGACAACATATTTTGTGTTGTGTTTTTATTTATATCATGAAAGGCCAAGTACAAAAATGTTTTCATCCTTCAATGCGCTGGCACCAATAGGCATGAACTTGCATGGTCTTATGAGTATAAACCTAATCCATTTCATGAGAGATAGTTTCTGCATAAATCTAATTGTATTGGTATCCATCTTAAACATTCAGCTTTTATGAGTCATTTTTACTTGCATCATCTAATATTCTCGGGTCAGGATATAAGTGCATTATATATGAAAAACTAAGGCGTGACTTTAAATGGACAAAACCTCTTCACCTATAAACACATGGTTTGCTATCATACACTGAATGTTGCAGAGACATGTATTTAACACTCATCTCATTTATCTGAGCTGTGAGTATCAAAGTGCTGCATCTGTATGTATGTCCGTGTCTCATAGAAGGATGATAACTCTGCCAAAACAACTTGCACTCCATTCAAACAAGCTTGACTCCTTGCAGACCTGGCATGTAAACCTTAAACAAGGTCAACCTTGACCCTCTTTAACCTTTGAACTTGGTATAAAACTCTTTTCCACCATCTTGACAATCTCCCCACTTTCTGCACTGACATGAAGACAACAATAATAAGACACAAACACAACATTAAAAAATAATAAAGCATTTATAAAGCACAAACAGTAAGCAAAACTCATTGTTTGCTTTAAACTAGACTGGAGCCACAGGCCATGACACAATTAGTGCAAGCTTATTTGCACCATTTCCTTTGTGACGCTCCAAAGGTTGTGGTTTTTTTATTCCCAGCTGAATTCGTGTGAAAATTTCTCTGAGCCGAGGCCTGTGCCTGAAGGGGTAGCCTGTTGTCCATGTAAATCTGTTACTGGGTGGATTGTTATTTGACTGGTGCCACCCCTTATGAACCTTTTTTATGCTGTGAGGATCCATCCTTTCTTGAAGGTCCATCCTTTCTTGAGGATCCATCCTTTCTTGAAGGTCCATCCTTTCTTGAGGATCCATCCTTTCTTGAAGGTCCATCCTTTCTTGAGGATCCATCCTTTCTTGAAGGTCCATCCTTTCTTGGGGTAAGGGGGCTGTAACTCAGTCATGATTGTCATATTTCATCATGAAATAATGTAATGTAACACCCACACAAACCTATGAGATGACTAGGTCTGATGTGTATTTCATTTTACTTTAAAGCTGTCTTGCATTATCAAGAATAATATTCAGAAAACAATCATTTTATTTGGTGGTATGCCCCTAGTTTGCGATGTTGTAAAAACCAAACATGTTTTTGTATTGGTCTTGGCCTTCGGCGTCATAAAATGAGGCCTACACAATTGCAAATCACACCAGATGTCAGTTGTTCATTATTAACTCTGACTCTCTTGTCCGAGGAACCCTGGCGGTAATGTAATAAACACCAGGTGGCACCACATTCAGACCAATCTATGAGCAAACTTAACAGAGATATTCACCTTTAACCGATGGCCATGAACGGTTCTCCGTGTTCCATCTTGCCCCTTTGATACGACTTCTTACAATACTGAGCCTGATTGAAGCATATTGGGTTTGTACTCAACTATATCACAAAAAGTAAATGTAAATTACTGCCTGATGAAAGGCTTCCTTCCAATCCATCATCCTTCACAAGAGTAGAAAGGTTCAGAAAGGTCACAGGAAAGATACTTGTGCAGCACGAGGAGATCTCTCCCCCCAAAAAGGTATTTCAAAAGGTAACACTTAAAATACTGCAATATACCACGAGGAGATCTCTCCCCCAAAAAGGTATTATTAAAGCAAATCAAGTACCGGGTTTTGTAAGAAGGAATTTCAACTTGTACTCAGGACATGTCAAAGAGGCTGTCTACAATACCCTTGTGCATCCTCGCTTAGAATATGCATCAAGTGTGTGAGACCCTTACCTCAAAAAAGATATTGACCGCATAGAATCAGTTCAAGGCGAGCTACTAGATTCATATCTGGCAATTGGAAGAGAGAAATAGGCACTGAACAAAATCCTTGAAGACCTAAAATGGGATTCACTAGCAAGGAGAAGGAGGACTCAGAGACTGGTTTTGTTGTACACTGGCAAGGTTATAAATGGTGAAATAGCCTTGAAATTACCAGAACTTGGAAAATTGAAATCAGCTTCTACAAGGAAAACCCCTTCAGTAACTCCCTTGCCAGAGTGTAAAGCCTGGTGTCAAGCAGCTGGCCAGCTCCACCCCCTAGTACAATCTTGCACTCTCGGCGGGATGCCAATTGGGTTTGCTGAATATACTTAGAGCATCACTAGAAATGGCAGACATAGGGATATAACTTTTTTACTACTCAGAATACATCTACAAATGATATGTGATCGAATGTCAACCTTCTTAGGCAATTTTGATCAAATATTGCCAGTGACCTTGAAGTGACCTTTCAATGACCTTGAAAATAGAAAGCCTATTTCCACGAAATTATCTACATGTTCTATTATCCTATCATCTACATCTTTCAAATATGAGCTCGTAGAGTCCTTGTTCATCAAAATCTGTTCATAATTAACAACTTGAGAGCAATTTATAGTTTTGTGGTCAATCTATAAGGGAAAACATAGGAAAATACTATAATACTAAGTTTTTTTGAAATAATATAAAAGTGCCAGCTTATTGGGGGTTAGTTTATGAAAATATATAGAATACTGCACAGAAAAACACACTAATACTAAAAAGAAATTGAAAAAAAAGTCCGTCAATTTCAAGATTTATTATGAAGCTAAAATGATTAGAAATAGCTTAAATCGGTAGGGTTACAAAATTGACAAATTGACGGACTTTAATTTGACCTTACATTTATTTTTGAGATATTAGATAAATCAAATATTAATCTAATTTCAGAAAATAATCAGCAATAAGTTGCTCTTATCATAAAAATACCTAAAAAAGAAGAAATATTCACAGAAAAATATGAAAAAATTAGTCATGAATAGAAATGATTGAAAAAAATATAATAAAAAATATATTGAATGTAGAGTCAATTGGGTTAAATCATTTTGATAATTTAAAAAAAAATGGCATTCTGTGTGGTTGATTTGGTGAATGGAAGTAGAAATCAGCCAATATTACATGTCACTGAAAGTGCTCTGCAGGGTGCTTTCTTGACGTCCACTTCTCCCACTGCTATAGACCAGTTACATGCGCTATGTCACTCATTCTCGCTGATGATGTAGATGTACAGTTAAATATCAGTAAATATCACTGGCTATATAATCCCGAGAATGTTAAAACACACATGTTGAAAATTGCAGAGAACTTGACTCCAGGTAAAACTTAAAGTATGCTCTTTTTTAAAAAGGTATTCTGAAAGGTAATAGTGAAGCTCCTTCCTGAATTTTACACTAATTACGCAGCTATTATAAGGGAGAGAGCTAAGAGGTCTTTCTAGATTCATCTAAGCATCTATAGGGTACATAGTATCTCTCTGAATATATATATATATATATATATATATATATATATATATATATATATATATATATATATATATATATATATATATATATATATATATATATATATATATATATATATATATATATATATATATATATATATATATATTGGTTAGAGCGCCCGCTTACTAGCACCAGTTCCTCACGGACCGTGGCACAGTTGGTTAGAGTGCCAGCTTACTGGCACCAGTTCCTCTGTGGTGATCCAAAGGTCGTGGGTTCGAACCCCAGCCGTGCCGGGATTGAACTCATGATACAATTTCCCACATGAGCTTAGGTCCGTGCCTAAAGGGTTAACCCGTTGTCCTTGTAAATCTGTGACCGGGTGGGTTGTCATGTCAAGGACCTGCGACATGACAATTCAGTGAGGCAGCACTATATCTGCTATAAGTAGGTCTCATCACGAAATGACTGAAATAATGTTGAAAGGGATGTGAAGCCCCAAACAAACAAACAAATATATATATATATATTCAGTAAAGTTCATGTCATTTTCATACAAGCATTGTGTATAACATATATATCATAGTTTCTGTCAGACACAGAACAGCTTTTACATCAAAGTTTCAACTCCACAGAATCTTTTATTTTGCAATTTATAGTCATCATGTACGAGAAAGGAGTTAAGATTGGCCTTATACAGAGAGCCATGTATAAATCATAGCTAAAATACATATACCTGCCATATAAAGCAAATATATATGGTCCAGAAACAGGTACACAAAAAAGAAAACCATAAAAATCACCTTTTTTAGTAGCATAAAGTTTTTTTGATATTGGATATTTTATTTTTTTCAAAAGGTATCCATAAATACAGTTTTTTTTCAAAAGGTGTCCACAAATATATATGGTTAAATGGAAGCATGTACGAAGAAATGTGCTGTTAAAGGATTTGCTAAAAAAAAACAAATGATAGATATAAAAAGCTTTTTACATTGAACAAACGTCAACATATGATATGACAAACCTTCAAGCTCCAAACCCGATTCCAATTAGCAATAGTCAAACAATTTGAATTAATTCTTTACATGAACTAAATAGGTAGATAAGGCGGGAGGGAATCAAATATACAAACTCCAGACAGGACTTATGAAAATAATTTTAACAAGAAAATATCATTGGAAAAGAGAATAAAAAATATAAATGAATATATTGGAATCAGATATATGCCCTCATATTAAAAGGTCTAGACATAAACTAGACAAACATAATCTAGATTTGTCTAGTAAGTATGTCTAACCCTAGTAAGTATGTCTAACCCTAGTAAGTATGTCTAACCCTAGTAAGTATGTCTAACCCTAATAAGTATGTCTCACCCTAGTAAGTATGTCTCACCCTAGTAAGTATGTCTAACCCTAGTAAGTATGTCTAACCCTAGTAAGTATGTCTAACCCTAGTAAGTATGTCTCACCCTAGTAAGTATGTCTAACCCTAGTAAGTATGTTTAACCCTAGTAAGTATGTCTAACCCTAGTAAGTATGTCTCACCCTAGTAAGTATGTCTAACCCTAGTAAGTATGTCTAACCCTAGTAAGTATGTCTAACCCTAGTAAGTATGTCTAACCCTAGTAAGTATGTCTAACCCTAGTAAGTATGTCTCACCCTAGTAAGTATGTCTCACCCTAGTAAGTATGTCTAACCCTAGTAAGTATGTCTAACCCTAGTAAGTATGTCTAACCCTAGTAAGTATGTCTAACCCTAGTAAGTATGTCTAACCCTAGTAAGTATGTCTAACCCTAGTAAGTATGTCTAACCCTAGTAAGTATGTCTAACCCTAGTAAGTATGTCTAACCCTAGTAAGTATGTCTAACCCTAGTAAGTATGTCTAACCCTAGTAAGTATGTCTAACCCTAGTAAGTATGTCTAACCCTAGTAAGTATGTCTAACCCTAGTAAGTATGTCTAACCCTAGTAAGTATGTCTAACCCTAGTAAGTATGTCTAACCCTAGTAAGTATGTCTAACCCTAGTAAGTATGTCTAACCCTAGTAAGTATGTCTAACACTAGTAAGTATGTCTAACCCTAGTAAGTATGTCTAACCCTAGTAAGTATGTCTCACCCTAGTAAGTATGTCTCACCCTAGTAAGTATGTCTCACCCTAGTAAGTATGTCTAACCCTAGTAAGTATGTCTAACCCTAGTAAGTATGTCTAACCCTAGTAAGTATGTCTAACCCTAGTAAGTATGTCTAACCTGAAGATAGCCACTCCTAGAATGTTTACAGTGGAATATGTTGACTTTATCAGGGGAAAAGGGCCATATGTCTCCCATATAATTTACCTAGCATTGTAATGCCACAGGCAATGTTTTAGACAATTTGTATGTCTAACTTGTATGTCTAACCTGCCATTAGTACCCCAAAATGTGCACAGATTCCACAACACCGAGAAGGTTCGCAATGGAATATGTTTTATCAGGGAGTAATGGCCATATCTCCTTATCATATATTTCACCTCTCATTCTAATGCCACAGGCTATGTTCTAGCTGAGACCAATAATAAATTTATATTGCTCTCAGGTTCTAGACATGTCTAACATACATGTATAACCCGTCATTTGTACCTTAAAATTTAGAAAGTACCTTAAAATTTGCAAAGACAAACCAGGAGTCAGAAAATATGATGGGAAATTTGTTTATGATAATTCTAGGTGCATATCAATATTTTTACAAGATATATATCCTTTTACATTACGTTTTTCCCATGTCCCAAAAGGATATGAAGTACTATATAGTTATATTCCATTGATATATCTGTAACAAAAGATTAAAAGAGTGCCACAACGCTGGGAAGGCCATAAATTGTGCAAAAAATTATTTGTCATGGGAAAAGAGATATATCCGTTTTTACAGGATATATTTAGATCTATGCTTTAACATAACTTATTTTAACATGTCCTACCAGGATATACTGGTATATACAGGATATACAGGATATACTGGTATATACTTGTAGGCACCTTTTGAAAAAAACCCGTCAAATATCAAATATTCAATATCAAAAGAACTTCACGTTTGTTAGGTAGACTTTGTAAGTGATAAGATGCGACTTTGCATCTTCTACATGGGGAACGAATTGGTCTCCATCCCGAGGAATCTGGTCGCTTGGCAAATTCAGTGGATAAATAATACATCTTTAAAGTAGGGTTTCAGTGCAATGAGTGGATGCAGTGGGCTATTAAGACTGATTTCCAGCTCAGAGGCTCATGTCAGTGTAACACTATGGAGTTCTGTATGTCACAGTGAGCAAATAAGTAAAACAATGGAAGCACAACTAACATGCAAATACATGATTTACCAATTTTTCTGCCTCACCTGACTAAGTAAGGTGCTAATATACACGCGATCTGTCCTTAATAGCAGCTTTATACAAGCTCGCGCCTTGAAAGAAAACTACATCATGGAGGCATCATTCATATAGCATTCACGCGCGCTATGTTTTCTTTATGATCTATTCAAACTCTTAATGGGCCATTCAAATGTTTTAACACTTGGTATTTCAGCAAAGCCTTTGACTGTGCCCCCTGGTGTCAACAGAATATCTCCTACCACTTAGTTTTCTCACACTTCCCACCATCAAAAACAAAACACTTGTATGCTTGAAATGTGAGCACACATCTTTTATTTCATTCCACTCAACTTTCAGCTCTTTGCATAAATTCATGGATTCAGTTGGACAGGTATGATTATATATTGCTTGATTATATTGCTTGATTATATTGCTTGATTATATTGCTTGATTATATTGCTTGATTATATTGCTTGATTATATTGCTTGATTATATTGCTTGATTATATTGCTTGATTATATTGCTTGATTATATTGCTTGATTATATTGCTTGATTATATTGCTTGATTTTGCCGATTGATTTTGCCGATTGATTTTGCCGATTGGGTGATTATCTTTGATTGCCTGGCATAAGAAGTTTGCTTTCGTTTCTTTATGAATTGCAAACTTAGCACCTCTTATATATAACTCTGTTTCTTGTAGATTCATATTAACCACAACATTTAAATATTTGGTACACTATGAGAGTTGCTTCGCGTGAACAGGATTTATGTTGAAAAGCAGTCATCATCCAGCCGCACAAGTCTGTATATTCGTTAACATAGACATTGATTAAGTGTTCAAATGTCTGTAATTGTATATTAATGTAGCAATATACTACATTCCCTTTTAATAACAAATATTCCATACAAATCAAGAATACTCGACCCCCCCGCCCCCCTACAAAACAAGTATATGTATGTGTTTTTTGCTAATATCATCCCAATAGCCCATCCCAACTCATAAAACCTTGTATTGTGTCTGACCAATTGGATACAGAACATTTGGGTATTGTGTATTTCAATAACATTTGTCAATCCATCTGTCAGGTATTGAACATTTTCTAGTATTGGAGCAGATATAATAATATGTAACTGTAGTGGTACAGCAAAGCAATGTATTCCTTTGATGGGGTTTGCATTCATTTCAGTATTGGTCATGGGGTTTGCATTCATTTCAGTATTGGTCATGGGGTTTGCATTCATTTCAGTATTGGTCATGGGGTTTGCATTCATTTCAGTATTGGTCATGGGGTTTGAATAAAATCCTGTATTGCTCATGGGGTTTGAATAAATTCCTGTATATCGGTAATGGGGTTTCAATATATTCCTGTATTGATAATGGGGTTTGAATATATTCCTGAGGTAATACCGATCACCAATCTTACTTAAACATGTTGGTACAGATAAGAATGTTTAAAGTATACCCCCGGCATGTTTAAAGGCACCTGTAGATTTACACATACGTTCTATATACAACACAAAACACACTGGCCAATTATCAAATGACTGACCCAATGGTAATCCGATTGATTGCACGAGTGCTTTGGTTTGAGCAAGTCCTTCGCCATTGTCTCCTTGTCCTGTCACGTGTCAAATAGATTCCTGTGTTTGTGCGGGTCTATGGGCAGGGAGTTGAGATATCGGACTCTGTCTTCCTCTCCACAATGTCTCTGCATGACGACCAGGAGGATGAGGAGGCTATAGATAACGAAGACCGCTGATATAGTCAGATACCATTTATGCTGGGCGGCGAGTCGCAGCTGATTCATCTCAGTCCCGTGTTAATTTACTTTCTGTTATTCTTGCTGTCACATATGCATCACTTGGCAATCTGAAAGTAATCATATAGTCTATCATGTCTATCCTTGTTATGTTTATTTATGAATATATACGTAGACCTCTCTGGTATTGACGGCAAGCCTGTGGTGAGAATATATAGAATCCTGCCTTGTGGAGTTTACAATATGACTCTTCATTTAAACATGTTACCAGCAATATAATTAAGAAATGACTTGTGTTATGCATATTAAACAAATAAAACTATGAATTACCTGGAAAAGAATATTAGTTTTTACCATAATATCCTGCTGTAGTATATAACAAAATATGGCCTTACCTGCTAGTATTGTCTGTATGACTCTCCGCGTATTGCAAACATAAAATGACAGATTGGAACATGATTTTAACACATGCTTTATATCGATACTGAAATCCATTAAATCGTTTTAGCTAGTATTACATAAATGGATATAGAGGTTGAACTGGTGCAGATTTAGGATTATATATATGTAATATATATAATATATATGCTGGACTGGATCATGTTTACCCCCGGAAAGTCAGTGTGATATTAACACAAGAGCATTGGCTTGCAGCTGGACATTGACACAGGATTACATCAGGCATACCAGGCTTCACATGTATAGCCAAGTCAGGTGTTGGTGAAACTCATAACATACTCATAGGCAGGCCTTATGGTGGTTGCTCAATCCTATGGCGCAAGGGATTGCATCATATGGTGAAAACTATTCAAACTGAGTCATTATCAAAGGAGATTGTGCAGTGTTGTGCTTACTCTTAATCACTACAAATTGCTTATAGTGTGCATGTCCTTGCCAGCAGACCTCGGATTGGCAGATTATAACAGTGATGAGCTTGGTATTATACTGTCAGAGATAAGTGATATTCTGAATGGAGTTCAGTGTGATGGTGTAGTGATAGGAGGTGATCTTAACTGTGATTTTAAGAGAAACACAGGATTTGTTACTGATATCAAAGAGTTCCTTACAAACAGAAATCTTAATACACTATAGAATATTTAATAGATGTTGATTACACTCATATACACACAGATGGTGTGAGTACATAGATCATTTTGCTGTGTGTGATGATGTTGTTTTTTTTGTTTTTGGGGTTTTACATCACCTTCAACATTATTTCAGTTATTTCGTGATGAGACCTACTTGTAGCAGATATAGTGCTGCCTCACTGAATTGTCATGTCGCAGGTCCTTGACATGACAACCCACCGGGTCAAAGATTTACAAGGACAACGGGTTAACCCTTTGGCACGGGCCTCAGCTCATGTGTGAAATTGTATCATGAATTCAATCTCGGCATGGCCGGGGATCGAACCCATGACCTTTGGATCACCACAGAGGAACTGGTGTTCATAAGTGGTGCTCTAACCAACTGCGCCACGGCCTGGGGCCTTGTGTGTGATGATATTACTATGAAGTGTAAAAATGGTGGTGTAATTCATGACATAGACAATACATCAAATCATAGTACTGATAGTATGATTCACATGGATCTGAAAGTAGACTACAATATAACTGAAAATGCATCATGTAACCCTGATAAGCTCCTGCAAAAGTTAATGACAGTGGGTCTTCCAACAATTATCATCAGAGCCTTGGTGTTCATGTATATGAATAGTAAACTTCGTGTCAAGTGGAAAAATGACATATCAAAGCCTTTTGGAGCCAGTAATGGTGTTAAACAAGGCTCAGTGTTATCACCAATTCTTTTTACTTTGTGTCTTGATGATCTTCTAGTTGAACTGGAAAACAACAGAGATGGTTGTTGGATTGGTAACAAGTTTTATGAGTAGTTGGATATGCTGACGATTTGAAATTAATGTGTCTAAGCCTTAGAGACCTGCAAAACGTGCTCAATATATGTATACCTTTCTCAGAAAGAACTGGATTAACATTTAATGCAACAAAGTATTAAGTTTCACAATGGTAAACACACAGACAATGTCATACAGCATCCTGTATTCTTAGTAAGGGAAACTCTCAAGTGGTATACCAAAGTAAAACACCTAGGCCACTACGTTGACTGTTGTATAAAGTTTGATAGTGATATGTTTAGCAGAAAGGGTCAATCCATAGGCTGTATTTACAATATCATCACACAGTTTGGCTTTGCACATCCACTTTGCAAAGTTAGGCTAATGACAGTTCATGGATACAGTTTTTATGGATCCCCTCAATGGAACTTATTTAGTCCATCAGCTGATAAACTCTACACCACATGGAATACTCTACACCACATGGAATACTCTACACCACATGGAATACTCTACACCACATGGAATACTCTACACCACATGGAATACTCTACACCACATGGAATACTCTACACCACATGGAATACTCTACACCACATGGAATACTCTACACCACATGGAATACTCTACACCACATGGAATACTCTACACCACATGGAATACTCTACACCACATGGAACACTCTACACCACATGGACTACTCTAACCACATTGAATACTCTACACCACATGGAATACTCTACACCACATGGAATACTCTACACCACATGGAATACTCTAACCACATGGAATACTCTACACCACATGGAATACTCTACACCACATAGAATACTCTACACCACATGGAATACTCTACACCACATGGAATACTCTACACCACATGGAATACTCTACACCACATGTAATACTCTACACCACATGGAATACTCTACACCACATGGAATACTCTACACCACATGGAATACTCTACACCACATGGAATACTCTACACCACATGGAATACTCTATACCACATGGAATACTCTACACCACATGGAATACTCTACACCACATGGAATACTCTACACCACATGGAATACTCTACACCACATGGACTACTCTACACCACATGGAATACTCTAACCACATGGACTACTCTACACCACATGGACTACTCTACACCACATGGACTACTCTACACCACATGGAATACTCTACACCACATGGAATACTCTACACCACATGGACTACTCTACACCACATGGAATACTCTAACCACATGGACTACTCTACACCACATGGACTACTCTACACCACATGGACTACTCTACACCACATGGACTACTCTACACCGCAAACGATTCATAGCATAAATGTGATGGTCAAATGTACATCACGTTCATTTACAGCCCTGACTGATATAAAGGTCGTGGTTTGTGTTATGATCCCTTTGTGATAACTAGAAAGATTCAGGTGAACCTCTCTGACCTGATATATTTAATCTAATTTGTGCTGATATAGTCTAAAAAGTACTGAAAAGGTCTTCAATACACACAAATAAATAAACAAAAAAAGATATCTGATCTGCCATATTTATATTGCGGAGCGTGCTTATTGTAACAAAGCAGTCGGATATGTTTCATAATTCGATGTGTTTGAAGTTTCCCTCAAACCATTACCCGATTTCCTCTTCTCTTCTGCTGGACTCATCTCAGTGATGAGGCACATTAGGCTCAGTGGTGAGGCACATTAGGCTCAGTGATGAGGCACATTAGGCTCAGTGGTGAGGCACATTAGGCTCAGTGATGAGGCACATTAGGCTCAGTGGTGAGGCACATTAGGCTCAGTGATGAGGCACATTAGGCTCAGTGATGAGGCACATTAGGCTCAGTGATGAGGCACATTAGGCTCAGTGATGAGGCACATTAGGCTCAGTGATGAGGCACATTAGGCTCAGTGATGAGGCACATTAGGCTCAGTGATGATGCACATTAGGCTCAGTGGTGAGGCACATTAGGCTCAGTGGTGAGGCACATTAGGCTCAGTGATGAGGCACATTAGGCTCAGTGATGAGGCACATTAGGCTCAGTGATGAGGCACATTAGGCTCAGTGATGAGGCACATTAGGCTCAGTGATGAGGCACATTAGGCTCAGTGATGAGGCACATTAGGCTCAGTGATGAGGCACATTAGGCTCAGTGATGAGGCACATTAGGCTCAGTGATGAGGCACATTAGGCTCAGTGATGAGGCACATTAGGCTCAGTGATGAGGCACATTAGGCTCAGTGATGAGGCACATTAGGCTCAGTGATGAGGCACATTAGGCTCAGTGGTGAGGCACATTAGGCTCAGTGGTGAGGCACATTAGGCTCAGTGATGAGGCACATTGAGGTGATGCTTCAGTGATCATGCACAGTAAGGTAGTGTTTTAGTGATGAGGCGCATTAAGGCGATGTTTCAGTGATGAGGTACATTAAGGTGGTGCTTCAGGGATGAGGCACATTAAGGTGGTGCTTCAGTGATGAGGCACATTAAGGTGGTGCTTTAGTGATAAGGTACATTAAGGTGGTGCTTCAGTGATGAGGCACATTAAGGTGGTGCTTCAGTGATGAGGTACATCAAGGTGGTGCTTCAGGGATGAGGCACATTAAGGTGGTGCTTTAGTGATGAGGCACATTGAGGTGGTGCTTCGGTGATGAGGCAAATTAAGGTGGTGCTTCGGTGATGAGGCACATTAAGGTGGTGCTTTAGTGATGAGGTACATTAAGGTGGTGCTTTAGTGATGAGGTACATTAAGGTGGTGCTTCAGTGATGAGGCACATTAAGGTGGTGCTTCAGTGATGAGGTACATTAAGGTGGTGCTTTAGTGATGAGGTACATTAAGGTGGTGCTTTAGTGATGAGGCACATTAAAGTGGTGCTTCAGTGATGAGGCACATTAAGGTGATTTTTCAGTGATGAGGTACATTAAGGTGGTGCTTTAGTGATGAGGCACATTAAGGTGGTGCTTCAGTGATGAGGCACATTAAGGTGGTGCTTCAGTGATGAGGTACATTAAGGTGATGTTTCAGTGATGAGGTACATGAAGGTGGTGCTTCAGTGATGAGGTACATTAAGGTGGTGCTTCAGTGATGAGGTACATTAAGGTGGTGCTTCAGTGATGAGGCACATTAAGGTGGTGCTTCAGTGATGAGGTACATTAAGGTGGTGCTTTAGTGATGAGGTACATTAAGGTGGTGCTTTAGTGATGAGGCACATTAAGGTGGTGTTTCAGTGATGAGGCACATTAAGGTGGTGCTTCAGTGATGAGGCACATTATAAGGTGGTACTTCAGTGATGAGGTACATTAAGGTGGTGCTTCAGTGATGAGGTACATTAAGGTGGTGCTTCAGTGATGAGGTACATTAAGGTGGTGCTTCAGTGATGAGGAACATTAAGGTGGTGCTTCAGTGATGAGGCACATTAAGGTGGTGCTTCAGTGATGAGGTACATTAAGGTGGTGCTTCAGTGATGAGGCACATTAAGGTGGTGCTTCAGTGATGAGGTACATTAAGGTGGTGCTTCAGTGATGAGGCACATTAAGGTGGTGCTTCAGTGATGAGGCACATTATAAGGTGGTACTTCAGTGATGAGGTACATTAAGGTGGTGCTTCAGTGATGAGGTACATTAAGGTGGTGCTTCAGTGATGAGGTACATTAAGGTGGAGCTTCAGTGATGAGGTACATTAAGGTGGTGCTTCAGTGATGAGGTACATTAAGGTGGTGCTTCAGTGATGAGGCACATTATAAGGTGGTACTTCAGTGATGAGGTACATTAAGGTGGTGCTTCAGTGATGAGGTACATTAAGGTGGTGCTTCAGTGATGAGGTACATTAAGGTGGTGCTTCAGTGATGAGGTACATTAAATAGGTGCTTCAGTGATGAGGCACATTAAGGTGGTGCTTCAGTGATGAGGTACATTAAGGTGGTGCTTCAGTGATGAGGCACATTAAGGTGGTGCTTCAGTGATGAGGTACATTAAGGTGGTGCTTCAGTGATGAGGCACATTAAGGTGGTGCTTCAGTGATGAGGCACATTATAAGGTGGTACTTCAGTGATGAGGTACATTAAGGTGGTGCTTCAGTGATGAGGTACATTAAGGTGGTGCTTCAGTGATGAGGTACATTAAGGTGGAGCTTCAGTGATGAGGTACATTAAGGTGGTGCTTCAGTGATGAGGTACATTAAGGTGGTGCTTCAGTGATGAGGCACATTATAAGGTGGTACTTCAGTGATGAGGTACATTAAGGTGGTGCTTCAGTGATGAGGTACATTAAGGTGGTGCTTCAGTGATGAGGTACAACAAGGTGGTGCTTCAGTGATGAGGTACATTAAGGTGGTGCTTCAGTGATGAGGCACATTATAAGGTGGTACTTCAGTGATGAGATACATTAAGGTGGTGCTTCAGTGATGAGGTACATTAAGGTGGTGCTTCAGTGATGAGGTACATTAAGGTGGAGCTTCAGTGATGAGGTACATTAAGGTGGTGCTTCAGTGATGAGGTACATTAAGGTGGTGCTTCAGTGATGAGGCACATTATAAGGTGGTACTTCAGTGATGAGGTACATTAAGGTGGTGCTTCAGTGATGAGGTACATTAAGGTGGTGCTTCAGTGATGAAGTACATTAAGGTGGTGCTTCAGTGATGAGGTACATTAAGGTGGTGCTTCAGTGATGAGGTACATTAAGGTGGTGCTTCAGTGATGAGGTACAACAAGGTGGTGCTTCAGTGATGAGGTACATTAAGGTGGTGCTTCAGTGATGAGGCACATTATAAGGTGGTACTTCAGTGATGAGATACATTAAGGTGGTGCTTCAGTGATGAGGTACATTAAGGTGGTGCTTCAGTGATGAGGTACATTAAGGTGGAGCTTCAGTGATGAGGTACATCAAGGTGGTGCTTCAGTGATGAGGTACATTAAGGTGGTGCTTCAGTGATGAGGCACATTATAAGGTGGTACTTCAGTGATGAGGTACATTAAGGTGGTGCTTCAGTGATGAGGTACATTAAGGTGGTGCTTCAGTGATGAGGTACATTAAGGTGGTGCTTCAGTGATGAGGCACATTAAGGTTGTGCTTCAGTGATGAGGCACATTAAGGTGGTGCTTCAGTGATGAGGTACATTAAGGTGGTGCTTCAGTGATGAGGCACATTAAGGTTGTGCTTCAGTGATGAGGCACATTAAGGTGGTGCTTCAGTGATGAGGCACATTAAGGTGGTGCTTCAGTGATGAGGTACATTAAGGTGGTGCTTCAGTGATGAGGCACATTAAGGTTGTGCTTCAGTGATGAGGTACATTAAGGTGGTGCTTCAGTGATGAGGCACATTAAGGTGGTGCTTCAGTGATGAGGCACATTAAGGTGGTGCTTCAATGCTTGATGATTCTTGCTGCAATATTCAACTACACTTTCACCACTCTTGATCTAACAATGAATATATGTATTCACATATCCATCAACTGCAAGTTACGGATAGTATTACAAGAAAAAAGTCTCATATCTGCTTTTTGAAGCCTGACAGTAGATGAAACTTTTATCCGCAATATTAGATTTTTCTTGTTCTCAATATTTTCTATATATCTTGTAGGGAATTTTCTCATATAACAAAAAAATCATAAAACTTTCCCATATAACAAAAAAAAAATCATAAAACTCCATAAAATAACTATACAGTGAATATTTATGAGTTTAATAAGGGTATAATTCAATGCCGCACAAGACGGGTATATTTCAATGCCGCACAATAAGGGTATATTTCAATGCCGCACAATAAGGGAATATTTCTATGCCTCACAACGTCGTAAAGTTTAAAATATACCATCAAAATATATGTAGTTTTGGACGTTTGTTATAAAGGTAACAGGACTCGACTTGGAACTATCATTTACATTGCACACTTCTCGCGGACACGTGACCTACAAATGGTGACCTCATTTTCAATATGGCTACCAGTGTGGATACACAGAGGGCGGCACCAGTCTTATAACAAAACATACCGAGTCGGGAAGCTGGGTGAGCGGATTCAGTGAGTTGGTGATTGCGGACGGATACCCTGAGCCGAAGGCGAAGGGTATCCGTCCGCCATCACCAACGAACTGAATCCGCGGTCACAGCTGACCGACGAGTGTATGTTTTGTTTTTATACCTCAGACAACTACTGTATTTTTAAAAAATGAAACATGAAACAAGATATTTATCGTTACAAACATTTGTAAACAAAGCGCACCTCATTTGACCCCATCACGTGACCCGAAAATGGCGCGTACAGCCATAGACTGGTTGTCGCCATCTGTGTATAAACACGATGTTCTTGACACTCGATGGGGGACCAGTCTAAAGATGGCCGACGCAAACTAATCAATATTTTACAAATAATCGGCATGCGCGTATTCATTTGAAATCGCATAAATACGCGCATCACTGAGGTATAAAATGTATTATAACAGGGTGACTGCGCGACAAAAGTGTGAAATAATATTGTTTTGGAATAATGAAATGACAATGTGATGGGCTGTATATTAGACCCAGTGATGTTTACAGGTGTTCAGGATTGATAAATTGTCATAACGTGTAGCATCATGTTCATGCTCAAATATAGACCCAAAACAAATATTGAGTGAGCAATTGGGTTTAATGGACATAATTAAACCTCTTATCAAGGTCAATCGTAGTACATAATTGATTATATATCGCAAAGTAAAGGATTCAAGGCTTTCTGTGTAAGGTCAAACATAACTCCTTTCTCGTACATGATGACTATAAATTGCAAAATTAAAACTGCGGAGTTGAAACTTTGAAGTAAGATCTCTTCTGTGGAGGCATCAAATGGGATGAAATCAATGCTGCTATATACCGTAAGCAATATGCACGTGTATTCCCCCACACGAGAACAACCTCTTTGAGCTTATAATCTAACAGCATGATGACAATTATATCGTAATTCTGATAAGTGTTCTCCACAGTATTCTTTCAGAGATGCGGAAATAACTGGGCAATGGACCAGACTATGATTATATGTTCACTTTTAGAACAGAGAGATACTTAAAAAACTTTCATTCAATGAAAAATTAATTAATTTGGGACATATACAAAGAGAAATAGGCAAAGTTATTATTGGTAAGTGAGATGTTTGACCCTGTAATGAAGAAGTTGTTTTCTCAAAGGAAATCGATTAAATATCTTAATGTGGATACATTTAAAGCATTCATGAAACCTGACTTTCAGACACATTTACATAACATGAATGTTTATACCCTAAACACTGCTTTTATGTAGTATTACACAAAATATTCCATGTTAACAACTTTCTGTGGCATTTGAAAGTTGCCCAGTTGTCTGCTGAAACCTACACCAGCAATTGAACACTTTGTCAACAAGCTTTGTTTAGCTGGTCTGTGATCTCATGTAAACACCTAATGAGTTAATTACCAGTTGGGCACCTGTCCAGCTTGGAAAACAGGGTGGAGATGTTTTGTACAATTAATTGCCAGGAGTATACTTCAGTGTTAACAGCATAAGATTATTTTAATATTATTTGAATCAATGAAATAACTGTAATGGTTGTGACAAATATTTTATGGTTGTGACAAATATCTTATGGTTGTGAAAGATACATCATTTATGGGAAAAGTATACTTTGTATTTGAAAAGTATCTTATGCATGTGAAAACCTTTCTGTCAAAAAGGGAAGACATGACTCAAAGGCTGCACAGAATCCCCCTTAACTTAAAGGCTGAGATATGGAAAAAGTGGCGTTAAACCCTTTGATCACTGGTTTGGCCTTAAATCACAAGGACTTTGAATGGCAAAACTGTGAATGCTGATAATTGATATCAGTGAAATTTATGATTTTGACCCTCTTTGATGAAATTTGGGGTTTTTCACACCACTGAATGGGAAGACATCAAAGACTGCATGGATTCCCCCTTAAAGGCTGGGCTGTATAGAATTGATTTTTTTAAAACTTTTTTTGCAAACATATATAATATAAAAAATAATGATTTTTATAGAAACTAAAGATGAAATCTTCATAATGGGGTTCTATTTGTGAGAAATGCACAGCAGAACATATAGAATTGAATTACTTTTTGCAAACATAGTAAATATCAAGAATAATGACTTTAGATAGAAGACAAAGATGAAATCTTCATATTGGGGTTCTATTTAAGTGATATGCACATCAGAACATATAAAGCTAAATTGGCAATTTCTGCAAAGTCTCCTTGGATGTTTGTATTTATAACTTCATAAATATTCATCTGTTTTTAATAATTTTACCACCAAAAGAAATCCAAGAAAAGGCACTATCGTCATGATAAGTGTTATCATCCAATTCATTTTCAAAAGAGTGAAAAAAAATGGCCGAAAATGTGTTGCTCCAATTTTGACAATTGGTAAACGACACCTCCTGTGACTTACGGAGCCCCCTGACAGTTCAAAGGTCAAGATCACGCAGCACACTTCCTGTCCAGTACTGGCAGTACTTGGTGGTCACAAAAAATCATAATTCTCAGAGCAGATGTTCTTTTGTGGATTTCAGACAGATAGCCTGTATGTATGTCAATTTTAAGATCATATATTGTTTTCAGATACCTTAAACCACTGTAAAATCACCTGGAACCGTCCAGGAATGAAAACGTGAAAACGGTATATTTAAGAAAGGTTTTCTTCATATCAAAATGCATTATCTGTACAGAGTATTTTCTCATTTAGAACGCAGTTATATGGTGTATTTAGGATGATATGTCCCATTTTTAATGTAAGTTCACGCACGTGGCATGTCATTTGAGTGAGCTGCCATCTTAACACGACTTGACAATAACTATTGACACCTGCAGCAGATTACAACGCAATCAAAACTTAAAAAGTGGGGCAGCGATATATATTCTATGATGACATATATTCATTCATGCATAAATAGATATTCCATAATATTATCAAAATATTATCACTTTCTGAATAATAATAATAACTCCAAAAATGTTTTTGACATCTTCATCTTCAGTCATATTAGAATTTAATAATATATTCTATATTAATAAGGATAGAATTGAAATTCGTGCTAATACGTTTCTCCAAAGTGCCATGAGCTGGGCCTGGTGTACTTACACCAAACACAACACCTTTAAGATAAACTCCAACCTGTATTGCAAAGACATCAAACATAAAAACTCTGCAGCATAAATATTTGACTGGGCATTCCTTTGTGATTTCGATTTAGAAGGCCTGTAAGCGAATGATGTACTCTTTCTCAGGCCTTGCGTTATTCCAAAACCTGCATGTAATTATCATAACTGAACATAACCACACACCACTAGAACCGCCTGGCATCAGAGGGTTTCAACAGGTTTGTTCATTCCCTCAGCAATACAGCTTCTAGCAGTAGAATACACCATAATTGGTTTTTTTTTCACATTGAGATTGAATGCCATGAGTAATATCAGTAATAACGTGACAGCAGGCTCCGAAGTCCTCCTCTATGATGACAACCTTTTCTGGATGTTTAATTATGTGTTTCCATTTCTTCATCTGGGGATTGCCCTGATAGTAATAGCCACTAACGTGCTCGTTCTGGCGGCATTCATCAAGGTGAGCGCATTACGTACCCTCACCAACTACTTTGTGGTCAATCTGTCGGTGGCGGATATGACATTTGCCTCAGCCATAGTGCTGTGCAGGGTGCTTGTTCTGGAGGATAAGATGTCTGCTAAGGTAACCACGTTTACTTGTCTGACCAAGTATTTCCTGGGTCTGGCTGGCATGACTGTGTGCATGTTCAGCTTGCTGTGGGTTGCCGTGGAGCGCTACATCAAGTTGTTCTATGCTCTGAGGTACGGGCAAATCCTCACTCATCACAGAACCATGGTCGTCATTTTTGCCACGTGGATCCTTTGCATGATAATATCCGGGTTTGTCATCGCTTTCCATCACTACTCGCCGGAGTATGTGTGCAATGCTTGCAATGTCTTCTCCTCTGTCTTTATGGTGTACATCTTCGCCTCTATCTTAGTTCCCTACACTCTGGGCATGTTCTTCATCTACGGCAGGATCTGGTATCTCACATACCAACACAGAAGGAGAATTGCAGCTGAAGGTGCCGCCACATCCAATGCCAAAGTCAATGATATCAAGGTACAAGAATTAAGTTATATATTATCTCTATGAACCATTAGGAATCTTTTTAAATCTAACATATACATGATAAAACAAACCAAACGATTTGATCACAAAACTTTGGGAACACTGTTTGAAGTACTCTCTATCCTTAATCTTTTACCATATTAGAAATATAAACAGTATAGAACACCACCACCTCTCACACATTGATGATTGCATGATTGTCCATGACTCTGCCTGCAAGTTAGCCTGTATTATATCACTTGTCCATGACTCAGGCAGCAAGTTAGCCTGCATGTGTTATATCGCTTGTCCATGACTCAGCCAGCAAGTTAGCCTGTGTTATATCGCTTGTCCATGACTCAGCCAGCAAGTTAGCCTGTGTTATATCGCTTGTCCATGACTCAGCCAGTAAGTTAGCCTGTGTTATATCGATTCAGCCAGCAAGTTAGCCTGTGTTATATCGCTTGTCCATGACTCAGCCAGCAAGTTAGCCTGTGTTATATCGCTTGTCCATGACTCAGCCAGCAAGTTAGCCTGTGTTATATCGCTTGTCCATGACTCAGCCAGCAAGTTAGCCTGTGTTATATCTCTTGTCCATGACTCAGCCAGCAAGCTAGCCTGTGTTATATCGCTTGTCCATGACTCAGCCAGCAAGTTAGCCTGTGTTATATCGCTTGTCCATGACTCAGCCAGTAAGTTAGCCTGTGTTATATCGCTTGTCCATGACTCAGCCAGTCAGTTAGCCTGTGTTATATTGCTTGTCCATGACTCAGCCAGTCAGTTAGCCTGTGTTATATCGCTTGTCCATGACTCAGCCAGCAAGTTGGCCTGTGTTATATCGCTTGTCCATGACTCAGCCAGTCAGTTAGCCTGTGTTATATCGCTTGTCCATGACTCAGCCAGCAAGCTAGCCTGTGTTATATCGCTTGTCCATGACTCAGCCAGCAAGCTAGCCTGTGTTATATCGCTTGTCCATGACTCAGCCAGCAAGTTAGCCTGTGTTATATCGCTTGTCCATGACTCAGCCAGCAAGTTAGCCTGTGTTATATTGCTTGTCCATGACTCAGCCAGCAAGTTAGCTTGTGTTATATCACGTGTCCATGATTCAGCCAGCAAGTTAGCCTGCATGTGTTATATCGCTTGTCCATGACTCAGCCAGCAAGTTGGCCTGTGTTATATCACTTGTCCATGACTCAGCCAGCAAGTTAGCCTGTGTTATATCACGTGTTTATGACTCAGCCAGCAAGTTAGCCTGTGTTATATCGCTTGTCCATGACTCAGCCAGCAAGTTAGCTTGTGTTATATCGCTTGTCCATGACTCAGCCAGCAAGTTAGCCTGTGTTATATCGCTTGTCCATGACTCAGCCAGCAAGTTAGCCTGTGTTATATCGCTTGTCCATGACTCAGCCAGTAAGTTAGCCTGTGTTATATCACTTGTCCATGACTCAGCCAGCAAGTTAGCCTGTGTTATATCACTTGTCCATGACTCAGCCAGCAAGTTAGCCTGCATGTGTTATATCGCTTGTCCATGACTCAGCCAGCAAGTTAGCTTGTGTTATATCGCTTGTCCATGACTCAGCCAGTCAGTTAGCCTGTGTTATATCGCTTGTCCATGACTCAGCCAGCAAGTTAGCCTGTGTTATATCGCTTGTCCATGACTCAGCCAGCAAGTTAGCCTGTGTTATATCGCTTGTCCATGACTCAGCCAGCAAGTTAGCCTGTGTTATATCGCTTGTCCATGACTCAGCCAGTCAGTTAGCCTGTGTTATATCGCTTGTCCATGACTCAGCCAGCAAGTTAGCCTGTGTTATATCGCTTGTCCATGACTCAGCCAGCAAGTTAGCCTGTGTTATATCGCTTGTCCATGACTCAGCCAGCAAGCTAGCCTGTGTTATATCGCTTGTCCATGACTCAGCCAGCAAGCTAGCCTGTGTTATATCGCTTGTCCATGACTCAGCCAGCAAGTTGGCCTGTGTTATATCGCTTGTCCATGACTCAGCCAGCAAGTTAGCCTGTGTTATATCGCTTGTCCATGACTCAGCCAGCAAGTTAGCCTGTGTTATATCACTTGTCCATGACTCAGCCAGTAAGTTAGCCTGTGTTATATCACTTGTCCATGACTCAGCCAGCAAGTTAGCCTGCATGTGTTATATCACTTGTCCATGACTCAGCCAGCAGGTTAGCCTGTGTTATATCGCTTGTCCATGACTCAGCCAGCAAGTTAGCCTGTGTTATATCGCTTGTCCATGATTCAGCCAGCAAGTTAGCTTGTGTTATATCGCTTGTCCATGATTCAGCCAGCAAGTTAGCCTGTGTTATATCGCTTGTCCATGACTCAGCCAGCAAGTTAGCCTGTGTTATATCGCTTGTCCATGACTCGGCCAGTAAGTTAGCCTGTGTTATATCGCTTGTCCATGACTCAGCCAGCAAGTTAGCCTGTGTTATATCGCTTGTCCATGACTCAGCCAGCAAGTTAGCCTGTGTTATATCGCTTGTCCATGACTCAGCCAGCAAGTTAGCCTGTGTTATATCGCTTGTCCATGACTCAGCCAGCAAGATAGCCTGTGTTATATCACGTGTCCATGACTCAGCCAGCAAGTTAGCCTGTGTTATATCGCTTGTCCATGACTCAGCCAGCAAGTTAGCCTGTGTTATATCGCTTGTCCATGACTCAGCCAGCAAGTTAGCCTGTGTTATATCGCTTGTCCATGACTCTGCCAGCAAGTTAGCCTGTGTTATATCGCTTGTCCATGACTCAGCCAGCAAGTTAGCCTGTGTTATATCGCTTGTCCATGACTCAGCCAGCAAGTTAGCCTGTGTTATATCGCTTGTCCCTGACTCAGCCAGCAAGTTAGCCTGTGTTATATCGCTTGTCCATTACTCAGCCAGCAAGTTGGCCTGTGTTATATCGCTTGTCCATGATTCAGCCAGCAAGTTAGCCTGTGTTATATCGCTAGTCCATGACTCGGCCAGCAAGTTAGCCTGTGTTATATCGCTTGTCCATGACTCGGCCAGCAAGTTAGCCTGTGTTATATCGCTTGTCCATGACTCAGCCAGCAAGTTAGCCTGTGTTATATCGCTTGTCCATGACTCAGCCAGCAGGTTAGCCTGTGTTATATCGCTTGTCCATGACTCAGCTAGCAAGTTAGCCTGTGTTATATCACTTGTCCATGACTCAGCCAGCAAGTTAGTCTGTGTTATATCAATTCAGCCAGCAAGTTAGCCTGTGTTATATCGCTTGTCCATTACTCAGCCAGCAAGCTAGTCTGTGTTATACCGCTTGTCCATGACTCAGCCAGCAAGTTAGTCTGTGTTATATCGATTCAGCCAGCAAGTTAGCCTGTGTTATATCGCTTGTCCATGACTCAGCCAGCAGGTTAGCCTGTGTTATATCGCTTGTCCATGACTCAGCTAGCAAGTTAGCCTGTGTTATATCACTTGTCCATGACTCAGCCAGCAAGTTAGTCTGTGTTATATCGATTCAGCCAGCAAGTTAGCCTGTGTTATATCGCTTGTCCATGACTCAGCCAGCAGGTTAGCCTGTGTTATATCGCTTGTCCTTTACTCAGCCAGCAAGTTAGTCTGTGTTATACCGCTTGTCCATGACTCAGCCAGCAAGTTAGTCTGTGTTATATCGATTCAGCCAGCAAGTTAGCCTGTGTTATATCGCTTGTCCATGACTCAGCCAGCAAGTTAGCCTGAGTTATATCGCTTGTCCATGACTCAGCCAGCAAGTTGGCCTGTGTTATATCGCTTGTCCATGACTCAGCCAGCAAGTTAGCCTGTGTTATATCGCTTGTCCATGACTCAGCCAGCAGGTTAGCCTGTGTTATATCGCTTGTCCATGACTCAGCTAGCAAGTTAGCCTGTGTTATATCACTTGTCCATGACTCAGCTAGCAAGTTAGTCTGTGTTATATCGATTCAGCCAGCAAGTTAGCCTGTGTTATATCGCTTGTCCATTACTCAGCCAGCAAGTTAGTCTGTGTTATACCGCTTGTCCATGACTCAGCCAGCAAGTTAGTCTGTGTTATATCGATTCAGCCAGCAAGTTAGCCTGTGTTATATCGCTTGTCCATGACTCAGCTAGCAAGTTAGCCTGTGTTATACCGCTTGTCCATGACTCAGCCAGCAAGTTAGTCTGTGTTATATCGATTCAGCCAGCAAGTTAGCCTGTGTTATATCGCTTGTCCATTACTCAGCCAGCAAGTTAGCCTGTGTTATATCGATTCAGCCAGCAAGTTAGCCTGTGTTACTGTATACAGACAAATTTTCGCGACCTTTTTATTTTCGCGTTAATTCGCGCCAGGACGTCATTCGCGAAATTAAATGGACGCGAAATTGAAGAGGGGACCATCCCGGTCATTTTGATTTTTTACCCACTATTATCACAAATTAAAACGTAATGCGATGTACGTGACGTCCTTGATCTTAGCGTCTGGGTGCCCACGAGACAAAAGTGGAGCGGCCAACATGTCAAATTGAACTTTCATATCCGTAGCGGATAGATTTTAATTGCGTTTTAAATGATAAATAAAGGTATGTACTTAATATTATCACAATTAC
This sequence comes from Amphiduros pacificus, assembly GCA_949316495.1. Lineage (NCBI taxonomy): Eukaryota > Metazoa > Annelida > Polychaeta > Phyllodocida > Hesionidae > Amphiduros > Amphiduros pacificus. Next base: position 5,089,564 of record OX439002.1, read on the forward strand.
GTCGAGAATTTCTCCACATCATTGATCTTAGCCTCAAAACAAAGCGTTCTCATTATTTATCATTTGAAATGCAATTAAAATCGATCCGCGTGTGAGAGCATTTCTGTCAACAAGGGAAGACACGACTCAAAGCAGTGGAAACAATGACGAGATGCAAAACTGTGAACGCTGATAATTGAAATCAGTGAAAACAAAGTCAAAACAAAGCATTTCGAAATAATAGAAATAGCGGATCGATTTAATTGTGTTTTAAATGATATATAAAGGTATTTACCCAATATTATCACAAATTATTTTTCGCAGGTAAAGAATTTCTCCACGATGTAGAACGTAATACGATGTACGTGACGTCCTTGATCTTAGCGTAGAAACTCGCATTGAAATATTAATATATTGCGCAATAATGGATGGTTTTGTTCTGTTCTCGACCTGCAAAGCATAATTTGTGATAATATTATGTACTAGAAATCCAAAATTCGCGAAAATAAAACGGCGCGAACCTGTCGAAAACGGCGATGGCGCGAAAATAACTAGGCGCGAATTTTTCTCTGTATACAGTATATCGATTCAGCCAGCAAGTTAGCCTGTATTATATCGATTCAGCCAGCAAGTTAGCCTGTGTTATATCACTTGTCCATGACTCAGCCAGCAAGTTAGTCTGTGTTATATCGATTCAGCCAGCAAGTTAGCCTGTGTTATATCGCTTGTCCATGACTCAGCTAGCAAGTTAGCCTGTGTTATACCGCTTGTCCATGACTCAGCCAGCAAGTTAGTCTGTGTTATATCGATTCAGCCAGCAAGTTAGCCTGTGATATATCGTTTGTCCATGACTCGGCCAGCAAGTTAGCTTGTGTTATGTCACTTGTCCATGACTCAGCCAGCAAGTTGGCCTGTGTTATATCGCTTGTCCATGACTCAGCCAGCAAGTTAGCCTGTGTTATATCGCTTGTCCATGACTCAGCCAGCAAGTTAGCCTGTGTTATATCGCTTGTCCATGACTCAGCCAGCAAGTTAGCCTGTGTTATATCGCTTGTCCATGACTCAGCCAGCAAGTTAGCCTGCATGTGTTATATCGCTTGTCCATGACTCAGCCAGCAAGTTAGCCTGTGTTATATCGCTTGTCCATGACTCAGCCAGCAAGTTAGCCTGTGTTATATCGCCTGTCCATGACTCAGCCAGCAAGTTAGCCTGTGTTATATCGCTTGTCCATGACTCAGCCAGCAAGTTAGCCTGTGTTATATCGCTTGTCCATGACTCAGCCAGCAAGTTAGCCTGTGTTATATCGCTTGTCCATGACTCAGCCAGCAAGTTGGCCTGCATGTGTTATATCGCTTGTCCATGACTCAGCCAGCAAGTTAGCCTGTGTTATATCGCTTGTCCATGACTCAGCCAGCAAGTTAGCCTGTGTTATATCGCTTGTCCATGACTCAGCCAGCAAGTTAGCCTGTGTTATATCTCTTGTCCATGACTCAGCCAGCAAGTTAGCCTGTGTTATATTGATTCAGCCAGCAAGTTAGCTTGTGTTATATTGCTTGTCCATGACTCAACCAGCAAGTTAGCCTGTGTTATATCGCTTGTCCATGACTCAGCCAGCAAGTAAGCCTGTGTTATATCGTTTGTCCATGACTCAGCCAGCAAGTTAGCTTGTGTTATATCGCTTGTCCATGACTCAGCCAGCAAGTTAGCCTGTGTTATATCGCTTGTCCATGACTCAGCCAGCAAGTTAGCCTGTGTTATATCGCTTGTCCATGACTCAGCCAGCAAGTTAGCCTGTGTTATATCGCTTGTCCATGACTCAGCCAGCAAGTTAGCCTGTGTTATATCGCTTGTCCATGACTCAGCCAGCAAGTTAGCCTGTGTTATATCTCTTGTCCATGACTCGGCCAGCAAGTTAGCCTGTGTTATATCGATTCAGCCAGCAAGTTAGCTTGTGTTATATCGCTTGTCCATGACTCAGCCAGCAAGTTAGCCTGTGTTATATCTCTTGTCCATGACTCGGCCAGCAAGTTAGCCTGTGTTATATTGATTCAGCCAGCAAGTTAGCTTGTGTTATATCGCTTGTCCATGACTCAGCCAGCAAGTTGGCCTGTGTTATATCGCTTGTCCATGACTCAGCCAGCAAGTTAGCCTGTGTTATATCGCTTGTCCATGACTCAGCCAGCAGGTTAGCCTGTGTTATATCGCTTGTCCATGACTCAGCTAGCAAGTTAGCCTGTGTTATATCACTTGTCCATGACTCAGCCAGCAAGTTAGTCTGTGTTATATCGCTTGTCCATGACTCAGCCAGCAAGTTAGCCTGTGTTATATCGCTTGTCCATGACTCAGCCAGCAAGTTAGCCTGTGTTATATCGCTTGTCCATGACTCAGCCAGCAAGTTAGCCTGTGTTATATCGCTTGTCCATGACTCAGCCAGCAAGTTAGCCTGCATGTGTTATATCGCTTGTCCATGACTCAGCCAGCAAGTTAGCCTGTGTTATATCGCTTGTCCATGACTCAGCCAGCAAGTTAGCCTGTGTTATATCGCCTGTCCATGACTCAGCCAGCAAGTTAGCCTGTGTTATATCGCTTGTCCATGACTCAGCCAGCAAGTTAGCCTGTGTTATATCGCTTGTCCATGACTCAGCCAGCAAGTTAGCCTGTGTTATATCGCTTGTCCATGACTCAGCCAGCAAGTTGGCCTGCATGTGTTATATCGCTTGTCCATGACTCAGCCAGCAAGTTAGCCTGTGTTATATCGCTTGTCCATGACTCAGCCAGCAAGTTAGCCTGTGTTATATCGCTTGTCCATGACTCAGCCAGCAAGTTAGCCTGTGTTATATCTCTTGTCCATGACTCAGCCAGCAAGTTAGCCTGTGTTATATTGATTCAGCCAGCAAGTTAGCTTGTGTTATATTGCTTGTCCATGACTCAACCAGCAAGTTAGCCTGTGTTATATCGCTTGTCCATGACTCAGCCAGCAAGTAAGCCTGTGTTATATCGTTTGTCCATGACTCAGCCAGCAAGTTAGCTTGTGTTATATCGCTTGTCCATGACTCAGCCAGCAAGTTAGCCTGTGTTATATCGCTTGTCCATGACTCAGCCAGCAAGTTAGCCTGTGTTATATCGCTTGTCCATGACTCAGCCAGCAAGTTAGCCTGTGTTATATCGCTTGTCCATGACTCAGCCAGCAAGTTAGCCTGTGTTATATCGCTTGTCCATGACTCAGCCAGCAAGTTAGCCTGTGTTATATCTCTTGTCCATGACTCGGCCAGCAAGTTAGCCTGTGTTATATCGATTCAGCCAGCAAGTTAGCTTGTGTTATATCGCTTGTCCATGACTCAGCCAGCAAGTTAGCCTGTGTTATATCTCTTGTCCATGACTCGGCCAGCAAGTTAGCCTGTGTTATATTGATTCAGCCAGCAAGTTAGCCTGTGTTATATCGCTTGTCCATGACTCAGCCAGCAAGTTAGCCTGTGTTATATCGCTTGTCCATGACTCAGCCAGCAAGTTAGCCTGTGTTATATCGCTTGTCCATGACTCAGCCAGCAAGTTAGCCTGTGTTATATCGCTTGTCCATGACTCAGCCAGCAAGTTAGCCTGTGTTATATCGCTTGTCCATGACTCAGCCAGCAAGTTAGCCTGTGTTATATCGCTTGTCCATGACTCAGCCAGCAAGTTAGCCTGTGTTATATCGCTTGTCCATGACTCAGCCAGCAAGTTAGCCTGTGTTATATCTCTTGTCCATGACTCGGCCAGCAAGTTAGCCTGTGTTATATCGATTCAGCCAGCAAGTTAGCTTGTGTTATATCGCTTGTCCATGACTCAGCCAGCAAGTTAGCCTGTGTTATATCTCTTGTCCATGACTCGGCCAGCAAGTTAGCCTGTGTTATATCGATTCAGCCAGCAAGTTAGCTTGTGTTATATCGCTTGTCCATGACTCAGCCAGCAAGTTAGCCTGTGTTATATCGCTTGTCCATGACTCAGCCAGCAAGTTAGCCTGTGTTATATCTCTTGTCCATGACTCGGCCAGCAAGTTAGCCTGTGTTATATCGATTCAGCCAGCAAGTTAGCTTGTGTTATATCGCTTGTCCATGACTCAGCCAGCAAGTTAGCCTGTGTTATATCTCTTGTCCATGACTCGGCCAGCAAGTTAGCCTGTGTTATATCGATTCAGCCAGCAAGTTAGCTTGTGTTATATCGCTTGTCCATGACTCAGCCAGCAAGTTAGCCTGTGTTATATCGCTTGTCCATGACTCAGCCAGCAAGTTAGCCTGTGTTATATCGCTTGTCCATGACTCAGCCAGCAAGTTAGCCTGTGTTATATCGCTTGTCCATGACTCAGCCAGCAAGTTGGCCTGCATGTGTTATATCGCTTGTCCATGACTCAGCCAGCAAGTTAGCCTGTGTTATATCTCTTGTCCATGACTCGGCCAGCAAGTTAGCCTGTGTTATATCGATTCAGCCAGCAAGTTAGCCTGTGTTATATCGCTTGTCCATGACTCAGCCAGCAAGTTAGCCTGTGGTATATCGCTTGTCCATGACTCAGCCAGCAAGTTGGCCTGTGTTATATCGATTCAGCCAGCAAGTTAGCCTGTGTTATATCGCTTGTCCATGACTCAGCCAGCAAGTTAGCCTGTGTTATATCACGTGTCCATGACTCAGCCAGCAAGATAGCCTGTGTTATATCACGTGTCCATGACTCAGCCAGTAAGTTAGCCTGTGTTATATCACGTGTTCATGACTCAGCCAGCAGGTTAGCCTGTGTTATATCGCTTGTCCATGACTCAGCCAGCAAGTTAGCCTGTGTTATATCGCTTGTCCATGACTCAGCCAGCAAGTTAGCCTGTGTTATATCACGTGTTCATGACTCAGCCAGCAAGGTTATCCCATGATAAGATGTACTTTTTAGTGCAGATTTAGTGCTCACTGAGTTGTCATGTCGCAGGTCCTTAACACAACAACCCACCCAGCCAAAGATATACAAGAACACGCAGGTTATCCCTTCATGTGTGGGCCTCAATTCATATTGAGAACTTGTAAGATGAGTTCAATGCCTGCATGGGCGGGTATTTAATGTGTGTACAGAAAATTCTTGAATGCAGCCATTTTGAATGATCTTAACAGAAATCTGAGATGATGCAGAAAAGAGGCATTGAACATAATGCAAAATACTAAACTTAAGATTACACCCTACATAACAGAACTTATCTTCGTACTTATCTTTCATATCAGTCAAAAAGGTTCTGCTTTGAAAAGAGTGGCACGTGCCTAAGCAAGCCAACTACTTTCCAAAACAGGACTTCTCATTTGTCCCTGCCTACCCTCCACAACAGGACTTCTCTATCACATCAGTTCCTGCCTACCCTCCAAAACAGGACTTCTCTATCATATCAGTCCCTGCCTACCCTCCAAAACTGGACTTCTCTATCACATCAGTCCCTGCCTTCCCTCTAAAACAGGACTTCTCTATCACATCAGTCCCTGCCTACCCTCCACAACAGGACTTCTCTATCACATCAGTCCCTGCCTACCCTCCAAAACAGGACTTCTCTATCACATCAGTCCCTGCCTACCCTCCAAAACAGGACTTCTCTATCACATCAGTCCCTGCCTACCCTCCATAGTAGGACTTCCCTATCACATCAGTCCCTGCCTACCCTCCAAAACAGGACTTCTCTATCACATCAGTCCCTGCCTACCCTCCAAAACAGGACTTCTCTATCACATCAGTCCCTGCCTACCCTCCAAAACAGGACTTCTCTATCATATCAGTCCCTGCCTTCCCTCCAAAACAGGACTTCTCAATCATATAAGTCCCTGCCTTCCCTCCAAAACGGGACTTCTCATTTGTCCCTGCCTACCCTCCACAACAGGAATTGCCTATCACATCAGTCCCTGCCATCCCTCCAAAACAGGACTTCTCAATGGTATCAGTTCCTGCCTACCCTCCAAAACAGAATTTCGCTATCACATTAGTCCCTGCCGCCAATGATAAAAAGGTACACACAGGGTCGGTCGAAAGTCAGAACTGTTCATAAAAATCAGATGACAGAATAATTGATTATTCATACAGATTCTTATCGGTCGGTCAGCGTGTTGGTCATCCAACGATTACAGGTCATGACCTGAGGCTGGTCAATTCCGATTGTATGGTATTTTGGCGGGGAGACTCACGACTCTCGGGGTTGTCATTCACTGCCGATATGGCCGGGAATCAAACCCACGACCTTTGGATCACTACAGAGGAACTGGTGCTAATAACATCAGAATTAGATCCTATCATGTTTGGTAATTGTAAGTGTGTCAAAAGTCAGCAATATTCTACGATCAAGTTAAATATGAAGATATTATGTCCGTAGAACCTCGGGCGCGTAATGGCTTTTTTCTGTACTTGAGAAGATTAATGATGCATGATCGCATATTTACTATATCTATTGTGCAAATATTTCCATCTGCATTTCTGCGTCCAAAACAAATAAAATGTAACAACGTAGTGAATGCATCATATTTTCAGCATTTCCAAGGGCACTTATATTAATGGAAGTTAATTCAGAAAATGTAATATTGTTCAACCTTGCTCTCGGCATATCATTAATTTGTCATGATGTGGTCTTCACTCCACAGATCCCGTGCCTGGAATTATATCTGTGGAGTGCCTATACCCTATAGGAGGCCGATTGCAGGTCGCCATACTGCTTCAGAACACACCGGAACTGCACAAACAAAAGCGGAAGTACACATAAAACTCTCTAAAATCCAATCATTCAACAAACAAAAAACAAAAAAACCATGGTCACCCGCTATCACACTATTGAAAACTACGGAAAGCAGTAAATAAAGAAGCCCCACACGAGAAGCATATGTCTGCTTTCCCATATCAGGGGCCCACCACTATATGATATGCAAAAAGAGCCAATATGCACATTTTCCTGGCTGGCAGCTTGTAACTAATGCATTTCATTTCCAGCTGGTATGTTTACCAGCTGGGAACTTTTTTTTGTTTGAATCAGCTGGCTCAAAATACATTTGACATTTCAAAATGGCCTAGTTGACAAACTGATGAATTTAATTGGCTGGCTGGTAAAGTATTGAGATTTCAACACCAACTGTCAATTTCACCGTTGAAAACCGCAAAATAAAAAATGAATTATATTATATGAACACTATTTGACAAAGATTGTTCAAGCCTAATGATATTTCTACTGTAATTTTAAGTTTCTAACATTTAATTATTTATTAAAGAAATTGGCTCATTACCAGCTGTTAAAAGAAATTTGGCATTGACCAACATCCACGAACAAAGTTAACAGCTGTTAATTCCATCCAAATTCTGAGCTGGTAAGTTTAACAGCTGGTAAAAAATAACAGCTGACAGCTAAAATCACAAGGTGTAGCTGGCTGGTATTTTAAAAAATATTTCCTTCTAGAAAATACTAAAAATGCATATTGGAATTTTTTTTTTTTAGCTGAGTGATATGTTGTTCACAACATTCTATAACATACTCTGCCCAAGTTTCACATCTCTATCTCAATTTTTAACGAAGTTGGTAGTGGTGGGCCCCTGCCATATCCATCTTTGTGGGTTTTCTGTGTGCCTATGATGCCCCAAACCACTTGTTCTATGCTGCATATTTGTCTTTGGCTATTGCGTTAAGCTTTATCAATAGCAATATGTGGCCACGGTAAATAGGTAGACTGTGTCGAGGCTGGATACTATGGAAGGAAATGTAGACCCTATGCTGCAATGTGTATATTTATGTTCATAGATCTTTTGTACTTTATCTTGTATTACTCAGCACGCTATTCTCTTCACTGTATTTATCTTGACCTAACTATGCATAATGATCTTGTTTATCCGTCACAATAAGGTATCAATGCTTGTACATAGGGTTTCAAGTGATTGATTATAATATGGTGGTTACATTGTTCTTAGAAACGTCAAAGCTCTAAAAGTGCACGTCATCCAACAAAATCATTTTCGCCTCGTACATTCAAGTTCACAGAGAGGTAATCTGAGTGATACAGCTTTTCATCTAATAAGATGCTGTGAACTTGGTTTCTTTATGCCGTAAAGATAATTGAGCAGTTACAATGTTGTTTGGAGTTAGAAAGTGCAGTAAATTCATTAATAAGTAGCTAGAGACTGGAGAGTGAACACAGAGTATCCCCGCTGTTAGGGGCGATCCATTTGATTTTTGTGGGGTGGGGTGGGAGATTTTGGAAAAAAATTTATTCACCCACCCCATCCCAGAAAACAAATTTATTCATTCACCCTACCAAAGAAAAAAAATTTATTCATCCACCCTACCAAAGAAAAAAAAATTATTCATCCACCTCCTTCCAGTTTTTCTATCTTCTATATGGATTGCTTGAAATGAAGGATCAGAGTCTGGGGAAGATTTTGGAAAAAAAATTTATTCACCCACCCCACACCAGAAAAAAAATTTATTCACCCACCCCACACCAGAAAAAAAAATTATTCATCCACCCTACCAAAGAAAAAAAATTTATTCATCCAGTACTGCTGTCCCACTCCACCCCACAAATATCAAATGGATCGCCCCTTATGTCTCCGCACGCATAGTGGGACATGATATCATCTGTCCACATCTCAATGCATCAAACACATCATTATCCAACTCTTTATGATGATAATAATAATCAAGTATTTATGAAGTGTTCTAATACACTGGGTCTGTTCAGATAGGTCATTAACCTTTCATAATCTAGTAACATTTTCAACATTTTCAACTTTTGAACTTTAGTGCAATGACCTTAACCTTGACTTTTCTGTACTTTGGTCACATCTCGCAAGTATTACTTCAAATTCTTCATAATATGTATTGTTGGTAACCCCACGATTTGAATAAGCTTCAACGTTCCACCTTTGCACAGTGACATTGAACTTTAACTTTTTTTGTTATAGAATTCCTATCAGCAGCTTTTACAAGCAGATCTTTATGATTTCGTAACCTGCATTTCAAGAGTGAGTTTTATTCTCAGCGCATACCTAAAACGATAGAATAATTACACATTTCTGTTTATTTTCCAGGTGACTCTCATGTTCAGCTACATCGTCATCATGGTGGTGGCAGGATATGGTCTGTTTCTCATTGTGAACATGATCGGGTACCAGGACAACAGAGGAAGGGCACTCCGCTACGGGGAACCTATCCCGGCCTTTGCTGGCCGATTTGTCATATTTGAGGGTATCGTGATTGCCATCATGTGCTCTAACTGTGCGATAAATCCACTCATCTACCACTGGAAAAGTGAGGCATTCAGGAAGGCGTTCAGGAAGATCCTTGGCTGTGCTTATCCCAAGACAGACAAAGGAGGATCTGATATGTCAAATACTAACGATTCTGTTTCTATGGCAAATACTGTAACAGTTCATGTTTAATAGAGATTGGTCTTCAAGCATTAAGCTCTAACTGAAATAAATTGGCGGCTCTCTCTTGATTCTCACAGAGATAATCTGATGATTCTAAAGCTTTCATGAAACTGAAGTAAATTAATTTTCACAGAGATAATCCGATATCATAGAGCTTTCATAAAGTCAGATTTTCAAGCACTTTTTCTTTTCATCCAATGTTATTACCCATTACATACATTTTAGTGCAAGTTTTGAAGGCAGATGAGTCATTCCATTCCACTATTTAGGATGGAAGGTAAAATTAGATTAGGATATCAAGTTTTTCAAGAGAGATCTGCACACTGTAATGAATTTGCAGCATTTATAGATATCTATTCCAAAACTAAATAATGTCTTTGTAGAGTAGATATTTCCCTCAGGTGCGAAATGTTTCCATTCCTATGCAGAATTCCACCCCATCAATAAAGAAAACTGCTTACAAATTTGGCATTTTCTAATTGCTCAGAATTTTGTAAACCGACCTATATTGACACTTCGTCGAAGGCAATGTAAAAATACCTGTGTTTAACCAGAGAGTTCTTACTGTTAAAATCCAATTACAATAAGGCTCTGGCATAAGACCAGACAAAATATACAATACAAATAGGGCAGAAAACACATGAGTAACATTATCCAACACAATAAAGATATTTAACATAATCAATTCAAACACAGTGGTAAAACTATTTGAATAATAAATTGCATAATTCCTAAATAGTTTTGGACTAGAATTGTTTTGAATTTAGTTTGAACAAAAGAGGTTTGGAATCATCAGTATCATATGTCTGAGGGTACTATAAGCAACAGTAGCAGTTACATTAAAATTCACCTATCTGAAATCTGAGCGCTCAGCACAGAGTATTTTATGCTTTTTGAAAGATGCACAGATTTGTTACTGGACGGCCCTCTTACAGATTCTCACTCAAACAGGTATTAAAGGGATTGACCAATAATTTGAAGGACTAAGAGGTCTGTCTAATCTTAAACATGGGAACTCACTCTGGCCTTTTTAGCAAGGATGGAACAACAGAGAGGCATTCATTGCATGAGTAGGTGGTCCTGTCACTTGTATCCTTCAACAGAGAGGCATTCATTACATGAGTAGGTGGTCCTGCCACTTGTATCCTTCAACAGAGAGGCATTCATTGCATGAGTAGGTGGTCCTGCCTCTTGTATCCTTCAACAGAGAGGCATTCATTATATGAGTAGGTCGTCCTGCCTCTTGTATCCTTCAACAGAGAGGCATTCATTACATGAGTAGGTGGTCCTGCCTCTTGTATCCTTCAACAGAGAGGCATTCATTGCATGAGTAGGTGGTCCTGCCACTTGTATCCTTCAACAGAGAGGCATTCATTACATGAGTAGGTGGTCCTGCCTCTTGTATCCTCCAACAGAGAGGCATTCATTACATGAGTAGGTGGTCCTGCCACTTGTATCCTTCAACAGAGAGGCATTCATTACATGAGTAGGTGGTCCTGCCTCTTGTATCCTTCAACAGAGAGGCATTCATTACATGAGTAGGTGGTCCTGCCACTTGTATCCTTCAACAGAGAGGCATTCATTGCATGAGTAGGTGGTCCTGCCACTTGTATCCTTCAACAGAGAGGCATTCATTGCATGAGTAGGTGGTCCTGCCACTTGTATCCTTCAACAGAGAGGCATTCATTGCATGAGTAGGTGGTCCTGCCTCTTATATCCTTCAACAGAGAGGCATTAATTGCATGAGTAGGTGGTTCTGTCACTTGTATCCTTCAACAGAGAGACATTCATTACACGAGTAGGTCGTCCTGCCACTTGTATCCTTCAACAGAGAGGCATTCATTACATGAGTAGGTGGTCCTGCCACTTGTATCCTTCAACAGAGAGGCATTCATTGCATGAGTAGGTGGTCCTGCCTCTTGTATCCTTCAACAGAGAGGCATTCATAACATGAGTAGGTCGTCCTGCCTCTTGTATCCTTCAACAGAGAGGCATTCATTACATGAGTAGGTGGTCCTGCCTCTTGTATCCTTCAACAGAGAGGCATTCATTGCATGAGTAGGTGGTCCTGCCACTTGTATCCTTCAACAGAGAGGCATTCATTACATGAGTAGGTGGTCCTGCCTCTTGTATCCTCCAACAGAGAGGCATTCATTACATGAGTAGGTGGTCCTGCCACTTGTATCCTTCAACAGAGAGGCATTCATTACATGAGTAGGTGGTCCTGCCTCTTGTATCCTTCAACAGAGAGGCATTCATTACATGAGTAGGTGGTCCTGCCACTTGTATCCTTCAACAGAGAGACATTCATTACATGAGTAGGTGGTCCTGCCACTTGTATCCTTCAACAGAGAGGCATTCATTACATGAGTAGGTGGTCCTGCCTCTTGTATCCTTCAACAGAGAGGCATTCATTGCATGAGTAGGTGGTCCTGCCACTTGTATCCTTCAACAGAGAGGCATTCATTGCATGAGTAGGTGGTCCTGCCACTTGTATCCTTCAACAGAGAGGCATTCATTGCATGAGTAGGTGGTCCTGCCTCTTATATCCTTCAACAGAGAGGCATTAATTGCATGAGTAGGTGGTCCTGTCACTTGTATCCTTCAACAGAGAGACATTCATTACACGAGTAGGTCGTCCTGCCACTTGTATCCTTCAACAGAGAGGCATTCATTGCATGAGTAGGTGGTCCTGCCTCTTATATCCTTCAACAGAGAGGCATTCATTGCATGAGTAGGTGGTCCTGTCACTTGTATCCTTCAACAGAGAGGCATTCATTACATGAGTAGGTGGTCCTGCCCCTTGTATCCTTCAACAGAGAGGCATTCATTATATGAGTAGGTGGTCCTGTCACTTGTATCCTTCAACAGAGAGGCATTCATTGCATGAGTAGGTGGTCCTGCCACTTGTATCCTTCAACAGAGAGGCATTCATTGCATGAGTAGGTGGTCCTGTCACTTGTATCCTTCAACAGAGAGGCATTCATTGCATGAGTAGGTGGTCCTGCCACTTGTATCCTTCAACAGAGAGGCATTCATTGCATGAGTAGGTGGTCCTGTCACTTGTATCCTTCAACAGAGAGGCATTCATTGCATGAGTAGGTGGTCCTGCCACTTGTATCCTTCAACAGAGAGGCATTCATTGCATGAGTAGGTGGTCCTGCCACTTGTATCCTTCAACAGAGAGGCATTCATTATATGAGTAGGTGGTCCTGTCACTTGTATCCTTCAACAGAGAGGCATTCATTACATGAGTAGGTGGTCCTGCCCCTTGTATCCTTCAACAGAGAGGCATTCATTACATGAGTAGGTGGTCCTGTCACTTGTATCCTTCAACAGAGAGGCATTCATTGCATGAGTAGGTGGTCCTGTCACTTGTATCCTTCAACAGAGAGGCATTCATTGCATGAGTAGGTGGTCCTGTCACTTGTATCCTTCAACAGAGAGGCATTCATTGCATGAGTAGGTGGTCCTGCCACTTGTATCCTTCAACAGAGAGGCATTCATTGCATGAGTAGGTGGTCCTGCCACTTGTATCCTTCAACAGAGAGGCATTCATTGCATGAGTAGGTGGTCCTGCCACTTGTATCCTTCAACAGAGAGGCATTCATTACATGAGTAGGTGGTCCTGCCACTTGTATCCTTCAACAGAGAGACATTCATTACATGAGTAGGTGGTCCTGCCTCTTGTATCCTTCAACAGAGAGGCATTCATTGCATGAGTAGGTGGTCCTGCCACTTGTATTCTTCAACAGAGAGGCATTCATTGCATGAGTAGGTGGTCCTGCCACTTGTATCCTTCAACAGAGAGGCATTCATTATATGAGTAGGTGGTCCTGCCTCTTATATCCTTCAACAGAGAGGCATTCATTACACGAGTAGGTCGTCCTGCCTCTTGTATCCTTCAACAGAGAGGCATTCATTACACGAGTAGGTGGTCCTGCCACTTGTATCCTTCAACAGAGAGACATTCATTACATGAGTAGGTGGTCCTGTCACTTGTATCCTTCAACAGAGAGGCATTCATTACATGAGTAGGTGGTCCTGCCTCTTGTATCCTTCAACAGAGAGGCATTCATTACATGAGTAGGTGGTCCTGTCACTTGTATCCTTCAACAGAGAGGCATTCATTACATGAGTAGGTCGTCCTGCCACTTGTATCCTTCAACAGAGAGGCATTCATTGCATGAGTAGGTGGTCCTGTCACTTGTATCCTTCAACAGAGAGGCATTCATTACATGAGTAGGTGGACCTGCCACTTGTATCCTTCAACAGAGAGGCATTCATTACATGAGTAGGTGGTCCTGTCACTTGTATCCTTCAACAGAGAGGCATTCATTGCATGAGTAGGTGGTCCTTCCCCTTGTATCCTTCAACAGAGAGGCATTCATTGCATGAGTAGGTGGTCCTGCCACTTGTATCCTTCAACAGAGAGGCATTCATTATATGAGTAGGTGGTCCTGTCACTTGTATTCTTCAACAGAGAGGCATTCATTATATGAGTAGGTGGTCCTGCCTCTTATATCCTTCAACAGAGAGGCATTAAGATTGTCAGGTTGTCAATACCTGTAGATATATATATATATATATATATATATATATATATATATATATATATATATATATATATATATATATATATATATATATATATATATATATATATATATATATATATATATATATATATATATAGATTTTGGACCGTGATATCTGGAGGAAATTTTGATGCTAAATTTAAGCAAATGCTGCCAATGAATTTGTTAAAAGCTTTTGCTACACTATTTGATTCAGTGTGACACTGTGATGATAAGGAGGGAGCACTTTCTTGATGTAGCAAAATTGTCTTGTATTCTCCATTCAGTTTATGCTTTGACTCAGAATCTTGTGCTCTTGATGCTATGCCCCTGAGCCCTATTAGCTATGCCTCTGAGCCCTATTAGCTATGCCTCTGAGCCCTATTGGCTATGCCCCTGAGCCCTATTAGCTATGCCCCTGAGCCCTATTAGCTGTGTCTCTGAGCCCTATTAGCTATGCCTCTGAGCCCTATTAGCTGTGCCCCTGAGCCCTATTAGCTATGCCTCTGAGCCCTATTAGCTATGCCCCTGAGCCCTATTAGCTGTGCCCCTGAGCCCTATTAGCTATGCCCCTGAGCCCTATTAGCTGTGCCCCTGAGCCCTATTAGCTATCCCCCTAAGCCCTATTAGCTATGTCTCTGAGCCCTATTAGCTATGCCTCTGAGCCCTATTAGCTATGCCTCTGAGCCCTATTAGCTATGTCTCTGAGCCCTATTAGCTATGTTTCTGAGCCCTATTAGCTGTGCCCCTGAGCCCTATTAGCTATGCCCCTGAGCCCTATTAGCTATGTCTCTGAGCCCTATTAGCTATGCCTCTGAGCCCTATTAGCTGTGCCCCTGAGCCCTATTAGCTATGCCCCTGAGCCCTATTAGCTATGCCCCTGAGCCCTATTAGCTGTGCCCCTGAGCCCTATTAGCTATGCCCCTGAGCCCTATTAGCTGTGCCCCTGAGCCCTATTAGCTATCCCCCTAAGCCCTATTAGCTATGTCTCTGAGCCCTATTAGCTATGTCTCTGAGCCCTATTAGCTATGTCTCTGAGCCCTATTAGCTATGTCTCTGAGCCCTATTAGCTATGTCTCTAAGGGTGATCTAAGCCTTCTACCCCTTTGTGTATCACTGGTGTAAACTTTGTAGAACATCTGAAAATCAATGTTATTATGTAGATCATCAAATGCCTGTATTGTCAGCCACGGAAGCTTTTCTTTGTACTCAATAAAATTTCAAGGACCATAATGTTTCTAGTTTCTGACATATACTGTGTTAGTCTGCCTTTTCGGTAGGACTGATTTTCGTACCATATAGGATAAATAATGGTCACTAATTCTGATCTCCACACTGATCAACTTTACTGGTATCTGATGTGATTATTAGGTCATGTGTTGATCTGATATGGCTATGCCAATCTATATCTTTTTTCCAACCATTATGACTACACAGTAATAAATAATAATTATAAATTGCTTTGTCTAAAGTGTAACAAGTTGATGTAGCCCATATACTAACCACCTTTGATTAATTAGAAATGTTACCTAACTTACATACGATTTAAGTCATATTAATTATCATCATCTATTATGTTTTCAAGCATAGGCCAATATGGGTTAAGAGCTGTGACAACCTTCTAACTTCTACTGACCATTTCTTCACTACCCCATCTTAGCAGTTACATATACAGAGTCCACCAGAGACACATTGTCCCCCACACTCTTTAGCCTGTATATCAATGATCTAGCAGATGATATTAACGATGCTAAAAAGGGTATTAGAATAACAGATAATCTTTTGATTTCACTTAGAAGTTGTTATATGCTGATGATCTTGCTATTGTAGCGGAGTCAGAACTTAAGCTGAATGTTCTTGAAACTTGGTGTAGGAAATGGAGAATGAGATAAATGTAAATGAAACTAAAATGTCAGGACAGCCACACACAGTTTTTTCCCATTTAGATTTAATAATAAAATTGTTGAATGTGTATATAAGTACAAACATTTGGGCATTACTCTTGATGGACGCCTAGATTTTAATATCTGCCTCTGTATCATATTTATACTTAACATGGAATAGGAAGAGGTACATGTTTGAATTACTCATTACTAATTATTATTACAAAATATTGACCACTTAATATATATATATATATATATAAAGTACGAAATAAATCCCCAGCATACCCTGAAGGGATTTCATCAATCTATTAGAAAATTGGAAAGAACTAATAAATTGCTTGCACACAGTTGATTTATTCATAAATCTATATAATACCTACACCATATCTTAATCCATCTAATACATATAACATTAAAACAAACAGTTGATCATATCAGACAAGCATTAAATCCTATTTATCAATTGTTGTTGGCATTATCTTACACATAACATAATATTACACTAATGGTACCTCGTCCAATCCTAGTTATGCCATACATTTAGTTATACATGGACTTATTTTTCTTTTCAATTTCCCTTGCTCCAAATATAACGCGTACGGGCCTTATATTCATCAAGTCATCATTAATGACTAGTGATACAGTGAAAACCTTCCACCAATCTATTAATAGTCTAACCAGTCTTAAAATTCATTTGCCAAAACCCAACGCAGCTCTTATATAAACATAACCCCATGGAAACACATGAACTGTGTAACTTTCTGCGGGATCTGAGCTCATGATACAATTTCCCATATGAGCTGAGGCCCGTGCCTAAGGGGTTGACCCGTTGTAAATCTGTGACCGGGTGGGTTGTCATGTCAAGGACTGCGACATGACAATAATATCAATCGTGCCTCCATCCTTGTGAAACCATCCAACTTCCTCTGCCCATCCCTTCCAAGACACCATTCTTTAAAGACAGGCCCTGTAAAGAATGTATCTCTGCATCCTGTGACCTTTTTAGAGTTTATTAAACAACAAAACTATGACAATACTATAAACCTATACTAGGCTCATGGTCCTATGCCAGACTAGGTCTGCTCATGGTGCTATATCAGACTAGGTCTGCCCGTGGTACTATATCAGACTAGGTCTGCTCATGGTCCTATGTCAGACTAGGTCTGCTCATTGTACTATGTCAGACTAGGTCTGTTCATAGTCCTATGTCAGACTAGGTCTACTCATGGTCCTATATCAGACTAGGTCTGCTCATGGTCCTATGTCAGACTAGGTCTGCTCATGGTCCTATATCAGACTAGGTCTGCTCATCGTCCTATGTCAGACTAGGTCTGCTCATGGTCCTATATCAGACTAGGTCTGCGCATGGTCCTATATCAGACTAGGTCTGCTCATGGTGCTATATCAGACTAGGTCTGCTCATGGTCATATATCAGACTAGGTCTGCTCATGGTGCTATATCAGACTAGGTCTGCTCATGGTCCTATATCAGACTAGGTCTGCTCATGGTGCTATATCAGACTAGGTCTGCTCATGGTCATATATCAGACTAGGTCTGCTCATGGTGCTATATAAGACTAGGTCTGCTCATGGTCCTATATAAGACTAGGTCTGCTCATGGTCCTATATCAGACTAGGTCTGCTCATGGTCCTGTGCCAGACTAGGTCTGCCCATGGTCCTATATCAGACAAGGTCTGCTCATGGTGCTATATCAGACCAGGTCTGCCCATGGTCCTATGTCAGACTAGGTCTGCTCATTGTACTATGTCAGACCAGGCCTGATCATGGTGCTACATCAGACTAGGTCTGCGCATGGTCCTGTGCCAGACTAGGTCTGCTCATTGTCCTATATCAGACTAGGTCTTCTCATGGTCCTATATCAGACTAGGTCTGCTCATGGTGCTATATCAGACTAGGTCTGCTCATGGTGCTATATCAGACCAGGTCTGCCCATGGTCCTATGTCAGACTAGGTCTGCTCATTGTACTATGTCAGACCAGGCCTGATCATGGTGCTACATCAGACTAGGTCTGCGCATGGTCCTATATCAGACTAGGTCTGCTCATGGTGCTATGTCAGACTAGGTCTGCTCATGGTCCTATATCAGACTAGGTCTGCGCATGGTCCTATATCAGACTAGGTCTGCTCATGGTGCTATGTCAGACTAGGTCTGCTCATGGTCCTATATCAGACTAGGTCTGCTCATGGTCCTATATCAGACTAGGTCTGCTCATGGTCCTATATCAGACTAGGTCTGCTCATGGTCCTATATCAGACTAGGTCTGCTCATGGTCCTGTGCCAGACTAGGTCTGCTCATGGTCCTGTGCCAGACTAGGTCTGCTCATTGTACTATGTCAGACTAGGTCTGCTCATGGTCCTATGTCAGACTAGGTCTGCTCATGGTCCTATGTCAGACTAGGTCTGCTCATGGTCCTATGTCAGACTAGGTCTGTTCATGGTCCTATGTCAGACAAGGTCTGCTCATGGTCCTATGTCAGACTAGGTCTGTTCATGGTCCTATGTCAGACAAGGTCTGCTCATGGTCCTATGCCAGACTAGGTCTGCTCATGGTCCTATGCCAGACCAGGTCTGCCCATGGTCCTATGCCAGACTAGGTCTGCTCATGGTCCTATGCCAGACCAGGTCTGCCCATGGTCCTATGTCAGACTAGGTCTGCTCATGGTCCTATGTCAGACTAGGTCTGTTCATGTTCCTATGCCAGACTAGGTCTGCTCATGGTCCTATGCCAGACCAGGTCTGCCCATGGTCCTATGTCAGACTAGGTCTGCTCATGGTCCTATATCAGACTAGGTCTGCTCATGGTCCTATGCCAGACCAGGTCTGCCCATGGTCCTATGTCAGACTAGGTCTGCTCATGGTCCTATATCAGACTAGGTCTGCTCATGGTGCTATATCAGACTAGGTCTGCTCATGGTCCTATGTCAGACTAGGTCTGCTCATTGTACTATGTCAGACCAGGCCTGATCATGGTGCTATGTCAGACTAGGTCTGCTCATGGTCCTATGTCAGACTAGGTCTGTACATAGTCCTATGTCAGACTAGGTCTGCTCATGATCCTATGTCAGACTAGCTCTGCTCATTGTCCTATGTCAGACTAGGTCTGCTCATGGTCCTATGCCAGACCAGGTCTGCCCATGGTACTATGTCAGACCAGGTCTGCTCATGGTCCTATGCCAGACTAGGTCCTTATGGTCCTATGTCAGACTAGGTCCTTATGGTCCTATGTCAGACCAGGTCTGCTCATGGTACTATGCCAGACTAGGTCCTTATGGTGCTATTATGTCAGACTAGATTTGCCCATGGTCCTTGCCATAGATCCTCTTAGCTTAAGTCATTAAATATGGTGTCCCACAAGGATCTGTACTTGGACCAGTCCTTTCTCTATTTTCATATGCCCATTGGCTGATATCTTGGCTTAGTATGGGCTCAACTATCACATATATGCTGATGATAATCATATCATCATCCCTGTTGACCATAGCTGTTGGCAAGAAGTGGACATCAGCAGACACACACTTGAAATATATGTCAGTGAAGTTTTTCACTTTTTTAATTTCTAGTAAGATGAAAATCAATGATGGGAAAACAGAAATGCTTATCTGTACTGACAAATATGGTGCTGCTCCAAATCAGACTGTCAGTACTGTAAGGATAGGTAACACTGATATCACACCTGGTCAGTCTGTGGTGGATCTTGGCATCACATTTGACTTCAATATGGACATGAAGGCTCATATTAGTAAAATGTGTAAAAAGGGACATTATCACAATAGAAATCTAGCGGTTATTTGATAATGTCTAGACGAAAAAAAACAGCCCTAACTTTGACACAGTCACTACTTTTGTCACAGTGAAACAAGGTGATAGGGCCCTGATATCTTATTATGGTACTTACCTATATGTTCCTAAAACCTGGTTGAAGACAGTCGGTGATGGGGCTTTCTCATCTATCGCCCCCAGACTATGGAATGCCCTACTTACTGACATCAGGACCAGTACCTCAGTCACTACTTTTAAGAGTAGACTCATTTATACATTATATAATACATATTATATAATACATTCTTGCGTTCTGAAAACAAAGTGCTATATAATTTCATAATTTGAAGCTTGCATTTTGTAGCTTTAGAAAATGAATAATAACCAATGAGAATCATACTCATACATTTTGCAGCTGATCCCAAACAAATTTATAGAAAAGGTTTTTTTTGGTTATTTTAGTCCCACATTAAGTATCTGCACAAGATGTGGATTTGCAAAATAAAATCATATTTTAACATGTGTAGATGTCCCTGTAAAATATAGATATTTATGGTTGAAGCTTTGTCAATTGCAACAGCTTGAACTGACCATTGTTCCTTCGAGCCAAGAGGAGTCAATCTTGCCATGACTTTTGAGTCAATCTTTAGTTGTCACATCAGTTCAGCTCATCACAAAACGTTGAAGTGACATATATTGTATTGTTTATTTGATGGGATACACCTGTGAAAGCCAGCTTCAAAGCTATCATCTTGGAAAATATGACAGCTTCAAATAAATGTTTTTCACAGAGCTAATTATGTAACAGATTGCAATTGTCAGCAAAGTTACCGAAGTTATTAGAAAAATAATGAGATTAATTGAAGGGACTACATATTAATCTTTGTTCTCAGGGGCCCATTCCTATATTTCCATGTTCTGTTCTTTGTTTTCAAGGTAGGTGGTGTAGGATATAGATTACCTACCTATAGACTCTCAGGAATATATAAAGACAATCATGGACAATCACGATCTCTGGCAGAATATCATGCATAGTTATTGTGTGCCACGTGAAGTCAACAATTGCAGGCTGACGCATTGCCTCACTCACCGGACATAGAGATGACTCACCGGACATAGAGATGACGTGATTCCCCCACGCGACGCAGGCAAGACTTGCACAACCCGTGTGCAACCCTGTAGCAGGAGAAGATGCCACGCAGGCAGACCCCACACACATGATGCTCAACGATCCTTTAAAAGGCCCCCCAACTGTTAGACGAGGGAGAAGCGTCCAGCGTCCACTTGCCTAGAAGATCCACGACACTCAGCATCGTGACCACATAGACTTGGGTGTTTTATGTATTCTCAGGACTCTATTAGTATCATGCATTTGGATATTTCATATGCCTCGCTCATTGCCATGCCGGCCTAGCCAGACAAGGATATACAGCACCGAATAAAGGAAGATATTGTGCAGTGTATATTCTGTGTCTGCAGTCCTTATTACCTCACACCTCATATAGGTAGATAGGGTTGCTAGGTTCCGTGCCCCGCCTCACAGTAGCCAGCGAGTAGAGTAGAGTAGAGTATCGATCCCCCGTCCACGTCCCCCAACGACGGATACTCACAAACCATGGGTAACAATTGGTGGAGAATATCCGAATCGATCCATGGCTTTGAGCGTTGCTGAAACTGTATGGAGTTCCTGTTAGCCACCTGCTACTTGATTTTAAGTCTATGTGGCTCAGATTTTCGAAAAAGCTTTCCACCAAGCTGCAAGTGGCGCACGACTCACCGGTAGCAGATGACTATTCTTCATTACAAGGTGAGTCAGATTTAATTTTTCCCACTTTGCCTGATCAGCATAATGACCAAGTGAGTGATTCTGTACGAGTTGTGCCTCCCTCTAGTTCTCCATTATTGGATCTTACTGTTTCATCGGGTGCCGCCACTTCCCCTCCTACGAGTGGTGATCATGCCCCGTTGTCTCATACGTCTATAAGTGCAGGTAGCACAAACTCATCTGAGCCCCACACGTTACGGCCAGAGGCTTTTAACTCGTCTGGTTCGTGTTCTGACGTCCGATTTGGTCCTTTCCACCTCGCGGATAGTGACCAGGAGTCTTTCACCTTCTCTGAGGTGTCTGATCCCCGTATTGACCCTGATCAGTCGGGCTCTGATCGTGCCGTATCTCCAGAAAGTGAGATGGCCGAGCCTGAAAATATACAAGATATGCTCCAGCAAGTGCTGGGTCACCTGCGTAAAATTGATTTGGGAGGTACTAAGACCGACATTGTAGATATGCTTCAGGCACAGTCTAGAGATAATAGAATTCACCACCAGAGACAGGGTTCTAAGTCACTTTTATCACCCCTGTTTTTTGGCAGATCCACAGATGATCCCCTTTTGTTTCATGAACAAATTTCTCACATACACGCAGCTTTCACATACATCTGAAGACTTGAAAGTTCCCACTTGTCGTATGTTGTTACATGGTGCGGCAGACGTTTGGTATATCTCGTTGCCGGCAGATGTCACCAGTTCATGGGATACGTTTCATGCAGCTTTCCTAAAGTTTTTCGGTAGTGAGACAAATGTCTGGCAATTGGCAAAGTGTGAGTTTTATAGCTATATACTCTCGTCTGAAACACGCGGACGTGTTTAGTCGAAGGGGGACTGAGTGTAGGATATAGATTACCTACCTATAGACTCTCAGGAATATATATAGACAATCATGGATAATCACGATCTCTGGCAGAATATCATGCATAGTTATTATGTGCCGAGTGAAGTCAACAAGTGCAGGCTGACGCATTGCCTCACTCACCGGACATAGAGATGACTCACCGGACATAGAGATGACGTGATTCCCCCATGCGACGCAGGCAAGACGTGCACAACCCGTGCGCAACCCCGTAGCAGGAGAAGATGCCACACAGGCAGACCCCACTCATATGATGCTCAACGATCCTTTAAAAGGCACCGCAACTGTTAGATGAGGGAGAAGCAGAGTTCCAGCGTCCACTTGCCTAGAAGATCCACGACACTCAGCATCATGACCACATAGACTTGGGTGTTTTATGATAGGGTTGCTAGGTTCCATGCCCCGCCTCACAGTAGCCAGCGAGTAGAGTAGAGTATTATTACTAGTATATTTCTTTCAAAATAGAATTTTGTCCTCATTTTCCTTGATGATAGTTTTGATGAGAAATGAATAAGAAAAGCAAATGAGTTCTGCAGATTACACAACAGGAAAAATTTCACTTTGATCCTAGTGAAACAGATTTTCTCATTTTGATTTGTATAATTTGGAAATAAAAAGGAAGTTTGGCAACCATATATGTGAATGGAGGTGAAATGATCAAGTGTGTACTTCTATTTTTCTCCTAATGTTTTTGAAAAATAGAAAATCTGTTTTACTAAGATCACAGTAAATATTGTTGAGATCACTTTTACAAAATTGTTTGGAAATCCACTTTATTATGGTCCCACAATCTGCAGAATTTTTCCATTTAACCCCTAATGGACTAGCCTATCTAGATTTTGTTAATTGGCAAGACTAACCAATTTTTTTTCTATAAAATTTATAACTATGGTTATTCAATATGCTTAATGAAGTGCTGGGGTCAAAAATTCATGACCCAATCAGTCTGACGTCATTATCATGTAACAAGTTGCAGCCTTTCAGAATGTTACAAATGACATCATCAAGCCAGAACAATGAGGACGTCAAAACGTCCTTCCCGTCCGTTGCTGGTGGTGGACATCAACGTCCTTCCCGTCTGTTAGGGGTTAAAAGTCACATGACAAGAAAATTGTGAAAATGTTTATATTGTGCCATAATATATTACAATACATGGACATTGCATTTCAACATGTTTTACACATTTTTATAAATGGAGTACAGAATTATAGTGGATCAAAGTGATTTGCTGGACACGCCCCTTTTTATGTCGGTCAAATCAGGGCTGCTGAGATTTTGCCGGAAGTGACGCATGTTAGCCCTTCATGTTCAAAACAAACCACTCCAAGCCAGTGAAAGTCTTGAGGGATTGTAATTTATAAGTAATAACATGAGTGTTGATAACATCTTTGAACCACTGGTGGCCTAATTAGCACATGTGGATAGTAGGTCAGATCATGTTTCACATCACAGTCACTTGGATTCTGCCTGTAGTGATGGGGAAGACAGGAATACAGCCAGCCTCCCAGTTGAGTTTGGCAAACTTACATCTGCCTCTTGAGATTATTCAGATCCTACAAGGGACTGACTGAACTATTCTTTATCATAATGTTATGGTCAAAGTCATTTCCTTGTTGAGAAAGAAATGTTGAAATCTCAAAGTTTAGTATCATTTTTACAGAATTTCTATTTTTATTCAAAATTCCTTTGTATGTTTGTATATAAATACTGATATATGATTTAATTGGGTACCCACTGACACGCAATGACAGACATTAAAAAAATACCAAACTAAACATTTCAAATAATATAACCAGACCTCAAAATGCAAGTCAAAATAATTTCCAGCAATGAAACAGATCTAGAAATATGTGTCTAATGCTTTCAAAACATTTTTTTTTAATTATGTCAAACAAAGTTTAGCTCAACATTACTGAATATGAATAATATTCAACCAATTGATATTGTTACTGGTCATTGGTTAACAAATAAATAAATAAATTTTCAGTGTAAAAAAATATGGAAATATCAACTAAAAATAATTCATAGATATTGTGGCATGTCAATGTTCCATTTACAGTTTGAAAACCCTTAAACTTCATGCCATAATGTTTAGGGCTAGCTTATAAGTGTCTTGAAACTGATAATAATAATAATAATAATAATAATAATGATTTATATAGCGCTATATCAGACTAAGTCTGCTCTAAGCGCTTCTCGAGATAATGCTTCCTGAATAAAAACGTCTTTAGTTTTTTCTTGAAAGTGTCCACTGTTTTACAGTTTTTCACCTCAAGGGGCAGGGCATTCCAATTTCTTGGAGCATATACCATGAAGGCCCTGTCACCATATGTTTTCATATTAGTCTTGGGCACTGTATATTCATTTTTTTCATTAGATCTCAGTCCCAAATCAGATTTTTTACAATTTAATAATTGAGAAAGGTATTTTGGGGCAAAGCCATTCTGTACCTTCCACGTTAATAGAGATATTTTAAAGTCAATCCGCGCCTCTACAGGCAACCAGTGAAGGTCCATAAGTTTTTGCGTAATATGATCCCTCTTTTTAAGTTTACCTACCACTCTTGCTGCAGCATTCTGCAATTTGGCTAATTCACACCTTGGTAAACCAGCCAGAAGTGAATTTCCATAATCAAGAGTGGAAGTAACAAAAGCATGAGCAAGCGTATTTGCAGTTTTCTCATCTAAACAATTTCTGATCTGTGCTAAATTTTTTACATGAAAAAAACCATTCTTACACATTTTTTTAATTTGTGATTTCATCGATAATTCTTGATCTAGGATAACCCCAAGATCCTTAACTGTATTTGATCTAGGGATATTAGTTTCACCTACTAGGATTCCATTAGGTACATTGTCTTTTCTGAAATCACAGCTTTTACCACATAAAAGCATTTCTGTTTTCCCATCATTTATCTTCATTTTATTTTCTATTAAGAATTTCCTTATTAGTTTAATACACTTTTCCATTTCTCTGCAGGATCTATTTCTAGCTTCTTCAGATTTTGGATCAATTGTAATGTATAGCTGTGTATCATCAGCATAGATATGATGTTTGAGACCATAATTACCAATAATGTCAGACAGAGGCTCCATATATGCTGTGAACAATAAGGGTCCCAAAACGGAGCCCTGAGGAACTCCATAACTAATATTCATATTTTCCGATCTCTTACCCTCAATTGTTACACATTGTTTTCTATTTGATAGATATGACTTGAACCACTGCAGAGCTGTGCCCCTAATACCACATCTTCTTTCTAATCTGTTTAATAGTATATTATGATCAATAGTATCAAATGCCGCTGATAAATCAAGTAGTACCAGCATTACTGTTTTACCATCATCAATATCCATTAAAATATCATTTTGTACCCTAAGCAATGCAGTCTCAGTGCTATGGAATTCTTTATATGCAGATTGAAATATACCTTGAATATCATTTCTTATAAGGTGACCTACGAATTGTGTAGCAACCGCCCTATTAATTTTGATAAATAAGCAAGATTTGAGACCGGTCTATAATTTTTCTTTACCAATTCTAGGCCCAACTTTTTAATTAAAGGTCTAATGATGGCCATCTTTAGGTCATCAGGCATGCTTCCCATTGAAATAGATTTATTTATAATTGCTTTTATTAGTGGTAGTAGAGGACCCATGCACTCAGCCAGAAGCCAGGTTGGGATGGGATCCAGTTCACATGACTTCTTTGCTGATTCTTTGATTAACCTCTTTACTTCTGCATCATCTAATAGCGCAAATTTTTCCAGATGAGTACTAAATCTGGCTTTCTCAATCAATGGTCGTGAAGTTTTATCATTTTTGTCCATATTTTCCCTAAGGTTTGAGATTTTTTCTAGAAAAAAGTTATTAAATTCCGATGCTAACTCTTTACTATCAGTATGCCTGGGAAAGGGAGTGTCCTCTTTGGTGTGTAGTAGTTTATTTAGTATTTTAAAAAGTTTCTTTGGATCCGATTTATTTGAATTTATTATCCCTGCGAAATAACTGTTTCTAGACTCTCTAATGATATTGTTATATTTATTTCTTTGTAATTGAAATTGCATTTTATCCGAAGAAAGACCAGTTTTATCATATTTTCTTTCCAGTTTTCTCTTTTTTCTTTTTTCATTCCTTATCTCATCAGATAACCAAGGAGCTGGTTTCCTATTATTTATGGTTTTTTCCACCATCGGGGCATGTTTATCAAGTATACTTGTTAATTTATTGTATTCATTTAATAGTTCATTGAGGTCCTTTTCATTATAGGATTTATTTTCACTAAATTTTTCTTCAACATCACTAATAAAATTTTTTATGTTCATTTTTTTGTAATTTCTATATGATACCTTTTTCTTGTTCTTTGTCTTAGTCTGAACATTTAAAGTGAGCTTAATTATACTATGATCGGATATTTTCTCTTCAACCTTATGTTCTTTTATTAAATTACTGTTTATATTTGTAATTAATAAATCAAGCGTATTCCCTAGTATATGTGTTGGTTCCGTAACATGATTATGTAAATTGTATAAATCCAGGATATCATTAAATTTAATTACATTTGGCCTCTCTGGCTTATTCATATGAAAATTATAGTCACCAACGAAAAGCACTTCATGTGTATATGTAGAATAGTAGGTTAGCATATCACTAAATTCTTCAAAAAACTCTGTGTAGGTGTATTTATTTCGGTCAGAAGGTTCCGGTCTATAAATAGTAATAATAGTGCATATTCTATTTTTGGTTTTGATATTAATTTCCATCATTTCCATGGTTGATAAGTTATGACTGTGATTAATTTTCTTGATGTCAATTTCAGGTCTAAAGATAACAGCCAAGCCGCCTCCAGATCTTAGTGTACGTGGTACATGTTCAATATCGTAGTTATTTTCTTTAATTTTACCTCTAATAATTTTTTCGTTTGCTTCATTCATCCAAGTTTCAGTAATGAAGAATAGATCAATATTATTTTCATTTATGTATACATTAAGAAGTTCTATCTTATTTCCTATGCTTTGTACGTTGGCTGTAGCCATAGTTAAATCTTTATTTATTTTGATGTGCATATTGTTTTTAATCAAGCGGTTTTTAACATTTCTATTTGTTTTATTTCTAGTTAAGTTTCCATTTGAGTTAATTTCATCCAAGTTATCCCCAGGATTAAGGCAACCTCCTGCGGGGAATCCGGCCATTGACCCCATGACGTTATTTCGAGGGGATCTCGAGCAGATTTGAGAGATCCCCTCGAAATAACGTCATGGGGTCAATGGCCGGATTCCCCGCAGGAGGTTGCCTTAATCCTGGGGATAACTTGGATGAAATTAACTCAAATGGAAACTTAACTAGAAATAAAACAAATAGAAATGTTAAAAACCGCTTGATTAAAAACAATATGCACATCAAAATCTCCAGCAGATTGCCCCCCATGGTGGCCAATCATCTTGCAGGAGGGCGGAGCTAACGTCCGATTGCTTCGAGACTTGGTGCGGCGATTAATAATACAAAGAGCGTTTTCATTTTGATAAAAGTTATGTGTCATAATCTTGTTATTGTCAGAAAGATATTCAAACCGATTTGAGAGCAATATGTTGTTCACCGGCGCTATGGGACACGTTCTACTATTACAGACCATCCTGTGATGGGCGGGGTTATGTAGACCATGTGATTTAGATAGGACGCTTGATTGGTTCCCGTTTTTTCTTATGTTTCGTATGTTATTTATGCCATTAAGATGCTTTTCATTAAGATTGACCACTTGGGGAATCCCTTCTCTTTGAGGTATGTATTTAATATGATTATTGACTTTATTTTTCCTATGACTGTTTGCATACATACTGCTAAGTGAGTTTATATTGCTTTTCTTAACAATTTCAGCATAACTATGTTTATGGGTTTGTTTTTGTTTCAATTTAATATAGTAATATTGTAAGGGACGTTTGTATTTTAGGTTTAAATTTTCACCTTTCAGTCTTTCGATCTGTCTATCCTTTTTTGTCAGTTCCGTCTTATTTCCAATACTTTGAACATTGGCTGTTGCAATAATTAGATTTTTGTTCATTTTAATGTGCGGGGTAGGCTTATTTCTATCTTTTGATGACATTTTGAGTTCACCATATTTTGCTTTTTTGATATTTCTACAATATATATTCTTTTCTATTCTATTTGAATGCATATAGGTGTTTTTAAAAACTTCTCTTTTTGTAGTAAAATACTGGCAATGTTTATCAGTGTGCATATATTCATATGGTATAGAATAATTTTTATTTTTATATTTGAGAAATGTTTGTTTTTGTTTTTGACTGCGGGAGCAAGAGAATACCTTTTTTTTAAAATAAACATTTTTAAAGGCTTCTTTTTTTCTAACAAAAAAATCATTTTCTGGCATGGTAAAATCTTTTATTTTAAGATTGTATAATATATCTTCGCAGCAACTTTCTAGTTTACTTGATAAGTTTCTATCATGGCTACCTTTCATGCTATTATGGTATTCCATAAGACTAGTTTTGTACATACCTTTATAAATATAATTGACATCACAGATATTACATGCATAATTATTAAAACATTTTGACATGCATTTTGTGTAATTATTTCCTTTCATTGGTTTTCCCTTGCCCCCCAGAAAACTTCATTCATTTACTTTTGCTTTTTTTCTGTGTACATGTTCCAAACTACGTCTCATTCCATAATATTCCATAGCAGTATTCCTATATGGAGGAATCTGTATTTAATTTCCTCTATATAGAGTATATTTAAGTATGTATTCCTATATGGAGGTAGTACACACTTGTACACACTGTTCTAATTTTCTATATGGAGAAAAAATAGAACCAGATTTAACTCCTGTATGTAAGAGTTGAAAAAATATAAGAAATAAACTGAGTGTTATCTTGTATGAAAGTAAAACACTCACTCTGTATTTCTCTGTATGGAGAGAAATCAAATTTTATTAATATTCTGTATATTCTGTATATTTTGTAAATTCCTGTATATTCTGTATATTCTGTATATTTTGTATATTCCTGTATATTCTGTATATTCCTGTATGTAGGCAATATACAAATATTCGAGTGTTACCCTATATGGAGGTCTAACACCAACTAATAATAATTCTCTATGTGGAGAGAAATAATATTTATTTAAGTATGTATTCCTATATGGAGGTAGTACACACTTGTATACACTGTTCTAATTTTCTATATGGAGAAAAAATAGAACCAGATTTAACTCCTGTATGGAAGAGTTGAAAAAATATAAGAAATATACTGAGTGTTATCTTGTATGAAAGTAAAACACTCACTCTGTATTTCTCTGTATGGAGAGAAATCAAATTTTATTAATATTCTGTATATTCTGTATATTTTGTAAATTCCTGTATATTCTGTATATTCTGTATATTTTGTATATTCCTGTATATTCTGTATATTCCTGTATGTAGGCAATATACAAATATTCAAGTGTTACCCTATATGGAGGTCTAACACAAACTAATAATAATTCTCTATGTGGAGAGAAATAATATTTATTTAAGTATGTACTCCTATATGGAGATAGTACACACTTGTATATACTGTTCTAATTTTCTATATGGAGAAAAAATAGAACCAGATTTAACTCCTGTATGGAAGAATTAAAAATTAATCTTCTTAATTTTCTATATGGAGAAAAATCAAGACCATAAATAAACCCTATATGGAGGAGTTTAAATATAATATTTCTAATTCTCTATGTGGAGAGAATCAAGACTAGAAAATAATTCCTATGTGGAAAAATTTAACTGAATAGTTTCAATTTTCTATATGGAGAAAATCAAAAGCAAGAATAAGTTGCCACCAACTATAGGGGTTCTTAGTGCAACTGTTAATTTGCTCAAGGTAGACTTACTTGGGCCAGAACTGTTTGAGGTAGAGCTATTGTCTAGCAGGCCAAGCTTTGTGCACTGACACCCCGGATTAACCTGTCAAATGATGTGGGTCTTATGTTTCAAAATTGTTTTCACTGTTCACTCAATATTTCTTACCAAGAAATATTATATTCAGTGGAGAAATACTATTATACTTTTGCTTTGTATATTTAATTCAATGTTATACGCACCTGGTATATATACGTTTATATATACTTATCCAACGATGGTGTTGTCTTCAACTTAAACAAAGATTTGAAGGTGTTAATCAGGAGCTCAGGCTAGACACGTCTGCACTGCTTGAGAGCAGGCCCCCTTTTTTGATAAGAGTAGAGCAGGCCATATTTCAGACACTATACCCAGTTAAGTCATGTTTGTTTATTTTCTTCAATTAAAGTAGGGATTGTGGGATGGGAAGCTGATGTAAATGCAAGTCTCTATTTTAAAGCCTTAAGTTTTGCCATTAATCATATTTTCAATGGATGTTATTTGTGTAGAAAAAAGGACATCAGCTGTTATACATGTACAGACATAGGAGGAATATGTGTGCAGGAGATGTATGCGGGGCGCAATGACGTAGGCAGCCTGCTGACCCAGTTCTAGGTCAAGGGAGTAGGTTAATTACCCTGGGGGTTCAAAGATCTTAGATTATAGCTTAACTAAACATCAGACTGCAGAAAAAATTGTCAGATGTTTCTCAGAGGTATGAAATCTAAAGATTTACCACTTTAAAAAAAATTCTTGTCATATGACTTTTAACATTTTGACAGGACAAAATAAATTTTGGAGCAGTGACATATCACTACGCCACTTTTTGTGAGTTAAAAAGATATGAAGCTTTCAATATAATAAACGAAATTCCATTGTGATTTTAAAATAATAAATCAATAAATTTATTACAAAAATGAACACCATAAAATGTTATTTCATGACTCAAAAGTTTTAATGAAAAAGGAACTCTTTTTGACGGTTAAGCATTTTTCCCATACTTTTTTGAAGACGTTCTATTTTGGTGAAAAAAAAGAAAGTAGTTCCCTCAGAAAATCTGCCACCAGAGGACACTCACTACCAACACCCATAAATATCCTTAACAGATCCTAGCAAAAAATTTCAGTGGTCAACCTCACTTCATACTCTGCTTTTAGAAAGATGAATATTTTTGCCATCTGATAAGTATTGTTCAAAATACCCTAGGTCGATATATATTTTTCTTGAAATTTTGTAGGTGAGGCATTTACTATGGTTTTCAATGGGACATTGTAATAGTGGTCCGAGGCCTAAATGACTCATGCTGAACACAGCTGGGGAACGCAGTGGCAGCAGCTGAGGCCTTGAAAACACTGGCGCTTGCTCTGTCAGTAAGCGCACTCGTAATGTGAACTTTTTTGGCATCTCTTAACCCCTAAAATACTAGCCTCTCTAAATTTTGTTGATTGGCAGGACTAACCAATTTTTTTCTGGACTAGTGTATCTACATACTCGACTGATGAATTTTATATCCATGGTTTCTGAACATGCTCATTGAAGTACTGGGGTCAAAAGTTCATGATCCAAGATGTCTGACGTCACTATCATGATTAAATTGTAACAAAGTAGCAGCCCAAGGGAATGTTACAAATGACATCAAGCCAGAAAAATGGGGACGTCAACGTCCCTCCCGTCTGTTATTGGTGGTGGACGTTGCCGTCCTTCCCGTCCATTAGGGGTTAAAGATGTGTCCCAATCTGCTCACACTGTCCACCAGAGGCACACGCAAACCCTGTCCATGTTAAATCTGGAGTGCCTCAGGGTGCAGTACTTGGACCAATACTATTTTTATTCTATATGAATGACATTGGAGAGTGTAATATATGTATGTATCTCAGGCCACTGCCTAGGTCACTCTGTTGAGCCTTGCAGTGGTGCCCCCTATATGTGAGTATGTGAACAACCCAGACCCAACCAGAACCAGAATAAACCAGATCCAACATGGCAGCCACATGCTAGTCTGTCCAGTTATTTCATGGTGTCAGATATTGGGATTTAACAGTTTCACAGGCTGAAACTACTTCCAGAAACCAGTCATGAACTTTCTTAAGCCATTAGAGCCTCTGAACATCACATCTGGGAATGTGTACAGTGAGTGGAAAGACTGGTATGACCAATTTCAACTCTACAATGTGGGATCATCTTTAGCAGAGAAAGATGAAAAGGTTCAAGTTGGAGCCATGGTTTCTATGATGGGACCACAGTGTGTGAGACTTTTCAAGAGACTAGTTTTTCCTGAAGGGAAAAGTAATGAAAAAGTAAATGATGTAAAAGATCAGTTTGAGGCCTATTTCAAGTCAAAGGGATCAAAGTCTTCACTCAGACAAGTCTTCAAAGAGAGGAAACAGAAAGTGGGTGAATCATTGATTGATTTTATTGAAGATATTCAACAGTTGGCTTTATTAGCAGGTTATCAGTTAGAAGATGTAGCAGTCACTGATGCTATTACAACAGGAGTGAAAAATAGAGCTGTCCAGTGTAAATTGCTAGAGTTGGGAGATGAGATAACTCTAGAGAAGACTATTAAAATCTGTAGATCAGCTCAGTTAACACAGGATTTCTTCAAGAAAGAAGATCAAGCACCAGAAGTACACTATGCAGGTGTAGGTCAGGCCAGAGGTCAACATCCAGGTCCCTGGAGAGGTCAAGGTCACAGGAGAGGTAATCAGCCTCCAGGTCACTATGGTAACCAGCCACCCTCTCAGTCATATCAATCAAGGACATATCAAGGTACAAATCAAAGAATTGATTGTAGAAATTGTGGTAAAATACACCCAAAGAGACAGTGCCCAGCCTATGGAAAGAAGTGTCGAGCATTCAGCAAGATGAATCATATCGCTAAAGTGTGTAGAAGTAGCATAAAGAACACACCACCAAGATTCAACCAAAACCAGCCCTCAAACAGAGGCAGAAGTCAGCCAAGCCATTTAATGCTAGAGGAGCAAGTGTTCATACTGTGAATTATGATTATGACTATGATTATGGTGCATATCAGCCAGCCTATGTACCAGCACAAGATACATTGTATACTAACTATGTTGATAATGTTACTGATCAAATGGATGACATGCTCATTGTTGATACAGTAGACTCTGACTCTGGAAATAAGCTATCTGATCAGTCAGACTGGATGGTAGATTTGACTGTAAATAACAAAGTTATTACTCTGAAAATCGACACAGGAGCTCAGTGTAATGTTATCAGTAGTGCTACATATTACTCACTTGGAACGCAACATCCACTACAGCCAAGCAATGTGACAATCAGATCATTTGGAGGTAGCAGATTGCAGTCATGTGGTCAAGTAACGCTATATGCTTATTACAAGAATGTAGGATACCAAGTTACATTCCAAGTGGTAGGCTCACCAGTACCAGGAATTCTGGGATACAGAGACTGTGAGAGATTAGGTCTTGTACAAAGAATACATGCTATGGATGTGTCTTCTGAACCTCATGTTGAAGATGTCATGAATGAGTACCATGATGTATTTGAAGGTATAGGATGTGTACCATATACCTATGATATTAAGCTCAAGCCAGATGTTAAGCCAGTTGTCCATCCACCGAGAACTTTACCTGTAGCTATAAGAGACAAGGTAAAGCAAGAGCTAGACAGACTGGAATCACTAGAAATTATTGAGAAGTGTTCTGAGCCAACAGAATGGGTGAATAGCCTAGTGACAGTTATCAAGCCAAACAAAGTCAGGATATGTATGGATCCTAAAGATCTCAATCTGGATATTAAACGTGAACATTATCCAATGAATACAATTGAAGATGTAGCCACTAGAGTAGCTGGTTCCAAGATATTCACTGTGTTAGATGCAAGACAGGGATTTTTCCAGATTCCACTCAGTGAAAAATCTCAAGCACTCACATGTTTCAATACCCCATTTGGCCGGTATAAGTACAAAAGGATGCCCATGGGAATTAATTCTGCTCCCGAAGTCTTCCAGAAAATCATGGACATGATCTTTGGAGATATTCCCTGTATAGAAACAATCATGGATGATCTATTGATCCATGCTCTGAATACACATCACCATATCCAGGTGTTACGTCAGGTCTTTCAGAGAGCCCCTGAGAACAATATAAAATTCACACTGAAGAAAGCACAACTTGCCTTACCAGGAGTCGATTATACAGGTCACACTCTAACCGGAGAGGGTCTGAAACCTTCCTATGATAAAATCAAAGCTATTGCTGAGATGCCAACTCCACAGAATAAGAAGGAGTTGTGGACTGTGGTAGGTCTACTTACTTACCTAAGTAAGTTCATCCCAGGGTTCAGTGACCTCACAGCACCATTCAGGGATCTACTGAAGAATGGTGCAGAATGGTCATGGGAATTAGTTCACGAGAGAAACTTGAAGGAACTGAAGAGGCTTGTGACACATGCACCAGTTCTCAAGTGGTACAATGCAGCAGAACCAGTCACACTCTCAGTAGATGCTAGTTCCAAAGGTTTAGGGGCAGTTCTCCTACAAGACAACAGACCTGTTGCCTATGCATCCAAGAAACTTAGAGATGCTGAGCAGAGATACGCACAAATCGAAAAAGAAACACTCGCCATAGTGTTTGGAATCACAAAGTTCAACAAAATGATTTATGGCCATAAGGACGTGACAGTAGAAAGTGACCATAAACCGCTGGAGACTATCTTCGCAAAGTCTCTGAGTCAGTGTCCAATGAGGATTCAAAAGATGAGATTGAAGCTGCAGCCTTACCAGTTTAAGGTTGTGTATAAGCCAGGTAAAGAGATTCCAGTAGCGGATGCTCTCAGTCGATCCTATCTACCAGATGAAGATCTGCATCTCATAGATGAAGAAGAAATGGTATGTGAATGTATTATAGATACCATTCCATTTTCCAAGGCTAAACAGGAACAGCTGCGGCATGAAACAGCCA
This sequence comes from Amphiduros pacificus, assembly GCA_949316495.1. Classification (NCBI taxonomy): domain Eukaryota; kingdom Metazoa; phylum Annelida; class Polychaeta; order Phyllodocida; family Hesionidae; genus Amphiduros; species Amphiduros pacificus. The sequence goes on from OX439002.1 coordinate 5,124,707, forward strand.
AAGATGAGTCACTATTACAAGTACAGGATGTAATTCTGAAGGGTTGGCCAGATAACAGAACAGAGGTGCCACCTAGTGTCTGCTTATACTGGGACTATAGAGATGAATTAGCAGTGTATGATGGAGAGGTCTTTCGTGGAGACAGAGTAGTTATCCCTCAATCAATGAGAAGTGACATGCTGAAGATAATACACCAAGCTCATTTGGGTATAGTACTGTGTAAGAAGCGAGCCAAAGATGTATTATTCTGGCCTGGTATGAATGGTCAGATTGAAGATGTTGTAAGCAAGTGTCCAATCTGCTTAGAAATGAGAAATAAACAGCAGAAAGAGCCACTCATACCTCACGAAGTTCCAGCTCTGCCATGGTCCAAGATATCCTCAGATTTATTTGAGGTTGAGGGTGACCATTACCTCATAACATCGGATTACTACTCGGAGTTCTTCGAAATTAATGAGTTAGGAAAATCTCTGAACAGTGGGAAGATTATCAGGTGTACCAAGGAACACTGTGCTAGATATGGTATCCCTGAAACCATTGTGTCCGACAATGGTCCCCAGTATGCTAGTGCAGAATTCAGTCAATTCTGTAAAGACTATGATATCAATCATGTTACGTCATCACCAAGATATCCCCAGTCAAATGGATTTGTGGAGAAATCAGTGCAAACAGGCAAGAGACTGATTTTGAAATCCAGAATGGACAAATCTGATCTATATCTAGCCCTGCTAGATCTTAGAAACACACCGAGAGACAGTATAGTTGGGTCGCCAGTCCAGAGACTGATGGGACGTCGTAGTAGGACTCAACTACCAACAACTAACTCTCTGCTTAAACCTCAAACTCTGGATCCATCCACAGTCCAGGCACAGTTGACTGGATATAGAGCCAAGCAGAAAGAATACTATGATAGAGGTGCGAGACCACTACCACAGATAAAGCCTGGAGACACTGTGAGAATGCAAACCAAGTATGGTTGGCAACCAGCTGTAGTGATAGCTCAAGATTCAAATCCTAGATCACACATAGTGGAGCGTTATGATACAGGTGGGATCTATAGACGTAATCGCAGACACCTGTTGAAAACACAGGATTCGCCACCTGTACCTCCAGGACTGACAGGACCACCTCAGAGTCCTCCCAGACCAGTAAATGTTAGACCTGCAGCACCTATGCAGGCCCAGATGAGTCCTATAAGACCATCAGGTGGAGTCCAGCAGCTGCCAGTCAGCCCTCCAAGACCTCCACAGGGTCTGATCAGACCAAACTCAGACCTACAAAGACTCAGTAGTTCACCACAAAGTGCTCAAGCAGACATAAGAGTTTCACAGATTCCTATGAAGTCAGTACAGCCTCAGATTCAGTCAACATCCACCAGAGGTCGCCTCAGTCCGCCAGTTATAAGGCCACCTCAGGCACTGTTACGACTTCTCCCAGGTCCACTGAGTGCTCCCCATGCACCAGTGAGTAAACAGTCACACTCACAGGTCACTCAGCAAAGTCCAATTAACACTCCTATAGTGAGGAGTCAAGTCACAAAATCATCAACTCAGTCACCAGGTCCACGAGGAGGATCAGTAAACCAACCAGTAAATTCACCACCAGTAGTCACAACCTCCAGTGGGAGAGTAGTGAAACAACCAGTAAGGTTTGGTGACTCTGTACCTAAATGATCCAGAATGCTGTATATCTACAATCTACAATGTCATGAATATTATGTATGCTGATATCTCAGACTCTTAGTAAAAGTTAATTTTCATATAATTTTCATCCTAAGAACTTCATACAGAGAGAACTGATGTATAATCATAATAATGATATACTTTCAAAGATTCATCACGGATAATTTTACAACAATGACCATCTTATTTAATAATACGAGTTTGCAATATGCTATAGTGACAATTTTCAAGAAGGACTATAATTATGATAATATTCTATTTTCATTATTATCTGCAGTTTACCATCACATTTAAATTGAATCATATTTTGTTCAATGTGATCATATAACTTAAGTATGCTAAATTTCATAACATCTCAGTTCATAATAATTTTCTTAATTGATTTTGTTAAAAGTAAGTCCATGTGTAGAATGCTTATGCAGGGAAGATAATTGTGTAACAAGCTGGTCTTGTTAAGGAAAGGTGATAAGTGTAATATCTTATTGTTAGAGAAAGGAATATGAAAATATAAAGAAAAGGGAAGATGTAATATATGTATGTATCTCAGGCCACTGCCTAGGTCACTCTGTTGAGCCTTGCAGTGGTGCCCCCTATATGTGAGTATGTGAACAACCCAGACCCAACCAGAACCAGAATAAACCAGATCCAACATGGCAGCCACATGCTAGTCTGTCCAGTTATTTCAGAGAGAAGATAAAATATTCAAACATAAGGCTCTTTGCTGAATTTAACCTCCTATATAGAATAGTTGAAGATGATGATGATGCAGTATAACTGCAAGAGGACCTAAATATGCTGGAGGAATGGTCAAGTGAGTGGCAAATGGACTTCAATTCTCAGAAATGCTACACCCTGAGCAGCAAGAAAAAAGCCAAGCTCTTGATTCAAGAAAATATACATAAAATGGTCACATCTTACAACATGTGGAACATCATCCCTACCTAGGAGTCGAGCTCCAAACAGATATGAAATGGGATGAGCATTTTAACAACATTGTCTGCAAAGCAAATCAAGTACTGGGATTTGTAACAAGATTTGTGCCCAGGATATATCAAAGAGGCTGCCTACAATACACTTGTGTGCCCTCACTTTAGAATATGCATCAAGTGTGTGGGACCCTTACCTCAAAAAAGATATAGACTGCATAGAATCAGTTCAAAGAGGAGCTGCTAAATTTTAAAAGCTGATTTCTTTTACTGAAGCACTCCACGACCTAAAAACTGCCCCTGAGCTGCCGAAAAATGTTTAAAATGCAAATAAAATATAGTAGATAATATCCTAAGGAAAGGGCTAGTTATTTAGGGAGTGGATGCCATGACTACTATAAATGGTGAAATAGCTCTGAAACTTCCAAAACAGGTCAAAATGAAATCAGCTCCTACACGGAAATACCATGGAAATCGCTATATCGAAATGGCAACAAGGTGTGACCCTTATAAATACAGCTATTTTCCAAGGACAGTGAATGACTGGAATAATCTTTCCTCTCAATTACCTACATGGGAACAAGGTAGCTCGGCATCCTTCAGGAACTCCCTAGCCAGAGTATAAAGGATGGCGACAAGCAGCTGGTGTGTACAGCCGACGACAACAGAGCTGTGGATGACAACAGAGCTGCGGTTTCATTTTCAAAGCCTTTTAAATGCGTCTGCACTCTCGAAAATATTCACACCAAGTTGTTTTCTGAAGATTGCATGTGCAAACAAAGTCAAATGGTATGATAAACATCGGTAATCAATTGATAAACTGAACCACAGCTCTGTTGTCGTCCGCAGCTCTGTTGTCGTCGGCTGTACCAGCTGCACCCCTTAGTGCAACCTTGCACTCTCAGCGGGATGCCATTTGGTTTTGCCGAGTAAACTCAAACTCCACCAGAGGGCGACATGGTGAACTTATCATGGTAATAGTTTGCGTGTGGCTCTGGTGGACAGTGTGGAGTAAACTTATAGATGTTATTACATACTATTTAAAAAAGCATGAATGTGATCAGAGAGGAAGGGTGATGAGATTTGAAAAAAAAAAGTTGCAGTGTGAGGTATTGACTGCAGTAAAATTTGCCACTGATAAGAGGGTGCAATCTCGCTGTTGCGTTTTTACGTTGCCCTCTGGTGAACGCTAAACCAGTCCCCACTTCAGTTTTATTTTGCAAGTTTATGCGATGTTTTGCGCAATATGTACTTTAGGAATAGAGTTGTTATCACTCATTTTGTATGTGACAGTATGTGACAGTTACAACAATGAGATATAAAGAGCTGCATCAGTGAGAGATAGTTGCACAAATGAGAGATAATTACAACAGTGAGAGATAATTACAACAGTGAGAGGCAGCTGCATAAGTGAAATATATGTGAAATGGCAGGGGCCCACCACTACTGTATACAGAGAAAAAATTGTGCCTAGTTATTTTCGCGCCATCGCCGTTTTCGACAGGTTCGCGCCGTTTTATTTTCACGAATTTTGGATTTCTAAAATCTATGTATTTCACAGAATCTGCATGCAAAATCCGCTTGTTGATATCTTGTTTAGAAGCAGAGAAAATCGAGTTTGAAATCTGCTAAAATTTGGAAAACAATGTCGTTTTGTGCTTCATATACAATGTAATTCTGTTTAAATCATAACTGACATGAAGAAACATTTTATTTTTGTTAATCAAGACCGGCAATTCAGGCATCTGGTACAAATTTTGGGCTCCTAAAACATCGATTATCTCAGCTGTCACTGGGTTAATATGGTCATGCTTGGTATCAAAATGACCGGGAGAGTCCCCTCTTCAATTTCGCGTCCATTTAATTTCGCGAATGACGTCCTGGCGCGAATTAACGCGAAAATAAAAAGGTCGCGAAAATTTGTCTGTATACAGTATATGATATGCAAAAAGAGCCAATATGCACATTTTTCTGGCTGGCAGCTTGTAACTAATGCATTTCATTTCCAGCTGGTATGTTTACCAGCTGGGAACTTTTTTTGTTTGAATCAGCTGGCTCAAAATACATTTGACATTTCAAAATGGCCTAGCTGACAGACTGATGAATTTAGTTGGCTGGCTGGTTAAGAATTGAGATTTCAACACCAACTGGCAATTTCACCGTTGAAAACCGCAAAATAAAAAATAAATTATATTATATGAACACTATTTGACAAAGATTGTTCAAGCCTAATGATATTTCTACTGTAATTATAAGTTTTTAACATTTAATTATTTACTAAAGAAATTGGCTCATTACCAGCTGTTAAAAGAAATTTGGCATTGACAAACATCCACGAACAAAGTTAACAGCTGTTAACTCCATACAAATTCTGAGCTGGTAAGTTTAACAGCTGGTAAAAAATAAAAGCTGACAGCCAAAATCACAAGGTGTAGCTGGCTGGTATTTTAGAAAATATTTCCTTCTAGAAAATACTAAAAATGCATATTGGAAAAAAATTTTTTTACCTGAGTGATATGTTGTTCACAACATTCTATAACATACTCTGCCCAAGTTTCACATCTCTATCTCAATTTTTAACGAAGTTGGTAGTGGTGGGCCCCTGTATGCAGCTGTATGCAGGGAGAGACTGTTGTATAAGTGAGAGACAGCATACATGAGAGACAGTAACAACAGAGCGAGAGCTGCACATGTGAGATATAGCTGCACAAGTGATCACAGGAGGCTTGTATCGAGCCTCCGCAGAGCCCATCTCCTGTGAACTGAACTGAACTGAACTGATAAAACTCCGTCAGAGGGCGACTTCGTCATGCCCTCTGACCTCTTAACATTCTTTTGGTAACCGGAAGTCGTGACGTCAGGGGCAAATCATCTGCGAGATTTTGACCGAAGAAAGGAATCGTGAAAAGGAGAGCCACGTTTTCAACAGTGTAAGAGGTAGTTTGGATTAAATTTATTACTTTGAAATAAGAACAAAACTGTAGCCTTCAATACAATTTAGAATTGACAATTGATATATCTCCCAAAACATTGTCTAGAAATTGTTTTGTAAACCCCAGTAGGCAGTACTGTTGCCGCCATCTTGTTACATCACCCTTTGGTTGGGACAGTTGGGAGTACCGTTCGGGTGACAGTAGTTATCGCCCGCACTTGCACCAGTTTGTATCCCTATTCACAAAATTATAGAGTTCCAAATCCTTCGGTATTAGACATATATGATATTCTGAATACACATTTCATGTGAGATAAATATATGTTTCATAAAATTATGAGAAATATCAGTGTACAATCTGTTCGCACTCCCTAGTCATAGGCCGATTGCCGATCTCCATGTTGTTTTTTTTTTCCCATTGAAAAGTACACACCGGAAAAGTACACACCGGCCCCCTGCCAGTCTCTCCGACCAATGATTAAATATAGTGGAGTTGTACAGTTCTGGTTCCGGTAAAGTTGTACAGTTCCGGTGTGTACTTTTCAATGGGAAAAAAAAAAACAACATGGAGATCGGCAATCGGCCTATGGCATCATTCATGGCATCCACTCCCTACGGGCTGCCGAGTACTTAGCGCTCGCTAGTACTTTGCGCTCAGGGCCTTGCACATCCTGTAGGTGAAGTTTTGTATCCACGATTAAAAGTCTTTGATTTGTTTACAAATCCGGGCATCCATTGTTGCAAAATAATCCCAAGATCCATAGCGCGTCCAAGAACAAGGGATCATTATTTTTTTCTCCAAAGGTTATCGACTCTTTCATTGATTAAATCTGTGCAAATAATACGAAGAATGTACGTATATTTCAAGTATTACAGGCGGATTTTTTTCTTCTGAAACTTGCCATGTGACTTCCCAAATATATCATTGTAATTTGATAACAATTTTTAAGCGCAAAGTGCTTGGCAGCCTGTAAATAACAAGCCCTTCCAAAGAGATTTTTTCTTGTCATTTTTTATTTTCATTTAACACATTTGAGAGCACATAGGGGCAGTTTTTAGGTCGTGGAGTACTTAAGTAAAAAAAATCAGATTTTTAATTTTCCTGGCTTCATAAAAATACACTGTTTTCTTCTGAATCATGATGGGACACTTGTTAAAAGTGCACTACAAAGTTACCTTACATATTTCTGAAGATGACTGCATTGCCAGTGTAACATTTAAAGTTTTATATTGCTTGAAACATCCAGCAGGAAAAAAATGAAGCATCGAGTGGAAACCTCTCAATGTTTGAAATTATGAAAAGACCTGAAAACATCACCAGATAAAACACCCCTAAAGCAGTGATAAACCACTCCCCACAATACACAAAAAGTGGAGGGTGAAATGTAGTCACGTGGTCTAAACCAGTCTTAACATTGGCGGCCATTCAAATTCTTGTCCATTTAAAAGTGTGATAACTGACTTAAAACAGAATAAAATGATTGTTTTACAACTGGATATTGCAGAAAACAGATTATACTTTGCAAACAGCCAGGCCATGTAATCAGTGAGTACATAACTTCGACACCTGCAGTGCGTGTTTACCACGCGCAGCCCAGTGGGCTGCGCTAGGGCAGATGAAATTTGACGATCTCTCTCTAGCCTTGAAATGGCCGCTGGTCCCAAAAATAAACAAAAGGCAAATTCACTGCTAGAGATACTTGAGCTACACACTCCCCATTGAAAACGAGGGAGAACACGTTCGCCGGAACTGCACAATTATAATTGGAAGTGCACAAAAAACTCTCTAAAATCCAAAAATCATTTTTGAAAAACCAAGATGGTAACCCGCAATCGCACTATATCTTCTGTTACACCACTTGCACATGATTGGTTTGCAGACTGGCCACCACTGTCCAGTAAAAATGGTAGCCTACTGAATGCTCCAATATCTACAGTGACCGGCAGTCAAATCCGGACATTTTCATGTTTTTCACTCCCGATTTTCACAATACCTTTCAAAACTGTAAAAACTGCTCACATCGAATGAAGATCTTCGACTTTAACGGTCTGTGGAGTTTGAATGATACCAGTTCAATATTAACAGAAATAGTGTGATTTTCACACATTCAGTAAACCTGCAGATTGTCCGAAGTTCCATTGAGTTATACGGTGATGTTGGTTGCGCCACCATTTCTGACGTCATTTGACAGTGACAACATCACTCGTCCCGTGAAAACAAATAAACACTTCTAAGTTTTGAAAGGCACAGGAATTAAAAGGTAATATTCAGCTCAATTGCAATTAGTACAGCACAGTTTTACTCGATATTTGACCGAATTAAAAATGTCCGAGTTAGATCTGCCGGTTTCGGACAGTTACCGGTCACTGTACATTATTAAGCAACAAAGTTATTCCATCTGAAAATGAATATCCCCGCCGACATCCATACAACAACACATTGCCATTTCAAAACCCTCTTGCATTTATTCAGCACAGTTCTGGTTGTCATTTTTCATTTCTTAAATAGATGTACAGTTTCACTTTGTTACAGGTGACAACAACAGGGCTGCGGGGGACAAAAAAGCTACGATGTAGTTCATCAATCGTTTGCCAGTGTTTATTACACCATTTGAACTTTGTGGGCGCATGCTTGTGTCAGACAAAAACAAGACGAGAATATTTTTTGCAACATGGATGGTTCCTTTTTGGCAAGCATTGCCTGTCGGCAATGCTTGTCAAAAATAGGAACTATCTGTGTTTTTCTGTGATCGATATGATCATGGGAAATGCGTATTCCTTTCCTGTGGTTTGTGATTCGGTTTTTTCTGTGGTCATTATTGTTCAAGCAAGTTACGCCACTGTGGAGTGTTCATCGTGTGCATGCAATAGCTTCTTATATGCGCATGCGCCCGCGCCTGCATATGAATATGTTAACAATGGGTGAACACGATTGGCACCCGCCTTCGCGCTAGATCCTCCATTTTGTCCCGCCGAATTCGCCGAGGGAATTCGGAGGTCGGCACCCGCTGGCTCAATCGTGGAGAAAGGGATAACCCGGGCTAACTTGCCGGACCCAATCGTGTTCAGCCAAAGATAAAGAAGTGCGTGATGACAAAAAGTTCTGAAAGTTCAAAGTGACAACATCGTCGTCGCCAATCGGTGTGCAAAATTATCAATTAATATTGCTTGGAAATGCCTTCTAATTGATAGAGAATGGAATTCTGAGTAAATTAGTTCAAATTTGGTATAAATCGGACGATTAGAACAGAAATAACAAAGTTCTGATCGATGAGTTGCGTTAGCACCGGAGCGATATTAGAGAGTCTTACATAATCGAGACTGAAAATGCACAGCTTTGCACGCGGTTGTGGTATAATATTAGTTCATATACCAAATTAAATGTTTTTGAAAGGTGAACAAAAATAATTTCAACTCCCATATCAGTTTGCAATAATTGCTTCAATTTCTGTTTATTTTTTTATTTTTGTTTTGTTTATTTTAATTTTTGTTTTGTTTGTTGCAATTTTTGTTTCGTTTGATTTCTTTGTTTCGTTTATTGTAATTTTTGTTTTGTAATTTTTTTCCATCCGTGTTACATGTGGAGCACCACTTTTTCTTGTTTAAGTGCAGACGCACATAAAATACTTTGAAAATGAAACCGCAGCTCTGTTGTCATCGCCTGTGAATTCTAATTTTCTTTGATTATGTATAATATACAAATTTTATAAAATGATGGCGGACTGTTAATGTGTTATGCACAATGTGAGAATATTTGCTGAATCCTGATCTTTTCACACCACTGAAACATGATGTCTTTTGCACCTTGAGTTCTGCTTTATATTTTTAGTTCTACACAAGTAGAACGTCTTACAAAATTTTAGTAATTACCATTTAATCAGACCTCATTTCAGGCATATATATTTCTGTGAATATTCATACTTTTCACTCAGGTCACAGTATTAACACTGCCATTCATTTTCGGTCTTCCATAACATAAATATGAAGAGTATGCTTGTTAAAGTATCATTGAACACATTTTTTCTGGCATGTGGATAATTTACATTTATGGAATGCCTGACTTGAGCAGCTTGAATGCGGTCTACTGGGCTGTCCACTTGGTCTCTCTTCCATGCCGAGTTATTAAGTGTCAAGTAAATAGGCCCCAAGAGAACTCAGTCCCCTGATTTAGTATCTAGTTGCTGGAGGGATACAACTGTGTTTAAGGCCTTCAGGTGTCAAATACCTTTCTCAAATAAGTTCCCAATATATTACTTAACTGACAACATTGTCATTCTTTTACATTTATATTAAAATGTACAATGGCAGAGTTAGTTTCACAATCAATCAAATTCATAATCATATGCCTCATTCTGGATGTAAATGTAATTGGGAAACACCACTTATTATCTTGAACACCGAAGAAGTTTTATTGTAAATAATAATTTAAACCAGTAAAAAGCCAGTATGACATTTGATTGATGCTTAACAGTCTTATTAATACTTTTTGTTTTCAGGAAAGAAGAGATAGTGAAGTTGGTGTTATGGCTTCAACAGGGCCCGGGTTCGGGCGGGGGGGTCGGGGGGCTGCTTTATTGCAAGCCCTCAATGCCCCCGTCCGGAAGCCTGGGCAAGCCTCCCCACCACAGGTAAGCCAGTAACTCTATTTTATTATTTTGAAGGGCAAATATAAATCTAAATACATAAATGTTAAAAAGTTGAAAGTTTCAATTAAATTTTTGTTGTGTTGAGACCAACTTGTAATTGTTGTCATTGTTTTAGGCATCAGCCACAGGAGTGCCGCTCCCAGCTCCTGTTGGGCGGGGTGCAATGCTGCAGCACATGCTGGCATCCACTAAGGTCCCGGTCTCAGTGCCTCCAGGACAGGTGCCGGTCACATCTAAACCCCTGGGTAAGATGACATGCATTGAAGGCAGGATTGTGGAAACACAAGTGCCATATCCACATGCCATTTTCATACATTCAGACATTATTGAAGAGCTGACCTGAGAATAGAGTCAAAATATATATGCATTATTTAATAGGATGGAAAAGTACTGTATTTATAGCACTGACAAATACTATATGCCTGTTGTTCCTGCTCAAAGTCGTATTAATTTTATTATGTGCAAAAAGGTGTTTGGATTATGTGTTTAACAGTTACAATATATTCTACTTTGTGTGGATGCAGATTCTATTTTGTGTTACTTAAAAATGGCTATACCACTGTTTTCTCCCAAGTTGCTGTGTCGAAGGGACTCATATTGACAAATTAATTTTCACCATTTGCTATATATAGGTCGTGGTATGACTTTAGCTACAGCAGCGGCACCAGTAGTACCAATGGGAAGGGGCATGCGAGCTCAGCAGCTAGCAGCTCAAGCTAAGGTCAGCCCACCCAGGCCAGCTGTTGCCACCCCACCCAGGCCAGCTGTAGCCACCCCACCCAGGCCAATTGGTCGCGGTTCAGGTACTGCTGTGCCACAGGCTGCTACTCAGCAGGTTGTTGATAGGTATGTTTTTATTGATATCTTATATTAACTTAAAGAATTAACAGTGCAGATCTAAATTTCCAAATTGGATCGACACCGAATTTGTTAGGTGAAGAATACATGTATATTAAATAAGGCATGCTTTATCAAGATATCATGAACATTGATTATATTATGCCATCTTATGCAGTGTAAAGTGGGGTATTGAATTTGATGCCGTACTTTATCATTTATTTCATGCCAAGTATAGAATTATTATGAACAAGTGTGCAAGTTTTAAAGATCTATCTTGAACAGCATTTTTTTATTGTTTGTATGTGATGCATTATATGCTAAAGGTTGATAATAACTACTGTTTTTCAGGCCCTCAGCTCAGCAGGTAGTGTACTCGCGTCCTTTAGAGGAACCGCCAAAGCAGGAAGATCCGAAGGCAGGAGGAGATAAGAAGTGGCTCTCCCGGCTGGAGTACATGCTGGAGAAGGCTTCCTTGAATGAACCAGCCGTAGTCAGAAAAGGCAAATTTGGTCAAGAGTAAGACTGCAGTATTTTCCTATTACCGTATTTACTCGAATATTGGATGAGGAATTCAGACCCAAACCTTTTGTCAATGTTTGGGGGGTTGTCTTATACCCAAGGGCAACCTGTGGACGGTGATTTATGGCACCTCCGGGCGTAATAAACTTTGCTCATAATGTCCAGATACAAATTAATATCTTTGGCATATAATACACAAGGAAAGATTCTACCGCACATTAACAGTAGTCCGCCCATTTCATAAGTGTAATGTATCCAAAAGACAGAGAAAATGTGACTTTAGCAACGCTAAAGCATGCATACACTACTACAAGGTTGCCATTTTGAAAGCGGAAGTGACTGGGAGAAGCTCTTATTTTGGGTGCGAAAATGATCGGATCACCACCACAGTGTATTAACTTGTATTGAAATACTATTATATTTCGCAATGATGGATCCCTGAATCTACGTATTTATGTTTTACTTTCTAAATGGCCGCCAAACTTGAATGGTAGCAGTGCCGATGTCTTGAGATTTCCCGACTCGTCTTATAATCAGAAATTGGCCTTTTCAAGCAAAGTGACATCAATTTGGGGGGGGGGGGGGGGTGATCTTATACGCCAGGTTGTCCTATTTTTGCTACGGTAATTGATATCAGATTAGCAGTAAATTACCCATGTTTTTGGATATACAGATCATATCTTATTTGTTTGGATTAGATTTGTGTGAATAAGTGAAAGTCATACCAGGAATTCTATGATTTATAAGTTGTTGAATTATTTTTGCAGGATACCCTTATCAGCCAACCATATTTTAGTTAGCTGCAAGACTGAGGGTGTCTTCCAGTACGCAGTGGACTTCAAACCTCAAGTTGACTCCAAGTCCATGCGTTTTAAACTGCTGGATTCCATGCAGCATGTGATAGGAGATGTGAAAGCCTTTGATGGGGCGATTCTGTTTCTCCCCATAAGGCTGGAACAAAAGGTTGCAATCTTTATTTTATCCTGAAAAAAAAAATCACTTTTGAAGCAATTGTGTTAGATTTTGTAGTTCAAACTAGTGGATTGTTATAACTTCTGGTATGTTGTTTTCCACAGGAAATAGAGGAACGCACTAGACGGCCAACAGATGGCGCCGAGGTGTTGGTCACCATCAAGCTGGTGAAGATCGTGCCTCATGAGGCATGTGTGCAGCTGTACAATGTCATCTTCCGCAGGTAAAAGCCTCATTTTATTCATACTTTGTCGGTTCAGTAATTTTTCTTTGAAAAGATTGGGTTAGAATAATGGACTTTGGTGTGCATAAAAACATTATTTTCTTATGATTTGTCAATAATGATGGACTTTGGGTTTTTAGGGTGATGACTATGCTTAAGTTCTGCCAAGTTGGCAGACATTATTACGACCCTCACAATCCAGCTCAAGTGCCTCAACACAGGTAACTTATTTCAGATTGTCAGGGGATTTTCTGTCTTTGGTATCTTATGTTTCAAATATCAAAATGGGTAAATGATCAAATCTTACAGAACTTTACTTCATATAACTTACAGAACTATACTTCATAAAAGTGTTTTGATTTTTGTTGATGCAGTTTAAGATTAGAGGTATTTTAAAGTTATGTGGCATTATATGATTGCAGACTGGAGGTATGGCCAGGCTATATTACCACCATCACCCAGACCGAGGGAGGCCTGATGATGTTAACAGACGTCAGCCATAGAGTTCTGCGCACAGAGACCGTCTACGATCTCATGTAAGTATCCTGTAAGACATATCTGGTTACCTACCATAGTCAGGTGATATCTAAGGTAGTCTTGCTTCATGATGTGATTGACTTTGGTTTGCAGAGCCAGTCTGTACAGGACGGACGCAGGGCGATTCAAGGACGAGACTGTGAGGAAGGTGGTGGGGTGTACTGTACTCACAAGGTACAACAATAAGACGTACCGCGTGGATGATATCGCGTGGGACCAGACCCCAACAACACCATTCACTCTCAGCAATGGGGAGCAGTGCACCTTTGCAGAGTACTACATGTAAGGCATCACATCCTTCACCTTAAGCATTTAATAATAAGCACTGCTAAATAGCTTGAAAAAATTAGGCTTTGTATTCTTAGAATGGTCAATCACTAATAAATCACATTCTACATTCCAGTCTATTCTCTAGTCTTGTATTATTTGAACACTTTAAACAACTTAAACATTGAATAAATGGAGAAAAAAACAATCAGATGCCAGGGTTGTCATTTGATTACTTTAAATGGAATAGAACTCCAATAACTGGGTCATATTTCTGCCTGATTGGCATGATTCCATTGGGCAGGACATGTTTCAGCAATACATGGTGTCCATTAAATTTGACCTGTATTTCGGTTTTTTGTCATTTTCCAGGAAGACCTACAATAAGAAAATCGAGGATCTGGATCAGCCATTGTTGATTCACCGCCCAAAGCAGAAAGATCAGATGCGGGTAGGTTTTCTGCCCTTACTTTATGATGTAATAGGATGATTCTAGTTTTACATTATGATACATAGGTTTCTATGGCAACATTGCATGGCTGGGAAGAAGTAAGCCAAATTTGGGGGACTTATGTAAGGAAGTTCCACTTTTAGAAAACAAACCTTTTTTTCTGGCCACCAATTAATTTGAGATGCTTACCATGTGTTACAGAAATTATTTCAGTATTTACTTCAAAATGTTCATGTGCAGAATTAAATCTTATCAACACTTATAAAAATTCCTTTTGTGCACTGTGGCGATAATGTGGAGAACATCATTTTATGCATTGACACATTTTTATTAGAGTTAAATTATTGTATACCAAGATAGTTTCCTTTGTTGTGCATTTCTTGTATGATGGCAGAAAAGAAAAAAACATTCTTCTGTTTAAATGTGAGACATCTGGAAAGCTTGCTTGTGCATTTATCAGTTTATGAGTATGGTTAAATGGGTTACATATTTGAGTACATCATGCAATTGTTTTGATCATGAATGCTTCTTGCTATTTAGTCCACATGCATTTATTTCCAAATATAACTATCACGGGAAGACGAAACAAGATACCAAAGTGGAGCTGTGAACTGCCTGAAGCCTCTATTCTTATTCATTGTTGCTTGTTGAGATGAATGTAGAACAAGGCATTAATGATGAGTGTTTTTTGCAGCAAGGACGGAAGGCATTAGATGTGATTTGCCTCATACCAGAGCTCTGCTTCCTCACAGGGCTCTCCGATGACATGAGGAATGACTTCAAGGTCATGAAGGTAGGCAAAGTCATTGTTCATGACAAGAACAACTATTAAAAAAAAGAGGAAAACCTTCACAAATTGTGGATTAGCAATTCAAATTTCATCAGTTAGAACACATATAAAACATGAACAGATTTTGAGATATAATTTTGATACTTTTACAGTGGTCAAATTTTCTGAAATTATTATCTGATGGCAGCCAATCAGAATCAAGAAGGCCAGATTCTAAATTGTAGACCTACAAATTTTCAAAGTAAAACACTCAAAGATACATGGATGGGTTGATAAGGGCTAGAAACAAGGATTAAATTATTGAGGTTTGAAATGGGGGTTCTTTTGGTCTTTGAGACTTAAACAACATGGTCAAGTTCATGCCTATGGCTCGGTGCCACCAGAATCACTGTTTGGACAAAAGAATATTTTGAACTGTTAAAGCAGATTATAGATGGCAAAAGAGGTAAAGTCGAGGGTATTTCTAAATGTTTTGCTGGGTGGCTCTAAATAGCCAATGTTGATATTGAGGTCTGGATATACTTGCATACCAATGTCTATATAATATATAAGGCCAGGTCTTAATTTAGGATGCTGTGGCTGTGTATATTTAGGATGCTGAGGCTGTCGCAATGTGATTACGATCTTGTTTAAAACATGACATGCTTGTGAATTGTGATTCTACTTGTATTGTAGGATTTGGCATTCCACACGAGGGTGACACCAGGGCAGCGGCAGATATCGCTGCGCAAGTTCTGTGAGAATGTCAATTCTCACAAAGAGGCCCGTGACGAGTTAGCAAAGTGGGGTTTGGTGCTGGAGAATGAGACAATCCAGGTAACCACAGAATTAGCTACTTAAAACAGGCGGCATGCACAGCAATGCTTTATATGAAAGCTTCTGTAAGAATGTCATTTAATTAGAAAATATTTTACAGATATCTGGAAGAAAGCTACCACCGGAGGATATTTTCTTCAAAAATAGCAAAACAAGTGCTGGTCTCAAGGCAAGCTGGGATGGTGCGGTGAAGAGAGAGCAGATGATTTCTGGGGTAAGTGAAAGCAAATATAACAAGCTATCCATAGAACAGTACTTCAAACTCCTTGTAATACCACTACACTTTCCAAAAGAGGTAAAGGTAACATTTATCTGACCATGATTCCAGACAACATTTACTCATAGCCCCTGATAGTAACTTGTAGAGATTTAAACCTGTAATCTCTTGGTCTCAAGATGACTACTCTAGTGTTGAGCTTTTTTGGCCAATTTGTCCTGCATTCAGTAGTAATTCCAGCCTGAGAAATAGTTGGGCTTATATTTTGATGACTTTTGGCTGGCAGGCATCAAAATCTTGTACATTCGTCATATTAGCGCTATGAACAGACTTGTCTGGTATCAGCGCTATATAAATTTTATTATTATTATTATTATTATTATTATTATTATTACAACCAAGGAAAGTATAAACTCAATTTCACCAACTAAAATCCTTACCACAACATACTTTAATCCAAATTATTAAACTCAGCTTTCTATCATACTCAGGTGGTAATGTTCAGAGTAGTTTAATGCATATACTGTTCATTTTATTGTATACTATACCAGAAATAAATCAATCATTCATTCAAAATCACCCCCAAATAAAACACATGTAAGACTTGATTTTGCCAAATATGATGTAGGATATATAAAAGATGCCCATAATAGTAACCTATTTTCATGCTTAAATCTTACATAAAAATTAATGATAATAAATTCCTAAAACTTCCTGACTTATGAGCCGTCTGACATTGTGTTATATTTTTTAAGGTTACTCTTGAGAACTGGGCTGTGTTGTTTGTGGGTAGAGATGAGAGGAATGCTAGCTCGTTCGTGCAGCTAATGGGACAGGTCGGGGGAAGCATCGGCATGCAGGTGGGCCGGCCCATCTTGAGGCAATTAGCCAATGACAGAACAGAAGCCTATCTCAAACAGCTAAAGGATGTCATCACACCAAGGGTAAATATATACTCATTACATCCCTAGGTCATCACACCAAGGGTATATATATACTCATTACAGCCCTAGGTCATCACACCAAGGGTATATATATACTGATTATATCCCTGGGTCATGTCACCAAGGGTGAATATGCACTGTTTATATCCCTGGGTCATGGCACCAAGGGTGAATATGCACTGCTTATATCCCTAGGTCATGGCACCAAGGGTGAATATGCACTGCTTATATCCCTGGGTCATGGCACCAAGGGTGAATATGCACTGCTTATATCCCTGGGTCATGGCACCAAGGGGGAATATGCACTGCCTATATCCCTGGGTCATGGTACCAAGGGTGAATATGTACTGCTTATATCCCTGGGTCATGGAACCTAGGGTGAATATGCACTGCTTATATCCCTGGGTCATGGTACCAAGGGTGAATATGCACTGCTTATATCCCTGGGTCATGGTACCAGCGGTGAATATGCACTGCCTATATCCCAAGGTTATAGCACCAAGGGTGAATATGCACTGCTTATATCCCTGGGTCATGGCACCAAGGGTGAATATGCACTGCTTATATCCCTGGGTCATGGCACCAAGGGTGAATATGCACTGCTTATATCCCTGGGTCATGGCACCAAGGGTGAATATGCACTGCTTATATCCCTGGGTCATGGCACCAAGGGTGAATATGCACTGCTTATATCCCTGGGTCATGGCACCAAGGGTGAATATGCACTGCTTATATCCCTGGGTCATGGCACCAAGGGTGAATATGCACTGCTTATATCCCTGGGTCATGGCACCAAGGGTGAATATGCACTGCTTATATCCCTGGGTCATGGCACCAAGGGTGAATATGCACTGCCTATATCCCTGGGTCATGGCACCAAGGGTGAATATGCACTGCCTATATCCCTGGGTCATGGCACCAAGGGTGAATATGCACTGCTATCTATATAGTGGACTATAGTAAGTAGACATATAGCTGGATTGGGTGTCATGGTGGCTAGAGTGAGACTATCAAGGGCTTTTAATATTACAGATGCAGCTGGTTGTAATCATCTTCCCAACGAGCAGAGACGACCGCTACAACGCTGTGAAGAAGCTGTGCTGTGCTGAGAAGCCCATAGCCTCCCAGGTCATCATATCCAGGACGCTCAGCAAGAAAGACCCCAGATCTATTGTGCAGAAAATAGCCCTTCAGATCAATGCCAAGCTGGGAGGGGAGCTGTGGGCAGTGGACATCCCCAGCGTGAGTACCGTAATTACTCGTGTATAGGACGACTCGTGTATAAGACGAACCCCCAAAATTGAGGTTATTTTGCTTGAAAAAAAAACAATTTCCGTACATAAGACGAGTTGGTTTTTCTTGAGATATCGGCTCTGCTACCATTCAAGCTTCAGCTGAAGCTCAGCAGCCATTTTAAAAGTGAAACGTAAATATGCTTATGATACAAGATCTTAAAGGTCTTTTACCCGAGTATATATGGTAAAACGTAAATACGATGTCCATATTTTCGTAATAACGAATATTGGACATAGCGGATCGATTTTAATTGCATTTTAAATGATAAATAAAGGTATTTACCCAATATTATCACAAATCGTTTGAGAACAGAACAAAACCATCAATTGAATCCCATTCAAATATTAATATTTTGCGCAATGATGGATCCCTGGCTTCTCTTCATGTTGTCTCTCATCATATTTACGTTTTACTTTTAAACAATGAAATAACAGACATCCGACGTAGCGGATCGATTTTAATTCGTTTTAAATGATAAATAATGTTTTGATGCTAAGATCAAGGACGTGTGAAAGCATTTCTGTCAACAGGGAAGACACGACTCAAAGCAGTGGAAACTATGACGAAACGCAAAACTGTGAATGCTGATAATTGGAATCAGTGAGAACAACGTCAAAACAAAGCATTTGCGAAATATTGAAATATTAATATATTGCGCAATAATGGATGGTTTTGTTCTGTTCTCGACCTCGTCCACAGGTTGCTCTCGTGTATAAGACGATCCCCCAAACATTAACTAAGTTTTTTTGTACAAAAAGCTTGTCTTATACACGGTCATTTACGGTACTTCCTGCTCCAACACTCTAATACTAACTGCTAGAGATTCTGGCTGGAGAAAGCAACTGATCTTCCTCCCAATGCTCAGCTATATCCACATTGATGTTGCCACATGGAAACATAATGACAGATTGAAATTATAGCCAAACCACTCATGTCATAGAAGTTAGATCACAACATTGAACTAAATGCTATGGTTTGAGTTGCAATATGTGAAAAATGTATAATATAATGTAATATGGGATATTTTCAGAAAAAGCCCACGATGATTGTTGGCATTGACACCTACCACGACCCTGCAAAGAAGCTCAACTCCGTGGTGGGGTTTGTAGCCAGTATGAACCAGCGGTGTACACGATGGCACTCTTCTGTCACTCACCAGATGGGAGGCCAAGAGCTGGGGGAAGGCCTTAAGATGTGCATGATGAGGGCCATCCGACGCTTCCACAAAGTACGGTCTTGTCATGATTAGACTTCAAATGATGTTGAAAGTGACTTAAACCACACATACTCATTCTCCACAACATTTAATGTTACTACCTTAAATGTTCCAAACACAATCCCCTCTCTTGATAAGCTTTTGATAATTCCATCCCTTGATAAGCTTTTGATAATTCCCTCCCTTGATAAGCTTTTGATAATTCCCTCCCTTGATAAGCTTTTGATAATTCTCTCCCTTGATAAGCTTTTGATAATTCCATCCCTTGATAAGCTTTTGATAATTCCCTCCCTTGATAAGCTTTTGATAATTCCATCCCTTGATAAGCTTTTGATAATTCCCTCCCTTGATAAGCTTTTGATAATTCCATCCCTTGATAAGCTTTTGATAATTCCCTCCCTTGATAAGCTTTTGATAATTCCCTCCCTTGATAAGCTTTTGATAATTCCCTCCCTTGATAAGCTTTTGATAATTCCATCCCTTGATAAGCTTTTGATAATTCCATCCCTTGATAAGCTTTTGATAATTCCATCCCTTGATAAGCTCTTGATAATTCCCTCCCTTGATAAGCTTTTGATTTCAATAATCTTGTACAATTTTGTATCTATTACATGGTATATTTATTATCCTGTTAATGTACCTGATTGTGTCCTCAGGAGAACCACACCCTCCCGGAGCGTATCATCATATTCCGTGACGGTGTGGGAGACGGACAGCTTAAGACCGTGGCAGATTGGGAGGTACCCCAGGTGGCAACATGCTTCGCTCACTTTGATGCAGGCTACTCTCCTCAACTTGCACATATTGTGGTGCAAAAACGCATCAACCAACGTATATTTGGTGTAAATGTAAGTGAAATCTGAAGTGTTTCATATCACATTTTCAGTGTTAGATTAACCTATAACATTTAATTGATATGATTCTTGCATCATTGCAATCCACATGTCTCTCCATCCCTCAGCTGAAATGCAAATATGTTCTATAAGGTATTGGGTTTATATGTGATCTATCTCAATATCCAGGAGATTATGGGTTAAAATTTGCCAATATATAAGTTACTTGGACAATTGTCGACCAATTGGATTTTATCTGATTTATTTTGATATTTTACAAGTCCTATTTTTGGCCAAATTGAATTTATCAATGATTTGTTTTGACAAAACAGAAGAGATTGCCTCGATGTCCAGACTTGTTGTAAATTTATCTTTGGTGGGTATTTTTTTGTGTGCAGTGCTACCCTCAGGTGGCAATATCTAGAATATACGTAGAAAGGATTTCCCACCAGGGGAAAATTATTTGTGGACAATGTTTTGGACAATTATTTGTGAACAATATTTTTACCCTCAGCCCCTGATGTAATCAGGCTGACGTTATTGCAGTACTCCTGGCGTCTGTATGTCTGTAGCAAACATCCTTGTCATCGCGATAACTCGAGAACAAATGATAGCAGCTTCATGAAACATGACACATATAAGCATCTGGTGAAAACCTTGGATGAGTTGGATGGACGGCAACCTTGACCTATTTTTCAAGGTCACAGGGACAATTATGTGAAATCCCAAGAATCGCAATAACTCAAGAACGAATGATGGCAGCTTTATGAGATTTGACACACATAAGCATCTGGTGAAGACCTCAGAATTTTTTCTATGAAACATGACCTTCACCTTCTTTTCAAGGTCACAGGGACAATTATGTGAAATCCCAAGAATCGCAATAACTCAAGAACAAATGACGGCAGCTTTATGAGATTTGACACACATAGTTATCTGAAATCATCCTTGTCATTGCGATAACTCAAGAACAAATGATGGCAGCTTCATGAAACTTGACACATGGACGGCGACCTTGACCTATTTTTCAAGGTCAAAAGGACAATTATGTGAAATCCCAAGAATCACAAAAACCCAATAACGAATGATGGTAGCTTTATGAGATTTGACACATATAAGCATCTGGTAAAGACATCAGAATTTTTTCTATGAAACATGACCTTCACCTTCTTTTCAAGGTCACAGGGACAATTATGTGAAATCCCAAGAATCGCAATAACTCAAGAACAAATGACGGCAGCTTTATGAGATTTGACACACATAGTTATCTGGTAAAGACCCCAAAAGAGTTTGTTTAATGGTGACCTTTACCTACTTTTCAAGGTCACGGGGACAATTATGTCAAATTCACGTCATTGCAATAACTCAAGAACAAATGATGGCAGCTTCATGATAATTGACACACATAAGCATTTGACCCCAGATGAGTTTGATGGAAGGTGATCTTAACCTGCTTTTCAAGGTCACCAGCCCATCATCTCAATAATTCTAGAGTAAATGATGACAGTTTCATAAAGTAGATTTTATGGGTTTTTTTACCCCTGCATCAATTTGCCTTGGTGCAGTGACGTTTTGTTCACAAATATCGTGTGGAACGAATGTTGTGCAATAAGTTACCAGGGCTGAGGGTTGATGCATCTCTGATGCCTATGTTTTACCTTATGTTTTTACATTTACATATCTGAGAAAGTTCCAGAAAATGATTGTTGAATAGTTGAGTGATAGTGGAATGTTATGGTTTGTAGAGGAGACAGAGAGAGCTGACCAACCCACCCCCAGGCACCATCCTAGATCACACTATCACCAGGAGGGATTGGTAAGTCTGCATACTTGCTGCACTCAGTTATATCTCAGCTTTATATTATGTACCTTGAGGCACCGCCCTAGATCACACTATCACCAGGAGGGATTGGTAAGTCTGCATACTTGCTGCACTCAGCTTTATGTTATGTACCTTGAGGCACCGTGCTAGATCAGGAGAAGTGGTCCATGTGCTCACGGCACTTGTTAATATATCAGTTATAGTGTAGTTTTTGCCATCTGTTTGCTACAGTGGAGTTATGGTGTATGTTTCAGGTATGATTTCTTCTTGGTGAGTCAGCACGTCGGGCAGGGCACAGTGTCGCCCTCACATTATGTGGTGGTCCATGATCAGTCCGGACTGGACTCGGACAAGCTGCAGAGACTCAGCTATAAGATGACTCACATGTACTACAACTGGCCCGGCACCATCCGAGTTCCAGCTCCCTGCCAGGTAGCATCATACCCTATATATAAATACATATATAACTCTGCACAAACAAATATTTCTGATAACAGATCTAATAATTGTCTGGAAGGATCTGAGAAGTGATAATGAATTATTTCTATTTGTCTTTTCAGTATGCTCATAAATTGGCGCAGCTAGTTGGTATGAATATCAAGACGGATCCCTCAGATGATCTGATGGACAAGCTATTTTTCCTGTAGTCATGTGGTTACATCCCACTGGAGTGCAGATGTACTGCAAAGGGCTGCGGAACACTTGTGCTTATTTATTGGCTCTTGATCCACTGGATGGGTCAGACTATTTTACCAGGACAGCTTTATGTACAGCTGGGAAACATTTTAGTTTGAATTTGTATCCATGTGAGACTTGGGCTCCCTGTGTTGATGGATAACTATATTCTTAAGTTTACAGTTAATAGTTACATCAGTGTTATTTTTATGATGAATAATTTGTGAGGTTTTATGATAAAAAAAGAGTTGACATTATGTTTTTAGGGGATGAATGTTTGAAGATATAAGAGTCATCACTATGCTAACCTTCACAATAAGACCAGAGGAAATACAGGAAATTAATTTAAACCACAAATTTATGAAAAATGTTAAACTATCAGTTACTTTGATAGATATTACAAATCAAGATGAATTATTCTTCAACGCAAAATTAACAAAACGTGACTTACATTAACATCTATATGTTTACTCGGCAAAACCAATTGGCATCCCACCGAGAACTTACTCTCAGAATACTAAAGAAACAGTGAAATGTATGAATATATCAACTAAGATAACAGCAATTATATTCTTACTTGAAGGCGTATATCAAGGTTTTAGTAAGAAGAGTGACACTAAAATGAACCATGCCAAGTCACAAAATGACAAGTTTCCTGGTATTTATATTTTGATGAAAATCTCGAAATGATTGATTTTTTCAAAGGAAATTTATCATTTTGTAACCAAAGCTTCCTTGTCAAGTCAACACATTGTCTTCATTCCTTAATTGAATGTTTCCAAAATTTCAGCTTGTACATTTTTAGAAAAGAAGTAATTTTAGAAGCTTTAGTTTATATTGACAAAATTCATTTCACCTAATTTTCCTGAAAAGTGTAGATTTTTAAGAAGTTAGTATTTCACTTTTATTGTTTGTATCAAAGGAAGTTGAGATACATGAAACATTGCATTGTGGGTTGAGGATATTGTTGACTGGGTCAGACAAGGGGTGGATACATTAGCTGTGTTTTAAGGGTAGGGACCGGGATAGGGTTTACAGCTCTAAGGGCTATGTTGCGATTGCAGTCTCCAACTACATCCATTTTATCCAATGGCACTAGCTGGGATAATATTTATTTGTAAAACATATATATGATGAAAGGACCCTTAGTTCAACTTATTATTACATCCATCTCATGCTTAAACTACGCTGTAACATTTACATTGTTAATATAGAGTGCGGTGAGAATACCAAATTCTTAATTAATCTGTGAAGTGTAGGTGAGAGCCAGGTTTTACCAAGACATGTAAGACTCATTGCCACAGCTACCAGGGATGGTATTGTGCTCTACTCTTAGCAGAGACTCAGTAATCCTGATATTCAGAGGCAATTGAGGCTTGTTGTTTGTTGCCATGGCTACCAGGGATGCTGTGGTACTCTGCTCTGGGCAGAGACTCAGTAATCCTGTTATTCGGAGGCAATTGAGGCTTGTTGTTTGTTGCCATGGCTACCAGGGATGCTGTGGTACTCTACTCTGGGCAGAGACTCAGTAATCCTGTTATTCGGAGGCAATTGAGGCTTGTTGTTTGTTGCCATGGCTACCAGGGATGCTGTGGTACTCTACTCTGGGCAGAGACTCGGTAATCCTGATATTCAGAGGCAATTGAGGCTTGTTGTTTGTTGCCATGGCTACCAGGGATGCTGTGGTACTCTACTCTGGACAGAGACTCAGTAATCCTGATATTCGGAGGCAATTGAGGCTTGTTGTTTGTTGCCATGACTACCAGGGATGCTGTGGGACTCTACTTGGTAATCCTGATATTCAGAGGCAATTGAGGCTTGTTGTTTGTTGCCATGGCTACCAGGGATGCTGTGGTACTCTACTCAGTAATCCTGATATTCAGAGGCAATTGAGGCTTGTTGTTTGTTGCCATGGCTACCAGGGATCCTGTGGGACTCTACTCTGGGCAGAGACTCGGTAATCCTGATATTCAGAGGCAATTGAGGCTTGTTGTTTGTTGCCTGCCTGATGTGGAAGCAAGTTACCGCTAGGCCACAGTGTGTACACAGCTATCCTGACAGGTAGGATAAGTGAGTTAAGGGTCATCAGTGAGACACACATAAATGTTCTCTCTGATGACTTGGTGTATTATGCACTCTCCATGTCTCCTATATTTTTCGAGTCTCACTGTAGAGGATTTAGAGAAGGTACAAGGCTGGTAAATGTTGCTGACAGTGCACAAGGTGTGAGCTGTCAACCAAGGGACGGCAATCTGCTTTCTGATATCACAGTGTGGAATGTGATATGAAGGGATATCAGAAACAGGCATTCTGATGCGTGCATTCACCTAAAACCATATATGTTTAGAAGCTTCTTCTACACTTATATTATTTTAATTGAATTACGCCAATTATTGATAGGTTATGATGCGAGTGTAAGTACATGATCCATAACAATGATCCCAGCAGTGCCAGATGTAATATTTGTGGGCAGGTGGGAAGGGTACAATGGTGGGAATTAGATGATGTCATTGGCAAGAATGTATTACAAAGTAGTGCTATGATAGAAAGTATTATCTCGGTTTGAGATTTCTGTATCTAGCTTTGTTGATGTGATAGATCTTGACCATTGTCCAGCATAATGGGGTGGGTAACAGGGTCAGGGGTAGCAGGGGTTGGGTGGGGTATGAGGGAAAGTTTGTGATACACATATGAGATTAAGTGAGGAATGCATGTGATGTGAAAATATACTCTTCCTACCCAGGAACAGGTACGTAACAAAGCACTGACATTTCAATATGCCACAATATTGGTTCCTTGTTAATGGAGCAAATAAATATTTGATTTGATATCAAGGGAGGTTATTACTCTAAAGAGATTACTCTTTAAAGGTTTTCTATAACAAAGTATTTTAATGTAGTGTTAGAAGTACTGGATTTTATGATAATGAGAAGTGTGAAAGCAGTACGTTAACAGTTTGCTTCCTGGGTCTGGGAGAACGGTGTGAATGTAGGTTTCTGAATGATGTGTGTAGCACAGAAACATATCATGGCTAGTGTATGGCTGGTTCATTATAGACATTACTCAGGGAGCTCCAGGTTCTCACATAAAGGTGTACCGTATCTGGTATTTTAACATAATATTTATCAACAAAGAAGTAAGCACAAAATTTGACTTTTATTGTGACAAAATCTTATTGATACAATTATTTGGTTCATGATGAGAATTTCAGATAAAGCATTTTATTAAGTTGACTGTGTATAACTCAATGTTCTCTATATATTAGAAATGCACTTTGGCATTTTATGCGATTATGTACCAGATTATTATCCTTACATTTGAAATATTTAATTTTATGTGCAAAGGTTTTGCCAAAATTGTCAATTCATGTAATGCAGAAAAAATACTGATCTAATATAAAAATTATTAAAGGACAACCAGCAATGTTCTTTCATATTTGTTTCCCTTCTCAAGAGTTCCCATTGGGAGGAATGATCTACAGAACTTCTGGGATCTATTGATTTGGTCGGATGAAGCATCTTTAGTGAACAGTTTTGAGATCCATTGTTAATTAAGTCAGCACAAGCAGACTTTATGTACTTGCTCCGTTTCCGCAGCGTCCACCACTGCATTTTGTTTTCATCATTCCTTTATGCTTGGACATAAGGACTAGATACTATAATATATAATAATAATAACGATTTATATAGCGCTATACCAGACCAAGTCTGCTCGAAGCGCTTCATTAAGATAGTGTTTTCTAAATAGAAATGTTTTAAGTTTCTTCTTGAAAGTTTCAACAGTTTTACAATTTTTCACTTCAAGGGGCAGCGCATTCCAGTTCCTTGGCGCATACGCCATAAAAGCCCTATCTCCATAAGATTTCATATTAGTCTTAGGTACTACGTATTCATTTTTATCATTAGATCGCAGTCCCATACCCAACTGTTTATATTCTAATAAATCAGACAAATATTTTGGGGCAAAGCCATTTTGCACCTTCCATGTTAATAGAGATATTTTGAAATCAATCCTAGCTTTTACTGGTAACCAGTGAAGTTCCTTAAGTTTTTGCGTGATATGATCTCTCTTTTTGAGCTTCCCAACTACCCTCGCCGCAGCGTTCTGTAATTTTTGTAATTTGGCTAATTCACACTCAGGAAGACCTGCTAGAAGGGCATTTCCATAGTCAAGGGTAGAAGTGACAAATGCATGAGCAAGGGTGTTGGCTGTTCCCTCATCTAAACAATTTCTTACTCTTGATAAATTTTTTACATGGAAGAAACCGTTTTTACACATTTTTCTGATTTGTGATTTCATAGATAGTTCTTGATCTAGAATAACCCCTAGATCCTTAACAGAATTTGATCTAGGGATTCTAGTTTCCCCTACTAGAATATCTTCAGGTACATTTTTCTTTCTGAATTCACAGCTTTTACCACATAAAAGCATTTCTGTCTTTCCATCATTTATCTTCATCTTATTCACTATTAAGAATTTTTTAACCTCTATAATACAATTTTCCATCTCCTTGCAGGACTTAACTCTAGTTTCTTCTGACTTAGGATCAATGGTGATGTAGAGTTGTGTATCGTCAGCATAGATGTGATGCTTGAGACCATAGTTACCAATTATATCTGATAAAGGCTCCATATATGCCGTAAATAATAAAGGTCCCAAAACTGAGCCTTGCGGGACACCATATTTAATCTTAATATTATCAGATCTTTCACCATCTATTACAACACATTGTTTTCTATTAGACAAGTATGATCTAAACCATTTAAGGGCAGTCCCTGTGATACCACATCTTTTTTCCAGTCTATTTAGCAATATTTCATGATCAATAGTGTCAAAAGCCGCTGATAGATCAAGTAGTACCAGCATTACCGTTTTACCATCATCAATATCCATTAAGATGTCATTCTGCACTTTGAGTAATGCAGTTTCAGTACTATGGAACTCCTTATAGGCTGATTGGAAAAGGCCTTGAATTTCATTTCTAACCAGATGTCCTACAAACTGTTTAGCTACTGCTCTTTCTATTAATTTTGATAAGTAGGCCAGGTTCGAGACTGGTCTATAATTCTTCTTTATCAATACTACCACATAATAATATGTAGGCCTGGGAATTTTTTGTGTGTGAATATTTGTGACCTTGGGGTCAAGGTCATGGCCAGCACAGGACCAACTTCACTTGTGAATGCTCCACAAAATAAAATACAGCAATATTGATATAAATTGATAGGTGTGTTTAACCTATGAGGGGCTTGGATATCTTCTATATTGGGTGACCTTGGGCAATTTTCAAGGTCACAGCCGATTTTCAAAATTAGCTATTTGTGATATTTTGCAAAACACTAAAAATAGTATGTATTCTCACTACATTTATCTTACACAATATCTTTGTTCATAATTTTTTTTAAAAATTGTGTAACTAGGTCAAAATTTTGGTCACAACTTTCAAAATATTGTGAATCTAATCTTTTACGAATCAGAGAAGATCTTGATATTATGTAAATATATATATAAATATCCATGGTAATTTATTTTGATGCACCTTTTATGACCTTGGGTCAAGGTCATGATCAGCACAAGAGCCATTTTGCTTGTGAATGTGCTATTATCTGTCAAAATACAGCAATATTAATATAACTTTGTAGATGTGATCAACCTATGACAGACTTGTATAAGTTTGATATTTGGTGACCTTGGGCAATTTTTAAGGTCACAGGAGCCAACTTTCAATATCAGCTATGTGATATTTGGCAAAACACTACAAATATTATTTATTCTCACTACATTTTTCTTACACAATATCTTTATTCATATTTTTTAGAAAACAAATTATGTAACTAGGTCACAATGACCTACTTAAAGGCCCTATAGATCACAACTTCCAAAATATTGTGAATCTAATCCTTTACAAATCAGAGATCATGATATTTTGTAAATATATGCAGATATATGTATCCTGTACAATATATTCATGATTTGGAGAAATTTATGTAATTAGATTGCTTTGACCGACTCCTAGCACAAAAGAGATTGACATTTGTGAGTTGGATAGTGCATGAACTTGTATGCATTAAATACTGTGCAAACAATCTAGTTTAAGCCATGGTGAGCACCTGGCCCACCGTGAATAATCACTCTTTTCCAAGAGATTCTATCAGATTAAACAAGGTTTCCTGGATCTTGTAGACACCTTATCCCTAAAGTCCCTATATTTCCCTGACTTTCATCAGACCAAGGTATGAATGATCATAATAGTCCAACAAGTTCATCACATAACTAGCATCTGCTTGCTCATTGGCAAGTTTTGCCTTAGCTGGGAGACCTACTGACCTACTTTTGAATCTTTTGAAGTGCTGAAAATGTATAATGTAGCTGGTGCTGGTTATGAAAAGGGTGTAGGTACTATGTGTAAAGGTTATTTAAAGCAAGTACTGTATACAGACATATTTTCGCGACCTTTTGATTTTCACGTTAATTCGCGCCAGGACGTCATTCGCGAAATTAAATGGACGAGAAATTGAAGAGGGGACTCTCCCGGTCATTTTGATACCAAGCATGACCATATTGACCCAGTGACAGCTGAGATAATAGATGTTTTAGGAGCCCAAAATTTGCACCAGATGCCTGAATTGCCGGTCCTGATTAACAAGAATAAAATGTTTCTTCATGTCAGTTATGATTTAAACAGAATGACCTTGTATATGAAGCACAAAACAGTTGACAGCTCAAACAGCTGATCACACATTTCACTGTAATTCAAATATTTTAGCAGATTTCAAACTCGATTTTCTCTGCTTCTAAACAAGATATCAACAAGCGGATTTCGCGTGCAGATTCTGTGAAATCCAAAATTCGTGAAAATAAAACGGCGCGAACCTGTCGAAAACGGCGATGGCGCGAAAATAACTAGGCGCGAATTTTTCTCTGTATACAGTAAATGGAAAGATGACCTAAAAAGTACAAGGTGAAGATTTAGCTCTCAAAACGTCATGGAGTATTCTGTTGAATATGGGGGAGTGGGCAAAATGAGGCTACAGGCCAGAGGTTTGTACCTAGTTGTGTATAACATCAATATTACAGTCTCAGTATTTTGGTAAACACTACCATGCATTTGTCTTGTATTCTCCCCATCGGTAACTCACCTAATATTGCTCATTATGGCTGCCACTTGGCGGAGCCACCAGCAGTGAGTGGAAACCACACAAGCTGCCAGGCAATGAACTAATGAACCGAGATATGTAAAACTACCAATAACTTCTGGTTTTCATGTTCGCAATTACGGCAGCATGTTTGAAATACAGAATTCCTCTTGTTCTCATGTCATAAATATTTAAATAATTTCTGTAAGTGTATTATTAGCCGAAATATTAATGTTAAATCTTCAAAACTATCATTCACTATAATTCACATCTTGTTATATTGTTCATAACTACGGCAGTCATTTTTGGGACTAAAACATAGTAAAATCCACAAATTACATACATAATTGTCTTCCTCTTGTTCTTACGATTTCAAACATATATAAATAATTTCTGTAAGTGTATTATTAGCCAAGATATTAATGTGACATCTTCAAAACTGTATAAATATATAGATATAGATATGTAGACTCTTACATTGTTTTTTTCACTTGTTGCAGGTACAAGAAAATTGTGGTCATCAAACGTCTTTGAAATATTTTACCTTATCAATAAAAAGAAATTATTAATTGTTTATTTATATTTGTTCCATGGTTAAGATCAACCCTAAGACAAATTGCAAATGCGTGCAAAAAAGTGCACTTTTATTTTTATATATTCACTTTTATTTTCATTTATTCACTATTATTTTTCATTTATTCACAACTTTATTACTTCTTGTTGGCACAAGAAAATTTGCAAAAACAAGCTTTTCCACTTCCCTAATAGTAAAAAATAAAATTATGAAATTTTTAATTCTTGATTTTTTGTTCATTTTTATTCGCACAAAGGCTGTGATCAAAAGGCATTAAAGGCCAATTGTGTTCAGAGGTGTGAAAAACCAATTTCAACAAATGACATCACAGGGCAAATTTCACTGATGCCAATTACCAACATTCACAGTATTGCCCTTCAAAGTACTTGTGATGTAAGGCCGAATCTGTGATCAAAGGGTATTCTGTAACTGTTTCCACTGTTCAGCTTTTAAGGGGGATTCCATGCAGCCTTTGATGTCTTCCCATTCAGTGGTGTGAAAAAAAATCAAAATTCCGAAAAACGAAGGTCACAGGGTAATTTTTGGCAATATCATATTAATATTTCTGCCAATAATACAGAAATAATTTAAATATGAGTGAAATCGTGAGAACAAGAGGAAGACAGTTATATATGTATTTTGTAGATTGTACTACGTTTTGGTCCCGATAATGACTGCCGTAATTGTGAACTATATCAAAAGATATTAATTATAGTTTTGAAGATTTTACATTAATAATATTCAAAGGTTAACACACATTCACAAGTTTCTTTCCACTCAATAGCCACGCTGTCTTCTGAGCATGCGCAGTAGCCACACGTGACGTCAGACCAATGGGAGCAATTTTAATTGTTTGGTTTAATAAATAAATTAAAGGAAATTATTTTTTATGTGCTTGAATATAATTGTGTTTTAGTAAAGCAAACCAAATATGTTTTTTTTTTAAACATGATCACATGATCACATCCAATTGCCAGGTTTTAGATTTTGTTAAGCACATACCATAGTTGGTCAGCAACTGGCCTGTAACCTTTCTTAAAAGCTCAGTTAAACAATTTATCAAATAATTGTGATGTGAGTGAATCTGTATCGACCTAATCCAATGGACACGTGGTAGCCCCATACACCACCAGGCTGTGGAAGCCCCATACACCACCAGGCTGTGGAAGCCCCATACACCACCAGGCTGTGGAAGCCCATACACCACCAGGCTGTGGAAGCCCATACACCACCAGGCTGTGGAAGCCCCGTACACCACCAGGCTGTGGAAGCCCCATACACCACCAGGCTGTGGAAGCCCCATACACCACCAGGCTGTGGAAGCCCCATACACCACCAGGCTGTGGAAGCCCCATACACCACCAGGCTGTCCAGTATCCTATGTGATCACATGGAATATCACATCTGAAAAGTTACCAATACATTCCTTCATTTACGATGGTCATGTCAGTACCATCATGGCCTGGTCAAATGAGCAAGGTAAAAGTTGCTGTCCCAAACTTTTTAAACCAAAATGATTTGAAGGGTTGACCCAATGTCCTTTGAAATCATGGGCATTATTGGGTGTTGTGATGTGGGGGACCTGTGACATGACAATTCAGTGAGGCAGCACTATATCTGCTCCAATAACAATATTAAGAAAAAGATATTGTATAGCACATATGCAAGACATAGCTGGCTCGGTAATATTTTTTTAAATAAAAAGAGTCAGGATTTTCTTTAAGGCATCTTTTTCTCATACATCTGACAAACCATTCCAAAGTACTGGGGCCAAAGCCCTATCCCCATAGCATCTAGTTTGACTGGTTGACACAACCAATTCTAATTTATTAAACCTTTAGTCCTGCTATTTGTTTCTAACTTAGATTCATTAGATACTCTGGAGTCAATTATAGCCATCACAGTTAGCCAACAGAATTTCTAAAGGGACAGGTATGATATGGTTAAATGTTTTAATCTGACCAACTACCCTTGCTACAGTGTCTGCACTCTTTGCAGCCTCCAAATTTCACATTATAGTAGACCAATTCATAAGGAATTACACCAAGCTAGATTAGTAATGAAAGCATGCAATTTCAAGACTGTCCCTAATAATAGTCACGCTTTTTAAGATGTTAAAATCTTTTTTACAAACTTGGCCAATGTGATTTTTCATAGTCATATTTTCATCAAACAATACTCCCAAATTTGTTCAAACTTCAAATATTTGTTCCAGCAATCTTGAAAGATTTCAAATTCAGCTGCAAATTGGTCTTCTCTCCTCAAATACTAGATTTTGTTTTAATAGCAATAAGTATTCTGTCTTACCATCATTAAGTTTATTTTATTTTCATATAAAAACATTCTATTACTTTTAATAAATTGATTCGTATTTTTATGTTTAAAGTTCATTTCATCCTGATCCTGAGGTTCAAGGGAAATATATAGCTGGGTGTCATCAGCATATACATGATATCTCAGACCATACCTTTGTATAATATCTTCTAGAGGAGACATACAATGAACAATATTTGACCCCGGCTGTGCCAAGATTGAAATCCTGATTTAATTTCACCCATGAGCTGAGGCCAGTGCCTAAAGGGTTAACCCATTGTCCTTGTAAATCTGTGACTGGATGGGTTGTCAAGGACCTGCGACATGACAATTCAGTGAGGCAGCACTATATCTGCTACAAGTAGGTCTCTTCACGAAATAATGTTAAAAGTGATGTAAAACAAACAAACAAACCAAAGACTGAAATATTGTTTCAAGTAACATAATAGACATAAGAAACATACAGACAATTTTAAAGAGAACTGGGGTATGTTAAAATGATAAAAGAGCAGTATAAGGATATCAGAATACGGTCCAGCCAAAGTCATGAAGAGAGAGTACTGGCAAGGAATAGCAGACTTCTCCTCAGCCTCATTCCAGGAGGGGAAAATTATGTGGTGACAGGAAACTCCATAATTGTATCCAAAGAAGAGCTAGCTGAAAGGAAGAATCACGACAGGGGACGAGGCAGAGGAAGTACCAACAGAGGAAAAGGAGGAAGAGGAGAAAGAGGAGGAGGAAGAGGAGGTCGTGGCAGAGGTAGAGGAAATGAACAGTACTAGGCCAGCCCCACTCTGCAGTTATCAGCAACAAAAGAACTGCACATTGGACATTTGAATGTTCAGGGTTGGACAAAGGACAATGGATATTTAAGATTAGAACTGATAAATAAATTAAATTTTGATATTTTCTCTGTTAATGAAACCTTTTTAAAAGGAGATGAAGAACCAAATACACCGGGTTATAAATGGTTTGGCTTTAACAGGCAAGAGATTCACCTAAATACTACTAGGGGCAGTGGGGGTGTTGCATTACTATGCAAATTGAGTTTATTTGAAGAATATGATATATCAATTATTGATAAGCAATATGAAGGTATAATCGGTATTAAATTAGTACATAAGATATCCAATGTTACAATTATTATATATTCTGTTTATTTGCCCCCAGAGAATTCAAGCAGAGGTGTGAACTCTGACGATTTCTATGCACATTTATTGTCACAATTATATTTGCATGAAGATGCAGATGCAATTTATTTTATGGGTGATGTGAATGCACATATTAAAGATGAACAAGACTGTATCCCAGATATAGATGGTGTATGTAAAAGAATCCCTATTGATATTCATTGTAATGTTAACATGCATGGTCGCTCATTTCTTGAATTCTTGAAAGATGCCAAATTATGTGTCGCCAATGGCAGAATATGCCCAGAAAATGATTTTTATACTTCTATTTCAGCCAGGGGTCAAGCAGTTGTAGATTACTTCATAATGCCACATGATAATTTACATTTTTGTACACACCTTAAGGTTCACCCTATGAGGCAATTAATTGATGAATACAACCTATCAGGTATATAACTGATAACAAGCATATACCTGACCATTCACTACTGTCAATGAAGATTCAGACAGGTTTTTCTATAGAATGTGAAGACACAACAATGCCTGATCAACATGATGGCGAGAACTATAGTGCAAATAATGTGTATAGGAGATATAGAAGGAATATACCTCAAAATTTCCTAGAATCGGAGATTTGTAGGCAAGCCCTCGTAATTTTGATCAATGAAATTAATTCATGTAGAGAAGCTCAGGAAGAGATCAATGATATTTATGAAAAATTCTGCCAATTTTATTATAATGAAATGAATGATAAATTGGAATATAAAGATATTAAATGTGGAAAGGTATGCAAAGCAAAATCAAAACCTAAACCTTGGTGGAATGAAGAACTCACAGCTTTATGGAAAGATATGGTTACTACTGAAAGGTCACTTGGTATATCTAGTTGTAGAAGGACTAAAAAACAATATCATGCAAATTTTAAAATTGCTTTGAACAAGTTTGATAAAAAGTACAAAAAATGTAAACAAGAATACATGTATAACAAGCAGGTGCAGCTTGATGAAATCAACACAAATGATCCCAGAAAATTCTGGAGACAGCTTGAGAAACTCGGACCCAGGTCTAAAAACATAAATTCAATTCCCATGGAAGTTTATACTGATTCTGATAATAATGTAGTATCAAACAAAGAAAATATTGTATAAGACAAATGGGCTGGTGAATATAGCTCTCTGTATTCCAAATATACATCTGGAGATTTGATGATGATTTCTATAGGGACTCTATGGGCCGTTTAATGCAAATGGAATATAATGGTATGGATGACAATGGGAATGAACAACTCAATTCGCATATTGAAACATCTGAAGTCTTGAAATGTATATTCTCTGCAAAAAATAATAAGGCAGTTGGTCTTGATAATTTGCCGTATGAGATTTTTAAGAATGAAATATCTGTAGATCTACTTACCAAGTTATTTAACAAAATTTATAGTATGTGTAATATACCATCTATTTGGCTAAAAGCAATAATCAAACCAATCCCTAAACCATCCATGACAGACCCACGTTTACGGCC
This sequence comes from Amphiduros pacificus, assembly GCA_949316495.1. Classification (NCBI taxonomy): domain Eukaryota; kingdom Metazoa; phylum Annelida; class Polychaeta; order Phyllodocida; family Hesionidae; genus Amphiduros; species Amphiduros pacificus. The sequence continues at coordinate 5,159,985 of OX439002.1, forward strand.
ACGGGCCGTGGCGCAGTTGGTTAGAGCGCCAGCTTATTAGCACCAGTTCCTCTGTGGTGATCCAAAGGTCGTGGGTTCGAACCCCGGCCATGCCGGGATTGAACTCATGATACAATTTCCCACATGAGCTGAGGCCTGTGCCAAAGGGTTAACCCGTTGTCCTTGTAAATCTGTGACCGGGTGGGTTGTCATGTCAAGGACCTGCGACATGACAATTCAGTGAGGCAGCACTATATCTGCTACAAGTAGGTCTCATCACGAAATAACTGAAATAATGTTGAAAGTGATGTAAAACCCCAAACAAACAAACAAACAAAACCCACGTTTACCCTTGCAATACAGAGGAATAAGTCTCTTATCCACAGTTAGTAAGCTATATACAAGTTTATTAAATATGCGTCTTTTGAAATATTGTGAAAATGACAACATACTAGTGGAAGAACAAAATGGTTTTAGAAAACGCAGGTCATGTGAAGAACATATATTCACACTATCATCTGTTATTAGAAATAGAAACAATCAAAATAAAAGCACATATGTAGCCTTTATAGACATGGAGAAAGCTTTTGATAAAGTGGATAGAAATCTCTTGTTACTGAAATTACTAGAGTGTGGAGTTAATGGTAACATGTATAATGCACTGAAGTCCTTTTGCACACAAACAGAATACTCAGTAAATATTAATGGATTTAACACACATTGGTTCAATGCTGACTTAGGGGTGAGGCAAGGTGACTATTTCACCAACACTATTTTCAATATGCATTAATGATCTAGCCACAGGAATTAAGAATCTTAACTGTGGAGTAGTGCTGGGAAATATGATGTTGAATATTCTCCTGTATGCAGATGATATTGCATTAATTGCTGATTCAGAGGATGATTTACAGGTGATGCTTGATTTTGTTAGTGAATGGTGTAAAAAGTGGAGGTTAAAGTGTAGTAACAAGAAGTCACAAGTTGTACATTTTAGACCAAAACATGTTCAGAGATCATTTGTCCAATTCTCTCTTTCTAATCAGTGTATTTCAACTGTAGAGCAATATAAATATTTGGGTATTATTTTTGATGAATTTCTCACATTTGACCAAGCAGCCAAAACATTAGCTGATTCTGCAGGTCGGGCTCTAGGTAAAATTATTTCAAAAATGAAATCAATTAAAGGACTTGGATTTGACACTTACACAAAGCTATTCCAAACCAATGTCGACCCCATACTGACATATGGCTCAGGAATTTGGGGCTTTAAGAAATATTCCTGCTGTTCTACCATTCATAATAGGGCAATTAGAGTGTTCCTAGGGGTCCACAGGTTTACTCCAAATCTTGCTATTATGGGGGACATGGGGTGGATCTCAGCGGAAAATAAAAGATACCAGTGTATTGTTAGATTGTGGAATCGCCTTCTTAAGGCTGATGATACTAGATTATGTAAAAAAGTATTTCTATTAGATATTGAAATGAATAATAGCTGGTGCTCAGACTTATTTAGACTATTACAGAATCTTAATTTAGAAGGAAAATTCCTGAATAAAGAACATATTAATGTAAATGAAGTCAGAAAACTGAAACATGAATTAGATATTCAAGGATGGAATGTGGATAGACAACACCAAGCTAAATTGAGAACTTATAATTTATTTAAATCAGAATTTAGAACAGAACTATATGTTAAACAAATCTATGATAGGGCAAAGAAATCAATTTTTGCCCAGTTTAGAACAGGTGTTTTACCATTGAAAGTGGAGACCGGAAGATACTCCAATATACCCTTGCACTTATGGAGAGTAGAGAGCCCCAGTATGGAGAGTAGAGAGCCCCAGTATGGACTATAGAGAGTTCCAATTAGGATAGTAGAGAGCCCCAGTTTGGATTATAGAGAGTCCCAATTAGGATAGTGGAGAGCCCCAGTATGGATTATAGAGAGTCCCAATTAGGACAGTAGAGAGCCCCAGTAGGGATTATAGAGAGTTCCAATTAGGACAGTAGAGAGCCCCAGTATGGATTATAGAGAGTCCCAATTTGGATAGTAGAGAGCCCCAGTATGGATTATAGAGAGTCCCAATTAGGAGAGTAGAGAGCCCCAGTATGGATTATAGAGAGTCTCAATTAGGAGAGTAGAGAGCCCCGGTATGGATTATAGAGAGTTCCAATTAGGACAGTAGAGAGCCCCGGTATGGATTATAGAGAGTTCCAATTAGGAGAGTAGAGAGCCCCAGTATGGAATATAGAGAGTCCCAATTTGGATAGTAGAGAGCCCCAGTATGGATTATAGAGAGTCCCAATTGGGATAGTAGAGAGTCCCGGTATGGATTACAGAGAGTCCCAATTAGGACAGTAGAGAGCCCCAGTATGGATTATAGAGAGTCCCAATTAGGATAGTAGAGAGCCCCAGTATGGATTATAGAGAGTCCCAATTAGGATAGTGGAGAGCCCCAGTATGGATTATAGAGAGTCCCAATTAGGATAGTGGAGAGCCCCAGTATGGATTACAGAGAGTCCCAATTAGGATAGTGGGGAGCCCCAGTATGGATTACAGAGAGTCCCAATTAGGATAGTGGAGAGCCCCAGTATGGATTACAGAGAGTTCCAATTAGGATAGTAGAGAGCCCCAGTATGGATTATAGAGAGTCCCAATTAGGAGAGTAGAGAGCCCCAGTATGGATTATAGAGACTCCCAATTAGGATAGTGGAGAGCCCCAGTATGGATTATAGAGAGTCCCAATTAGGATAGTGGAGAGCCCCAGTATGGAATGAGACGTTTGGGCATCATTGAGTGTGGACGGCGGGCCGCGCTGATATCAGCACTCGGCGACCCACTTCTCATCCCCATATCAAAGCTGGCAATTACTCATTCAAACTCGGATTCTGAGACAACAACAGTAAGTACAGCATCCTTTATTCGTCGCTAATTATAGATCTAGAGAATCTCAATAAATCTGTGATGACTGGCCCCTGAAGTGTGATTTGTTCACGCATGATTTGTGTATTTGATGATTGTAGAATAGGAACACAAAGTCCACGGTGAAACATCTTTCTTCAGATTAAAAAAGTAAATAAATAAAAAAACAAAAATGGAAGAAAACTTTTATCTCACTTTATCACAATGAGCACTTTTTAATATATATGTTTCTTTTTAATCAAATAAAAAGCCAAGTAATTAAGACAACAAAAACAGTTTCACACGAAATAAATTGATCCAATGCCAATGGCACGAAGCCTGATGGAACAAATCAATTAGCAATAATCAATTAATTTGGTTTGGTTAGCAATAATCAATTAATTTGGTTGGCTAGCAATAATCAATTAATTTCAAGAAAAGTGCCTTAACCATGATTTGGTTGGCAATAATCAATTAATTTGGTTCGGCCAACAATAGTCATTTAATTTCAAGAAAAGTGCCTATAACCATGGGTGTAATTAGCAAGTGAGTTAGATGTGTTAAGATGGTGAGATAGGAAGAGCTGACCTCAGTGAAGTGGACAGAAAGAAGTGTGAAGTTGTCTGGTGGTTGTCAAGTGCCGGTATATAGGGTCATATACATCATAAAGCAACCCATAAATGCCCTATCACCTAACTGTCTTATCAAACACAGTGAAGATTCTAACATCTCTCAACACGTTGGCTTGAGATTTAAGTGATAAGGAACAGTGGTACAGATATATATTGTGGCAGCTCAGTGTATGAAGAGTACTAAGTGTGCTTGTGTATGTTTCAGCAGGAGATGGATAAAACTCACCCATACACAGGGAGATTCCATCCATCATCATGACACTGTATAGGAAGATATAACAAGAACAACCGGCACTAATGGATTGTCTCCAACAAATAGCTTGTTTCTTCTTTCTCTGCTTTGCTCTAGGCAAAACTGAAGGTAAGGAAAATCTTAAATTTTCTACATATAGAAACATGTATAAATCAATGGAGGCTTGCTAAAATCTTTTTCATTTGATTTTTTTATCTGTTGAGAAACACCAACAAGTGGCCTGATACCTTGGTCCAAATATTGGGCATCTTTACATGGTGGTTAGAAATATCAAAGTTTACCAATTCATCAAATTTTGCATTATTTTAGAAAATTTTAGATCTAAAGGTCAATTGTTTTCCAACTTTTAACACATAGAAGTTCTTGGAACATACTAGCTGGAGATGATTTCTTTTGCTCATAAAATAAAATCACAACTTAACATTTTTTTTAAGTCCTCAACTTCCAAATGAGGATGGCTTTGGAATGTTTTTTTATTGATGAAATCATTATTAAAATCAAATGGACATAATAATAGAAAAGAGACAAGTTCACAAAGCCTCAATTCTCCATGGAATTTAAATATTTTTAATTGATGTCTTTATCTAATATTTTATGACATCATGAGAAATTAGAAATTAAATTGCCAATTTATTTTCAGGGATCTGTCTCAGAGATTCTTTGACATTCAGAGTAAGTAAACATATTTTTTCTGTATTATATCCTATGTATGCTTTAATGCAAACTGTGGCTTCAACAGAAATATTTTCATTTCATAAATCTTCATTATCACCAAAAAATGCTCCTTATTTAGTACAGCTCAGGTTAATCCTAAGGTAGATGCTTTTATCTCAGTGAAGATGATTGATATTCTCACATGTTAATCAAGCACTTATTGTCAGATACCCAGATTAGTAACTTGATAATCATAGAAATATCATCAGCAAAATTCAGTAAAATGTAAGGCCAAAAATGGTTTTCTGCTTTAAAAGATTCAGCTCAACTGGTGTGTCAATATTTAGTAAACATCTAAAGTTTTTCATACTGACCAACATTCATCCTTCCCTCATATATCCAACAGATTCCACCCAGAAACTGTAAACAAGACATTAGCTTGTTCTCACCTTGAAAATCTACTTGCCTTTTGTCTCACCAAATCACTTTCAACTGAATAGAGAGACAATAATATATGATAATCTTTTATTGTTGTACTCAGATTAAGATAACATTTGTTTAACTATTCTTTAAACCAGAGACCTTCTTCTATTTACCTCTTAATATTAGCTGCTTCCCATAAAATTCATGTGCTATTTATTTCTACAACTGTCACCAGGGGGCACACATCACAAAGAATCAGAAATGCCCTTAAGGTTTGTCATTAAAAACATTTATGGTAATAAAACATATATGATAGTTTTTGTCAAAAGAAACAGATAATGTACTCATCTGAGAACAATGTCTTATAAATATTGTATCAGAGTATGTAGGACTTGCCCATTTATAGATAAGATAAGGACTGGTTTAGCGTGAGCAGAGAGCAGAAGAGGCCGACTTTGTTTACACTGGGCATCTCAGGGGAAGTGTTTGGTGTCTGTGTGCCCTCACTAGGTTAAAGTGGATTTTAGGATAAACTGATAAATGAACTGTAGCAGCATTATTGTGTTACTAATACTTCCATACTTGACATTCATACACTACATTCTGCTAGTCTCCAGTCTCCCTCTGAATTTCATTATACCCTGCAATCATATACAGCATGGATTCTACAAACTCTTCATTGAAATCATATCACAACTCCTAAATATATACTTATGCAATGCATGTTTATTTCAGGAATCTCTCTTTTTTTCTCTACCATATATACTTTTTAGGGAAAATAGATAATCTATATAAAGAATAACACCTCTATGAAGAGACTGTTGATTGATATTAAACACTTTGGCCACTCTCTCCACTGAGCCTCAGAACCTTCCACACTCTCATTATTAAATCATCTATCTGGCAATATCTGATATACCACTCAACTCTAAATGGTAAATGTCATATTTATTCCCCCAAATGAGGAATTTACTGATTTGTAATTGCACAGGGTAAAGTTAAACCGGAACTGTCCCTCAGCACCTGTTAGCTGAAACTTTAGTACTCGGGATATTTGTCATGCTTAATTTAAATCTGATTTTATGTCGGGGCATGTGTTCACATACTTTAAGTAGACACCCTTGTTTTATAGTTTATAATAGGGAACACTGACAGCTGTGCGCCCCATGCAGAAGCTTATCCTGAAAGCTAAGTAATTAAGGAAGGGAGGTGTAACTTAAGTGTGAAACAGAAAAGGTGGTGTGCACCCCCCCCCTGGACCAGCCCTCCAGTGGTGTCAATATCTGTATATTTGGCAGGCGGTGTGCATCCCCCCCCCCCTGGACCAGCCCTCCAGTGGTGTCAATATCTGTATATTTGGCAGGTGGTGTGCATCCCCCCCTGGACCAGCCCTCTAGTGGTGTCAATATCTGTATATTTGGCAGGTGGTGTGCATCCCCCCCCCTGGACCAGCCCTCTAGTGGTGTCAATATGTATGTTTGGCAGGTGGTGTGCGTCCCCCCCCCTGGACCAGCCCTCTAGTGGTGTCAATATCTGTATATTTGGCAGGTGGTGTGCGTCCCCCCCTGGACCAGCCCTCTAGTGGTGTCAATATCTGTATGTTTGGCAGGTGGTGTGCGTCCCCCCCCCCCTGGACCAGCCCTCTAGTGGTGTCAATATCTGTATATTTGGCAGGTGGTGTGCGTCCCCCCCCCCCCCCTGGACCAGCCCTCTAGTGGTGTCAATATCTGTATATTTGGCAGGCGGTGTGTGTCCCCCCCTGGACCAGCCCTCTAGTGGTGTCAATATCTGTATATTTGGCAGGTGGTGTGCGTTTCTGTAACATACCCCACTGCCATGCAAGGTGATTTAACTTCCTCTATCATATCGCCATAAGGTCACCATGTTTTTGTGTGCTCATTATTGCGATATTCACCAATCTAAAATTTTATAAATTCATATGCTTATTATTTTTTAGAATCTATCTTATTTATTAGTAGATTTTCTTTTTCAAAATGATTTGGGCTTAAATGAAATATAACAAAGTATGAATAATAAATTTGTGAATCAATTTAAAGGTGTGATTGATGTTCTAAATAAGTTGACAAATATTTCCCAAGAAGAAGTGTATGGTTTGGCTGATGATAAGAAGGAAGCTTATGGAGAGAGAGAGAGAGTGATGAAAGGTTAAGCTTGTCTGCAGGCCACCAGTGGACTGACATGTCTGTGTAATACCAGCCTCAGATAACAGCCAGATCACTCACTGATAACTGCATCTATGATTACGCGGGCAGAGATGCAGGAAGCACTATACCTAGCATGATGATATGAGCTATAGGCTCAGGAAATTGTTTCAAATTGTAATGTTCAGCAGACTCTGAGTCTTGAACTTTGTGGTCAGAGTTTATCTGCTTTTTGTTTCAGAGTTTATCTGTTTTTTATTCCTGGTTTGTGTAGACCAGTAAGGAACGCTGCTTATAACTGTGATCCATTGTTCTATGCATCCATTGCAGTTGTGTTTTTAAGTAACGGTATTGTTTAAGAAGTTCATTGCTGATATTTTGTGTTTGAATCGTTTCAGAATGGATCTGTGTGGCAGGAGGATGCATGCACCGTATGCAGCTGCCACACTCCAATCATCCTCTGTGAAAAGGTCACCTGCCCCGACCCTAGATGTGACATCACACAGGTAAG